>ML677332.1:32701599-33301599 GCA_007922305.1 Dermatemys mawii
CATTGCAAGTGATTCAGGAAATAAGCTGCCTGATTGTTTTGATTTTCATTTACTGATAGAGACTGGGACACACACAGACTCCCTTCTCTGATTACTATTTCAGTTTCTGCTCACAGGCCTGCAATGCACAGGAGGGTGGCTTCCAACTGAGAGAGAATTGCTATATGGGAAGGAGGAGTAGAACCTAGGAGAGCTGCTGCCTGCATTTTTGAAGTCTCTTTTCTAGTCCCATACAGTGGGCGCCCTGAGTGCCCTTCTCTTATCTGCTGCACCTTCAGTCACACTGAGGGGGACAGTCACTATAATGGAGGGGCTCTACAGAAGGAAGATGGAGAGGTTGTAACAAGGGAGGAAAAACAGGGAAATCCCCTGACAGAACCTTCATCAGAGACAGATCACAAGCAGGGCTAGAGGTCATACTTCCCACATACCAAGGGAACCGTGGGGATAATGCTGGGTAATCCCTTTGCCCAGCTGGAAGAGTGTGAATAATGCTGAGAAGTCGTGGCAACAGGTGTTATCAAAACAAAGCAATAATACAAACAAACAAGGACAGACTTTCCCTCCAACCCCTCCCCTCTGATCTGACCTGGAAAAAGAAATAAGAAGCCTCGCTCCCTAACCCCCTTCCCAAGGTCGACTGTGCCAGGCGTTCCAGCCCAAGGCTGCAAAGCTTTCCATCCCCATCTGCAGACCAGCCAGTCTGTAAGGTGCAACAAGTATTCTTCGTTTTCTTTAATGATGTCGTGTTTGCCTCCCTGCCTCTGAGCCTCTGTGTCGCACACAGATGCTGCCTGCTAGCATTCGGCTCCAGGGTCGTTTTTTAACATCACTGTGAGGCCTTAGGTGTGGGTTCAAAGCAATTGTTTTCAAATCATACACTTAAGAAGCTCCTTTCAACCTGCCTGGATCTGGTTACATGAACTTGCTGCTGCTGCTGAACTCTTTTGGCCTCCCTTCCCCACGCTCTCCCATCCTTAGCTAATAGCATTCTGTCTGCTTCAATATTTCAGATGCCTTGGTTCCTTTATTTCCTCCTAGACACAGATTACCTAATGTTTGTAAATCACTTTGAAGAGGAAAGGTGCTGTAGAAATGCCATGTAGTAGAGCAGGATTTGGAGTGGCTTCTATACTGGAAGGTACACGGTCACCTAAGCATTTCCATTCTAAACCCCTATTTTCAGTTGCTTCTATGTTTCTCATCTTTCACCTTACAGGCTGACATTCCTAGGCCTAATGTCTGTTTGAAGATTGCATGACTTTTCTTGGATTGATTCATTTTAGGGAAGGTTCAGTTAAAAGGGCCCAGCCATATCTGAAGTGGGGTGGGAGGTAGGAAGAAACAGCTTTCTACATTCTGGAAAAGATTCTTTCAGCCTCTTTTTGAATAGCTCTAATCTCAAAGTGTCTGGGGAGAGAAGGTTGAAATTTGGCGGGAAAATAGTCCTCAGCAAGGAGAAGTGCCTTAAAGTGTTTCAGTGTAAACTGAGTTTAATTTGAAGGAGTTATGTGTATGGTGCATAAGCACTGTACAGCTCACACCTTCTCTTGCTAAGTCTTCTTGGCTATCCCTCGATGCGAAGATTATGTCTGCCACGGGGGTTCATCAATGGGTTTTTAGGTCACTCAGGTGCCCAGTTCGTGCCTACAGATTTTCCCACAGAAATGGCAGGTATAGTCTTGGAGGAGACATAGCTGTTGACTAGACAGTTGTGCCTTTTCTCTCCTCCTTTGTTGCTTCTCGGTCTCATGAGCACATCTGTTCTCCTCAAAATGAGCTGTGGGTTGGTCTATGGTGTGGTGCCACAGTGTACATACACAGTGGCCAGCCCAGGGAAGTTGGTGTTTCATGATCTGCGCTTCTATATTGCTGATGTTGGCCGCAGAGAGAGTGCTCATGTTAGTGTGTCGGTCTTCCCAGCTGATCCTGAGAATCCTCTTAACGCAGCGGTGCTGGAATCTCTCCAGCTGCTTGAGATGTCATCTCTTGGTTACCCAGGTCTCACACCCAGGGCTTAGGTGCGGTCGCCTAGGGCAGCAGAATTTGGAGGGTGGCTTTTTGCCCCCCTCAGCGGCAATTCTGCAGCAGCTCAACAAGCTGATTCTCTGTTGGTGGCAATCCGGTGGACACTAGGACTGCAGCCGCCGGCGCCCTTGTCTCAGCTTGCTGCCTAGGGCACCAAATTATCTTGCGTTGGCCCTGCTCACAGCCGTACAGAAGGGTGGAGATGACAACTGCCTTGTAAACCAAGATCTTGATATCTGTTTGTAGATCTCTATAATTGAGTATTCATTTGAGTAGTCTTCCAAAGGATGTGTTGGCACAATGGAGTCTGTATTCAATTTCTGTGTCAGTGCTGGTTGTTTGGGAGAAGAGGATGCCAAGGTATGGAAAATGGCCCATATTTGCCAGGGGTTCTCTCTTTCTAAGTGTGCAGGTAAGGAAGGCCATTTTGTGCATATGCATCTATTCTAGTCTGTAGAGATTGTTGTACCAGGCTCTTCACGGTCATATATCTGAGCACCTTGCAGCAGTGCATTAAATGACATGACTATCATTTGTCATGTGTAGTTTGTTCTTTCTCTCATACTCTACTCACGTGTGTGTGTGTGTAGCTAACAGTTGCAAGCTGAAAATCTTAGAACAGTTGCACAGGGAATGAAGCAAGCAGAATCCTTGCCTCACTGTGTGTCTTGTGAGCTGCACAGTGATTAAGGAAAGATCCCTATGAACCTCATAAGGGATAAAAAAGAAACTAGTGAGGATTCTTTTGCATTTTGTAATGTACATAGGAGGAAAATCTGCTCTGATGCACCTTAACAGCAGCTGCTAAAGTTCACCAAGTAGGGTTTCCTGCTGCTGACTTCCTAGGATGAATGAGACGGGGCATTTGTGGTCTCTATCTGAATAATTCCACACGCTGGCATTTGCACACATTATTACCAGTTTTAGAGTTACCAGCAGATCTCCAAAGTTCTGTAGAATAAGAGTCCTCTTTATGCTTTTATTTTTTCCCCCTTTTTTTTATTTAAAAAAAATAACCTTGTGAATTCCCTTCAAAAATCTTTAAGAGAATGCTACAAGCCCATAGTTAAGTGCTCCAACACCAAGAGATGCAAATGCTAAATGTATCTCATAGCTCTGTTCCCTTATGTGTATGCTGCATGACAGCCCAGACTTGAATTACATACTATTTCTCAAATATACTATATTATTATATATTAATCATGTTTATTACCATAGTGACTAAGAGCCCACCAAGCATGGAGCCCCACTGTGCTAGGCATTATATTCAATTTTTTTTTGCAACCTTAAATACACTTGGGAAGCATTTGTAGTATTGTGTATTATTTTATAAATGGCTGAGAGAATCCACGTACGAACTTTAAATGAGAAGTACACTCAACCATACTTATACAGCATGTTACAGATTAAGCATAATATCAGAGAGTAATAGTGAAAATTACTTGCCATATATAGGCCACCTAATATTGCAGCTTAATAATCTTTGCTGTTAACTGCTTCATCCCCTGAATCACACCTAGAGACAGCTGTGCTGCTCTACAAAAAAGGAAATGTATAGTATACAGTTGCTGCTGAAGGCCCCCCTGCTGCAGTGAGAGCTGCTATCACGGCCCCCTGAGTTCATGCTACAACTCTAGGGGCAATTAAAATACACATAACAGAGAGAAGAGAACTAATTGATCATGTAAACATTTTGTTCTTAAAGAGATACAAGCTTAAAGATAAAATCTGTTTAAAAGATGGGAAACAAAGGGTAGGAATAAACGGTCAGTTTTCACAGTGAAGAGAGGTAAATAGTGGGGTCCTCCAAAGATCTCTACTGGGACAAGTGCTGTTCAACACATTCACAAATGATCTGGAAAAAAGGTGTTTTGGCAAAATTTTCAGAAGATACAAAATTACTCAAGATAGTTGAGTCCAAATCAAACTGTGAAGAGTTACAAAGGGATCTCACAACACTGAGTGACTGGGCAAGAAAATGGCACATGAAATTCAATCTTGATAAATGCCAAGTAATGCACATTGGAAAACATAATCCCACCTACATATACAATGTATGGGGTCCAAATTAGCTGTTACCACTCAAGAAAGAGATGTTGGTGTTATCATGGGTAGTTCTCTGAAAACAGCTGCTCAATGTGCAGCGGCACTCAAAAATGCTACCAGAATATTAGGAACCATTAGGAAAGGGATTGATTAAAAAGTCATAAAATATCATAATGCCACTATATAAATCCACACTATGAATACTGTGTGCAGTTCTGGTCACCCCATCTCACAAAGGATATATTAGAATTGGGGAAAGTCCAAAGGGCAACAAAAATGATTAGGGGTAAGACTTCCATATGAGGAGAAGTTGAAAAAACTGGGATGGTTCAACTTCAGAAAAGAAATGAGTAAAGGGAGATATGATAGAGGTCTATAAAATAATGAATGGTGTGAAGAATGCGAATACAGAATTATTATTTACTTCTTCACATAAGACAAGAACCTGCAATCACCCAATGACATTAATAGGCAACAGGTTTAAAACAAACATAAGGAAGTACTTCACACATCAACCTGTAGAATTTGTTGCTAGGGGATGTTGTGAAAGCCAAAAGTATCACTGGGTTCAAAAAAAGGTTAGATAAATTCATGGAGGATAGGTCTATCAACAGCTATTAGCCAAGATGGTCAGGGACACAACCCCATGCTTTGGGTGTCCTGAAACCTCTGATTCCTACAAGCTGGGAGTGGATGACAGGGAGTGACTTGCTCCATGATGACCTGACAGGATACTAGGCTTAATGGACCATTGGTCTGACTCAGTATGGCTGTTCTTATGTTCTTTGGATTGCAGTTGGGGAAATAATGGATCTTTGAGCTGACTGACAATTTTGAAAATAAATTATTTAGGGTCAAATTGAAAACAAAATTTTTTCAAAATTTTTCCTGAATTGAAAAGTAAAAAAAGGATCTTGAGTTGAACAAAATGCTTTTTTGAATGTTTTTGATTTTTTTTTTAATAACATGAAGGAAATTTTGAAACAAATGTAGTTTTGACCCCAAATACCAATGTTTCTATTTAGGAATTTTTAAGGGGGAGGGGTATTGGCCAGAACAATTTGGTAAAACAGACTCAAATTTTGAAAATTAAACCATGTTGCTGAATCTGCATTTTTCACTGTAGAAGGAGGAAAGAAAAGTTTTGGCCAAAACATTTCACCCTGCTCCATTTAGGGCCTGCTGGTTCTGAGACTGACAATTCAGCTTATGGAGCAAGGAAGCACCTGGCCCTCAGCCACAGTTCCAGGCTGCTTTCCTCCTGCTCTCCCTGCTCTGCCCAAAGTCCCCGCTCCCACCCCATTCAAACGTTCACACTCCCACATGCAATCAGGACATGAACGCACATTCCACAGATTTAATCAAGATAATAACATTTTATTTAATAGAAACATAGAAATAAATAATAAACAGTGAACAAAACTGGAGTCACTTCAGCTGCTGCAAAATGGAAAAGGACCAGAATTACTCATTCGTATTGAAATTTTTACATCTGAGTAAATAAAAATGCTACTTAGTGCCCTTCAGCCAGCTGGGATTCAGAAGGATCTCCTCCCCTGCTCCTGTCTGAAAACAAAACAATGTGGGTTAGAGAAAGGCTGCTAAAGATTTCTATGCGGTTATTAAAAACATCAGTACAAGGTTTTGTGGACTAATACCCACTTTGTTGGATGCACCCCAGTGGGGGTCGTAGAGATGGGGGTTGTGTCAGCAGGGATATCTATGGGGATAGGTGCACTGTGGGGGGGATAGGAGAGGTGCTGGGTGAAGATTATTAAAACATCAGTATGGTGTAAAGAAAAGATGCTTTCAGGAAAGATGTCAGGTTACCAGGAGGGGTTGTACTATCGCCCAATACTTCCCCTCACTGCCTTTGCAGCCCATCTCTGCCCTGCTAGGTACATTGGACACACAGGTGATTGTCGGAGGAGATGCTGCCACCACCTGACTTGTGGGGACTCAGGCCAAGAGAAGTCTTGGGCTTTGACACTGTTCTATTGGAGAAACTAAAGAAAGGGGAAGAACGAAATCGGTAAAGATTAGAGGGCAGATTCTCTGAGGCAGTGTCTCCTTTGCACTGCCAGAGTGGTGCAAAGAGGCCAGAATCTGGCCACAGCTGAATCTGGCCAGGCAGGGTAGGAAGAATCACTCAGAAGTATCAAAGCCAAGAACTGGCTCCTACATCAACTCCAATTTCCACAGCGCATGCAGGGTATGTCTGGAGTGGGGCAGAGTGTAACATGCTCAGTCAGGTGCCAACATATGATGTGATATAGGGACTTAGCCAGCGGTGGACCATAGCCAGATGTCATAAGTTAGAGCTGCTCCACGTCTGTAATGTAAAAGGTTGGGATAGTTTAGGAATCAGAGAGCTGTAGTTGGCTGCCTGCTGGCCCCCTCTTTCTCTGCCAAGCAAATCTTAAGACTGGAGAGAATCTGGCCTACACCGTGTAATAATAATAATCCATAGCATTAACAAAGCACACCTCATCCATATGTCTCAGAGCACATTTCAAAGGTGGATAAATATCATTATGCCAAGCTAACAAATGGAGAAAATGGTAGCTTTCTTTGTTTCTGGATGTATCCAGGACCTGTGATATATCCTCCCCATAGCATCTGCAGCATTCACCCTGCCCAAAATTCACCTGGGGGCTTCACAACACTCTCCTGCCACCTGGGACCTCCACAATCTTCATCAGCAGCAGCTCTCTGAATACATATTAGTGCATATGTAATATGATTAATTAGAGTATTACATCCATGTAACAGCCTACCACTGCTACTAGCTCATGGAAATAATTCTTTAGCTTAAGCAGTAGAGGTCTATATGTCAGTGCACAAGATCCTGGATTCAAATCCTGTTAATGATGTATCTTTGGGATCATTACCCATAGTACTATGGAAATGGAGGGCATTTAGCACCTTGCAGGACTAGGCCATAAAGGCATCTCACCTTGGGAGGACAGTGTATTGACAATAATCCCAGCAGGGTGGGAATGCTCCCACTGCCTTTTAGCATTATAAATACAATGTTGTTTGGTACATTTTATATATATATTTAAAAGGCATGAAATGACTTTGCCAACTCCCATATTTTCCGGCATGTTGAGCTCTGTTCTCAGTATATTTTGCCAATCTACTAAACATGTTTTCATTCCCACTAGAGTAAATAAAAGGCTTTCTGCATCTGGCCTCTTCATGTCTCTGGGTGCTCTGACAGCCACTCTCAGATGAAATATATTTCTTCTTTCAAGTGACTATTCCAGTATTCCAATTTCCTTACTTGGAAGCAAGAAGAAACAATAGTATCTCTGGCAACAAATTGGGATTATAGATTCAGCAGCAGAACTCTAGCCACAAACAGCATTGCATTAACACAGAGCAACAAAGAGTCTTGTAGCACCTTATAGACAGATGTTTAGGAGCATAAGCTTTCCTGGGCAAAAACCCACTTCATCAGATGAATGACATTAACATAGGGTCACTGTTAAAGGCAACTCATGCAAAACATTTTTCCAGGAACAGAAATCCAAGTTTGATAAAGAGCCCAGTTGCATACAAAAGACTTGACAGGATGCAAACGATTCTCTGAACTCTAAACTTTTTGGGTCACTTTGCAGTTTGGGTCTCTCCTCTTGTTTTTATCCAATGTTTGTATCACCCACAAATATGGTGTGGTTAGCGACTGGGGGTCCCGGGCGGGGGCATTCAGGAGACAAGGAGCAGGGGGAGTTGAATGGTTGGAGGGTTGAGGGGGGCAGTCAGGCGGCGGGAAGTGGGAGGGGGCGGATAGGAGTCAGAGGTCAGGCTGTTTGGGGAGGCACAGCCTTTCCTACCTGGCCCTCCATACAGTTTGGAAACCCAGATGTGGCCCTCCAGTCAAAAAGTTGGCCCACCCCTGTTCTAAGTCATGTCAGCACTCTTGCAAATTCAGCCTGGATTGCTCATTATTTGGAAGGGAGCAAATCAGTGGACTACCTGGCAGTGTAACAGTCTGCAGATCACAGTTTGAGAACCACAAGTCTAGATCTTTGAAGACAATTGGTAAATGGTCCTTATTCTGTAAGGACATAGCCAATAGTTGTCATAACCACATTAGAATCACTGCATGGCTGTTGGTATCATATGTAAAAAACAGCATTATTTCAGCCAAGCAGATGCCATTCCTTTGGGGGAGGGGCTGAAGAAAGGAAGGGGCAGCCGCTCATGAATATATTTTAGCAGTCATTATTAGTACTTTGCCCCACAGAGAACATATGGCACCAGGTAGAGACTGGGGAAAGTTTGACGGTGGAGGAACCAGAGAGGTAGGCAGAGCAGGCAAATCCATCCATCAATGAGAGAGGAGCCAGAAGGGTAGGAAGACAGAGACAAGCTTGTTCTGCTTTTGTGAGGAATGTTGACCTGGGTCTTTGAATATCGCTAAACATGACAACAAAACGGATCCCTCTATGGATGAGTGCTTATCACCGAGGGCCCCCATGGCTCTTCCCCAAAGAAAACCTGTTGGGCAGCACAGATCAGCTGGGAGAGTGATACAGGTAGACTGCATGCCAGGTGGGATAGTGTTACTAGCAGGAAAATTGGGCAATGGATAGAAGTTTCATAATGACTGGGGGACTGGTCAGTACTGGTAAGGAGGCCAAGCCATGGCAGTAGCTGTAGGTGACACTCAGCAGGCAGTTGGCACTAGCTGGGAGGGGATAAAGGCAGGTGGGTGTGTGGTGCTTTACCATTAGGATATCATTATTTTACTGTATTGCAGCTGGTTCCCACTGAAGTCTATGGGAGTCTTTCCACTCACTGCAATGGGAATTGGTCAGGCTGGAGAGTTTTCACTGCATATTGTTAATTTAGAGTGTGCTGGAGGGGTTTTATTCTCTAACAATGTTTCCAATTACTGCTGGTGGGAAACAGATTTAAGGCAATTAACTGAAGTCTATTGAGCTGACATGAATCAGATTCATTAAACTAATCTAAATAAATTGCCCCTCAAAGAAGGAAGGGAGACAGGTAGAATCAAACCTGTCCCCAGAGAGAGATTTGAGCAACAGTCTATGCAAAGCCTGGTAAATGAGTCTGAGCGCTGGCTCCAGAAGGTGAAGGGGTGTGGGTGGGTGTGAAGGGACCTAGGGTGTTTTTGCTGCATGCTGCACACAATGGCCTTGTGGTATCTCACTCTGCACAGAATGATTTTTTTAGGTCTCCATTCTGTGGATGGATGTGCAAGCAACTAGTGTGTTATCCCACAACCAGAAATGAATATTGCAGCTGTGTGAGCACCACCCACCCCCTTCTGTCTGGAATAAAAGGCTCGATTAAATGAAGGGAGGCTCCAAGAAGCAGACAAATTACATTACAGAGAAAGAGAGATTCAGGCTTCTCATGTTTGGTGCCAGTTCCTTTATAGACTGTTCATTTATTTAATCCTGCAATCTCTGAGGCTAGTTCACTGATTCAGCTGGTGTTAACCCTAAAATCTCTGGAGCTGGTTCACCGAATGTATCAGTGTTAATTGTTAACCTAATCTCTGGTGCTTCTACTTTGCATAGGTCGGATTTAACTTTATAATCTCTAGGGCTAGCTCACTAGTAAATTCATAAAAAGTCCTGTGGAACCTTAAAGACTAACAAAAGTAGTCTTTAAGGTGCCACAGGACTCTTTGTCACTTCTGCAAACCCAGGCTAACATGGCTACCTCTCTGATTCTAGTAAATTCATGTTAACCCTATAATCTCCAGTGCTGGGAAAGACTGTTTTGCCCAAATATCATACCAATCCAAACTCTGAATCTAAAAAGGCATCCGATTGTGTGAAATCAAGTATGAAATGGATTACCATGAATTGGCAAACTCCATCTCTCCCACCAGACTCTGGGTTTGATATGGCAATCAAATTATGAGTGTCCTTCATTTATAGCTACTTGAGTCTTTCCTGGAGAAGCATGAAGGGCAGCTGAGATAGAGCAGAAGAATCAGTCCTGCAAAGAGGGATGCAGTATTAGAGAGAGGAGAGACCCCCCTCTTTTCTTTTCATTGGGACTCATAATTGTCTTTAAGACTCTCTGCATTCTGATCTCTTTTCCTGGGAACTGACGGACTAAATTTGTCATCTAGCACTTTCAATTATGTTGTGGCTACACAATCGAGTCTGAGACAATGTGTAAAGATTCATTAGATCACTCACTGGACACTGGCATTTCTTTAGGGGAAAGCTGGAAATGGGGTAAAAGTGTAAAGGATCATGGCTGAAGGGCATATGACCTCCCAGATTTTGGAGTGGGGAATGTCTGGGGATATTATTATCCTCAAAGGGATTAGACAATATGCATGTGCCAAAAAAGAAAAAAAAACCCTCAAATGACACAAATAGTGAGTGTTTAAAAGACAGCTAACACAGAAACTACGCAAGAGTCAAATATGAAAATAAGGATACACTGTGGTTTTTAAAAACTGTATATTGGCAAGTTTTATCAAAATATATAGAATGAGGTAAGACTTAAATAACTAAATATTGAATGTAGGAAATGTTTAACATTTAAAAAATTATAAAGACAACAGACAAGGATTAAAAAGTAGGTAACAATAAAAGTAGACACTTTTTCAACAGAACAATAACCTCCCTAAAAATTAATAGCAATTAACAGGCAGGTGATGGGATAATGTGAAAGAGAGAGAAAAAGTTCATGATTCTTTAGCTGAAATTAACAAACTATATGCCTAGCATCACCCTGGACTAGACTGTGAAAGCATTATTCTCTGCTTCACTCTCTTTAGTGAGCAGCTGCTAAAATGAGGAGTCCCACTGAAATCGGTGTATGGATAACACTCACTCTGGTGAGTAAAGGGCTTCTCAATTTGTCCCTCTGCTTGGACGCTGGCTATATCTGTTTCTTTGCATCCTACATCTGTGTGGGGTTTTTTTTTTCTTACTTGTCTATGCAACATCTAGTACATGTTAGACACTCCTGTAATATAAATTGATGATTATGATCACTATTGATGTTGACCTCTTAATTTGCCCTCTTTTCTGGAATTTATATTGTGTACTATTAATATATGTTCATGTTATGTATTTATATATGTGTATGCAACATGACCAGATTATGCTCTTACTGAAACTAGTGAAAATCCATAGTAACAAGACTGAAATCAAGGAAATTAATCTGGATTATGACCTGTGTAAATGAGAGCAGGATTCTTAACTTTCAACCCCACCATGGCTCTGAAGGTCTTGGATAGGGTTGCCAGCTTTCTAATTGCAGGAAACCCTTGCCCCACTTCCTGTGCCTTATCCAAGGCCCCGCCCCCACTCACTCCATCCCCCACCCCTCCATCGCTCGCTCTCCACCATCCTTCCTCACTCGTTCATTTTCACCGGGCTGGGGCAGGGGGTGAGGGCTCCATCTGAGGATATTTGCTCTGGGGTGGGGCCAGAGATGAGGGGTTTGGGGTGCAGGACGGGGATCTGGGTTGCAGGGTAGGGCCAAGGGGCTCAGAGTGTGGGAAGGGGTACAGGCTCTGGGCTGGGGAGTGCGATGTGGGAGGGAGTGCAGGCTCCGGGAGGGAGTTTGGATGCAAGAGTGGGTTCAAGGCTGGGGCAAGGGGTTGGGGTGCGGGCTCCAGGTGGTGCTTACCTCAGGTGGCTCCTGGGAAGTGGCAACATATCCCTCTGGTTCTGCATGCCGCCCCTGTCCTCAGGTGCCATCCCTGAAGTTTTATTGGTCCTGGTTCCCAGTCAATGGGAGCTGCAGAGCCAGTGTCCCAGTCTGGGACAGCATGTGGGACTTCCCTGGCCGCCCCTCTACCTAGGAGCTGGACATGCCAGCTGCTTCCTGGGAGTCACGTAGAGTTGGGCAGGGAGACTGTCGTAGCCCCACTGCGCCACCAACAGGATTTTTAACAGCCCAGTCAGCGTGCTGACCACAGCCACCAGGGTCACTTTTCAAGCAGATGTTCCGGTTACACTTGGCAACCCTAGTCTTGGATCTCCTTCAGGGAACCAGTGAGATGGGAATAAGACCCTGCATCATCCTCTGGCATCTTCTGCAGAGTAGCAAGATGGTCTGAGACTTAAAGATTACTGTGTGTCTATCTAAAAATATTGCAGAAAATAAAAATAAAAATAAAATCCAATCCACCTACTCCCCTCTCCCACAAAAATAAGTTAGAGGATATAAACAGGACAGGCTGATCATGGCTGTTTGTGATCTGCATGAATCAATGATGCCTGGGAGTCTGTGACTAACTGGATTACCATTGGGTCTTACATCATCAGGCAGGAAAATGTACTAACTGTGATGTATCAGCCTGTTTCCTTGTATTTGAACCCTCCAGACAGAGAAAACTGGAGTGATTTTGTTTTTAGTTCACAAGCTTAATAATTCTTCACTTGTAGAATGCTGTCTTCCATCAGGGATGGAGCAAGGATTAACACAACTGGCCAGGATCTATCCCAAACTACTATTGGCAGGCAGCGGGGAGTACTGATAGGAAAGAAAAAACAATGATGAGTCCTTGTGGCACCTTAGAGATTAACAAATTTATTTGGACATAAGCTTTCATGGGCTAAAATCCACTTCATCAGATGCATGGAGTGGAAAATATAGTAGTGTGTGTGTAGATAAGGATATAGATATACTGTATCTGTATACTGTGTGTATGTATATATGTGCATATATATATATAATATGAATATGTGTGTATATATATACTACATATAATATACAGTACATGAAAAGACGGGAGTTACCTTACCAAGCTGGGAGATCAGTGCTAACGAGACAATTCAATTAACAGTAGAGTACCAAGGGAGGAAAAATCACTTTAGTAGTGCTAATGAGGATGGCCTATTTCAAACAGTTGACAAGAAGATGTGAGTTACAGTAGGGGGAAATTAGTATGGGGAATTCATTTTTGTAATGTCCTGTCCACTCCCAGGCTTTATTCTGGCCTAATTTGCTGGTGTCCAGTTTGCAAATTAATTTCAGTTCTGCAGTTTCTCGTTGGACTCTGTTTCTGAAGTTTTTTTTGTTGAAGAATTGCCACCTTTAAGTCTGTTATTGAGTGACCAGGGAGACTGAAGTGTTCTCCTACTATTTTTTGTATGTTATAATTCTTGATGTCAGATTTGTGTACATTTATTCTTTTGCATAGAGACTGTCCATTTTGGCCAATGTACATGGCAAAGGGGCATTGCTGGCACATGATGGCATATATCATATTAGTAGTTGTGCAGGTGAACAAGCCACTGATGGCATGGCTGATGTGATGAAGTCCTATGATGGTGTCCCTTGAATAGATATTTGGACAGAGTAGGCACCGGGTTTGTTGCAGGGTTTGGTTCTTGGGTTAGTGTTTTTGTTGTATGGTGTGTAGTTGCTGGTGAATATTTGCTTCAGGTTGGGGGGCTGTCCATAAGCGAGGACTGGCCTGTCTCCCAAGGTCTGTGAAAGTGAGGATTGTCCTTCAGGATAGGATCTGAATTGTCTCGTTAGCACTGACCCCACACTCAGTAAGGCAACTTCCATCTTTTCATGTATTGTGTATATATACACCTGCTACTGTATGTTCCACTCCATGCATCTGATGAAATGGGTTCTAGCCCATGGAAGCTTATGCTCAAATAAATTTGTTAGTCTATAACATGCCAAAAGGACTCGTTGTTCTTTCTTAGAGGGACATCTTGCCACATACCCTGGGATTCTGCACTATGAGAATCACTGTTAGGCAACCCCAAATAGTTTCCAAATGTAAAGGGATCTTGGTAAAATGTAATAAAGGGAAAGATTGGATTTTTCTTAGTAGCACCCAGGGAATCTCTATGTTGAGCTGCTGTAGGCACACACCATTGAACTGTGTTCATGATGTAGTACCCCATGATCTTTGCACAGTGCAGGTGGAAAGAAAAACACTCTGGCTTATACCTCTCCTGATAGCCTCTGCTTGGAGTTCAGTGACTGAGCATTGCTCTGAACCACAAAGACTACAAGTCCCACTCACTATAACAATCCCCCTTGCCAATGTGATCCCTTTCAGCACCTAGCTCCATGTGTATTTGGTACAGGATAAAGCTTTCTGTACCATAGCCAACTGCCTGCTCCAATCAATCTAACCCAACTGTCTGTAGGAGCAATGAAGTGAGATCTATGGCAGCACAGTTAGCACTTGCAGCCTCAATCTTGATAATTTTCACAGACTCCTCAATGGAAAATTATTAGTATATCTTTTTTATTTTTTTTGCCATTAAAGCTGGGGCAAAGCTGCTGGTTTCTGCTCTGCTCTTCATTCCCTGTCATCTTAAAAGACTTTAGCCTAGCAATTAATGAAATAAACAACCAAGGCCATCACAGTACTCAGCACATAGCCCATCACCAAAGAACATCCAAGTTCTGGCATATAAACAGCTCCCAGCATCCCCTCCCCTGGCAGCAGGAGGCTCTGGAGGGCTTGGGGGAGGGACAGAGTCTGTATTTTGCTCTCTAGAGTATGCTGGAGCTTTTCAGAAGCTTTTAATTACCCAGTCAGTAGCTGAAATAATGAACAAATTTTCAAATGCAGCGGATGGTGCTGTGAAATATGCAACATAATGGAATCTGTATAATTGTATCCAGGAGACTTAATCAACCCTGTCTGTTTCTTTTCTAAAGGCGAACATGTTCTTGAAAGGCAAGAGAGAAAAAGAGGTGACCTAGTGCTTAGAGCAGGGGTGGGAAAACTTTTTGACCTGAGGGCTACATTGGGGTTGCAAAATTGTATGGAGGGCCAGATAGGGAAGGCTGTACCTCCCCAAACAGCCTGGTCCCACCCGCTCTATGCCCCCCTCCACTTCTTGCCCCCTGGTTGCCCCCCTCAGAATCTCCAACCCATCCAACCACCCCTCTGCTCCTTGTCCCCTGGCCATCTGCTCCTGAGACCCCCTCACCCTAACCGCCCATTGGGATCCCACCTGCTATCCAACCCCCCTCCTCCCTGTCTCCGACTGCCCCGATCCCTATCCACACCCCTGCCCCCGACAGGCCCCTGGGACTCCCACACCTATTCAACCCCCCACTCCCTGTCCCCTGATCCCCCACCCCAAACCTCTGCCCTATCCAACCGCCCGCTGCTCCCTGTCCCCTGACCACTCCCTGGAACCTTCTGCCCCTTATCCAACCCCTGCACCCCACCCAACTCCCCATCCCCTTACCATGCCGCTCAGAACAGCATGTCTGGCAGTCACACGGAATGACTGGAGCCAGACACACTGCTGTGCTAGCCCTGTAGCAGTACGTAGCCCTGCCACCCAGAGTGCTGTCTGCACGGTGCGCTGAGACTGCGGGGGAGGTGGGGACAGTGTGGGAAGGGCTGGGGGCTAGTCTCACCAGCCAGGAGCAATGTGGCCAGGCAGGATGGTCCCACGGGCTGGATGTGGCTCACAGGCCATAGTTTGCCCACCTCTGGCTTAGAGCAATGGACTAGGAAGGAGTCAAAACTCTTGGATACTATTCCACTAAGTCTCTGTGGAATCTCGGGCAAATCATGTTGCCCATGTGCGCCTCAACGTACCCAGCTATACAGTTGGTATAAGACCTCCTTCTCATGGATGTCATGAGGCTTAAACAGTGAATGGCTAGTGAAGAGTACTTGTAAAGTTTCATTAGTGCTAGGTGCATTTATGGCTCTATAAAGATGATGATGATGACATTTTTATTATTGTTACAAATTCAGTTCAAGCGGCTGATAATTATTGTGGTTAAAGATAAGCAAAGAGCATCAGTTGGAGGCTTGAGGGGGAAATTATTTACAATGAATGGGACTGTTTGCTTTGTATTTTCTTTCTTCATGACTCCTCAGGAGATCTGGATGCAATATGAGCCATATGCGTAACATGAGGAAAGCTGAGCTCAGAAGCACTGTTACGTCTGTAGAGAGGTTCATGTACCAGAGGGGGAAAGCTACTGAGGCAAAAAGGGGTGACCTGGATCATTCAATGAATTTGATCTCTGTTTCCTTTTGACTCCTAGTCCTTTGCTGTAAGTGTTAGACCACATGGGGCTGGAAAAGATCTCTGGGCCCATATTCCTCCAGGGGTGCAGGATTCTCTTCTACAATGAACCTCTCTACATGTTTTCACCAATCAACTCATTAACTTCTCCAGTAATGGAGCCTCCCTTCAGCACAATGCTCCATGGTCAATATGACCTCATTTTGGGGAATATTTTCCTGACACTGCTGTTGGTTGGACTACTAGACATCAAACCTGTTTTCAATGGGGACCCACAGAGATTCTTGGGCCCATGTCTCCACATTTACTGTCAACACAAAGTACCATTAGCTACCCTCTTTGTTACTTATGGCCTCCCACACTGTCCCCTCATTGAGCCGACTAAAGCTATCCAGTCACTGCCAAAGCACTTGCCACCCACCAGCAAGCACTGCCCTATAAACCACACCCAGCCACTCTATCCTGTCATACAGCCCCAATTTATGTTCATTTGAATCAAAACCTTAGATGAGTCTGAACCAATAACTTTATATCTCTGCAATAGACTGCATCAGATTCCTGGATCTGAATGCTCTTAAAATTAAGGAATTGGCAATGGTTTATACGTATTCAAAATCTGGATGCAGATTTCCCTCAAAATCTGGAGTGAATAGAGTCAGTGTTTGGATTATCTCATTAAAGAGAGAGATTTGAGCTGTGAACCCAGATCTTTCCAAGGGACTAACTCACCATGTGTGGTGTTAACAATGCCGTCAGAAACGGCAGAGTATTTTCAGTGGGTGGTGATGTGTTTTTTTTTAAAGAAATGTGAAGTTATAACCTTTCTCTTTCCATGACGTTCAGGCTTATGAAGCCCATTTCATTTGGTTAACTGAAAACTAAACAACACTGATTCAGCCTAGAGATTATCCTTGGTCTCTAAATAACAAGTCTGTCTCATTCTCTTATTTTGTGACATGTCTAAATCATTGGAACTGATGCAAAATAGTAAGCACAAGCTGATGACTGTAAATAAATGGGAAATTTGAGTCAGATACCCCTACAAGTCAGTGGAAACAAGCCAGATAAATTCCGAATTATGACAGTGGAGGTTGACAGACCCTGAAATCTTCAGTGTTGGTTATGAGGCCAATAGAGCAGAAGATTGACTAACAGTGTCATACTGGGCATCCTCACCAATTTGTACACAGTCCAAGGTGGGGGGAACTCCCAGCCAAATCCTCCAGTATGATGAACAGAAGAAGGCTTTGCCCTGCAGCGGAGCAGGGGATTGGTGGATTAATGGAAGGACAAGAACAGCAGTGAAATGGCCTTTGTCCCATAAAGACCTAATAATGAAAACTAAACAGAATAATCCTCTCCCCTTCTCCCTACAAAATGACTGACATGTAACTAGCAGTCATGAATTAATTGGTTTTGTCTCTAGGACAAAGATTTTCTTTGACAGGGGTTTGTAACAGTTTCTAAACAAATGGCTCAATAAATATTTTGTAAAGCCTATAGATGTGCAACTGTGTAACCTTGGCAAGTAGCCTGTCCCTTTTCCTGGATTTCTGGGGTGTGCTGCTGTGAGCAGTAGCCACAGCGTTCTGCTGGTTGTCCCATTTAGCCTTGCAATTCTTTAGGGCATTAACAGGGTATTTCTTAAGTGGAAACAACATGATGGAGCATTTTAATAGCCCACTTGGAACTGAAGCAAGATTCCACCATCATTTTAGACAAAGAAATGACCAGTGGCAAATTTGGCACAAACTTTCATGTGTACAAGAAGGAGGTACTGTTGCCTGGAAACTGGCCAAATTCTGTATTGACTATTTCCAATGGTCTGAACATCTCTGGCAAATGATGGTCTCATTTCTTTGTTCCTTACTGAAACACACAGAAATCTTTTTTCACCTCTGAGATAACTGAATTTCTCTACCACGCAGACATTTTTTTTTCCTTTTAACAATCTTGTTCTGGGGAGGAAAAGTCTCCTGACAGCAGCTGCTGTTACTAGAGTTAACTTGTAACAAGTTTGTAACCAGTGAATTGATCCAGGCTGGCTAATTGGTGCTATTTCTGTAGATCTGCACATAAAACACTTGCCATGGTTTCCCCTTCTGAATGAATGCAGCTAGAGACGTGTGGGTTTTGGTTGAACAACTGCACATTGATTCAAATCCAATTTACATCAAACAGACTTCAGGTTTAGTTGTGTTTTTTCCATCTTCTTCAGCTATTGGTATCAAGCCTGATTCTCCAGCATCAACTTGTTAAGGGGGCATTATGTCAGTGATCAGTTTTATTTCTGTTGTTATCCTCTCTGTTTTCTTAGCCTTGATTATATAAAACACCAGATGACATGAGTTGATGGTCTGAGCCTACAGAATATGCACAGAAACAACATAGTTCAAATGTAAGAAAATCTGTAAATAAGCCAGAGGGCCTGATTTTCCCCTATCTTGCACCCTATTGTGTTATTTAGCACTTGTGCAAAGGGAACACACAGTGAGTGTAAAATGCTGCTGTTCTGGTTTGGTATCATTTTACCCTCACTCTGGATTGAAAACTTAAAAAACAAACTCCAATGTGAAACTGCAGAACTGGAATAAATTTGCAAACTGGATACCATCAAATTAGGCCTGAATAAAGACTGGGAGTGGATGGGTCATTACAAAAACCAATTTTCCCCTATTTATTTTCCCCTACTGTTACTCACACATTCTTGTCAACTGTTTGAAATGGCCCACCCTCATTACCACTACAAAAGTGATTTTTTTCCTCCCTTGGTATTATATTGTTAATTGAAATGTCTCCTTAGACTGACACCCGCCTCCCCACACACACACTTGATAAGGCAACTCCCATCTTTTCATGTGCTGTGTATTTATACCTTCTACTGTATGTTCCATTCCATGCATCTGATGAAGTGGGTTTTGACCCACGAAAGCTTATGCCCAAATAAATGTGTTAGTCTCCTATGGTGCCACAAGGACTCCTTGTTGTTTTTGCTGATACAGACTAACACAGCTACCACTCTGAAACAAGGCAATGGGGAATTAGGACAAAAGACTTCAACTAAGCACCAAAGGGTTCCCAGCTGGATCCTCTGATATCTCATGATTAGACAGACTTAGGACTTATTCGTGTCCATAGTCCCCTTGAGACAACAGGGCTACTTGTTTGAGTTAGATGAGCAGGGTTTTCCCCTAAATCTTCAAGCAGTGGAGCATTGGTCCTTATGTGTTTGTTTTAATCTGTTCAGCAGGATTTCCATATTCAGCTGGAGCTGCTAATTGCTAAGACCTGTATGGAATGTGGGATGCTTCACCAGATCCTTCATTTCATGTAAAAATGGAGGATCCTCCTGCACCCTGGTTTTACCTGTGAGCATAAACATGCTATTTTCACTGAGACACTAGGAGTCAATGAGGCAAAATTGGATCTTATGTATCATTTTGTCTGCCTTTGTGTTATGATGCAGTCTGAGGAAGCTCATTTTGATGGGTACATTGAGCTATCTTGGCCACCATCCCTATCTCTGGGTTTTGTCATTGTTTGACTTTGTTGCAGAAGGGACTGAGTGGTTGAATTTTAGCACATTATCCCTTTTCAGCTGTGTAAGGATAGCAGTCTATTTTGTTTCAGAGTAGCAGCCATGTTAGTCTGTACCCGCAAAAAAGAACAGGAGGTGACACAAGTACTCCTGTTCTTTTAATCTATTTTGTGTGCTTCTCAGCCACAGTTAGATATTTTAAGAAAGATTGAAATGCAAAAAATACTTCATATATCATTATTCTTTGAATTTGTTGCTGCTGTATTTGTCTTCCATGAATTCCACAACAAATGCAACAAAATAGAGGTTTATGTAACTCCTTCTATACTCAAGACATCCCAAAATCTTAAAACAAAGCAAAGGCTTGGATACTAGAGCAACAAATCCAGGGGCTTCGGACAAGAGTCAAATTACTGGATAGAGGACCAACATGACCCTAGGATGCCAAAACAAAGCCCCTGAATCTTCAGCTTTGAAAACATAGAACTCACCCACTTGAGCTAAGTGGGGTCTGCTCCAGTTGGAGGCATCTTCTCCAGAGGATGCATACACACAAAACCAATGTAGTACAATAGGCGTGCAGAGGCTGCTTTCATATTTCCTTACAATCTTGCACTGTCTATGTTGCAGAACTCACGTACGTGTGTGTGTATGTGTAACTGGCTTAACATAGCTTCATGTCCCTTTTGTAATGGTGTGATCCCTCCAGCAAGGAGTTCTGGCAGCCCCAGTTGGGAAAAGATACAGTAAAACTAAAAAAAAAGGCAATGATGGGCAAATAAAATAAAATAAAAAGCTCAGCAAGAAGGAATGAGACACATGAAGAGAGACTGTGAAAGCGAGATTTTATATAATCTGCAAAAGAGAAGCGTTGGAAGGGGGAGGGAAATATTATCACAGTCTATATATACCTCTAAGACAACCCTGTAAATGAAGGGAAGGGAATTAGTGGCAGTTGAAGATGATAGTAAGACAAGGAGAAATGGCTGCAGCTGAAGGGCGGGGTTGGGTAGATGAGAAGAAGAAACTCTTAACAGTAAGAACAACCAGGCAGTGGAAGAGGCTCTTTGAAGGAGGTGGTCAGGGCATGAGTATTACAGAGAGCCTGGCTGTAAGGTGTGTGTCTACCAATTGTGCTCATCCCTCTGATACTTGAGCACCTGAGATTCAGGAACAGGCAAGACACTAGTGGAAGTTATGTTGAGAGGAACACTGCAGATTGCACAGGACTCAATTAGATGAGACAAATGATCATTTCTGACTGGACTTTCTGTGAACAAAACAAACTGCAGTGTCCCTTTAAAAGCCCCCTTATGGGGAAAGCAAGTGAGGAGAAGGTCTGCTGCTTTACAACAGCTCAGAGCTTATGGCTGTCTTTAACAATAAAAGGGAGAGTAGTGAATGCTTGTTTTCTTTCTATTTCCAAAATATTAAAGGGCCAAATCATGACTGCCCCATACTAGAAGGCTAAGCCCATCCTGTGTGGGAGAGTGCCACTACCAATGCCTGCAATACTGAAAGGCTCAAAGAGATCAAGGGGAAATCACTATGCCTGTGCACTGGAGAATTCCATTGCACCCACATTGTGAGTGGCCATATAGTACAGTGATGGAGCAGGCTACTCCAGTGCCTCCAGAGGCCTTAGGCCTGTTCCTGGCTACCATAGGTAGAATGCCATCTTTCCCAGGATGCACTTTCTTGCCTTCAGGGTGCTGCTCTAGGACCTCATTGCAGCTGGAGATGATGGAAGAGCATGTGAACTCTGCCAGGCTTCCCCATGCTTTCTTGCCAGTGAGCTGTTGCCAAGCTCTATGGTCTCACTGATGTGACATTCATTCTTTCCTTGACAGCATGACAGAGCCCTGCTTACCTGCTTGTCACAAATGGTAAGTTGAATCCCCAGCATAAACCTAACGCAGCTCTGGGCAGCTCACTTCACTTTTAATGATTCTGGCAACTTGTGTTCCCCAGTCACTTGCATGGATTAATCAGAGGTACAAGAAACAATCCTCTCGTTATTGCATTCTGTATGGAAAGGGAAACTAGTTTCCCTTGAATAAAACCAAAGGTTACTGTTCATGCAACCCCCTGACACTCTGCCTAGAAAAGGCCAATGTGTCCATCAGTTGTCCGTAGCATCACTTGGAGACATAACCATGGAGTGACAGGGAACATAAGTCGCAAAAAATACATCAGTATTGTGAGCATACTGTCTCTCTCGCTCCCTCCCTTTGACAAATGAATGTGCCACAAGATCTAGTACATGACTAAACTCAATCCCCTCTCCCTAATTACTATTATGTGGAAGATTGCACAGCATTGCAGCTGTAACATGGCCATTCAGAGCCAGTCTTTATTTCAATGAGAACAAGATCATTCCCAGCTGGACAGTTTAAGCCAAGCTATGATGATTATTTATATAATAACACTACTCACCTTACTCACACAAAGCCTCTGATGGAGTTAGCCCTATTAGTATCAACAATTAGCATAAATGCCACATGACACTAAAAACACTCTCTCCTCTGTTTTAATGGGCCAAGTGCTCATTAGGTATCTGGTTTATATTTTCACTCTGTCTCAACAATGACTCCTGCAGATCCCTAGACAATTACACTAAGCATGTGCACAAGTAGTCATTACTATATTCTGGGTGCCCAGCACTGCTTCTTAAACGACCAAAATAAGCTTATCACTTCCCAAATAAAACAAGCAGTCTGCAGTACATCCATCCTCCTTCCCCCCTTAGGCCCTGAGCCAAAGACCGCAGAAGTTGGTGGAAAGATTCCATTGAATTTTATGGACTTTGATCAGGCCCACAGTGTATTGCAGAAAGTTTCTTCTCTTATAGAATCTAACTTTATTAGCCATCTGTCTATCATCCCAAGTCAGTATTAACATCTTCATCTGTATTGGTCAGGCCGTATTACCTTTCCACAGTTTGAGATGTTTCCTAGTGAAATATGGCTGCACACAAAGCAGACATTTGCTTGTGCTCTGCTCGCTAACACCCTGGCTGCATTAACAACTTTAACTTTTCTACATCTCCAGATCCCTGCAAAAATAACCCTGGAACATGGGTCAGTCAGAGCCCAAAAATAATAATACCTGATCCGGTAAGTCTAGAGAAGCCAAAGAGAAAATCCAGCAAACTCTTATCTGGAGAACATGACCATGCACAGCGTGAAAAATGAAGTGTATGGATTTGAACTTGTGTATGCAAAGCACAACTTACACATTGGGGTTGATTCTTGCCTGGGATCACCATCACCAAGATTTTAGGTTTCATTTTGTTTTGGTGGGAAAATATCCCACTTGCTCTCACTTTGAGGGTTTTGTTTTTAATAAGGCCCCTTTATGATGTTTAAATCTGGCCCCCTCAGAGTGACTAGTCATTTCTGAAAATGTAGATCCATGTCTCTAAATCTGTCCATCAATATTTTGAGCCGTTTTTCACTCCTAAATTCTATGGGGCAACTTCTGCCCTGATTTCCTATCCACTACCTCCCAGTGAGAATGATTCCATTCCCTTTGAAATCTAGTGGTGTGTTTCCACTAACTTTAATGGCACTTGGATCAAGGCCATCAACCTCAGTGGGGAAGCAGTGGTGGAAGCCAGAGCAGGTTTGGGCTCATACCTTTTGAATAGACTTGTTAATGGCAATTCTGCTCTATTCCTAACAGTAATGTGAATTTACACAACTTCAAACCAGAATTTACATTGCTGTGTAAATCCCCTGTGGCTTTGAACTGAGGTCTGTAGACACTGAAACACCTGACAATTACATTCTATTACCAACAATGCACACACATCAGGAAATGACACCTTTCACATAGTGTTTTGCTCGTCATCTCTGAGCGGAGAATGTGTGCTGAAGCTTCACTTAATGAGCATGATCTTTGAGTCATCTCACTTCATAAGTAAGTTTCCCTATTCTGAGGCGAAAGAGATAATGAACCTTTTACAGAACTATGATTAAATGATGTATCGATTTCCAGCAGACAGCCCCATTCACCCTCCTAGTTGTGTGTATTTTGTTCTCCTTGGCATTGGAGTCTGGCCTGCAGCCATATCAAACTAAGCAATGCAAAATATTCCATGAATAGATAGCTACTAATTCGCTTTTGTCAAGCATTGCCACAAGGGTAATAGGAAGTTGCCAGAGGCAGCAAATTATGCAAAATCTGTGAGCAACAATTATTAGACCTGCCCTCAAAATGAAATGGTCACAGCAGGATTAACCTTTTAAGATGGATCCAGCCCCACCTGTGACACCTCTATTTATTTTCTTCACCTGTGGGATGAGCTAGTTACATGGCAGGCAGGTCAAGTGGCTAAAATTAGGCCCCCCGGGGTGAAAAGAAGATTGAAGCCTCTGGAGATCCAAGAGAAGAGAGGTATTGTGAGGCAAGTCTGGGACCAGGCTACAGCTTTAACCATTACACAGTGCCAGAAAGAAGAGCTGTGGAATCCCTTAATGAGGAGGAAGGTTTGGGCCTGAGGGGCCAAAGAAACTATATATTTATAAATACTTAATAAATTGGACTCCCAGGATGTGGGAGTGTTATGTTAAGTAATTTAGGCTGTGAACAAGTTATTATGGTAAAAAGGGGAACGGAGGGGCTGTGGGTGACACGCCATGCCGTGCCACGGATAGTGCCTTGTTGCAGATATACTGTTGTTTACAGCCTTCTTTTGATATAGAGTAATAATACGAGTCTTCTGTAGCACCTTCTATTCTAGGATTTCAAAGTGCTTTCTAAATATTAGTGTACTAAGCCTCACAACACTCCTATGCAATGGGTTGATACTATTGTCCTCATTACCCAGATGGGGCACAGAGCCATTACTTGTCCGCGGTCACAGAGCAAGGCAGAAGAGAACCCAGGATTTTTTACCCTCACCAGGGATGATACTTTATTATAATATTGTTGTTATTATTTATCAAAAATGTGTTAGGTGCTTTATAGCCAGGTATGAAGAAAAGGTATCTGCCCCAAATTGCTGACAATCTAGCCAGACTGCCTTCTAGGGTGACCCTACAGCAAATGTGAAATATCAGGATGAGGGTGGGGGGTAATAGGAGTCTATATAAGAAAAAAACCCACAAATCGGGATTGTCTATAAAATTGGGACATCTGGTCACCCTACTTCCTTCCATCCAGGCACTTACGTGGCCTCCCTTCATTGGAGCACCTCACAAACACTAATTAATTTAGTTTCATAATACCCCTGTGAGATATTATCCTCATTTAATAGACGTGGATCTGAACTCTAGTGAGGGGATGGATTTGCCCAAGTCACACAAATCCATTTATGGCAGAGCTGGGAATGGAACCTAGATCTGCTGTGTCCAAGTACAGTGCCTTCATGACAAAACCAACCTTCTTCCTTCACCACAAATGTACAGCGTAAGATATAATCTATACAAAAATAATGAGCTCTGCCTTTACATTTCTCTGTGTGTTTAAAGCTAAAGAACAGCTTCAGTTTTGTTCATTTCCCTTTCTAGGCCTAAACCTGATCTTCTTCTTGAAGTTAAAGAGACTGTTAAAAGATCTGTGATTTATCAAGATGGGCTAGAGGGATCATTTCTTAATGCTGAAGAATTCTTCCCTGAGTGAATCACTTGGCAAGCTCTGGTCCTCAGATGTTCCCTGAGGCATCAGGACTCAGCACACCCAAGATGAGGACATTATCATGTAAAAAAGAAAATCCTGTGGCAAGAAATAAGGGCACCTGATATTAGTGAAATAATCATGATGTAGAGCTCTATTTGAAGGTGAAATTCACCCCTGTGCAGGTGGCCAGAATGGGTTTACACAGGATTAAAGTGATGCACAAGCCTTGTGCTTACCCTTTGCTCCAAGATGAATTTCACTCTGAAAGCATAATAATTTCCACTGCCTTCTTGTAATGCTTTTGCATATTCATTGTGACCAGAGGCAGCACTTCTGATCTGTCAAAGGACACAAAATATCGGTCTGAATTATTGATAGTGATTTCATGGTTTATTTTATTTGGATCAAGTTCCTGTTCTCCCAAGAACGCAGTTAGTGCTGCGGGCTCTTCCCTTTCTGTGTGTTATCCTCATGAAGACTGGACTCTGAATTATGGAGCTGTCTCCAAAGAAAGATTTTTCCCTTTGCTCTGAAGCCAGATTTTCACAGTTGTGTTTTGCCTCGAGGCCTTGGTTAGGAGGTCCTCGCAGTAATTCACTATGCCAGCGATACATGCAAGTGAAGCTGAAGAGGTTCTAAGGAGCAGGTCAGCAGGCATCTATTGTCATCCACCTTTCATTTGGCTCTCAATAACTGAGCAATATTTTTTGAAGATGTGTTTGTGATCTAGACCCAGGGCAGCTGATCTTTGGTATGATATTCATCTTTGCAACTGATGAGAGAAGAGTGAGCATATGATTAATGCCACAGGGGAATGACCATCATATATTATATGTGTACAGGGTATTCAGAGCTTTGTTTCCTCCCACTGTTCAGACTATTCTGAGCAGCATTTAAGGACAATGGGAAGTATTTGGCTGATTCGTGGAGGACTAGAATGCTCTTTGCACGTACTTTAGACCTATAGTGAGTTGAGATTTGTAACAACTGTGTTAAATAACATGCTAAGGCAATAGGGGAAACTATCACAGCTTGTGTAGGAGCAAATCATGTTTTCTAGCTTACTAGAGTTCTTCAAAAGTGTTTACCTAAGAGACAATAGAGGGGAATTTGTGGAAGTAATTTTCTTCGATTGAAGTATAGGGACATAGGACTGGAAGTGGAAGGGCTCTCCTGGGTCAAGTCCAGTCCCCTGCTATCACAGCCAAAACCTGTCATTTAATCCTGTTTGTAAATTAATCAAGCTCCATTTTTAGAACTAGCTAGGCTGTTTGTCCCCACTACTTCCCCTGTGGGGGCTGTTCCAGAACCTCCTCTGATGGTCAGAAACCTTCTTCCAATGTCCAGTTTAAATTTATTCATGATCAGCTTATACCCATTTGTCCTTGTGCCAACATTGTCCTTTAGCTTAAATAGCTTTTCTTCCGCCATGGTGTTTACCCCCTTAATGTATTTTTATAGGATTTGTACTATTACTCCAGTCCTCTAGAACATACAGTTTTCCCTGTACAATATTCTAGTCCTCTTCTGTATTGGCAATACCTCCCAAATTAGCAAATTTAATTAGCGTACTCCTGCTTTTTGTGCAGTCCTTGAGGACCTCCTCTAGTAACCGCCCTCCTGCCTGAATTTTCTTCTTTCTTCACAGCCTGTTGTTGTCTCTGCTGTAATCAGTTCCTTATCAATGTTCTTTGGTAATCAATGTTAAGACTCATGTATTCAGCTCTATCTTCTCCATTTTAACTAATTATTTCCTATGTGATACCATGTCAAATGCTTTACTGAAGACCAGAGAGATGAGATCTACTGCATTTCCCTTCTCTAAGAAAGCATATATTTTATCAAAAAAAGATATCAGGTTAGTCTGACATGATCTATCTTTGATAAGCTCATGTTGCATTTTTTCCCATTTTCCATTTAATTCCATGTCTTTAATTATTATTCCTCCATTTTTTTTCTAATTTCTTGCATACTATTGAGGTCAGACTCATGGTTCTGTGGTTGTCCAGGTCACATATTTCCCTACAAAGTTACTGCATTTGCTACTCTCCAGTCATATAGAATCCCCTTCCTCATTCCAATTTGATGAATTTGTTATTATTGCCTTTGGACTTGCAATATTATATGTCAATTCTTTCAATATTCTGGGATGGAGATTATCCAGTCTCCTGAATTTGACCACATTAAGCTCTTTAAGTTCTCCTTCCACCTCGGATGTGGTAACTGCTTTATCTATACACTCATGCCCAGAGTCATCTTGCCTTTGCCCCCAAGTTCTACATTGTTATTATTCTTACTGAAGACTGAGGCAAAGTATTTATATAGTTTCTGGATCATATCTAGATTAGCCATAATTTCTACCCCATTTTTGCTTCACAGTGGCCTCACTTCTTGTTTATATGGCTAAAGAACCATGTAGTGATGATCACAGTATAAAAACCTTGAGAGATGAGAGAAGCAGAGACTGACCAACACTGCAAGGTTCTCTAACCCCACCCTATCAATATCCCTCAGCTCTATCCTGGACACACCACTTCTTGGAACGAGATGGCATTTCTGACACGATTATACATTCAATCCTTGGACTTCCTGCTGAGACTGCTAAAAAGGAGGCCAATATATGGGATATGGACAGTAGGAGTTGGACTGAAACCATCTAGCTCCTATTACTCTGGCTGCTGAGCAGCTATTTGGTTCTAAAAGCTTTGGGTGATTTTTTGTTATCTATTCTGTTCAATATAAGTTCTTATGCCACACTTATCACTGTGAAGTTATGTGAAAGACACAATGTAGGATGGGACTGATTCTCTTTTTTCCCAAGACCTTGGTCATGGAATTGAAGTCAACTACCACACCTCATACATTGTAGGGGGTTTTTTGTTATTAATAATTCATTTATCAGTATGTTAAATCCCATGTTCTTTAATAAGGGAATTATTTAGTGTGTGTGTGTGTCTGAGAAAGAGAATCTATGTATCTGGAAAACTATCTTAGATATGATATTCACAGTTATCCAAAAATAATTTGGTTAATGCATGAATCCTGGTTTCTTTCAGGTCAACAGAACCTGGAAGACCAGAGTATTTGGGCTGCAAAAATTACTTGTTCAGCATTGTGCTGTGCCACCCTTTGTTACATTGTGTAATTCATATTATTTCTTGACGTGCCCTGGTATAAAGTGATGGTGTAAACGGACCCATTTTTTGGATCATCATATAGCTATAAATATGGGCAACAGAAGAAATGTAGTGTTCTGGATTGCAGCAATTCTATCAAAGTAGGTTTGATGATTAGACCTGCTATCAGCAGAAGATGCCTGACAGCTGATTGGCTATGTCATTTCACATGACCATCAGGACTATTACATATATCATATAACATCAGTGGTCATTAATTGGTTTTGTTTGCCAGCCGTGATGTCAAACAACAGGACTGCAATATACAACAGAACTAACTACATTGAACAGCACACCCTGCCTACAGCCAATATTCACCTCCAAAGCTCTTAGACACAAAAATGAAATTATATTGTCATCTATGTCAGAATTAATTATCTTAATATTAGTTAATGCTAATAGCAGCCCTTTGAAGATGCAAAATGCTAGAGAAGTGGTAAGTATTACTATTAACTTGTGACAGAATCTGTGTATCAAACAATATGTACATCTGTTCTCTGAATTAAAATACAGACACTGGACCAAATTCATTCCTGACATAAGGAGACATTAATGACGGTTGTACTCGCTTTCAGTAGAGATGAATTTGGCTCCCAGAAACATACACACAAAGCATATATAATTAGATGATTATTAACCTTTGGAACAAACTATTAAGGTAAGTGATGGATTCTCCATCTCCTGAATCATTCAGGTCTAGACTGAATGCCTTTCTGGAGGATACACTTTAGTTAAGTACAAGTTATTGGGCTCATTACAAGAGTAAATGGATGAAATGATACGGCCTGTATTAGGCAGGAAGACAAACTAGATGTTCTAATGGTCCTTTCTAGTCTTAATGTCAAATTAAATTGAATAATACTATTTGACATGACCAGCTTCCTTGCTTTTGACTTCATGGTATGTTTCATCATGTGTATTAAGCCTAATGGTTTTAGTAAGAGTCTGCCTTTGCTTTGCACATTCCTCCTTTCACTAGTATGCACAGTGTAACCGACAGTGACCAGACAGCAAGTGTGAAAAATTGGGACGGAGTGGGGGGTAATAGGAGCCTATATAAGAAAAAGACCCAAAAATTGGGACTGTCCCTCTAAAATTGGAACATCTGGTCACCCTAGGCTGTCCTCTTCCTGCAGAAATCTGTGGATGTCCAACTTATTGTTTCTTCACTTTTGGATAAAGTTGTTAAGCCCCTCTGGTCAGGAAGTTAGCACTGTTGAGATCTAGGAATGATATTACATGCAAGTGGATTATGTTTTCTGTTTGTTCATTTTTTGATCCTCTCCTGCTTTGCAGCGCAGGGAATGTCTGCTGCTTTGGCTGTATTGGAACCAGAAGTTTAGTGTTCTCTGTTTGCTGATTATGGGGTGTGTAGAATTGACCCAGTTCTGCCATGCAGCCCTAGTTGCTGGCGTTCCTGTATACATGTAGTACTTGATTTGTTTGCAGAACTGAAGGTGTAGAGTTTCTAGAGGAGCATAGCAAGCACCATACGGGATCAGACAGTGGTCCTTCTAGTCCAGAATACTGCCTCCAACTGTGCCCAATTATGCTTCATGAAAAGGTGAACAGAACCATGCTATAAAACAGATATGGCATAATCAGTCCACACCCAAAGATTCCCCACCTCCCAACCTCCATTTGTTAGTGTTTGGCTTATACTGTGAAACATGGGGGTTTAGATCCCTGTCAAAACTCTTGGGTTTTTCAAATTCTGTTTTTAATCCTTATTATTATATCTCTGGATGTTCTCATTCCATATATTAATATGCACTCCTCTTTGGTATTCTGCTAAGCTCTTGGTCTCAATACCTTGTGGCAGTGAATTCCACAGGCTAATTGTGCATTGTGTGGAAAAAAAGTATTTCCTTTTATCTGTTTTACATTTTCTGCTTTTGTTTCATTGAATGTCCCCTTGTTCTTTTATTATGAGACACGTAAAGAGAAGGATTTACTTTCTCCAGCCAATTCATTATTTCATATAATGCTACCATGTCTTCTTTTATTAATCTTCTCTATAAAGTAGACAGTTCCAGTCTTTTCAATCTCTCTTCTAGTCAAGTTTTTTCCATGCTTCTAATCATTCTCCTTGTGCATCTCAAAACTCGCTGTATTTCTGCTATGTTCTTTTTCAGACAGTGACCAGAACTGAACCCAGTATTCCAGGTGCGGGTATACCCTTGATTTATATCCTCATGACATTACATTGTCAATATTATTCTCCATCTCATTCCTTACACATATTAGTTGTTTGTTTGATGCTACTAATGCATATTGAGCTGAGATTTTTATTGAGCTATTGCCCACAGTGATGGTCAGGTCTTTATCCCGAGCTGTTGCAATTAATTTAGAACCCAGTAGTGTACGTGAGTAGAAAATTACTCCTTCCAGAGTGCATTATTTTGCATTTGTTTGTCCCAGGTGATAGAGTTGCTTGTTAAAGATGGGCCCCTGACTTCACTCCCATTCAATGGCATGGGTTAAATTAATCAATTTTCTATTGAATAGTTTTGACAATCATTTTCTGAGCTGGTTGTATCAATATTGTTATTTCTTATAATGCTTTTGCAGCCATTCTGAAATTCCTTGATGCATTTAATATGAGGCCTAGCTATGTATAATTAAGGGTGCATTTATTATTTATGACATAATAAAATGTTTTGTTTCCAAGTTGGATATAGGATTCCTGTGTTGCAGTGTGGTTTTAGTAGATGAAAGCCCCTTCAGAGGTTGTTTTGCATAGGTGATAACATGATCAGGCCATCAGCATGGGGCTCAGATACCATGGTGATAGGCAACCTTTTAAAGTCCTCCACAGGTATAGCATACTGTAGGCAAGCACGTGCGCACACACAGAGTAAGAGAAATTATATTGTCTATTACAGAATCTTTCTGGCTTTCTTCATGACCCCTATTTTGAGGCACGGAAAAATATTTGGTAGTATCTCGGTGATCATTTCTATAGTGCAGCAGGCAGAGCATGCTCTCAAGTATTTGCTGCTCTGGATAAACTTGGAAAACTCTGCTTATCCCAGCCTGCAGTGATCTACTCTGTAAACTCTTGCAGCTCTAAGTGACTGCCTATACGGTACAGCCAGCTCTTCTCACAGCCAGGGGAAAGCCTTGGGGATTGACACTGGTAACTAAATCAAAGTGAGGGTGTTTGCAGTTGCACTCTGTCTGGGGAACTCAGAGCAGTTACAGGAGGGTAGTTCCTACATTGGCAAGAGGATACAGATGTGGGAGATTCACAGCTGATTTCTAGGGTTTGGAGATAGCATATTGCCTTAGATGAAAAGATGCTCCCCCCCAAACCCCTTACTACAGCTTAAAGTAAGGCCTGTGTTGAGGGGGAGGACCACTCAAGTCAATGACACAACTTGTGCAAAAGAGTCAGAGTTGATCTGGCTACTTTAGCCAGCAAAGTAAAATATCTGACAGACTTTAGTTCCCTTCGGTTATCCTTAAAAATGGCTGGAACACAGGCAATATATTAATAAAGGGATCTGTTAATTATCCTGGTCCACCTGGATTGACTAAGTTGCCTAAGTATTCTATCCTGGTTAGCCTAAAGCACTGAGGGGTAAAACTGATTCTGTTTATAGTTGCCCATAACAATGAGAGAGATCATGGAGAGAGGGCTACAGGTGTGCTGGTTGGCAGCAAATGTATATTAAGCAAGAGAATGGTGGTATCAGTTGCTTTGAAAACAGGGAAGGAAAGAAAAGCTGTGGATTGGGGTGGGGGGGGGAAAGCTGTAAATTAGGGGGAAAGGCAGACAGAATGGCTGTAGATAGGGACTGCTCAGAAAAATATAATGCTACCCTGGAGCTCTGCTGTCTACAGGGGCTTGTATGGGGGAATGGCTGGCCTATCTGTGGTGGGGCCCCTGGGGTCAATCTGGATGGTGCGACTTTTGAGCCCTTCAAACCCACAAACCTGGGCTGCCTACACTTACAGAGGCATCTACAGGCAGGGAGGGACATGCCCAACTGAGTTGCATTGAATGATCTCCCAATCATAGGGAGACTCCAGACAATTCTCCCCAGCCTTGCACCCCAAAACTGTACCATCTTGGTCAGAAGCCTGGCCAGACAAGTTCATGAAGTAGTTTGCTACTCCCTCTATGTGGAATGGACACACACACTAGCCTTTGTAAGCTGAGTTGACGTTTTCCAAGCACTTCAAAATATAGTTTTAGGTAAAATTTTAAAAAGGTTTATTAATTACAGAAAGATTTTAAGTGATTATCAGTAGCAGGCATAGAGATCAGACTTGGTTACTTTAGACTGAAAATTTATTTTTGTTTCTTAGTTCTACAGACTAAGCAGGATTTTAATCAAGCAGCGCTTCACCCCAGCAGATGGTACAAACAAGTCACCAATCCTCAATACACAGATTGGACTCTATTTCCAGCCTGGAACAACCCTTCCCCATTTCAAAGTCTTTGTTCTCCAGATGTTCCTCCAGGTATTGAGTTGGGATGGGGATGGACAAGGGATGATGTCACTTCCCTCCTTTTATATTTTCTTCTAGCTTGCTGGAAGGATCTTTGTTGTGACATGGGAATCAGGCAGTCCCCACTGCACACATACTCTCTCTGAGAAGTCACTGGGATGGCCAATGCAAGAATGGATTCCCTTTAATGGGTCGTCAGCACATCTGGCTGGTCCTTTATTGCAGTTGAAAGGTGGGCGTTTCCCAACCTCACAACAGATTTCAGTAATACATATGATGCCTCATAACTTCACATATAATGACGGTGCATACAATCCAAGAGGATATTAATTTTCAACAGATCGAGACTTTCAAAATCATACCACACAAGGCATACTTTGTATAAAATATTTCCCAACTAGATGACAGTGGTAAATATGGGGGTTCCAGAGTGCTACTTTGAGGTACAGCATGTCACAGTATCTATTTCTTTTCCCCTTTAAAGTGCAATGCCTTTCTGTTGCCCAGGAGAAGGCAGCAGAGGTGGCACCAGGCAAAGTGAATTCTTTGAACCTGCACTTTGCTGGAAAAGTTCATGCTTTAGTTCCTGAAAAATCTTCTGATAATGTGGATAGCATAGCACTGTATCCAGCCTGAGGAACATGAAACAGGGAGGAGGGAGGGAGAGGAACCAAGGGAATCCTGCAGGGAGACACTTTTTTTAAACTACCTCCCATTTTATACCTTTCTAGAGGCCGAACAATGACTCTTTGAGTGTTTTAGTGAGCTCATGGAACGGCTCTTCCCAAGGGTGGCTTGGTGCACCCTGAAGTGGATAGGGCTGGACAGAGGGAGTCAGACCTGGGTTCTGTACCAAGCTCTGCCATTGACCTGCTGTGTGAACTTGGGCAAATCACTTCACCTCCCACCCTCTGTCTGTCTTGTCTATTTAGACCACAGGAGTTGTCTCACACTATCTGTGTGCATCCTGCCTAGAACAATGGGACCCTGGTCTTGGCCTATTGTAATGCAAATAATAAGCCAGAGAAAGAGTGGACTCTGTTAGAGACAAAGAATTCATCCCAACCCATCCTTTGATGGTGGAATTTTAACAAGAGGCCCCTCCTGCCCTCCATCCAATTGTATATCAGCCAGCTCCATTTTAATGTTGCTCTCTTTAAATTCTAGAGTCTAGAAATTCTTTTCCCCTTGAGCAACCACTACTTAACCGCCCCCTCACTCCGCCTTCACAAAATTATAACTCCAAAGTTTATGCAGAAGTCTTCCCTTGCCCCCATGGTATAATTAGGATTTTAATTAAATTTCTCAAGATGTATGTATGTATGGTAGGCTGCTCCCCCTCCCCCACCTTGCTCCAAATGACAATTGTGAAAGCCTCTCATTCTCCTCCTCCTGCTTTTGCAGCTTTTTTTGGCCAGGAAAGGACTTGTCTCTTCCTTTTCCTCTGATCGTGCTGGAGACAGTAAGCGAGTTTGACTAGGAAACAATTCCTCCAAAAGTCAAAAATCTGCTTCCCTCACTGCCCAGGGGGCACAAGTACTGGAAGAGATCAATACTAGAGTCACCGTGTCCTTCACACACGTCAGACCCCATTAGAGCCATTATTTTCAAGTTTTCCACAGTCAACACAAAACTCATGCCTGTTATAACTGTAAAGCTCACATTGCAATGGTGTCCATTTCCCCCCACTCTCACTGGAATCCTGAAGCAGGGGCAAGTAGTATCAATGTCTTCTAGTTTTGTTTGTTTGTTTTCCCTGCCATTACACCTGTGTCATGAGGTTGTTATTGTAGGACTGGGTGGCTAGTTAGATGACTAGTAAAGAGATGGAGCTTTTCATCTTTAGGTCACTGAGAGAGTTACTGAAAGCTGTCATCCTTTCCTGGCCTCTGTGAAATGGGTTGGATGAGCCCGCTCCAGTTCCTAATAGCCAAGTGTCTATACCACAAAGCTCCCATTGTGAGGGGCATTAAATGCCCACTTTCTGGGCAGTTTCAGCAGAGAGACCAAGGACAGAATTACATATCTCCTTTACACAGATGCCAGCAGGGCAGAATTTACTCCTGGGGAAATTTTGTGCCAAAAAATTAAAAATTCTGCACACAATATTTCAAAATTTTGCAACATTCTGCAATATAGAAATGTATTTCCCAGACCCTTCAGAATCAGAGCAAAGGCTTAGGCAGTCGGGAGGTAGTGGAGGAGTTGAGGGAGAAGGAAGGAGCCTGGGAGTGAACCTGGAGGGTTGTGGACCACATCTGCCTCTGTCCCCATGTGTCCCTGCAATCCCACTCAGCCCCCTATCCAGTCTGTCTCTCACCCAGTAGCTCTTCTGAACTCCAGTCTATGACACACACCCCCCGCAGCAACCCATGTCCCCCACACTGTTTGTGTCCCCCCACATATCCCATGCCTCTTGATCTGGCCCAAGGAGAAGGGTGCTGTGAAGAACACAACCTCTTCTCTTCCTAATAAGCAGCTGGGGCTGCTCCCGCTTGGGAGTGGCTTCTCTCTGTTCTGGTGCCACAACAGCCCTTTGTGGGTGAAAGATGTAACTGCAGCACTTCTCCAGCAGAATGTATTTTCTGCAGAGAAAATAAAAAATTCTGCGCAGGCCACAAATTCTGAGTGTTTGCAGTGGCAAAGAATTTCCTCAGGAGTAAGGGTTGGGACACGTTCTTAGAACAGTGGGGGAAGGAATGCTTGCATGGATGCAGTCTGTACTGTAATTTGCTTGTGGATAAAAAGAGGACTTCAGCCGCCAGCTCTATCAGTACAGTACCTGGCTAACATGCAGAGCTGGGAGTCATACTTGAGCTGTGTTTTCAGTTCTACCACAGGTCCTCTATATGACCTTGGGCCATTGTTTGACTTCTCTGGGGCAGATCCTCAGATGGTGTAAATTGTCATAGCTCCACTGACTTCTGTATTTACTTTCTAATCTGCAGTATGGGGGCTGGGAGGATCCATTCATGTTTGCAAGGTGCTTTATGACCCTTGAAGAGGAAGTTTTAGAGATGATCAATACTATTGACATATCTGATCATTATAAATCTCCTGGAAACATACCACCTACTACAGATGGTACTCCTGGGGAGGGAATCAGAACAGCAGCTTTGCCGTTTATTCTGCTGTTGTGATATCATTTGGTGGCAGTATTTTTTGGTAATGACGGAAAGCAAGAGAGCAGTTTGAATGAATGAAATTTGTAGACTGGGAGAAGGTGATGGTACCTTTCCTGACTTCCTTCCTTCTGAGTGCCTTTATAGCTGGGGGTGTGGAGCTCTACTGCTTCAGTTACTCCCCAACAGCACTTTGGTTATGCTCCATCCATGAAATAACAGGGACAAGTGCAGTAATACCTGTCAGATGATGAGATCTGACAGGAAATCGGTGTTCCATGCACAAAAGCAAACAGAATGAGGAATGTGACAAAGCCCATTGAAATGGAAACCAACTGAAGAAAATAAACCAGGAGGAAAGAATACCCTGCCAGTGAACCCAAACCTAGTGGAAAAGCACCAGAGATGATCTACTAAGTGGGAACAATGTATCATCTGCACAGCCAGATGCACATGGTGATCTTCTAAACTTTGGACTGCTCTAAATACACTGGGTATGCCCAACAAACGTTGCTCAACTGTGATGAGCACAACTGGCGTTCAGGCCATTATTCCATTCATGTCTGGAAAACATCAGCTTAAAACAGCAATATGAATGGTGCAGACTGAGGAATGTAATGGAACTGCAATTGCCAGCAGGAATACAAGCAAGCACAAGAAAGGAAAGAGAGTGAGAAGCTGATATGGCTTGAAGGACTAGATGCATCAAGTCTAATGCCAGAAGAGGCACTCCCGTAGCTCAGGCTGCCAGTTTCAGATGAAAGTCTGAATTTAGGTGCACCAGGTTCAAACCCGAGAATGCTGGAGATTGTGTTTGGTAGACATTGCATCTCAGCGCAAACCTCATCCGATTGTAACTGGTCTAGAAGCATGGAGAAGGGTGACCATTAGGAGGTCCACATATGTTGTGGTGAGAACCCAGACCCAAACTTTTGAGGGATTATCCAATCTACTGACCACCCCCAAGGAGCTGACAATCGTGCTGTGTAAAATGGATGAATTGGCATCCCTTATTGAGGGAAGAGGAATCTTTTTATGCTTTCTCATGAACTATGCAGCAGGGAAGCAGACTATAGAGTCTTTCTAAGCATGATCACACTTCCCTCTCTAGTGCCCCACCCTTGCTCTGGAAATTCTTGCCTCAAGGCCATTATTTAACATTTGCTGTTTAATGTGAGCTTTGGGTTAGGTTCTACCTTTGGATGAACATGGGCTCTGATGTCATGAAGTAAATTTCTTGCTATTATAGCTAACTTCCCCAGAGGTTTCTGAGGATTTCCTGTTGGCTTGGACTCTGTTTCATTATTTTTATTGTTCTATATGTATTTCTTTTACACTTTGGGCCCATTTTTGGTTGAAATGCCTCTTTCCCCATGTGTAAGAAGGGAATGTTGTGAGGAGTTATTAGAGTCTGTAAAGTGCTCTAAAGGTATAAAGCACTAAGTATCAACATATCATGTTTTTAATGGCTTCCTCCTCTATGACTGATCCCTGCCTTATGTCTCTACCCAGCTTTGTATAACTCATTTTCCCTTTTACTTGACATAAAGAGCATTTTTCATATACCCTTTCTTGTGCCCAGTTACAGAATTTCTCTACTTATCTCATATTCTATATCCTCCACATGCATTTCTAAGTGCCTTGGTGTGGCTTGTGACATTTTCCTTCAGTGATGTTGCCTAGATACTGGATCATGTCAGCTGCCAGACAGTGACCTAACATTTTAAAAGCCTGACCTGCCATACTGGTATAGGTTCCAGGAAGTTAGGTTTCATATCAAGCTTAGAAATCCTGTAATCCTGGGAAAATTCCAGACCCAGGACCTTGGAATAATAAGAGAAGAGACACTCTCCAAGAGAATCTAATTTCTATTTAAACGAGAGCTGATAAAGAAAATGGGGATACATTTCTTGTGCACATTTCATCCTTTTTTGTCAAAATTTGAAAATTTCAGTTCAACCATTTTTAACCAGTGCTCTAGTTTAAACTGAGCCTGGTGCCTGCTGGATCAGGCCTTTGGGAGTTTAACCAGTACTCTGTAGGAACCCATGCAGTGCAGTTATGCCCAATAAAACTGTATCTTATCAGCAGCATTATTATTCTCCAAATCTGTAAAAGTTCTGAGTTCATACAGTCAGTTCCTTTGTGGTCCTCACCTGTCACTAAGGCCAAGTCTATAATATAAACTTACATTGGTATAACCAGATCACTCAGGGATGTGAAAAATCCACACCCCTAAGCAATGTAGTTCTACTGTCCTAATGCCCAAACAGCACTGTGAATGGGTGGGTTTATTCCATCAGCATAGCTACCACTTAGGTGGAGTACCTACACTTATGAAAGAAGTACTCCCATCGGCATTGGTAGCATCTTCACTGAAGCACTGCATCACTGCAGCATTTTCATGTAGACCTTTCCTCAGAGTGAGGATGCTGTAGTTTCTCCTGTTTATTTCACTTTGTAATCGCTTCTTATTGCCATCTGCCTCCTCCAAAATAAAGGCCGCCCCGGCAGCTTCTTGGGAGGTTTAATTTTTCTTTCTGCCCTGGTTCCCGTAGAGATATATAGCTTGATTTACAAGAGACTAGAAATATCATCCAAAGATTACTGGGCATCAGACAGTTTCAAAAACAATTCCAAGCACACCCCTTCGCACCTGCAAAAACGGAATGGCATTAGAGAGACAGGCTAACCAGCTGTGCTCTTCTCTGGCCTCATTCAGAAGGACTCTGCTCCCTGTTTACTCAAAGGCTCACTTCCCTATGTCTTTTCATTATTGCTCTAAACAGAACCAGGCTGTCTGATCACTAGTCCTTGGCGGATGTGTGATGACTAAGCGGATCTACATCTAAACAGTGATATGGTTTTCTTGGCCTGTGGGTTTAATTGTATAAACCCAATCAATGCCTGACAGCCTTAGCAAGGCTAAGAACAATGCTGGGAGTGTGCGGAACAGCTTTACATGATGCTAATCACTTTTGTGTGTTTATTTAAATGTTTCACATAAAGCGGATTTTATGGCTGGTGAAATGAATCAGATTTTCAGCCTTGGGGACAGACATCCTCTTTTTCTGGAAAACAAGTACAGCACAGGCCAAGGCAGGACAGAGCATCTTGCAGTGCTCTCCCAGTGTGTCTGGCCCCTGATCTGGAAGAGCCCCCTGAAGGAATGAGGGGATGTATATGTTTTCATTCATTCATTAGCCCTTGAGCTGAGCATGACAGCAAGTGGACAGTGAAATGACAAATATGTTGGTCTGGTGGGGATTTATATAATAGAATAGAAGAATATCAGGGTTGGAAGGGACCTTAGGAGGTCATGTAATCCAACCCCCTGCTCAGTGCAGGACCAATCCCCAACTAATAATATGGACAGCTGCCCATGGGAACTGGCTGCTCCTCACACACCAGCCAGTGAATAGTGATCAGCCTGATACTGTTTTGACAATAGCCTTTTTTACTCAAAATTTTCCACTGTTCCGCTACCCTTGGTGCAGCTGCACTAGCAGTATCTATGGTGGGAATGCTCGTATTGTCAGGGTAATGGTCTTTTAATCAAAGTGGTGTCATCCAACCAGGCCCAGATGATTTGGTGGCAAAAACAGCGGCAGACATGGACATGGGCTTGGACCTGGGATATTAGAGCTTTATAGTCACTTGGTGCCCATGTTTCTACTGCCAACACAGAATATAAAAGTATGTGCCCACAGCGAGGGCACGGGCTACAGTCTGCAACTTGGCATTACTGCACAGAGGTCTGTGTGAATCTCCATTTGGCCAGCTCTCATCCACATCTGTGTCTTCCGAAGCTCTTATGCTGTCAGCTCAGTTCAAGCTCAAAGGCATTTCTGTATTTTCTTTCCATTAGGAAGCCATGTCTGGTACAGGTTCTGAAACAGACATTAATAACACAAGCTTTTAATGATGCACAGTGTAAGTGAGGCAGGGGAGAGAGGTCCACAAAGAGAGGGAAATGGGGCAGCACTGCAAAGGTCTGAGATTCGTGGGCAGTCCTTTCTCAGGGGAGAGCAGCTGGAGAGAGATCAGAGCATGAAACGGGGTGACTGGAGCCTAGCTCAATGCCCCACAACTACTGGGGAAAACACACACGAATGGATTTTTGCCATCAAAGAAGATCAGAACACTTGCCTCAGGTCAGAGAGAGAAACTAGGAAAAAGAGTAGACACACATCTCCCATATGATAAGACACAATAAAAGCTCGCTGCCTGTCAGTGCAGACCTCATTTATCATGCTCTGAAAAACTACAAATGTTATCACATTCAGACAGCTCTGATTTGGGGTGGTTTTTTACTTTCCCTTATTTCACTCACTGTTCAATTGGATCATGGACTGCTTGATCTGAATGTCTATAAGAGGTTCCTGAAGAGGGCTGTTTAATCAGAGAAACAGAGAGGAATTTGTTGAGGATCCCATGCATTTTAGTACAAATGGGCAGTGCATGATTAAAGCTTGCTAAGCAGCTGCCCATGAAGTGGCCACAAACACATAATACATCAGAAGAAAATTCAGTCTGATGATCTGATGTATAGCTAATGATACAAGATGTCATAGCAAGATGATGCCCTATCCCCACCTGAGTATACTGTTTCAGCCAGAAGAACAAGTCAGCCCTAAGATATTGTCCACCACATTATTACAGCAGTGTGTTGTCCTCAACATTCCAGCAGCAGAATATCACTGTGAGGCTGGTGTAAGCTATCCCAATGATTTGCTGCTCTCGGGAGAATTCTTGAGTCAGATAATGTGGTTTGCCCTCCTCTTGCTCCCCCTTTATCTCTATTTTCTGAGGCCAGGATTGCAGTTTTCTGCTCTGGTCTCTTGAATGGTTGACTGTCTGAGAACTCCAGCTTTCTTCTCCTTTCCCCAGGTCTCCAGAGAAAGACAGTATTAGCTGTGCCTCAGCCCGGTGAGGTCAGTGTGTGGAAATCAGTAACTCTTGCTCCCTTCAGAGTACAAATATCAAATCATGAACTCCAGCTTGGGAACAGCAGAGTAGGGGATGGTTGGGCTAAAATATGCGTAATCCACAATCCTTGCTCACTCAGAAAGAGACACCTTCCAGAAATGTACTGACGTAGCTGCTCATCAAGCGGCTGGTGGGATGATCAAATCTAGACCCAGAAAGTAGCTCAGAAGATGAGATGAGTGCCAGAGAGGGATGTATGTATATTGAGGGGGTGCAGATTCTAGGTATGGGGTTCCTATTGCCAGATTCCCCATGTGACCCCATCCATATGAATTAATCAGCCTATGAAGCCCTTTGTATTTAGGGACTAGCAGGACAGGTGAAGGGCAGCTGAGTCGCAGCCCTGGAGGCTATTCAAGTGGTACTCCAAGCCCAGCTTGAAGCACAAATTACTGGAAATCTCAAGAGATCCCATTCTGATATGGGATTTCCAAAGCAGTCTTTCAAACCCAAGAGATGCAGAGAAAACACTACAAAAGGTGTTGTAGGGAGAAGAAATCTTGCATTGTCAAGGAGAAAAATTTAGTGGAACCTGATAGGTCTTTTTCATCTCTACTTTCCATGATTCTATGATATTTGAGATGCTTCTCTGAACTAAACCTCCAAACCTTTTGAGGCTTTACCTATCACTAGATGTGTAAATAGAGAAGAAATATCTCCATATACCATGTTCAACAGCACATAATTGGCTAGATGCATTATAGGGGTGTTTCTTCTGGCTCTGAAGTATTAGATTTTGGCAAATGCTGGAGGTGCGATACCAGAAGTGACAATCTAATGTAGCAGGAGAATAGTCTTGATGGATAAGTAGCAGAACAGAGAACTAGATACACCAGTGGACCGATCCAGTAGAGCATATGTTTGGGTTATGTAATTACATGGACCAGTAAGCTGATCCTGTAGGCAGAGCTTCTCTTTCAATCTGTTTTGAGATATAATTAGTCTCTGCTTTAAGGAAATGTTTTTACAGTGCAGATAGAAGAGAAACATGCAACGGAGCTGTGCAAAGAGTGCTGCACCTGTAGCCAAACACTGTATTTTTGGTCCTTTCCCCTCAGTTTTGATAACAGCCCACAAATGCAAACTTTAATTAAACACCCTTTTCATTGCTGCAGTTTCCCAAGTTTCTGCTGCAGTGAATTAACTGAAACTGAATGTCCCACATATGATTCCTTCCACTATAGTGACTGACAGTGACAAGTTGTTTGAGATCCATCAGCCACACTATATTTAGCGGTTTTCTGATTAAGGTTTGTCACAGAAGAATAAATTGTGTCGTTCACCAGAATACTCCCTCCTATAAAAGAGGAATTTCAAACAATGGCACTATAACTAGTGCCATAATTATATAAACTGCAAACAATCAAATCACATCACACCATTAGCAAAAACAATAGTGCTAAATGACAAAAGGCTTACGAAGGAGAGCATACACCACATCACCTACTTGGTAAGTCACTTCCATGAGGCTGCATGTCTTCCTGTGCGCCCACAAATGACTGCTTTCGGAGCACTGCCTCCGCACTCTTTAGAGAGTAACCACTAAGGCCCTGTCTGCATTAGAGAAACTGGTGATTCTAAGAGGCAGTTTAACCATCTAGAATACTTGTAAAATGCTGTGTGTGGGGAATTTTAAAAGCACTCTGCTTTGGACTCACTGTTTGGATTGACATCAATGAGGGTAATCCCACCCTTTGTGCTCCAGGTGATGTACAGGCGAAACAGCAGTGGTTCTTAAACTGGCAGAGTGTGGATTCATGGAACTGTTTGTGTTTAAGCCACTTCTATCCAACGGGTTCAATAAGAAACATTTCAACTGTCTAACGTAGCCCCAATCTCAGAATCTCCTCCATTCTGCACTCAGGAGATCATTCTGGTTTTATGACCTTATCAACTACAAATCCATGTAGTGAGTTATTGGCCTGACAAGTCTGATCTTTATGATTATTATTTTATTTTGTATAGAGGAAGTATGTCCCAATGATTATGGCACTAACCGGAAACAGGGTTTGACAATCTGTGTCCTTATGCTCATCCTTTTTACAAAACTATGATAATTTTTTTACAAAGTATGCCTTGTGAGGTGTCATTTGAAAACTCATAATTTGCTAGTCATAACTGTCCTGATAAATATTCATGGCAACACTGTATGTAAAGTATCTGAGAGGTAGCCCTGATAGTCTGGATCTGCAAAAGCGACAAAGAGTCTTGTAGTACCTTATAGACTAACAGATTAGTCTATAAAGTGCTACAAAACCCTTTGTCGCTATTGTATTAAAGTTATAACATTACTACGCTATAACATTACTGAGACGTATTCCAAGTTTAGAAAAACAGGCACGAACCTGTTCCTCTGAGTCAAAAAGCAAACTGACACCTCAGCCAAGTGTCAACAAAATCAAATGGACTATCACCTGCTTAAGCAGCCATTCTTCAGCAGGAAAAAGGGTGTGAGTGAGAAATTTCCATCTTGGCAAAGACACAGCTGGAAGTTCCCATCCCCAGACTTTGTCACCCGAGCCCCAACTGGAAATGATTTTCCAGGAAGAGGAAAAGCATAAGAATGAGAAACAGAGGTCCCAAATCACCTCCCTCCCCATATCACTACTCACAGTCACAGCAGGCATTAACACCACTCGAAAAAAACAAAAAAAAATTGAAATGGGGGGAGTGGTCCTGGCTGAGAGGAATCCAGCCAGACTGCTGTAAGCATGTGGAGAGAGAAATCTTTTTGCTTTAAATTCACTTAGCCTGCTAAGTTAGGTATTAGTTTGTGTTTTATCTTTTATTTCTTTTTAATCAAATCAGACTTTTATGCCTTATTTGTAATCACTTAAAATCTAGCTTTCTGTAGTTAATAAACTTGTTTTATCTAAGCCAGTGTATTTGTACTCAAGTGTTTGCTGTACAAACACCAAGTGTTTGGGGAACTCCCTTTGAGATAACAAGTTTTAGGTATGTTATTTTCTATTAATGAAATAGCGGACTTTATATAAGCCTGTTGTCCAGGAGGGTACTGGGCAGTACAAGATGCACATTTCTGGGCACAAATCTGGGACTGGGAATTTGCTGCTGCCATTCTGCAATATAATTGAGGAGTGGCTGGCGAAGAGCACTCCAATAACTCAGCTGGGAGTAATTTGCAAGCTGGAGGCTGTGTGTAACCAGGCCAGGAGTGGTTGATCTCACTGCGAAGCAGTGTAAAAGGCACACCAGGCTGGAGAATTCAGGAGATATAGCTGTAAACAATCCAGACTTCACTCTGGGTAATATTATAGCAGGTTCAAGCCCCTTCTCTGCCAGAGTTCCTCTGTGAACTTGGGCAAGTCATTAGCTTCTCTGTGCCTCAGTTTCCCATCTGTAAAGTAGCATTTGGCTACAGCACAAGTGTGTTGTGAGGAAAAATACATTAAAATTTGGGAGGTGCTCAGGTACTATTGTAATGGAGGCCATTTAAGTACCTCAGATAGTATTAACAGCATGCTTGAGTCTGTAAAGAAAACAAAATACAGACATTCCCTGCCCTGAATAGCTTAAAATCTAAGCAAGAGAGACACAGAGTGGATAGAATATACTGGTAAAGCAGAGAAAGAAATAAGTAGGTATTTTTAAAAATGTTTAATTATTAATCATTGTAGTCTTTTAAAAAGAGGGATCTCAAGGAGGAAGTAGAAGTTTTCCTAAAAATTCCCTGAACAGCTGTCTGCTAACGTTTTCAGCAGAAGGAACAGTAATCAATCCTACCTCACGGTACCACATGTGTCATCCTGACATCGTTGCACAAACAGATGAGTAAAACAAAACACAGCCAAGTTGGTTTCTGTTGTGATCAGAACACAAGCTGAGCAAATAAAGTTGGACAGAAATTGTACAGGAAGGAAATGTTATTTCCCGGCTCCTAAGACGTTTATAGACAGCCAGGGAAGCAGAAAACAAAAATTGAATTTTGATAGTTTGCCTTTATCAGTTGAAGGAAGGTAAGCAGATTTAAAATATACAACTGATTGTGAGCCATGTAAACTTTTAGTTACATTAGCAGCATATTGGTAAATAGGAGAAAAGCTTGTTTCCAAAAACAAAACAAAAACACCTAAGGGCACCTGGATCAGAATAGGGATAACCAGAGGGTGGAGCAAAGAAAGTGGGAGATGAAGAGGTAGGATGAAGGCGGGTGAAGACTGGAGAAAGGGGGCATAATGATGAAGTCAGAAGCTGGGATCAAAGGACCTTCTAGTAAACCTGAAATCTATTTGCTGCTCCATGTATTTATACATAAAGATCGGCTGCTGGATTGCCCACAAAATGTTTCCAAATTATTAAGAAACCAATTCTTAACATATGGAATGATTATGCTTTCTTTCACAATTGTTCTTAGCAGCTGCTAAATAAAACTCAAGAATTTGGTGCTCTCAGTCCTTGCTGCCTCTTTAGATCCTTTCTGAAGACTGAGTGCAAACTTTGTTACTATGCAGGAAGATAGAAAGGACTAGATAAATGTTCTCAGCATATCTTTCCTCCCTCCCCTTTGTCCACATGAAATTGTGTCTCTCTTCCTGAAGAATTGCAATGAAGGGGAAACAGCATATTTAGGCAATTTTCATTTTTAACTCTAATACAAAATTAAGTTCTTTCTCCCTAATAACCTATTTCTCTTTATCATTCAGCTTCTGAGATGCATAATTTGGCTTCGTCTCTCTCTCCTTGGGAGGGAGGCAGGCATTCAAATGGGAATACGGCAATTACATCAGTGTGGTCTGGAGACAGCACAAGACAAAAGTTTATCTCCATTCTTGAGCTTTTTCTTTCTCCTTCCTGCCAGAGGATGTTGTCATTTACAGCACAAACTGGGGTCAATGTATTAGGGTCACTCAAAGCCAACATGCAGAAGGCAGAGAAGAGCCCATAAATCACAAGTAGCAAGCCAAGTTGGCAGATGATACTAAGTGTTGTATATGTAATGATCACCTGCCAGGTATATGTTGGGACAGTGGACAAGATTGCAACACATTGTATTTTTTCCTCGGGATATTCTTGATTTCGATGGGGTCTTTACCATATCTTGCAGTCTGGGCATTTCTTCACCTTCTCATGCATGTCCTTAGGCACTCAGAATGTCATCCAATTGTGACATTGCCTGATGATGTGGTTCTGCTATGGTGCCATGATGTGCAGAGGGGATGGCATTACATCATGAACAGAAATTTGATAATGGGGGCTCTTCGATCTAGCAGACAAAGATATAACACAATCCAACGACTGGAAGTTAACACTAGACAAATTCAGTCTAGAAGTAAAGTGAACTTTTAAAAGTGAAGGTAATTAATCACTGGAACAACTTACCCGGGATTGTATTGGATTCTCCATCACTGGCAGTTTTAAAATTGAGACTGGATGTTGATCTGAAAGACGTGCTCTGGTTCAGGCAGGAATTAAGTTGGGGAAGTCCTGAAGCCTGTGTCATGCAGGAGGTCAGAGAACATGATCACAATGGTCCCTTCCAGCCTTAGAACCTATGAAAGACTCTAGAGTCTTAAAACCACCCTCTCTCTCTGCAACATGAGCCTAATGTAGCCAGTGAACTTCAGACATGCACTGCAACTCTTCCAACCTCTGCCTCTCCTGACCTGAAGAAAGCATCTTGGGAGTGAGAGGGTAGTACAATTCAGTCTCCATGACCCATTCAGCCTTTGACTCCTCTGGCAAAATTGCTAAGAAGGGTGCCACAGAAGGCCAATTGTGGGTGTGGTTTTTGCTATAGAGGGAGCGGTCCATTAGGAATTGAACTGACAATCCCCAGCTTATTTTGACATAGGTCACCAAACAGGTGTCAGTTGCGATAGTTCTGGTCACTATACTGAGCCCTCTTAAACAGCATTTCAGTTGAGCGCCTGATAAATGTATTGAATTAGGTGGGGATTGAGCACATTTTAGCATAGCAGAAAGTAAAAGCTGAACAAGAGACAGGGCTGGCAGCTGGGCCAGCAGGTTTCCTGAAAATCTGTGTCTATTTTGCCTGCTGAAGCCATCTGGAAGACTTTTTCAGTCGCTATATTTTTTAGCTCCTTTTTATAGCTCTTGAGAAATGATCTAATCAGGAATATGGCAAGGCTTTGGGAATGTATTTCAGGGCAGCTATCCAGTCTGGCATATCCCTACAATTTCAAAGGAGGGCTCAGGGAAATTTCCTGCTTCATTTGGCAGCCTGAGTGCCTATTTACTAGGCTGATAATATTCAATGGCTGCTAGAGTTAATAAGACAGCAAGCAACTTTGGGCTGTCTCTTATCTCTTAAATTGACCAGCAACCCTGTTTATTCCCCCATTTCCAGATCTTCTCCTTGGTTTGCCTTTGTATTCCTTATCCCTGACCTAAGGCTTTTCTTCCTTGCCAGTCTGTCCTGATTTTATAGGGACAGTCCCGGTATTTGGGGCTTTTTCTTATATAGGCTTCTGTTATCCCCCACTCCCGTCCCGATTTTTCATACTTGCTGTCTGGTCAGCCTAGTTTTAGATGTTGTCTTTGTTTCCTTCTCTGCACAGCCTGTGCATCTTTTGTTTGCTGCTAGTGAAACCCCTGCAGGATGGGTTACTTCATTTAAGTGAGCCTCCAGGGAGGTGGAAGAGAGATTTATTGACTCTCAATCTCAGTTACAACACCCCCTGCACTTTCATCATCAGAAAGCCAACCAGTGCAATGCAAATTGGATTGTAACCATAAAACTATGTTTGAAAATAGAAACACCTTGGATCACTGTCAGACATGGAATTCAAGCTAAGGATTCCCCTCTTAAATGGTCTCTCATTTGTCTTTCTCATAGTCAGTCTGCATTTATACACATATCCCTTACTTTCCCGGGGATACAGTGATTGATGCAGAGCATGAGATGATGTGTCATTGGTTTAGCAACATAACAATAGATGTCTAGAGACTGTTAGAACTTACTGCATGAAAATATCAGGCATTAAAAGGGAGTTAGGTTTCTTTAGCTGCCAGGTCAATTTAAAGACCTTGTTTTTATATTTTTCCCCATTTGGGAAGCATTTTTTTGTGAGCAAAGTCAGCTCCCATCTCATTTAAGAAGTCCTTTAGCCAGTCCTTGCCCCTTTCATGATTGCTTCATTAGCATTCCTGCACTTGCTCTCTTTCTGGATGGATAGACCAAAGGGCACTTTTCAAGATCCTTCATATTGGGTAGGTGGCAGGTGTTCATGAATCATAAGCACTGACTTTTATTTTTCCCTGGGGGTGTGCCTCCCCAACTCCATTCCAAGACCCCGCCCCCACTCCGTCCCTTCCCCTAAGGCCTGCCCCCCGCCTCTTCTCCGCCCCTTCCCTGAGCCCCCACCATCTACCGCTCTCTGCTCTCCACCCTCCTCCAAACCCCTCCCCCAGTCTCCAAACAGCTGTTCAGGTGAGGCCCTGCCAATCAGATGTGGCTGGTGCATGCTGAACGCTCACCCTTGTTTTTCATGGGTGCTCCAGCCCTGAAGTTGACACCTGTGTCGCAAATTATAAGGCAGGAAGAGTCCATTCTAGTCATATAGGCTGACCTCTTGCATACCATAGGCCGTAGGACTAGCTTGAATTAATTCTTGTTTGAACTACAGCTTAATGCCCACTCCCACCAAACTACAGAGCTCAAACACCTCATCTCCCCAATGATCCTGAACTTCTCTGGCTGAATAAGAGGGAGTCCTGAAGTTATTTCTGACCCTCACTCTATGTATTGCCCATGCGCAGTGGGTACACTAATTCCATTCTGGTCTTTCTTTCTCGAAAACCAGATCCAAAATCCATTTCTGCAGGACAGGGAAATTCAGGCCCTCCTCCTTCCAGAGGCCATTCCCAGACACTATTCTAACAGGACACATAAATCTAGGTAGGGTTATTGGTACAGCTGGTCAAAAAATGGTAAGGATGTATCAGGAAAAAATGCCAAAAATTCCATTTTTTTCCAGCAAAACCCCCAAATGTTTCAATTTTCAATTTTTGTTTTTTCATATTTGGGGATTTCCTCCCTTTTTCCCATGTCCCAACCCCCACCCATTTAAGAGTGACACAGTGAAAAAAGGGAAAAAGGGATAAAATAAATTTTTTTTCATTTTTGAAAAGTGCATTTTTTCATGTTGGGGGGGGGATTTCATCAGAAAACCAGAGAATTTTGAAAAAAAAAAATGAAAATTTTCCACATAAAAATATTCTCTTTCAGAAAAGGACCATTTTTCATCAGTGAAAGGTTATGAATGAAGAACTTTGGCCAACTCTAGTTACTGCCTTCCATCATACACTGGAAATGGAGAAACTAAGGGGGTCTTTTCCCTTCCTGAATCTAGGGCTGCTCCCATTAGCTAAGGCCTGGTGGCCCTTTGGTATTTAGACTGATTTCACTATTTCAGTGAGGGGAGTTATTTTTTCCCCACAGAAATAGTTAAATCAGCACCATGTGTGGACGCACTTATACCAGCATAAAGGTGCCTTACACTGCTACTAGATGGAATCCTATGTATCGTATGGATATAAGACACAGAGTGTGAAAAAAGCCAAAAATAGCCTAGAACTTAAAAACTGGACAGTAACAGACCACCAATCCCTGTGGTAATTGAACCTGGTGATAGTCTATCTGTGCTTGTAGCTGTTTCTATCACTTCACACTGACTCAGCAGACATTATATGCTTCAGAGTGATGCACAGAGTGTGACAAAAGTTGCAGGAATAAACTTCACCAGCACATGCACTTCAGTACTGCTATTACTGTGCCCATATGAATGGGCGTTATTGCTTTAACTATACCCTTTTCATACTGATCAAGTTAAGGCAGAACAAGCACTGTGTGTATATCAGATCTAACATGGCACATCTAGGAAGTCAGAGGGAAAGGAGTTTTGTAACCTGATGTGAGGGAGTCTGGATCTGCCTTTGCTTTTAACTCTATTTTCTTTTGTGGTAGAAATTTCTTTCATTGCACAATTCTCACTTCTCTCTGCAGAATGTTCTTTCGGTGAATAAATAGCCTCTCCTCCTTCAGTACAGGGAGCGCTGTGCTGTACTTAGTCAACATTATACTTTGAAAAGTGGGAATTAAATGAATCTTTCTACATCAAATGTCCTATAAATTATTTTTAATGAAAAGCGCTTTGGAAAAAAGCACATTTTGAGGTTCCCAATATGCCACAAATTGTCTGCAAAGTGTAGTTAGCCATTTGCCTCACAGCCTGAGCAGCCTTTGAGGGAGGTGGTTTTGCTGCAGCAGGACACAGCAGAACATTGACAAAGCTAATGCGCTGTGTGGGCAAATTTGATCAGCGGGTGCTGAAACCAAGACACTGAAAGACAACTTTGTATAACTTTGCTGTCACAGGAAATTACAGGGCCAAATGGCTTATTCATAGTTTTATAAGATTAGACATTTCATGAACAAGATTAGCATCTGTAGTGAAACTACCTGGGTAAAATTATTAGAGATCTCAGGCTTTGTTCTTCAGGACATAAACTGATCTCCATTTGGCATTAGGAAGTAATTCCCATCTTCCCTCTTAAAATAGTATTCCCTAGTCATGTTCATTGTGTGTAGGAGGGGTTACTTTCCCCTCGAGCTTCTGACATTGGCCACTGTCAGAGATGAGATATTGGATTAGGAGGGCCATCAGCTTGCCCTTGAATGGAAAGGCGATGGGGCTAGGGAGGTGGGATACTGTACGAGAGGGACCCTTGGTTTGATCTGGAATGGGAGGTGGATTGTGGAATATCAGACAACATGGACTATTGGTCTGTCCCAGCAAGGCAGAAGACAGGATAAAGGTCTAGATGGTCATTGATCTGGGTTGGTATATAGCAGGAGGCAGGATAACTGCCTAGATGGGCCATTAGCCTGTTCCAATATGGCATATGAGTAGATAAGGGAGTAGCTAATGACCATTGTTCTATTCTAGTATGGCAGGGGGCAGGATACTAGACTGGATGAACAACTGGTTTGTTTGGGTTTGGCATGTCCTTTGTTGCTGTGAAATTCAAACCACATGCTGGTAAAGTGATGATGCTTCTGTTCTGAAAATCACACAGAGGACACGAATGAGGCTTTTCCTCACCCCACGTTCAGGAGACAAACAGGTGGCGCGCACAAATTAAAAATCCTCCGGGAATGAGCATTGCCTCTTCATTTAATTCTCTGCACTGGTGAGAGTCTCTCTGGCTTCACTGAAAACTGCATTCCACAGATATTTTACATCTGGTGTCATTTAGCATTCCTCAGGGCTTGTCTACATTTGAAACGCTCCACCGGTGCCACTGCAGTGGTACAGCTGCGCCATTGCAGCGCTTCAGAGTAGACAGCAGTGCTGGTGGGAGGGTAGGTAATCCATGTCCCTGAGAGGCAGTAGCTAGGTTGACAGGTTGAATTCTTCTGTGGATTTTTCACACCCCTGAGCAATGTAAATGGGTCAACATGAATTTTTAGTGTAGATCTGGCCTCCATGTGAATTTCTCCCTCCTTTTCCCCACCTGTAGCAGGATCCAGAGCCACTCTTCTTCATGTCATTTTCCCTTCTCCTGCCTTTTCTCCACCTCTCCAGTGCCACAAGCACAGCTGCTTGACAGTTGGTAGCCTAGGCTCCCTTCCCGCATCCCTAAAATCACCAGGTGCTCTAATTTCTCTTGGATGAATCTTCAGCCATCTAAGTCTCACTAAGGCTCGGTCTACACTAGGGGGAGGAGTCGACCTAAGATATGCAACTTCAGCTACGGCCATGGTTACACTGGCACTTTATAGTGCTATAAAGCCCCCACGAGCGCTATAACCTACTCCCCGTCCACACTGGCAAGGCACTAATAGCGCTATAACCATGGAGTTATAGCGCTATTATAAATCCACCTCCTCATGGGGAATAAGGGCTGTAGCGCAGCTGCTGTAGCGCTACAGCAAGAATGTGGACACCCACTGCGCTACAAGTAATCTCTGGAGATGCCTAGAGCCATTTAAGGCAATTGACGTCTCTTCCCTTTGTTTTGAACTCGGCTGGAGGAATGCGGAAGTACCTCTTTAGAGTTTCTTTCTTAACTCGGCAGATAAGCAATGCAAATGTTTAAGGAGGGAGCCTGTGTGAAAACAAAGCCTTCTGTGAACGGAGGCTCACTGACAGGCTTTCAGAAAAATGGAAAAACCACTGTCTCTCTCCCTCCGCATACACACAACGCGTCCCCCCTCACCCCCCTCGTTTAAAAAGCACGTTGCACCCAGCTGAATGCTGGGATACCTGCCCTAATGCGCTGCTCTTAATGCCGCATTAAGTGCCCCAAATGTGGCCATGCTATACCGCAGGAGCATCTGAGTGTGGACATACAATAGCGCTATACATATTACTGTATAAGGGGACCGCTATAACCTATAGCGCTATAATCTTGTAAGTGTAACCATACCCTACATGAATAACATAGCTGAAGTCGGCGCATCTTAGGCCAACTTACCTGCCATCCTAATGGCAGCAGCGGTCAGCAGCAGGCTCTCTCATCAACTCCAGCTTGCGCCTTTTGGTGAGCTGGAGTTCTGGAGTCGCCTTTGGCGATCGATTTATCGCATCTTGATGAGACACGATAAATCAATCGCCAATGGATCGATCACTACCTGCTGATCCTGCGGATAGTGAAGACATACCCTAAATGTGTCAAATCCCAGTAATTGCTATTTGTCTTACTTTCATTCAGGTTCAGCCAAGCCAGAAAGGGTGTGAGAATAACAATCAGGCTCAAACATTTCAAGTGTGGCTTGTAGATACAGCTAAGAGGTCTATCGCAGTCATACAGTCTATAGTACAAAACTGGGGCCCCCCATTGCCAGAAACCGAATCTTTCTTTTTATTAATCTGGGCCCCTGTTTTGGTCATATTTTGCAGCACTGCAGGAAGTTCAGTTTCCAGCAGGGATGAGAGGAGGGGAAAAAGAAGTGGTGAACCCCTCCGCAGGCCCAACACACAAACGCAGTGTGATTGGATTTACAGACCTGTAATGCAATAGTTAATAATACTGCAAATTTAAATGGCTGTCATTAGGCTTCAGAGTTAATAGCTCATTGATATAGCATGGGGCCACTGTCACCTCTCAGAGCTATTAGACCGAATTCATCCTCGGTGAAGCTCCCTTGAAATCAGTGGACTAACACACCATGGCTGAATTTGACCCATTGTTTCTGTCTTTCTATAGACTCAGGAAAGCAATAAAGCATAGCTTCCACATTCAGACTAGGGGGGCCAGATAGCAAGTGTAAAAAATCGAGACGGGGTAGGGGGTAATAGGTGCCTATATAAGAAAAAGCTCCCAAAATCAGGACTGTCCCTATAAAATTGGGACATCTGCTCACCCTAATTCAGACTCTTCTTTGCAACTGTAAAAGCTAGAAAGGTGGGTTTTTGTTTTTCCCTTATAATGAAAATTATACTTCAGAAACTGAAGGGACCTGTACAGAAATGCTGTACTGGAATCTTACCATATACCCCTGCTTCTCATTTTTTATTTTCATGCACTCTTTTTCTTCCAGATATATAGGCTTCAGGATGCTTTAACAAATAACAGTGGTCCCCCTCTGAGGAATATCCCCAGATGTTTAAAGTAGGTGCCTTGTTGGTGGATTTCATTTCCTCTTGAATAATTAGATTGTCATTGCCAGCTGCTAGATGGCCGCTAGCAGAGACCTTGACCAGTGTTCCCTATCTGGCGGAGAGGTATGCATGTGAGAACATAGGCACGTACAACCATCCTGCACATTAGCACAGCTGAGATCCAAATCAGAATCCCAGCAGTCCGGAGGCAGAAGCGCTGGTGGGTAAGACGGACAGCAGCCTCTCCCGGGCTGAGCCAACAGAATCAGTGTTGAGTTCAACTTATCTGCATACCATTCTTGCCTTGTCTCAAACGCCACCTAAACTGAAGGCCATACAGATTAATTAGAGCAGGCTTGCACAACTTGGAAAGCAGCAAGGGCCATATTACTGCAAAAAAACCAGCTGTGGGCCGAAAAGCCCCGCCCTCACCCTACCCCTGTCTGCTTCCCCCTACACTACCGCTTGACTTGCCCCACCCCTATTCACCCCCCGCGGGCCGCACAGTAAGTCCATGCAGGCCACATGTGGCCCCTGGGCCACATGTTGTGCAGGCCTGAATTAGAGGGACAATGATCAACTCTGGGAAAAAAAACAATGGCCACAAAATTAGCTGTGTTCCAGTGGCAGACGCTCAGCTAGTCTAGGGGATCAAAGTGATCAGTGACAACTCTCTTAGTTGCAACACTTAGTTGCCCAATAAACTGGCTTTGTGGAGAGGCAGTGTTGTGTATAACAGCAGGATACAGGTGTGCAGGAACCCTGCTGAGTACAGGAAGGGCTGACGCGGTTTCACTCTCTGTGGCCCCCTGGCCATCTGCAAAAACAAATATTTTCATCCCAAACACAGCAATCATTACGAATATCTGCTTTTCGAAAGCAATTATTTCCCTGTGCATGTGGCCCTGCGTGCTGACACTGAGTAACTCCAGAGGTTCTTGTTACATTATTGATCCTCTATGGTGTAGTTTTTGGTAGGGATGGGCCAGCCAACCTGAATCAAACCAATCCTGCTTCAGATTCAAAGCAGCCTGAAGGTTTTTATTTAGTGTTTTGAGCACCTGCTGTAGCAACCAAGAGGTGAAAAAATCCCCCTCAGAAATTGTTCTCTGAATTGCTGGTTAGGGAGCACTAGGGATTTGGGAGAGCAGGGCTTGTTCTCAGGGCATTTCAGTCCATCCCCTTTTCAAAACCCAGAATGTTCTGGATTCATCTTGAATGGAAGCACTGTGACTCAGCATGGACCCTCTGTACCGCCAGCTTTATTGACCATATCCATACAGCATAGGAAGGCAGGCACAGAGAGCACAGGAGAAAGAAGCAAAGGAAATGAGCATATGGATTCTGAATTCCTTAGATATTTAGGGGATAAGTAGTGAGAAATGTCTGGTCCTTCTTTAGAGGACTATTCTACAGTCCCCTGGTCCCTGGCAGCTCTCCCCTGCCCCTCCTGCTTGAATCAACCGACTCTGACGTACTGGGTCTCTCGCTGATCTTCTTTAGTCCACAGGTGCTGCCCCAACCCCTTAATTGGCCCAACTGGGAGCACCTGCTCTGGAACAGGGGCGCTGGGCCTGCTTAACTCACAGGGGCCAGCCACCCTGTGGCAGAGCCTTCCATTTGTTACATGAACGTGAAGCCAAGATTGGATGGATGGGAGCAGGGAGATGCCTGGTATTTGTTACGGCAGAGAGTCAGGCTGCCTAACAGAGGTGGGAAGGAAGAGATTTGGGCTAAGTGAGCAAGATATAGGGCTCATGTAGATTATTAACCTGCAACAGCTTAAGCCTAGCCGATGGGTTTCTAACAAAATCTAGGGGTTACCTTCTTTCACATAATAGAGCACAAGATAGAGTTTGGACATCTCTGAAGGAAGAATTCATTAACTCTGCATGATCTTTCCTTAGACAATCCTTTAACACTTTAGCACAGACATCACTTTTTTCATCTTCAGATTTCCAAGCACTTTACAAAGGAAGTGAAGTATCATTAGCCTCACTATGCAAGATGGGGAAACCAAGGCCCAGGGCAGTGAAAGTGACTTGCCCATGGTCGCACAGTGAGTCCATACTGAAGCCAGAAGTAGAACCGAGAGAGCTTGAGTCCCACTCCATGCCCTACCATGCTGCCTCCCTTTCATCACCTTGTTTCAGTCTGTCTCACAGTGAAAGCCTTCCACAAAGGCCTGATTGGAGTGAACTTTGTTAAATAATTCTTTCATTACAGAGCAACCCAACATATTCTTTATCTTTCAGGCCACACAGGCCAAAGAGAAAGTGAGAGAGAAAAATGAATGTATTCGTGTTGTGAAAACAATGAGGGTGGATGTATTTAGGGGGTTAGATGGGAATTTCTTTCCTAAGGAGGATTATTGAGACAGTATAAAACATACAGATAAAAAGTAATTGAATAATACAACTTGTTCGCTTGACTCTTGTTTTAGGAGGAGGAGTTTTTCTTCACTCCTGTGAAGAAAAGGAGAGAAATTGATGCCTCCCAGCCTCTGTGTAATGAGGGCTCTTTTAAACCAGAGAAAATAGCACTGATCTAGTTTGTTACTTCCAGAACTGGAAAATTCACAGCTTTTTCTAAAAATAATCACAGGTCGCTTGAAATTTAATGAAAATCTGCACCACATTCATGAGTTTTTGCCAACCCAGAGACAGGCAACATAAACATACATATAGTTTATCTAAAACACACACAGGTAGAGTATGAAGAGATACACAGGCATAAACACCTGCATCAACTCCTACATATACCCACCGTGGCTAAATACATATACACACTGCACATAGGTATATAGGTCTAAATCCTTGTCCCCTGGTGTGACAGTGCTGTTCCTGGTGGGATGCCACTGAGAGTGCCAAGTCAGGACAAATTGTTCCAAACAGGACATTTACAGTCCAAAGCTGGGGTTTCTCCACCCTAGAGGCAAAGCAAACCAGCCAAACAGAAAAGACTTTGGTTTCGCCCCACTGGCTAGCCACAAATCACACAAGCAATTCCCTTAGACACTCCAGCTTCCCAGTATCACCACCAGCAGCCACCTGTCTTGGGGACAAATGGTTATGAAAACCAATTCCCCAAATAAAAGAAAACGGTTCTCCCCAATTCCAAAGAATCAGGCCCCAGACCCAGGTCAATATACAAATCAGATCTTACCCACAAATCACGCTGTTGCCAATCCTTTAGAATCTAAAATCTAAAGGTTTATTATACAAGGAAAAAGATATAGGTGAGGGTTGGAAATGGTTAAAGGAAATCAGTTACATGCAGTAAAGGCAAATCTTTTGGTTCAGGCTTGCATCAGTTGTAGAATGAACTGCAGGTTCAAATCAAAGTCTCTGGAATATACCCCTCCAGGGATGGGTCATCAATCCTTTGGCCAGAATTCCTCCAGAGTAAGAATGACAGACTGAAGACAAGATGGGGAAGCTACAGCAGGTTTATTTATAGTTTCTCCCAGGTGCAAGAACCCCTTTGTTCTTGCTGTGAAAAGTACAACCCCATCAGTTCTGGAGTCATGTGAGCATATCACATGACCATGCATGATTCAGCATTCACAGGTGGGCGGCCATTGCCAACCATCTCTCTTGCATGTCTTTGCCAGACTTCTCATGTGGATTGGAGCATTCCAAGCTCCAAGTGAGTCCATTGTATAGCTGATAGTCCTTAATGGACCATCAAGCATGGTAAGCAAACACCAAGTGTTCTAAAATGTCCCCAACAGCATAGCACAATATTTGGAAAGACAGATAGTACAGAGCCAATATCCATAACTTCAACTACAAAATTCATACACACATACAGACAGCATAATCATAATCAGCAGATCATAACCTGGTCGTAGACACCTTATATGACCCCCTTTACCTAATATATGGTGCCCCTTCAGGACCTTGGTTGCACCAATGATCTATATGATCCCAGATAATTTTAGTAACGTGACACTTGGGGTTCCCCTTGCATAAGGGAATGTTCAGGTTGCATAAAGCTCATGTTACTGGCTCTACCATCATCTCCCTTACACTCTCACACCCTTACAGTAAGAAGAGGGATGCTTCATGGCAGCAATCCCTACCAGGGAAACAACTCTGAGAGGCCATTACTAGCTGATGTCATTTGCAGCAGCCCTGAGGCTGCTTTAACTTGCACCAGAGGGCAAACCAGTCCCAGACTGATCACAGGATCAGGGTCAGGAGGAGAAGGCAGTGAAAAGCTATTTTTGCTCCCTCTTCTCCTCCTCCCCTCTCCCACACCCTTAGGTCCTGTGCCGAGCATAGTTTGGATGGATCCAAAGATCTGGCCCATAGGCCAGAGATTGAAGGAAATGAAGTTACACCAGTGATTAATTTGTCCCATTGAAATAAATATACAGAAATTCAGACACACAAGCTTCTTATGGATAGAATTTCATAAGAAGTGAAAAATGTGGCCTCTTACTACAATTGTACAAGTCTATGGAGATCAAGTATCGTTAAAAGCACTGGCTGATATTTAAAAGAAAGATAGTAACTGATTCCATTTGAAAGCTGTTGGGTTAGATATTTGCCCAGACTCTTCCTTGTCCCCTTTTTTCTGGATGCTTTGTGCTGCCTGGCACCGGGATTCCTGGGTTCTATTCCTGGCTCTGGGTGGGGAGAGTGGGCTAGTGCTCAGAGAAGTTCTGAAATAGGTAGGATATCCAAGCACATAGTTCTAGCACATTCATTGCAAAGGGCAATGTGGCTGAGTGGATGAGATTCATGTGTGCATTTTAGAGATCTGGTTCCTATTCTCAGCTTCTCCAGCAGTGCCCTAATGAAACTTCCCAGTTTCCTGAACTGTAGTGTGTGGGGAATGAAGTTTACCTGCTTCCAAGAGCATCTTCCTCCAGGCTAAAGCCTCTCTACAATTTGTTGCCTGCATGGGTGGTGACAGAGGCCAAGGAGCCTGATTTGACTCCAACTTGAAATGTACAATAAAATGAGATTCACCTATTCCCACAGCAGTGCTGACATCTTCCATGATTCAGGTACAGAGAGAAGGGAAGTACCATAAAAGGGCTCTGAAGTCAAAGAAGGAAATTGGCAGAGGAAGAACTATTCTTTTCAGGCAGAGTGCTGGAACACTTTCAATAGTGTGGGTGCTGAAACCCAGCCCCCTTACCTCTGTCCATGCCTCTGCAGAGATGGAGCTAAGAGCAGGGCCATGTCTCTGGGAGGGGAGACCTGGACAGGGGTAAGAGGGCCAAGGCTGTGGCCACAGCTGGGGGTGGGGGGTGGGGCCAGGAACAGAGCCCCAGGCATAGGGCCATCGGCCAGGACCCTGTATAAAACCTGGGGGTGCTGCAGTCTCCTCCTGCACCTCTAGTTCCCATGCCTATATTTTCAGGTTTCTGAGAGGGTATTACAGATAATGGAGAGCAAACAGCAAAATTAGAAAGTATTAAAAGGAGGGCTTGAGGGTCCCTTTAAGATCATAAATCTATTTTTAATAAACATATTTCCTCATTCTGGCAGCTCTGGGTTAGCACATGAATGTCATTTCATATGCAAGACTGGACCACAAGGATGCATTTGAAATGCCCAGGGAGTTCCCTAATGATTTGATAGTGAGTGGAAGAGTCTCGCATTAGGATGAATTTGCTATGAACTCTCAATCTAAGCAGTGAGAGAGGGGGCAACTCACCTGCTTCCCCACCTCCTTCTCTCTCTCTGACTCTCTCAAAGGCATTGGAACCATACTTCAGCAAACAATACTGCAGAGACAACCAGACACAGCCCTGGAGCAAAGGCAGAACAACAATGTGCCAGCTGTATTTCTTCCATGTCCTACTATGGGGTGTGCAAGGGTTTAGCTGCCTCCCATTCAGAATGATGCACTGAGGATTTTCCATAACAGACTTGTGTTTACTCTCTGGGGCAGCAAAGGGGGAACACAAGCAGTGTCATACCAGCAAAGATCAAGGGTTCATCTGGCTTGGTATCCTGTCTATGTCAATGTTCCATTTCAGATGTTTCCAAAAATTCTGTAATTGGTGTAATAGTGCAATGCTGTACTGTCGCGGGAGGAGGAGAGGGACCCCTGACTTCTCGACTCTGGAAAATGATAAGCTTATGTTTCCATGATTTTTGCCTTTTAGTAAATACGACTAATAAGCTACTGGGCACAAATCCAATCTGTCACACTTCACACATCAGAATAATTCAGCCAGAAATAGAAAGTGTCCAACCCTTATTAGAGACATTTCCCTACCAGAAGAGGTTTATTTTTGCATGTAAGTTACTTCATCTCAATTATGTACTAAAATCAGAAACAGCTTTGTGTCAAGCAGTGATCTATTTCTTTCTCAGAGCCTTCATAACCATTTCTCTTCTGCTTGGCATGTCCAGCTGTCAGGCTTCAAACCAGAGACATTACAGATGGAAAAGTCATCTTGGCCATGACAACACTGGATTGTTCCCTTCAGGCGATGGAACTCAAGCTCTGTTTTCAGAGTCAGATCTCCGCATTATGAGTTGCTAATTTTGTCTGGCCTGGCTGGGTTTGTTTTAATGCTTTTAAAACATGTTTTGAGTGAAAATTGACAGTGCTGGAGACCGAAATCTCCTGCTGAATAGATATAGCATGGGAAGCAGCAGTGCAGCCTTTCCTGGCCCTCACCACTTGCCTGGACTATCCAGAATTCAGTATTTATGGCCCATTCTCAGCTCAGACAGCCAACTAGGGAAATGATTAGTGCCAATATGGGTGTGAACAACCATACACAAAAGTATCTGGATTGATACCATCAGCTCCTTTCCCACAGATCATTGACAGCCATCAAGGGGTAAGGACTTTCAGTCCAAAAACAGGCTGTGCTGGGTTTGAACCAGCGAACAATAAACCAGAGGTCTGGTTTCCTTTGCCCAGTCCTCTGAACAAGCCAATCCACCACTGTTGGATTTAAAGCATGTATTCACTCTAATAGTATGCAAGTCTTGTGTTAGACAAGGCTGGAATTTCTCACCACTGGATAACTAAATGGTTTTCATATTAATATAGTTCTTCCACACCCAGAGGCACTTAAAATCTTTGCAGTATTCTGCTAGGACGATATGTCTGCTTCAGATGAAAAGCCGCCCATTTTTCAACTGCTGAATAAAGTCCCCAGGCCTCATCCTACCCTGCTTTGCTCCCTGTGTTGTCATTTGCACTAATGCAAAGGAGCTGTAAAATGCTACTGCTCTGACCGGCTAGAATTTTACACCCACTTTGAATAGGTATAAATGATACTGCAAGGTACAAAGCAGTGAAAAATCTGATTCCTTCATTTCTACCATTACCTTTGCAAAGAATTGTATGCGGTGTTTAGCAGATTACACTGAAACTATGCCTTCCAGTTGCAGGAGTTCTGGCATCGCTGTTTTTAAATGTCAGTTGAAGATTTATCTGTTGCTTAGAAAATATTTTAGCAAAGCACGGTGACAGACACGTGACCAGCAGTATAGAAATCACTACTGTATTGCAAAAACACTGACTTGCCTTGCACAGTATTACCTTACACAGTGTTACCTTGTGCTCTATAGTCTTGACTTGCACTGTGGATTTCCTGTATCCAAGTGCATATGAATTAGGAATGGAATCCTCTGACAGGGAAAGAGTGCACTTGTCTCCATTTCAAGTCTGGCTGAATTAGACATTATTGTGATTTGTTTTGGGGTTTTTTCACCATTAGCTGATAAGTCACTTTGGCAAACACAAAGGGCAAGTCAAATAGGTTTTCTTTCTAGCGTCTGATGTTTCTTTTGTTTGTTCCGTTTTTAAACCTGGCTCCGGGTGGTTGTGGAAATCATTGTTCCAGGGCACTCTTAGCTCTGACATACTGTGGGATATGCAAACTGTGGACAATACGAAAGACAAACACATTACTGACAGTGATGCACATAAAGGCCATGCCTGCTTGCTGCACCCAGGACCCTAATTCTGGAGAAGATATGGGCTGGGAAATGTTAATTGATTCAATTATCAAGCCACCCAATACTCCTTTCATAAAAGGGACTGAGTCATTCTCATCTCAGTCGACTCTCTCCCCCCAGCCAGGGAGCACTAAATGCCAGTTCATTAAGACACTGCATGGACAATGCAAGCACATGTAGCACAGAGGCCTGTATCAGCTTGCAGACTGGGGCACACAGAAGGGGCCTTCTCCAGGATAATTGCTTCAGTCTCTCAAGGTGCAGGGTTCGCTTATGTCATTTACTCAGTCCAGGCAAAGGTTGACATGCAGATTCTCCAGACTTTTGATTGTTTCTTTGATGGAAGCCAAAGTTACCATATTACCTACCTGATGAGAAGAGCACACAGATTAGTGGGAGACCAGTGAGGAATTGGGCACCAAGCAAGGTTAGAAGGGTGCCTTTGTCTTTCCAAAGGTTATATTTGATTAGTTACTTGCATGATCTATTTCTCTGTTTGATTCCTATTCAATAATGCCATCTCTGCATTAGCAAACCAATCCATTCCTAATTAAACCAATAGAAAATAACCAGTTTATGTGCCAACAGTTCAGTATGCCACACCGATTTGTGTTCTGAACCGTTGCAGTTTTGCCCCACGTACATTCTAGTTCTAAACTATTTTGGTTGCAATGCCACTGTGGCATCTATCCACCAATTCTACATGATTCCCAGAAGCAGTGCATTCTGGGGAGAGTTTGATGAGGCACTTGTGCACTATGGTACAGTAGCAGGAAGACTATTAGTACTATTTGCTCTACTATGCCAACAACTTTCAGCCACATTGGCATTGACTGGTGCAGACTCAAGTGCTATTTAGCCCTGATGAAAGTGAGTCTGATTCAAAGGGCATTTAGTACTTGTGTAAAGCATATGGAATTTGAACACCTTTGTGTATGGGCATGAGGAGTTCTACAAGCACGTTAAAGGGAACAATGGTTTGTAGTGTGAAAAAATACTCTAATATAGACAAGGCTTCAAAGCAGTTGGATCCAGTAATGTGTCCCGGCACAAGCTGATTGACCACAATAAATGGTGGGTGGGAAGTAAAATCAGTTTATCCCACTCGCGGAAGGAACATAAAACTCTGCTGCCTTTTTCTGTAAAGCACAGTAAGACACATTGGCAGGGTGAGATACTGTGAGTATCTGTGAGTTTAGGGTTCAAAAAAGAACTAGATAAGTTCATGGAAGATAGGTCCATCAATGGCTATTAGCCAGGGTGGGCAGGGATGCGCCCCTAGTCTCTGTTTGCCAGAAGCTGGGAATAGGCGACAGGGGATGGATCACTTGATGATTACGTCTTCTGTTCATTCTCTCTGAGGCACCTGGCATTGGCCACTGTCAGAAGACAGGGTACTGGGCTAGATGGACCTTTGGTCTGACCCAGTATGGCCGTTCTTATGGTCTTATGAGTACCCAGTTTATTGTTCTTTATTAGTGATCGGGGACCTCACAAGGCTGAGGCATGGTTCAGAGAGGCACACAAAAGTGTGGATGCTTTTCCAAAGTGAGGATGAGCCCAAATTATATCTGAACACCCACAGCTTCCACTCACACTAAGGAAGGTAGCCAGCATCTCTGAAGTTGGGTCATTTTTATGTAGGTGCCTAAAATTTAGGAACCTAACCCAAGTTTGAACACTTAGTCCATAGTGCCTATGAATATTCATTGCTATTTTAAAACTCACATCTTATTAATGAAACATCATCCCAGGGGGAATGGCTTCCCCTGCTGCAAGTGTCAGTCCTAAAAGTACAATGCACTCCACCATATTCTGCCCACAAGGAGCAATATTTTCAGAAATAACCAAATTCCAAAAAAATGCCAGAGACTGTACTTTCAGGCACTTGGGCTTTTGATATCATCAGTGAAGAGGTATAAGGAACCTAGGACAAGTGCAGAGGGGAATGAGTGTCCTATCAGTACTTGTGAGTCCACGTTCATAGCTGTTTTAGAGCTATCCACTGAATCTCTTATTCATTTTGTCTTCTCTAACAAGATGATGGTATGTTAAAGGTAGACAAGAGGGGACTTGCTTACTGCATTGCTAATGGCATTGTATCTTATGCTTTGGTGACCCCCACCTCAGAGATTGACTGCTGCTGATTCAGGAAGAGGGATTAGAGTTCCATGCTGACAGCATGGTCCAATGTTCAGCAGGAGCAATGTGACCTTTGGATGCGAGAGGTTCTATTAACCTATTTCTGATTGTTTTAAAGTGTCTGTGACATTTCCTGCCTCTAGGTCAACTTTCCCTCACTTCAGTGATTACACAGCAGCTAATTGGCACTAGTACAGATTAACCAGTGGGTAGGTGAGGTGCTGCTGAGGGCTCAGTGGAAGCCCAACTTGATTCTGCCTACCACCAGCTCCTTCCATCTTCTGAAAAATATAATGCATCATTATTTAAAATAGTATTGTTTAGTGCCCATCCCCTTGGTCTGGGCATCTTGCATAGCTAATAAACAACTATTATTAATTGTGTTAGATGAACCCTGTCCTTGACCACACTCACCTACTGCAAAGACAGAACTTGTTCAGTTAAGCAACCAAGCAAATGAAAAATAAATTGGTTGTTTTGTAATTACCCTCTAAACATGGCTAAAAATGAGGTCTGATGGAGGAACCTCTCCTGAGAACCTGAGCATCAGCTGCTGTGAGTTGCACCCAGAAAACTAACAGGAGAAGTTGCCAGCTGTTTGCATCTGCCTACCAACTGTTTGTACCTCTTACCTGAGGGTGTAAGGAATGTGATCTCTGGGACAGCAGGGATCTCAAGATCAAAGGGCCCCACTGGTTATTTAGCAGATTTCCTTCTTCTTATGTACTTCAAAAAATAACAGCAAAAAACAAAAACAAAAAAAAAAAGCACATCAGAAGCAGGAAGCCTGCTAACAACCAGTGGGGCCTCTGGATGATCGAGTTGCTAAAGGAGCACTGAGGGATGATATGGTCATTGCGGAGAAATTAAATGAATTCTTTGCATTGGTCTTCATGGCTGAGACTGTGAGGGAGATTCCCAAACCTGAGCCATCCTTTTTAGGTGAAAAATCTGAGAAACTGTCCCAGATTGAGGAGTCATTAGAGGAGGTTTTGGAACAAATTGACAAACTAATTCGTAATAAGTCACCAGGACCAGATAGTGTTCACTCAAGAGTTCTGAATGAACTCAAATGTGAAATTGCAGAACTACTAACTGTAGTCTGTAACCTATCATTTAAGTCAGCTTCTGTACCAAATGACTGGAGGATAGCTAATGTGATCCCGCAATTACAGGTCAGTAAGCCTCACTTCAGTACTGGGCAAACTGGTTGAAACTATAGTAAAGAACAAAATTGTCAGATGCATAGATGAACATAATTTGTTTGGGAAGAGTCAACATGGTTTTTGTAAAGGGAAATCATGCCTCACCAGTCTACTAGAATTCTCTGAGGGAGTCAACATGTGGACAAAGGGGATCCAGTGAATATAGTCTACTTAGATTTTCAGAAAGTCTTTGACAAGGTTCCTCACTAAAGGCTCTTAAGCAAAGTAAGCTGTCATGGGATAAGAGGGAAGGTCCTCTCATGAATTGGTAAATGGTTAAAAGATAGGAAATAAAGGGTGGGAATAAATGGTCAGTTTCAGAATGGAGACAGGTAAACTGTGTTGTTCCCCAAGTGTCTGTACTTGAACCAGTCCTATTTAACATATTCATAAATGATCTGGAAAAAGGGGTAAACAGTGAGATGGCAAAATTTGCAGATGATACAAAATTACTCAAGATAGTTAAGTCCCAGGCAAACTGCAAAGAGCTACAAAAGGATCTTTCAAAACTGGGTGACTGAGCAACAAAATGGGAGATGAAATTCAGTATTGATAAATGCAAAGTAATGCACATTTGAAAACATAATCCCAACTATACATATAAAATGATAGGGTCTAAATTAACTGTTACCACTCAAGAAAAAGATCATGGAGTCATTGTGGATAGTTCTCTGAAAACATCCACTCAATGTGTAGCAACAGTCAAAAAAGTGAACAGAATGTTGGGAATCATTAAGAAAGGGATGGATAATAAGAAAGAAAATATCATTTGCCTCTATATAAATCCATGGTACGCCCACATCTTGACTACTGCATGCAGATGTGGTTGCCCCATCTCAAATAACATATATTGGAATTGGAATAGGGTTAGAAAAGGACAACAAAAAAGATTATGGGTATGGAACAGCTGCCATATGAGAAGAGATTAATAAGATTTAAACTTTTCAGCTTGGAAAAGAAACGACTAAGGGGGATAAGATAGAGGTCTATAAAATCATAGCTGGTATGGAAAAAAGTAAATAAGGAAATATTATTTACTCCTCAGATCACAAGAACTAGGGGGCACCAAATGAAATTAACAGGCAGCAGGTTTAAAACAAACAAAAGGAAGTTTTTTTCACACAATGCACAGTCAACCTGTGGAACTCCTTGCCAGAGAATGTTGTGAAGGCCTATAACAGGGTTCAAAATAGAACTAGATAAGTTCATGGAGGATAGGTCCTTCAATGGCTGTTAGCCAGGGTGGGCAGTGATGATGTGCTTAGCCTCTGTTTGCCTGAAGGTAGGAATGGATTACGGCATTGATCACTTGATGATTACCTCTTCTGTTCATTCCCTTTGGGGCACCTGGCATTGGCCACTGCTGGAAGACAGGATACTGGTCTAGATGAACCTTTGGCCTGGCCCAGTGTGCTGTTCTTATGGTTGTGCAAGTCTTTAATAGATAACCAGCACCTTGAACTGTACCTAGAAGCAAACTAGTAGCCAGTGCAGTTAAAAGATCACTGAGGTAATGTGCTTATATCCCATTGTCCAGCCTTCCCCTAAAAAGTGGGCAGTCACGTTTTGCATTAGTTGAAATTTCTGAGCACAAAAACAGCTCAGTTCTGTACATCCTCCCTCACAGCTGCCCCTATTCACTTTGCAGTGCTCTCCAAGTTAACTTAATACAGCTGCTATAATAGTTAAATACCATGGCATAGGTCCCTATCTGAAAATTATATTCACCATGGGTCCAGCAGGGTATAGGCCAGTGGTGGGCAACCCGCAGCCCGCCCACAGCCCATCAGGTTAATCCGCTGGCAGGCTGTGAGACATTGTTTACATTGACTGTCCACAGGCCCGGATGCCCACAGGCCCCCGTGGCTGCGGTTCGCTGTTCCCAACCAATGGGAGCTGCGGGAAGCAGCAGCCACCACTGGTATAGGCCAGTTAGACTAAATGCCCTTATAAAAGAAGGGAGCTGAAGAAAGGCAAGCTCCAGCAGTCGGTGATTGTGAGCAGTTGGAACGTGGTATAAACCAGCAGCATTAATATAAGCAGTGTCAGGAATGAGATCTATTCTGACATCTGGTGGTGAATTATGGGAATTGCAGTGAGCGGTGGAAAATAACTTTGGGGCTGATCGATTTGCATAGGCACACCCACCACGCCTAGCCTGAGCTCACAGCAGCCTATATGGCCACTTCAGCTGATGTGGGAGCCCCAGTTTCTATGTTACTGGGGCAGGAATGATAAAGTGATGTTACCCTAATCATGTGAATGAAGGACTATGGACATGTACTTGGCCCTTGTTATGATGGAGGGACTCGCCATCATCTAAGTAGCACTCACTGGTCAAGGGCCATGTGCTTCAGCATGCTCTGAGACTGACAGAAGCCATGGGTAGGTCTCTATACTTTTTGGTGAGGGACTTGTTTAAGGGTCCCCTAAGCCTATTATATCTTGCCTCCCTCCAGTGTGGAATGTTAGAGCTAATTTTGATTCCCTTAGGAGTCCAGGTTCAGCCTGCTAAGCTGAATTCACTGTGGGTCTGCTGGTGTACCTGTGCCAAGGTACCCCCCCCACTAAGAGCTGAAGTCACTTAAGAGCTGAAACCACTGAGCACTGTGTTAAGTAGGGGTGGGCCTAAAGGCATGTCGGTGGCACCAAGCAATTTGTGCAGCTAGCAGAGCGAAGCAGCGGACTCAGCCGAGCGGTTCCTGGGTGCAGTTTGTGCAACTGGCAGCGGACTCAGCCGAGCGGTTCCTGGGTGCAGTTCGTGTGGCTGGCGGAGTGGCTGGCACAGCAGAGCAGTCCGTGTGTCGACTAGCGGAGCCGTTTGTGCTGCTGACGGAGTGACTGGCACCGCAGAGCTGTCCGTGTGTCGGCTAGCAGGACGGCTAGTGGAGTGACTAGCACTGCAGAGCAGTTCAAGTATCAGCGAGCAGAGCGGATTGCGGTGAGGGCTGCAGCGGAACCCCACAGAGAGGTGGCGCAGTTGGCCTCGGACCACGTAAGGTGCCCCGTGCCCTACCCTCCATTTCCACCCAGGCTGGGAGGTAAAACTCTGCCAATTGACTTTTGAACTCTGCTCTGACCCAGAACAGAGACTCTTGGGCTGCTGGACTTTTGAGACTATTGAGTGACTTTTTGGGGTTGTGGAACTCAAGAGCCAAAGGGAAGGCCACGGCCTATTTTCTGGGAGGGGGGGCTTCTGGTTCATGGTTTGGTTTATGAACCTTGTTTGTGGTGTTTTCCCGATATAATGCCACATTGTTTCTCCCTGTTATTAAAAGGCTTTGGTACACTCAGACTCTGTGCTTGCGAGAGGGGAAGTATTGTCTCTTACAGACGCCCAGAGGGGTGGTATATAGTTGTCCCAGGTCACTGGGTGGGGGCTCGAGCCAGTTTTTGTATTGTGTTATTGGAATGGAACCCCTGGATACTGAACCCGGCCCTTGTTGCTGCCAACTCTGATGGGCAGAAGGGTTACATTAATAATTACAGTGCGAGCCAGCTCCATCGGGAAATGGTTTCTGCCACTGCAGACAAATAACATTAGTAATATTTCATTTCACACAAAGCCGTGAAGTCTACTAGCAACCGAGAAGCAGACACAATTGAAACCGAACATCTAATCCCTCATTTTCTAGCAAAAGCACCGTGTCTGTTCCTAACTCACTGGACAGGGCATCTAGTCCATCCTATTTATCCCTGCAAGATCAGTTGGGGCCAAACTAATCACTCCATTAATATCAAAGTAGCTGCATCAGCTGACACCAGGGGTGACGTAAATGTGGATGGGGAGGTAGGATTTCACCACAGATCTCAGCTTTTTCTATATGTATAAGCTTTTCTATGAGTTTATCACTGTAGCAGCCAAGCCTTTCACAAACATTAACGGATTAGCTCTCACAACCCTCCTGTGAGGCATCATCCTTATTGGAAACTGAAACCCAGAACTGGAAAGTGACTTACCCAAAGTCACACAGGAAATTTAGTGGCAGAGCTGGGAACAGAACACAGATCTCCTAACTCCTGCCAATCCTGCATCTCCGCACAACATCTTCTTCTCTCGCTGTCCTTCTCTTGCTCTCAGCAAGAATGCCTACTATAAGTTACACACTAGTTCTGGTGGTGTTATCACCATTTTGTTGACCAGTTTTAAAGCGAAATAAACATTTTAGTTAACACAAGCGAAACTGACAAGCAGTATATTAATGGTAAATACATCCATGGGTTATTGTCCTGGACTGGTCCACGCCTGGGTGAATGTGCTCTGATCTACTCCTAGCTCTTGGTTCAGTTCACCCAAAGGAGTATGAAGGAAGAAAGAAGAAAAGCATTTAGATATGCTGTATAATTCCATCAGAAGTTACAGATCTGATGCAGAGATTACTGTGGCCTGTGTTAATCAGGAGGTCATACTAGGGACTGGTCTACACAAAGAGGTAAGTATCTAATTTAAATTGATGTAGCTTAGATTGACTTACAGCGCTGTCAACACCACTTGGGGAGGTGGAGTACTGAAGTTGATGGGAGAGCACTCTCGCATCGATTTATTGTGTCTTCACCAGACTCACTAAATCAATGGTTCTGCATTCATTGCACTGAAGACTAGCCCTATATAATCACAACGGTCCTTTCTGTTCTTAAAATGTCTGTATTTAAAAATATAGATGACAGAACAAGTATAAAATGCAGAAGCCTATGAGAAGGAATTATTTTAGATCAGTCCTTTGCATGTCTCATCTATAAGAGTCAGATTACTTCAAGAAGAGATAGGACTGGAGGAAAACAATAAAATGGCACCAACACCATAAAGGAACCAGATACAGATGAATGGGCAAAGAACTGAAGGGCCAAGGCCCAATGTCATTACTCAGCTGTTATTCTAGCAAAACTTCCATTGAGTTCAGTGAGACTTATGCAAAAGGAGGTACTAGGTAATGACCTGAGAACATGTTCCCATAGAAATGAGAGACTGAAGAAATTGTCTTTAAGGCCTAGGTAGTCCATCTCCTGCAATCATTACAAAGTTATTCCAGACAGCTGCTGCTCCGGAACTTTGTTCATTCCAGTTCCATCCACTCCCCTTGAGAGGCTGCTCCACAGACTGATATATCTCACTAACAGGAGGTGTTTATTTCCCACCATACAGCCTAAATTTGACTTGGTTTAATTTCATTCTATTGCTCCAAGTTCTACCCTCACCGGACCACTCTAAACAACATCCTCTTCCTCCGGGGAGTTTATGCCCTTCAGATACTTGTATCGTGATATCTCTCCCTTAACCATCATAATACCCAAGCTATGCTGACTTAGCTCTTTTAATCTTTTCTCATAAGTCATCCCAACCAGCCCTTTAATCATTTTTGTAACTCTGCTCCAAGGCAGTGGACAGCATCTGTTTATAAGGTTTTCAAGATCTGATGTGAAATATAAGAATAGTTTTTAAAGCAAACAATATTTTTTCATCAAAAAATCCTTCATTTGAGATTCTTCCAGGATGTGGGATTAAGCCACCACAATCCCCTCCCCTTCTGTACGAGTTTCAGTGCTGTGTTAGTTTCATTTGCACCAAAAGGAAACACTTGCTGAGCCACTCCAGAGCTGAGTTTTACAACAATGAGTAAATTCCCTTTCTTTATGTCTTTTAATAACAACTAGACTGGCTTTCCCCTCTGAATTTATGGCACCATGCCCTGGTATCTGTCCATTAGGAGGCACATGGCTCTCCTCTGCTGTCTCTTGGAACCAAGGAATAGTAAAACCATGTATAGCAGATCAATGGCACTACTGAAATCCTTGGCTGAATTGCAATTCTTCTGATGCAACACCAACTCCAAGACCCCAGGTACTGGTCCCTCCAGCCCTGCATGCTAGTGATCTGTTGGATGATTTGTCAAGAGTTGCTCTACCTGCTCATAGGTGATGCAAAACAGGGGATTGCGGGGAGAGGCAGAGAGAGCCAACAAGCTGGCATTGCACCATTATAAAATGGACTCTGGAATTAATTATCTCAGTCTAGCGATATACCAACAGGTGCTGTTGGTCAGGACTGAAAATTTGGGGCGGGGAGGGGGAAACAGGCTGGGAAAAGGAAGGGGTGCTGAACATCAAGAGGGAGGGACATCACATCGTATCTTCAGTTAATTGTCATCTATACACACCAGAGTTAACAGGGAACACCAGTCTCTGAGGGCTACAGGACTCCCACCTGTGCAAAAACCATAGAGAAAGAAACAAGCCTACGCTAACTCCTGCCAATACCATCTAGACTCTACGGGGGCCAAATTTGTACACCTCCTTCTGTCTCCCTCACCTCCAACCAAGCTGGCTGCCTCTGCCAAGTCCCTTTAATTAACTTTGGCTGCTGCATCCGTCCTGGAGTTAATGAGCCTCTTCCACACAAACCCCAGCTACCCAGACTTGTAAATTATACAAAAGCCTTGGTTAACTCTCCCACTTATTTCTGATCATTCCAGCATCGGATTAATTTTCACTCCAGCCATTATTAGGATTTGTAAAACTCCTCGCTCTTTCTGCTGGGAGTGATCTGGGACTCTGAGGAGGGCACAGAAAATGGATCCTGCCTAAATCTCTCATTAATTTGGGTGCTGTTTTACCAATGACTCAGTAGTTACTGCTCATTATCAGAGCACCGCTGTACAAAGGTCTGTAAGTGACAGCAGCAGCATCCCCAGCTGATTAGGACATACTTATCCCCATGAAGTATAGTGAATAGGAAGCAGCAGGCTTCATGTACAGGCAGTGCTAGTTGTAATAGATATTGCAACCCCATACTATATCTTTAGGGACCATATTGTATTAAGTTTATGTATCCCTGTGGACCAGGGACTGCATGCAACTCTGCCAGGAATCAAAAACAGTGGGAGGTGATTAAAGTGAATTACGAAGGTTGTAAAGACCTTCAGAAAGGTACCACCCGCAGGCAAGGCTGGCATATACTGGTCCAAACCTGGTTTTCCAAAGACCAAGAGACATAGAAAGGGCTTTTGATATAAAAAGACTGCATTTGAACTGACTTACGGCCTTCATGATTCAACAAACTAACAGAACCTTCTGTCCGAGAGGGTCCCAACCCTTGCGGAAGGGTTGGAAAGACCTGGCCTACTAGGGCCCCCTACGACTGATGGGGGACTCCTGGTATGGTCGGTGTGGGATTAAATCGGTTTGTTGTTGGTATGATGTTTTCTCTGTAACGCTTTTAACAGAAGAATTAATGGGCTTGCTTAGAAAGTGCTGTGTGGTAACTTGTAGCTGCTGGCGATGCACTGCTCACCGCCCTGGGGGAGAGACAGCAATGCACAGGCACTGGCCATTAGGCAGGCTGGCCTGCTGGGGATATCACAGTGTACGGCAGAGAGCTGTGCAGCTTTAAAACCTCCCAGTCAGAGGGAGCAGGACAAGGGCCCTGCCTAACATCCAGTGACAGCTGGAGACCTGATACCTGACTGGGCACTCCTGGAGTGGACCATGGGGGACAGGAGATACAGGTGCAGGGACCCTGAACTTCAACACTGGTCAGCAAAGAGAAACCAGCCTGGGAGGAACAGCAATGCAGAGGAGGGCATACAGAAGAGGAACCTGCTGGGGCTAGGAGAGACGCTCCCTCCCTTCCCCCTGCAACCCCGCCACAAGGTCTTTAGTCCTCTTGGGCTTGGCAAAATGGTCTAACCATTCACAGACCTCAAATTATAAAAGTTCAAAATGTAGCGATAAAAGCCCCATGAAACCACTCAGGCTGCAATAAAATGTCTAAACAGGTTAATCATCTATGAATATGTTTAAAACATTCTTTCATGATAGGGCTTCCAGGCTTAGACGGATCACTTAGAAATGGTCTCATTTGATTGCCTTCCTGCTTGGAGGTCTCTTTCCACTCTTGCCTTCGGTACTCCCACAAGGGCACATCTTCCCCTCTCTAGTCCTATGGTAACTCTTCTCTCTCTCTGTTCTGGATTCTGAGGGTCCACTAGAGCCTCTTTATGTTGCTCCAGCAGCATACGGGCACATCAAGGGAATTACTTGGCTTGGAGGGAAAAATAAAACAGTTCAAGGGCAGTTTAGGAGCAACATATGTGGCCATGCAGTGCCCCCATCCTTCACAGCCCTCAGTGTAGAGTCATGCTGCATGGAGTGTCTTGGGGATTGGAGGTGAAGTGGCCAGAGCACTCTGCTGAGAGGCATAGAACAGATTCTTTCTCTGTCCGCTCCTATTTTTCTTGGTTGGAAAAGGCATTCAGCCACCATGGTAATGGGCACAGTATATACAATTTAAATAGCATTGAAGAACTCCTTCTGCTATTAAAAGATGGCATGGAGGAAAAGTGCATGGAGCCTTTTCCCTATGCTATTGCATTACTGCTAACGATAGGAGTGACACAGTATGGTAAGTGCACACAGTTAAAATAGCAACGACTATGACTCAAGAGCCATGCAATGTAATTGAGGCAAATGCAATACACAGGATAAAAACCAAGACATGAATTATTTTGGGGAAGTGCTATGGCCTAGGCCAGGGGTGGGCAAACTTTTTGGCCCGAAGGCCACATCGGGTTTGCAAATTTGTATGGAGGGCTGGGTAGGGAAGGCCCCACCCCCAATCCAGCCCCTTCCCACTTCCTGGCCCCTGACTGCCCCCTCAGAATCCCCGATCCATCCAACACCAGCCTCCCGACCTTGTCCCCTGACTGCCCCTTCCAAAGACCTCTAACCACCCCCCAGGACCTCATCCCTTACCCAATTCCCCTGCTCCCTGTCCCCTGAGTGCCCTGACCACTATCCACCCTCCTGCCACCTAACTCCCACCCCAGAACCTCACCCCCTATCCAACCCACCATGCTCCCTGACTGCCCCCTCCAGAGGCCCACCACCACCCCAGAACCCCCACCATCCAACCCTGCTCCCTGACTGCCCCCTTCAGAGCACCCCCCCAACACCACCCCGGAACCCACCCCCCATCCAGCTCACCCTGCTCCCTGACTGCCCCCTCCGAGGCTCCCCCCCATCACCACCCTGGAACCTCACCCCTATCCCCCCCTTACCATAGCTGCTCGGCGCAGCCCCAGTCCCTGGAGCGCTGTCCACACAGCGTGGCTCCAGGGGATGGGGGAGCATGCAGCCCTGGCCCCGCAGCACTGCCCGCACAGCGCAGCTCCGGGGGAGGGGCCGAGGGCAGCCTCACTGGCTGGGGGCCAGACAGGATGGTCCTGCAGATCAGATCCAGCCTGCGGGGCACAGTTTGCCCACTCCTGGCCTAGGCTATAAATAATCACAGTGGTCCCTTTTGGTCTTGGAATCTACTAATCTAAATGTTGTAGAGACCTCACTGAGGAGAAGATGAGAATGCTTCATAGAAGAAGAATGATTCAAGGAAAGATTTGAAGGATGGCGTTTGGCACAGATGGGGTTGGGAAGGAGTTCTAGGCAGAGGGAGTGACAGGAAGGAGGAAACAAAGTAAGAGTGAGACAAGGAAACAAAGGAGCCATTAGGAATGAAAGGTAATGCAGGATAAAATAAGAGGAGAATTTTGGGTAGCGGTGGAGTTATGCAATGCTTTGAACAGGAACACAAAGAGACTGAGGGCTTGTCTACACTTGTAGCCCTGCACCAGTGCAGCTGTGCTGCTGCAGCACTTAGTGAAGACGCTACATATGCCAACGGGAGAGCTTCTCCCATTGGTGTAGGTACTCCATCTCCAAGAGAGGTGGTAGCTATGTCGACAGGAGAAGCTCCCACCTCAACATTGCACTGTCTACCTGGCGGTTAGGTTATAAAACTACATGGCTCATGGGTATGGATTTTCCACACTCCTGAGTGATATAATTTATATCGACATAAGTTTGTAGCATAGAACAGGGCTAACTTTACTATAAAAGGAACGAGGAATCCAGCAAAGGATTCAAGAAGATGACCAACATGCCTGGAGAGGGGGCATGGAAGATAACATAGTCTACATTAGAAAGCAAATAGCCACTTCCACAGCTGAGAGAGAGAGAAAGAGAAACTAGATTAGATTCATTACTAATGGAGCAAATTGCTTCATTAGCTCTCAGATTCTCAACCTTCTGCCCCCAAAACAAAGAGCAAATGGGCTTGGAGGGTTCCCAAGATCTTTTCCCTTTGTGCTGTTGGCAGAGAAAGACGTTTCAGAGGGAAGAATTAAGGAAATGAACAAAATGTTAATAGACTCTTTGATGCAAGAGCTGCTGTCATCTGCCAGAATAATGAATGTATTTGTCCAGCGTGTTGCTGCCCTTTGATGGCAAATTACCATTGTATTTGGACAGCATTTGAAATATTCAGATGCTCCCAAACTGGAATGAAAGATCTTTTCTTTACACTTCTTGAGCCCAGGCCCCAGATCACCATCCTGTTCATCATTGGAACTTGAAAGTGACTGAAAGAAATAACCAAGCTCTTTGAGTTCAGGACAGAGGGATACTGACAGTGTTGGGAATGGGGGTAGAACTGGACCGAAGGATGCTGCAGTTCAGATCCGAGGTGCATCAGCATGGAGGAGGGATGGGGACAGATTTACAGGTCTGGTCTGAGGTGCACTGGAAGATGTTATAGAAGCAGGGACTGCTCACCTCTGAGAAGTAGGGCTGTACAACCCACTGGTGTCACCATCACCAGTAAGTCAGTCGATGTTTGTTGTGTTGATTGTGTGCCCACTGGTAGCAGCATTTTACCACAAGTGATGGTCACACACTAAGGGACACATTTTCACGGCAGGTGCAAACAAACCCTACTACTGCTGTGAAAAGGCTTCCCAGTCATCTCCATTGTCTTTCCATAGATGCATTATTATTCCTTATTCACTGCAGGCAACAGGTCATAGTGCCCTAGAAAATCTGCTACCATCACACTGGCTCTGTGTGTTATTTTTTTTTCAGGAATGTGTTTTTCTAGGTGACTTGGAAATGTATGCTATTAGGAATTGGTAGAGCTGGCTAGACCCAAGCAAGCTGAACTGAGGCTGGACAGTGGGTCTGGAGCCAACAGTTGGGAGTTTATACAAGGCCATCTCTGTTTCTGCCCAGCAGAGTCCCTGCACTGCAAGGCTGCTATGCTAATGCTGGGCCCATAAGCCACACTTCCAGGCTACGAACTTCACATCAAGTCAGAATCACACTCTGCTGGGTTGCTAAACTCGTACCCAACTGATGCCACCATGCCAAATTGCTGGGGTTATATAGAATCATTGCCATGATGCATCAGGTTGCTGAGATTATCTGGAACCAATGTCATGTGCAGAACTACCAAGCTTAAACAGAACTAATACTAGGTTAAGCGGCTTCCTCAGATCCAAAACCATTCTGAGCCAGGATCCTGGGCAAATTCAGAGGTGAAAGGAGGCAGTACTGGGTTGATGAATTTATCCGGAAAAGACAGCATATTTTGCCAAGTTGCTGGGGTTATGCAGACCCAATACCACACCGCACCAGGATGCTGTAATTACAGAACTAGCAGCATGTGCCATAGGGCTGCTCGGCTTCTTCAGAACTGAGATTTCAGGATTTTTAGAGAACAATTTTTTTACACTCAATACACAACAGAGTGTGCATTGTTGATGTGTGAGGCAAATATTCGAAATGGTTTCAAGTTAAACTGCTGGAGGATTTGCATCAGGAGTTTCTGTTAGCATTTATGCTTCATTTCCTTGATCTCTTGAACTCTGGCTGGCACAACAGCATCTCATCTCTACCTAGACTAGAGAACGGAATCAATGATAGGGATTCATTACACTCAGTCTACATCCAAATGAAAGGTTCAGGCAGTTCTCCTGGGGATATAACCCCACAAGCATGTCAAAAATGGGAGAAACCAAATGTGCTTCCCTGATCAGCAAAGGCACTGACAACTGTTTTTCATTTCCAGCTGCTGCAGCCATTAGTATTTTCTGACACAGTCTGTGGGTGGAATGTGTCCCAATGGAAGGTCAGAGACTCCTTTATCAAGGGAGATGGATTATCATATTTCAAAGCTGCCAGGGTTTCTAGTGCTGCCCACCCAGTCACAGCTTGTACTGCTGTGTGTGGGTGGAGAAATTCCTTCACTTATTCTTAACCCTCTTATGGCCAAAGACAGAGTCTGTCTGAGGGAATCCTGCCTATGAATGGGTAATTCACCAAACAAAATCCCTTGGTAGAGGGTGGCAAGTGGGGAGGGGCTTTTTTACCATATATCACCCATGTCTGTAAAATAAGTCTCACAGGTCTTACTAGACTGTTTTAAAACCTAGTCCGGCTAACTTTGGGCTTCTCTCTAATTCATAGGACCATTGATATTAGGCACAGAAAAGTCCATTTGGTCCATCTCCCAGCTAGGCAAGGATTTGTTTCCCCTGTAGTACATTTTCTAGCATTTGGTTCACTATTATTTTACTGTCCCAAGTAGAGAAGCTCTCACCACTTCCCCAGGGAGATTATTCCACAGCCTAACACAAATACTTCAGACTGATTTGATTTCATCTAGCCTTACAGCTTACAGTTTTGGAGGGTGGATAGGTTTCCTTTATCAACCAGGACTGTTCTGGCTTTTCACAAGCATTAAGCACTTCAGATATATTGGTTAATAATATTAAGTTATGTTACATATTAATAAGTTCCATTCTTTGCAAACTTAAAGTGCTTTGCAGAGTCTAGTATGTAAGGGCCAGTCACTCACTAAAATAACAAGCATTCTTAGCTCTTACATAGCATTTTTCAAAGGAGGAAAAGTATTGCTAGCCCCATTTAAAGGTTTGGGAAACTGGGGCATAGAGAGGTCATCGTCATCTTCTTTCATATGGCTTGGGTAGGTATTGCTGCAGCAGTGAGCTGGTAAATGCCCTTCAGGCTCCCAGCAAAAGAATAAAGGGGACATAATGTGCTCTATTGTTTGTGGCTGGTGACCATAGTCGTATACAGGTGTTTGCCTCGTTTTCCATTTAATGAGGATTTGTCCATATCTCCCATGAGATGTCCTGATGCAGCTCAATGTGCACCAGTCTTTCAGTCATAAATCAGAACCCGGTGGTTCCTCTACAGGATCAACGACGAGCTGTTTGTTTTGAGCAGCCGAAGTGCTCCATGTGACTCTCCATTGAGCCTCAGCATCAAAGTTGGGTGTAAGAATCTTGATACAGTTCCATAGAGGATTATGGGATTTTAATCTCATCTTTGGCAGGTTCTGCAGGTCATGGTGCAGTGGGATCCTCGTATTTGCATTGACGTGATTAAGGAAATGAGATGTCTGAGCAGTTTGTGATGGGTTAGATCACAGAAATCCCCTCAGGGTTGCCAACGGATGTGCCAAGACTACTTCTGCCCCTGCTTTCTTGCCCTGCCAGCTTGGGACTCCAGAGTACTTCCAGGCTTGAGCCAGACCCGCTAGCCTGCTGCAAACTCAGACCCACGTCTGAACCATGTCCCCTAACAGCTGTAGGCTCAACTGAAAACAGTTTAGGAAGTGTTTCTTTCTTTAACACTCAGATGCTCAACTCCCAATGGGGTCCAACCCCCCTCCCAAATCCATCATCCTTACAAATATCTTCATCCCATCTCCCTTACACTTCCAAACTCATTGAACACACTGGCACAACCATTACTTCCAGTTCTCTTCTCCATCTCCATCTCAGAAGACTCCCAGATCTGTCCCAGCACTGTTTGCACAAGGCCAATCATTAGGGATAAGTAGAGCAGGGAGCAATGAATGTGGCTAATTTCATATAATTATGGATACCATTCCTCCTCTTATTCTCTGTGTGTGTCTGTTTATAGGGCAATTACATAGCAAATAGGCTGCAATTAGAGTGATTTTCTCTGAGGGGCTGCACTTGTACCACTGAATGCTGAACTGGGTGGACTCCAAATGGGAACTCCACCTCCTCCTCTCATTGGTGTTCCCCGAGTTCTCAAAGCTTGTTCATTTTGTTACCTTTACTGCCTAAGTATTTCCCAGTAACATACCTCCTCTGGCACTGTCTTTCTCCTCTCCTCTTTGTGGGTATGCATAACAATTTGCTCTTAAAAAGGTATTTCATTGCATGTCTTCAGTGGAGTATAAGAAATGGAAACAACATGCAATAGAAGTAAATAAATATATCGATTATCTCCACAGGTCAAATCTACTTGTCAGTTTTCATAGCTGGTGTCTGAAAAGCCCAAACTGTGCTGGACTGGATGGATCAGAAGATTAGTAACAGGAGAAAAAATCTTTCCTCTCTAATACATCAATGGGACTCCAGCCCCGGCTGGGAGTGGCTGAGTGTTATTACCACTTGCTGACTGCTTGGTGCTATGTGGAATGAATTGCTGGTCTCAGTTCAGTTCCCAGTGGACCAAGGGTCCACAGTACAAAGCTGCATCCACCCTGGGAGTCTCCACAGAGAAGCAAAAGACTGAACTACCCTGTTAGTCCTGCCCTACAGGGGAGATCTGCCAGGCAGATAAGGCATTTATCATAATTTGTACAGCACTTAGAACAATGGCTCTCAAGGGCGGTAGCCTCTAGACAATATACATGGCAAATAATAACAAAGCTGGCAGAGGGCAGTGAGGGGGAAGCTATCCCTGATGCTGTGTGGCTCTATCCATTCAGTGATTAACCTGACTTCACGCCACAGGACTGTCCATCCAGCACTTTTTACTAGAACTAACTTAATATGTAATGAAGTTAAGACAATAAATAAAGTCTCCACAGCCAGTAACTGAAGAAATGTCACCTGGGGCACTGCCCTTAGCTGTCTGTGGGCTACTCAAGTTCTAGCTGCTGAGGTTGCTGAAACAGCTGCCTTGTTTTGCTGTTAAAATTGACACAGCCATGAAAATACAAACTTGGCTTCTATTCTGCCTCCAAGAGCATCTGCAAATACACCCAGCTACATGATGACTGACCCATCTTCATGGCCGCTGCTGAGATGGGAAGCAGAGAAGATACAGCTTCAGTGATTATCACTGGATAGGTTGAGCTGTAGCTGCAGGAGTTTACAAACTATTTCCCTGGCTTATTTCTAGCACTGAAAGCCTAGTGCTTAGGAAAGCTGGGTAGGGGCACTCGGGAAATCAAAAATGAGTTATGGAGCCTTTCACCTCTAGGTTACCAGTTTGAATTCAGCACTAAATGGCAGTAACGGATGTCATTAGACTCTTGGAACTGGTCTATGAAATGGGTCTGGATGGTTTCAGTTCAGGTCTTGGGAAACAAATGACCACCACACAATAAACACCATGACTAAACTGAGTTAGCCTATTGTTGGCAGATATAAAAGGGAGATCAGCGCTTGAAAGGACATTTAGACAGACACTCCCACCATCTGTCCCCTTGGGGAAGATTTTCCAGGTCAGGGCAGAGCTTTACCGGCAGGGGCCAGCATATATGTGGGAAGCTGGCATTACTACTTCCTCTGCTGTCCCAGCCCTGAAGGCAAACTTGAGTTTTCAGGCCCATCTGTTTTACACCTTTCAGCAGCACACAAACCTTTAACATATTATAAGCAAGTGTGTCTATACATTTATACTCAGCCTTTCCTTCCCTCAGCCGGCAGGTTTTACTATTAGAGCATTCTACACAGAATGTGGGCAGAGGTTGTTATGGGAGTGGGATGATGCCACTCCCACCCCATAACACTGCACTTCCAGAGACTTCTGCCTCTAATATACTCAAGTCATAGGAAGACACTTGGAAAGGAGAAATGCCATCAAACTGGGTACAAACTTTTAATATAAAATAGAGGAAAACCAAAACCAAATCCCTGATTAGGTAATACTTTGGGATTTTCCTGTGATATGCCCCTCTCCGACCCTGCACAGACTGTCTGAGTTATCACTGTACTCATAGGGCCAGCAGAAGAAGTCCCAGACAAGGGAGCTCTCTCCTAGTGTGATCCAAAGGCAGAAATATGTAGCTGACATAGTTCAGCTGGGACTTTCAGGCTCATTTACTCCATCTCTGAAGAAGATCTGGATTGGTGCACAGGAGGAGAAGTTTCCGGACATGATTATAGAATCATAGAACATTGGAGTTGGAAGGGACCTTAGGAGGTCATCTAGTCCAACCCCCTGCTCAAAGCAGGACCAATCCCCAACTAAATCAATGATCATATATATGCAATAGAGCAATGGGCTGGAATCCCAGTGAAAGAGCTCATCCTGGCACCACACTGTAAGAATCCATCTTGTTATCTCTGAAGCACTCCGGTAGCCCAAAGCATCCTTACCACTGCATTCAGAGCCCTGGCACTGAATAACTCACTTTGGAGGAATCCAAACTAACGATACACAGAAAAAGAAATAAGCTGTGGGCAGCAACTTAATAATTAAAATAATCTTCATTGTGGAACTAAAAACTGTGTGGCTGGAAGGGGTAAAAAGTAAAACCTAACCAAAACAGAAGACCTAAGGTGAAATCCTGGCCCCGTTTTAGTCAATGACTGTGTCTACACAGGGAGCTAGGGAGTGTGATTCCCAGTTCATGTAGACATGCTTGCCCTAGCTCTCATAGAGCTAGCGTGCTAAAAATAGCAGTGTAGCTGTGGTGGCATGGGCAGCAGTGAGTGGCAGCATGGGCTAGCTGCCCTGAGTACATACCTACAGGATCCAAGCAGGTTTGTAGTCAGGGCAGCTAGTCCATGCTCCCACCTGCCACAGCTACACTTCTATTTTTAGCATGCTACCTTCATGAAAGCTAGTGCAAGTATGTCTAAGGGCATGGTTACACTTACAAGATTATAGCGCTATTGGTTATAGCGGTCCCCTTATACAGTAATATGTATAGCGCTATTGTATGTCCACACTCAGACGCGCCAGTGGTATAGCATGGCCACATTTGGGGCACTTAATGCGGCATTAAGAGCAGTGCATTAGGGCAGGTATCCCAGCATTCAGCTGGGTGCAACATGCTTTTTAAACGAGGGGGGTGAGGGGGGACGTGTTGTGTGTATGCGGAGGGAGAGAGACAGTGGTTTTTCCGTTCTTCTGAAAGCCTGTCAGTGAGCCTCTGTTCACAGAAGGCTTTGTTTTCACACAGGCTCCCTCCTTAAACATTTGCATTGCTTATCTGCCCAGTTAAGAGAGAAACTCTAAAGAGGTACTTCCACATTCCTCCAGCCGAGTTCAAAACAAAGGGAAGAGACGTCAATTGCCTTAAATGGCTCTAGGCATCTCCAGAGATCACTTGTAGCGCAGTGGGTGTCCACATTCTTGCTGTAGCGCTACAGCAGCTGCGCTACAGCCCTTATTCCCCATGCGGAGGTGGATTACGAGGAGCGCTATAACTCTGCGGTTATAGCGCTCTACGTGCCTTGCCAGTGTGGACGGGGAGGAGGTTATAGCGCTCCTGGGGGCTTTATAGCACTATAAAGTGCCAGTGTAACCAAGCCCTAAGTAGGCTGGGAACATCACCCACAGCTCCAAGTATAGACACAGCCATTTTCTGCAGTGGAGCCAGGATTTCACCCTGAGATTCCAATGTGGTTTGAGCCATTCTTAAGGTGAGATGGTTACACATTAAGTGGATCACTCAGTGGGTATGTTGAATGGTAGAAAAATTGAAAAGCTTTCTTCAGCTCCACCTAACCCATGTTACAGCCAAAAGGATTGTTTTCTACAGTCTCCTTTGCCAGAGTAAGATGTTCAAAAGTGACTGGTGATTTTGGACACCTCTGTTTTGAGATGGTCAATTTGAGAAACGTTAGCGGTGCTGAGCAACCATGCTCTGAAAATCAGGTCCCTTCAAGATGTCTCACATTGTGCATCCAAAACCTGAGGTATCCAAAATCACTGGCCACTTTTGAAAAGCTTGGCTCTAATGCTTTGCCCTGCCCAGTTTTCAATGTCAATTTCAAGATGGGGTGATCCCGTACTTCTGTAGGATACAGTCTGCATAACACAATCTTTGTATTTGCACGAGCTTGTTGTTAACCAGTCTGGGTGGCACAGAAGGTTGCCACCCTAATAATTTCACCTTTGGAATTATTTCTATGTTCATGGGTGTAAGGAGTTTGATGACCTCAGCCCATTCCCAGTGAACTGTTGTGGTCATCACCCACCTCAGCTGGTTCAACATAGTTGGAAGTTTCCACTCACATTGTTGCTTATATGAAACTGCATGAAATGTGGAGAATGATGTGGAACCATGAAACTGCCTTTGGTGACAATCTTGTAGATTCGATACCCTTCCCAACTGCAGGAATACGTTCATTTCCCAAGGGAAGGTTTATTTAAATCACTAACTAGTTCTTGCTGATCTTTCAAAGCCATGTGCAGCAGAAAAGAAGGGAATAGCCTGAAGACAAATCTTAGCTGAGGAAGAAATAAAACCTTTGAGAAGGAAATCACCACAGAATTCAAACTCAGATTCTGTGTGGGATATAGTGATAGAGACACTTTTCATTTACTGGACTGAAACCCTCAAATCCACTTCACATACAACCCATAAAAAGGCATCTGATCAGAGCACATTTCAGAAACTTGTCACTGGAGTAAGATTGGAACCGTGGCCTAGAGGCGAAAGACTCTGTGGCTCATGCTTGGAGCTGCTATTTTTATTTATTATGTGTGTTCCAGTACTGACTAAATGTGCTGGAAGCTGTCCAGATATGCTGGACAATGTAAAGAGCATACGTGCTAAGACAAAGTACTTCAAACGTGTATCTATGAATATTTATTCTACTAAAACGGATGAATGCTCTCCCACAGTATTCCTGACGCCTTTTGTTCACTTCCCACAAATATTGTGTACAAGTATATTTAGGCTCAGAAAAATGTGTTTGGATAAAAACAATGGTGCAGGAGTATTTGTACTGGAAGTATTTACACAGTCAACCTGAAATTTCTTTGTGTATGTGAGAGTCATCCTTTCTGGGAAGAAAAGCAATAGCAAGTGGCATAGGTAAGCAATCATACAGAACAAAAAAAAAATACTTGAAACTAAAATTGCAGTGAATGGATGAAGCGCATCCCTTAAGTGGAAATATGTGCATGTAAACCATTCATCAAATCATTTTTACTGTCACAAAAATCTCAGTCGTGGGTAATTTACAAATTGAAAAAGAAACTAAATCCATCCAATAAACTGTTCTTTGCAAATGGTTCACTGAACTCCTAGTATGCTCAGCCCTCTGATCTAGCTAGGCCAAGATTTCCACTACTCTGGATGTCTCCGTCAGGATCATAACCAGACCACAGGCAATTGTGCCTAATGGTCAGAACCATGAGGGTGACCAGGCCTAGATGTTAAAGCAGAGTCAAACTGAAGTCAAGAATCAAGGCCATGGACATCAGGGGTGGGGACGATGGGGCAGGGGGGGGGCGGAGTGGGTGAGGGGTAAGTAGTCGAGACCAAAGCCAAGGGTCAGAGCCAAGGATCAGAATCCAAATGCCAGAGCCAATGGGTGAGCCAGAGACATGGGCAGGAAAAGGAGCTGGAGGTCAGAGCCACAGGAGTCAAGAATGGCAGCAACTGGAGCAGGCACAAGAGGCTGGGCAAGACGGGTAGAAACATAGCTGTGGCATACAATGCTTACTGCTCTGGGTTAAGCAGAAGTTTTAGCTCTGCCCCTCCACCAGTCAGGAAGTTCAGTCAATCAGGCAGGCCCTGCCAGGATTAGCTATGCCCAGTGTGTTGCTAGGAGGCTGACTATGGTGCATCTGGCTCCCTGACAGTCTCCATTTTTGGGTGCCTGACTTGAGACATCTTCAGGAGGCTTGATTTTCAGAAAGCACTGGACACCTACTGAAAATTACCTCTAATTAAGGGGTGTTGGTTGGGCACTGCAGCACTCAAACTCACTGGGCACTTCTGAAAATCTTTTATTTTTGTTCCTAGAAGAGAAACAATTCCCCTTCCTTTACCTTCTCCCCTCCTTGTTCTTCACCCTCTGCACTGAACAAAACAGAGAACAGTACTCCCCAGCTGACATCAGCAGCAATCCAATTCTCCAAGAGCTGAGATCAAAGCCTCCCCAGTGACAGCAACATAGCAACTAGAACAACCATAGAACAGCTATTTGAAGAAGGCAGTTCAGAAATCCCAGCTCCATCCAGAGTCACCTCCATTAATAGCTCTTATCACTGGATTCTATACCCCATTTTGGTGCTGGTGACTGTTTTCATATCAGTTGCTAGTGGCTTTTTGGAAATGCCTCCAACCTCGACTCAGGAGCAAATGTTCAAACAAATGGGGATGAAATCTGTGCACACTTGTGTGTTTGTATTTACACTTGCAGCTTCTGTGACTCCATGTGAAGTAGAGATAGTTGTGTCTAACTTGACATTTGCATGTGTAATTGCAGTAAATATGCACATAAATACAGATCCAAATTTTTGCTGACTTTGGATTCCTTCTTTTTAAATTGGCCGTGGAAGCTTCTGGAAGGGGAATGGGTCCTTTGCACCTGGCAGTTACAGCTACCACTTCAAGACTGGAATGAGTTAAGTGATAATTACTAATAGCAAAAAGAATGGAACAGAGAAATCTGAGTTCTGTCCTTTCTGTTGTAGGTAATTATTAGCCAGTTCATTTCAGGGACATGTGCTCCTTCCAATTAGCTTTGCCTCTCTAAAATGCTCCTCATGTGGGAATGGAAAGCTTCATATGTAACAATGTTTACCTTTTAGCTCTGAAGCCTTCCTTTAAAATTAATGCATTCCAGCTGCCTTTAGACATATGTTTAATAAATATTTAAATTTTGGAAGAACTTTGCACTCCAAGCACCTAGTCTTTTAAAATCACGTTGCTATCCTGGTGCTCCCCACATGAATAGCTGATGGCAAAATGCCTTTTCTCCTTCACAACCTCGTCTGAATCCCAGCTGTATTCTCCCTTGTTTTCCATGAAGTTTTTCAAAGAGAAATGCAAAAGCAACCAGCTGCTAGATATTTATGTAACATTCACTTTTCAATTAAAGCAAAAAAGAAGTTCTGCATTTGGGTCCAATGGAATGTAGTTACTGCCTACTTTGCCCTGATTGGATTTCTTGGGCAGGTGAAAAGCATTAGGTGTCCCATTAGGATGCACTGATCCCCTATGAGCTTAATAACTATACACAATAAGCTAAGGAACTTTAGAACAAGCTGTAGGTTTAGAATTCTGCATTGACTAGGAGTGAATCTACAACATTCTTTACCCCTGACTGACTAAAGAATGAATAAGGAGCAAGTGGTGATGAATGAGTGTATCTGAGGAGATGTGCTAAAGAGTCATTCTCATCATGTTAACAAAGTGCTTAGCTACACACTCTTGATCCTAGACAGGAGTAACCTGATTGGCCACACAGCAGTGACTTGTTAATACAGAGTCACATATCTCTGCATTCTCCATTCTGCTCAGCACATTTTAGCCTGTGCTTATTCTGGGCATGCATTCCGTCCTTTATGCTCAAAGCACCTTACGAGGATTAACTGATCAATCATAACTATGCCTCTGCGGTCCAAGTAAGCAGAGCTGGAAGGAATGGGATGAAGTTCAGAAATGGGAAATCTGGCCAGAACATGAAGGAAAACTTGTTAATGACAAAATCTCTGAAACTCAGAGAAGTCATGAAAGCCCCACAGCTCCAGCTATTTAAAATAGGATTAGGAAAACTACTAGTAAAAGTATGGTCAGAAATCAGCCAGGATGCGGGGCGGGGCGTGGGGGGAGAGGGACGGGGATAAATCAATGTAAGAAGACTTTCCTGTCTATATCTAATGTGTTTTTATAACTATCGTAGTGGGCTCAGGAGAGACCACAGATTTCTCTCACAAAGATAACAGATTCTGTGTTGTGGTGGTGACACATGGTTTCTTGAGTCTTGATGGAAGAAGAGGGTACTGTTGGCCTGATTTGAACTCTAGCCCCCTTAGCTGAGAGAGTTAAGGAGGAGCTAAGCAGGGAGGGGAGCTGATAAACAATTAGCAGGAGTGGTTAGGTGACTGCAGTCCCTATCCATAAGGAATTCTCACCTCTGCCTTTCACAGAAGGCTTGGGTATAGGCTTGTGTCAGGCAAGAATTCACAGGACTGATTAGATCAAGAAATGAAGATTCTAGATTCTCAGTGGAACAAGGGACTAAGGATAAGTTCCCCATAAAACATTCTACATTATTGCTGCATGATGGAAGGTGGTGTGAAGTAGAGCATGGGTGAAACAGTGAATAGTTGTTTTGTTTTGATTATGCACTTCTACAGCTCCTTTCATCTGAACATTACAAAGCACTTTAGAATAATGTATTAATGACTCTCTCTACATCCCTGGGGCGTGGGTTTCTATTATGATCTTTATTTCACAGATGGGGACACTGAAGCGCAGAGAGGCAAGTCAAAGTCCTTGGAGACAAAGGCTGAAAATCAGGAATTCGGGGTTCCATTACCAGCTCTACCACTGACTTTCTGTGGGCAAGTCATTGGTCCTGATTGACACTGCCTCAGTTTATCCCTTTGTAAAACATGAACAATACCTACCTATATGGATAATGTGAGTTTTCCTTAGTTGATTCTTCTAGAGCATTTTGGACATCTTGTGAAAGGTGGTGTATAAATCAAAATAGTTATTTTCTGAATGACATGTCTCGCTGGAGTTCATATGATGAGTCAATGCAGCATCAGCAACAGAATCCAGGAATCCTGATACCCTAGCTCCTGTGCCCTTCAAGGATATACTCTCTATGTGGATTATGAAATGACTGCTTAATTCCATAAGCATTGCCTACAGATGTGATTTTAGCTAAGGTCCTGCCTTCAGATTTCATCATGTACATGTCATCTTTGTATCTGTGGGTATGTCTACACTGCAAGTAGACACCTGTGGCTGAGCCAGACCAGCTGACTTGAGCTTATAGAGCTCGGGCAGGCGGGGCTGTTTCATTGTGGTGTAGAGGTTTGGGCTCAGGCTGGAGCCTGGGCTCTAGGACACTGTGAAGTGGGAAGGTTCCATAGCTCAGGCTGCAGCCCAAGATGAAATGTCTAAATCACAGTTAAACAGCCCTATAGCCTAGCCTCATGAACCCAAGTCAGCTGGCCCCGAGTCAGCCACTGGTGTCTAATTGCAGTGTAGACATACCTAGAGAGGCCAGAGGTGCTGAATGGACAGCTCCCTCTTTATGGGTCTTTCTGGGTCAGACCCATGACAAGGCAACCTCCATCTTCCCCAGTCTCTGGAAATTCTTACAGCCCATTGTGGCCAAAATATCTCTCAAAGCAAAGACCAATAACTGAAAAGATTCATAGAAAAATGGGTTGGAGGGTTCAAGTCAAACTCTGCTTTCAGCCTCAGCTGATCAAAAAACTTTTTGTATGCAGTGTTGCTCTAGCCATGTTGGTCCCAGGATATTAGGTTATGTCTACACAGCAAAGACAACACCCAAGCCCAAAAGCCTAGATGTCAATGAAAGAGCCCCACAGCCCAAGCCCCGCGACCCTGAGTTGGCTGGCATGGGCCAGCTGCAGGTATTTCTTTGCTGTGTAGACATACCCTTAAGGCTTGTCTACATTATGCAGCTTTTAGCAACAAAGTCACTAAAAGTCAGCGTGTGTGAACACTCTGTTGTCGCTAAAAGTCAGCAGGTGTGAACGCTCTTTTGCAGTATTTTGTTGGCACTTTTTCCAGCAAAATACTTCCAGCCCCATGAGCAGCATAAGTTTTTTCAGCAGGAGAGCGCTCCTCGTGGAGGACGGGGTTTAAGTACCCATGAAAGACAAAATTTTGGAGACAACTGTGCAGTGTAGACATACCCTTAGAAAGACAAGGTGGGCGAGGTAATAGCTTTTATTGGACTAACTTCTGTTGGTGAGAGAAGCAAGCTTTCAAGCATACACAAAGCTCTCCTTCAGGTCTGGGGAAAGTACTGTGCCTCAGCTAAATACAAGGTGGAACAGACTGTTTAGCCTAAGTAATTAACACATATTTTAAGGGATCATTCAAGGTGCCGTGGCCCCGCCCAGAGGGTATGATATGGAAATTAGGTTCACTAATCCCCACAGGTTTTGTTTATCCATAATCAGAGAGCCTGTTTAGCACTCAGCTGGGAACCTAGAAAGTGCACATGTTTGGAGCTATACCTTAAAGAGAAGATGAAGAGGTTTGTTGGCTATACTTACATTGTATAGCACTCTAACTCAATCATCTCCCTGAGCGCAGCAAGTCTGAGCACTGTAAAGCGCTAGCGTGGACAGGATCCAAGCGCTGGGATCCACGCTCCCAGCACTCGGAGCTAATCCCCTTGTGGAGGTGGATTACCAGGAGGTGCTGGGAGACCTCTCTCCCAGCGCCCATGTGTGACCACATTCGCACTTCAAAGTGCTGCCGCAGAAGCGTTCCCGCGACAGCACTTTGAAGTTTCCAGTGTAGCCATGCCCTAAGTGTCTCTCAGGATAGAAATTGTTTGTTCCATTTGGATTCTGTTAATTTTCTTTCAGAGCCATTCTTGCTGATATTATGTGTGGCAGATAAGGCTCTCTAATTATATACTGTAATGAATGCATTTTTATAAATAGCATTGATTGTTCTATTGGGACACACTCAATTGAATTGGTTCTTGCTGAGTGTTTGAAATCCCTATCCCCTTCCCCTGTCTTCCATACGCACTGAGAATATTTTCCAAAAATACAATTCCACTCGGGTGCTTTTTGGCCTACAGAATAGGACACTGCATGCTGCTCGGCGCTATGTGAAATGAGTTGCTGGTCTTAGTGCAGTTCCCAGTGGACCACGGATCCACAGTACAAAGCCTGCACTTTATTTGTGATGTTGGTTCTTCCTCTAACCCATGTATCTAAAGTTGTTCCGTTTATTTAATTTGCATTATTTCTTTTTCTTCCTGATGGCAACTCCCTCATAAAGGATCTCCGATGTTTATTGCAGGTATAATAACTTTATCTAGGGTGTATTTCTAAAGTGTAGTTCTCGTTTAGAACATGGTGCCTTTGAAATTCTAGCACTTGTTAAATCAGTAGGATATTTGCCACTGACTGTAGTAGGAACAGTATTGGCTATTGGCACTTTGGGTAACCCTGTTTGGGTCCACATGATTCTTTCACAAAATCTGCTTAGTTTACAATTAACAAGATGAGTTATCTAACTTGCCAGCTGAGCAAATTCAGCTTCAGCCTTGAAATCCAGACAGTAACTTTTCACATGTGTACCTCATCTACAGTGCCTTCCCCAGTAGAAATGCACTCCAGATGTAGTTACGGTGCCACCGGGACATCTCTGTATGTCTCTAAGAAAAGATTCTGCAACTGGAACTTGCAGTTCTCTTAATCTTATATTTTCTTTTGGCTCCGTACAACACACCCTTCCATTGTTGGGTCAGCTCTGAAGTGCTTAATGCAGGAATGTATTTTTGACATCGAAATCAATATATCATCAGTGTTATTATTTCCATTACAGAAATACCTACAAATTCCAATCAACATTCAGGTCCCATTGATCTAGGCACTGGACAGACAAATAACAAAGAAGACAGACCCCCTCCCACAGAACTCAGACAGGGCATGACAGGTGGGCTAGCAGACATACAGGGTGATATAAGACCTAATACACCCATCAAAAACTCAGAACCCAAGCCCACAAGGAACGGACCAGTTGGGTAAGTAGGTGCCATTTTATTATACAATCACTTGACAGATCATAACTTTTAAGCAATGGACTGCAAATTGTCTCGGTCCCCACTCTATCCAAACTGGGATATATAATCCTGTGGTTTATACAGAGCAAATTAAAAACTAATTACACTAAACCATTTAATTCCAATACAGAAGGAAAAAAGCTGTTGAAATTTGAAGCTGTTAATCTAACAGCCTAAGGGAACTAGCACCAAAATGAAAGCACAGCGCTCAACCCAAGCTCAACCTCAAGGAGGTTTTTCTGTTCACTCTTTCTTTAACCATAAAAGTACATGTTTAGTCATAGGGGTCTTGCTGTGGCTGTAATTGTATGAAGCTTTCCAGGGGTCTCTTAGACTTTGAGTCCTGTCCATGCATGTTAAATTAACCTTCAGTGAAGCAAGAAATAGGGCCAGTTTCATCTCTGGTGTAACCGTATTGATAGCCATCAGGAATGGTTTCGCTCATAATGATTAGTGCTATGTACAACACTTCTCATATATGTTTACCTAAGCTCTTCCCAAACATGGGCAAATATTGTTGGCCCTATGGATACAAAGGGCAAAATCAAGGTGAAGGGCATGATAGATGTGGCAACTTCTTGCAATATATTGGGGAGATTTTACTGTATTAAGTTTATATACCATTGTGGGCCGCAGATGGCATGTAATTCCATGGGGGAGGGGGACCACAGCCCTTCCAGGAACTAAAAACAGTGGCGGTGATTAGACAAATTTACTCATTTTGTAACATCTCCTAGGGAGTCTCACTTATGCTAATTTAAACTGGATTCAGAGACCAACAGACACAGACAGGACTTTTGGATAAATAGCCTGAGTTTAAACTGACTCCGGTCCTTAATAAATGGAGTTGGCAGATTGGAAGGAAGTTCTGACCAGTCCTTCTGGTTGGGGAGGATAAGAGCTGAAAAAACTGTAGGGTTGGAAGTGAGGACAGGCGAGGAAGAGGAGATCTTGTGGGGTTAGTAAGCAAAGGCCAATCCAGGGGGACAGTTCAAGACAGAAGGCAGCTATGGTGCCCACACACATGCTACATTAGAATTTCTTTGGTCTTTTGGTTGCTTCTAATTGCAACACTTGCACTCTCAAGCATCCTTGCCCTCTTGCCTGCTTTGTGCATCAAAGCCTGGACATGGGATCCAAAATTGAAGAGCTCAGCACAGGGAATAGAAGGCACCACCCCAGGCCCAGGCTTCCAACAGCTCATTAGCAAAGAGTTTAGTGTAAAAATCCTGGCAGATCCCCATGAGCAGTTGGCTATATTGAGAGGCCCAGGCTGTATCCTTCTATTACATGGGGAGCAAACACAGTATTGCTGCAGAGATAAAGAGCTCCTGGGCACTGACAGGAGATATGTACAGTCAGGTTTCAGAGCTGAGCTGTTTCATCCAGCCAGAGAGCTGCTGTTCTCTTCGAGGGACCTGGTGACATGGGAGATGGCAAGGGGGCAGCAGGGCTTCTGAGTGTATAATTGCTTTGGGTTCTCTCTGATGCCAATCTCTGACACATTTATAGATAAGGCTCAGAGAGACAGACACTCAAGCTGCACAATAGGCCGGAAGGCTCCACTGCTAGGCGTATTAACTACAGTATTCTCACTGTTCCTAGAGCCATATGTAAGGGAGGAACCTACACTCAGCTCTGGGGCTAAGACCCAGCTCTGCAATACATGCTCTCTCTATCCGAGTATACCCTCTGTAGAGACTGAGCTTATGTACCTACATGTCCCTGGAAGAAAATGGTGAAGACCAAGGTTGCCTCCACAAAAGGCACAGTATGGACCCCTGGCTGAAAAATATTTATCTGTCTGGGTGTCTGGTATCTGACTGTTCATATAGGCAGGAGTTGCCCATGTATGGGACACCATATGGGCAGTTGGCAGGAGGCTGCACCTGCAGGCCAGGGCTAAGTCCCTACAACTGTGTGCAGGCTGAAGCCATCTGGCTGAGGGACATAGCCCAGGCCCCTGGTGGGAAGAACATTCCTCCAGAACAGTTCAGCCGGGTGACTCTCCTTGCATGAAAGCCAAGCAGCTCTCTATGCAGCAGAAGATACACACATTTTGGCGGCTGTCTTTACATGGCAGGAAGATGCAGAAATCAGATCTCAAGTTTGCTCCATCTCTGAGCTAGCATTTTCCAGAGTTACTGATTCATGAGCACTCAATTTGTGCATGCAGCTCCACCTGGAGTATATATTTAATTGTATACCACCGTAGCACTGACTGGTTCCTGCATTATCTACTCATCCCTGTCCTGAAGCTGCCACCCTCCCAGAACAGTCATTTAATTAAATGAATTTCCTTTCTCCGATTACCTCTTTATGCAATTAGTATTTTCTGTGTAGATCACAGATCAGTCTGCCACCACAATACCTAAAGCAATTAATAAGCGTCATCTGGCAGCGGTGGCAGACTGAGTCTGAAGAAAAGGATCTCATTGCTTCATACATTTCTTTGCTGTCACTGGCTAGCTGATTCTTCAGACCACAGGTACCGTCTCCTCAACTCCCATCACTGTCCTGCATCCGCAGCCATTACCCTTCTGTGCACAAGGTTTGGCACACGCTGTATACCAGACAGGATTGGTTCCTCCTGGTTTCACCTCTTCCTGAGAAGGACAAGGATTTGAGTCATAGGATCATGGAAGAGAGAGATGGGCAAGATAGTTTGGATCAATGAGTTCATTCTACAGCGAGCATGGGGAGAAATTTTGATGATTTTTCCCCTTCCTCTTTTCTCCACTCTCTACCCCCTCTATGGGGGAAGAGGAGAGTGAAACGCAGACTGCACGGCAGCCTGGTCTAGAAATGAAATGATTGTGCATTCTCACCAATTGCAGAGCTCTATGAATATAGGAGGGACCCACACTTTGGGGAAAAGGCAAAAAACAAAAAAAATGTGTTTGACTCTAAAAGAGCCAAGCATTTGCATTTCAGTTCATTTAAATTAAAACAATCATGTAACCCTTTCAGGCTCTCAGATCTCCTGATCTCCATACACACAGCTTATGCCCCAACGTTGACATCAGTATCGCACCCCATTTTTTGCCGACGTCCGCCGCTCTTCATGCTTTCCTCCAGGCTGCCCCCTGAGCTTCCCATCTCAGTGTGCCAGATCCCCACATTCTCATTCAGACTCACTAACCGATGTCAGCCATTGGCCTCTGCACCCCAACATTAGGATAACATAATGTAGAACGTTGGGTCAGTCTGAGCTAGACAGACAGTCCAACAAGGGTGGAATGCAAATGTCCAATGCAAGCCTAGGGCTCTCTTGAAGCCGGAGGGCTTGCAGACAGTCTCTGGTCACAAAAGCGGTGTGGCTCATGTTGTAGGCATTGACAGCTTTCAGAGAATGCCTGTTCTGAATGTTCCTGGCTGTCAGAGGGCCCCTCTGCAAGTTTTGTCCTGAAACCAAAATTTCTGATTGAAAAGTGATATTTTCAAGTGCTGTCAAATCCACATGCACTGACTTGAGATTAGAAGTGTTGTCAAGGAAATTAGCATTAATTAAATAGAGGGAAGATTAAAGACACTAGTCAGTATTAAGTTAATATAATCACACTCCTCTACCATTTCCTGAACAGTAGGACTGAATGATCAATGAAAGGGCTTCAGCTCTCTCTCCCCAAACTTCCCCACACCCATTTCATCCATTTCTGTCCCTTTGTCTAAAAATGCCTCCACTGTGCTGAGGCTGGGATGGGAAGCTGGAAATAAATATGCTCAGTGCATGACACAGGCCCTTGGTGTTCAGAGGGGCTCACTCCCTGCCACAGGAATACTATGCAAAGACCAGGGTAAGGGGCATGTGGGGTGCATGGGATAGGAACCTCAGGAGGTGGAATGAGAAGGGCCACTGAGGTGAATGGAGTAGTTCACCCCTCAGAGATAGTTTCAGGCTGTATTCATCTCCAGGGGATGTTCTTATTCACCAGAGAACATCTCATTCAGATGAATAAACAACTTCATGCTTCTCTGAGCCTTCTCTGCTGCAGGCGGATGTTTAGAGTCCCCTCCCCATGCAGAACATGGTCTACACCTAAAACTTAAGTCAACCTATCTACATTGCTCAGGGCGGTGAAATTTTCACACCCTGGACACCATAGGTCAACCTAACACCTGTTGTAGATGTGGCTAGGTCAAATGGGAAGATTCTTCTGTCAACCTAGCTACCATCTCTTGAAGAGGTGGAATACCTACATCCATGGAAAAACTCCATCCATCAATGTAGGGAATATCTACACTAGGCACTACAGTGGCAAAGCTGCAGCTTAGTAGTTGTGCTGTTGCAATGGCTCTAGTATAGACAAATCCCAAGCCCAGACACTCTCTTGTCTTTTCCTGCCTCTAGCTTGTACATGTATGCCTCACAGCATCTCCATCTTCCCACTTCCCCATGGCCTCCCCATGCTTACCAGGGTCACGGAATGGCCAAAAGATGGGTGGAGTTGGTGGGAGGAGGTCTCAAAGCAACAATGAATCCTCAGGAATGTAAAGCCATGCATACACTATGAGACAAGGTGGGTGAGGTAATATCTTTTATTGGACCAACTTCTAGAAGTTTGGAGGTGAAACCACATTCTCAAGCCTAGGAGCCAGAGTGACTTGTGTGTTACTTTGCCTCCCATCAATACAGACAGCTCAGGGTAGGGCCATATTACTATTTAGCACTCTGGGAAGAGCTCCCCAAAAGTGAGTCTGAGAATGACATCCAAGTATTGAGAATGCAGATTGGCTGACACCTTATGGTCATTTCCACAGTGTACTGCCTACAGGACTTTCTTGTCTGGGGCAGCGATAGCCAAACAAGGCAACCTGTCCAAACTAAAGCAGCAGGTTTTCAGTCAGAAAACATGGGGTGTGAATGGTGGAAAGGCGCTCCCCCACATTACTGATATTTACCTACCCCCACCTCCCATATGCCTCCTCTACCCTGATTTCTCTCTGTCAGCTTCTCACATAAACTTCTCTGCCTTATCTTTTACACTGAGCCTTATGCCATCCCTCAGCTGATCCAGAATGCCACAACCAATTCTACCATCCAATAGCTTCGTAAGACCACTCTCTGCCATAATGCCTATAAGAAATAATTGAATTAATTAAGGCTCAGTTGAGGATCAGATTGGATAGCTAGCTCTTATTTTATTGGTTTACAATAATACATTGCAAATGTAGCCATGTATACAAATACTGTCAATATCTTCCTGTCTAGATGACCTATCTTCTTCTTGTATCCATCTTCCACTCCAATCCCCTTCATGTCTCACTTGTCACCTTAGCTTGTAAGCTCTTTAAGGCAGGGATTGTATCTTTCTCTTTGGACAGCAGCCTGCACAACAGGTTCTAATCCTGATTGGGAAATCAGGATACTATTGTAACACAGTAATTAACTGCCCTGTGTGTATCAGGGCAGGGCAAGGGCGAGGTACGGTGCTTACAATCAACTGTAAGGCTCACTGCACTGCTTGCAATGCCATTTTTCTCTAGAAGGTTTTACTCCCCAAAGCCTCTTTCTCGCCCATCTAGGAAGAGGAAAATTCTAAAGCACCCAGATCAGGTCTATAGAGTGACGGAGAGAGTTGTTCTTTCCAGCAAGTTATCATGCAAAGAATGTATGTTTGGTGTCCAAGGGAAGACAGAGAAGCGTTAACTTCTCTCTGGCATGCCTACTTCAGCTCTGATGTCTGAACTACATACAAATCTTCAACAGCTCACTACAAACTCAATCCTGTCAGCATAACCTGCACACACATAAGCGCAGGGCTCTGAAATACCCGATAAGTGTATCTCATGGAAGCGCTGAGCTGCTGTGGCTATCCCTTCCAAGGACAGATCTGAGACTGTTGTATTTTGGCTGATCACTTACAACTCACCAAAAAATCTTTCCTGGTTCAGAAAGTTACACAAACACTGAAAGAGATCTTATCAAATAGCAACTCACTGCCAGTGACTTCTGCAGCGTAAACAAACCCAGATTCCTCCTGCAGCCCTCACCCCAGGAAGCTGGACTACCAAAGTACAGAGTCTTTTTGGTCAGTTGTCTAAGGAAGTATCAAGATTTCTCTTTGTCCATGCTTCAGAGATGGGATCCCACCCAGACAGGGGTCTGCTTTTACTGTGTAGTTCCATTCCTGACGCTCATGCTGCGGGGGTAAGATATTTGAGCACAGTGAATTACAACATCTACATCTTGACTTTGTGATTCAAGGTTAAGCTCATAATGTTACCCAAACTCTTCCCTCAAACACTCGCTCACACACCATCCCACTTAAATGGTCATTAGAGGCATCACCCAATGGCTAGCCTTATACAGATACTGATCAGAATGCTCATTATTGCTGCCTGGATTGAAGGTAATTCTTGCACCTCCTACAATCCTGCTTTTGTAGATACATTGTCTGCCTATATCAGAAACCACATGGAGGGACTGCTCACTGCTGCACCCAATAGCTTTGTATGCACAAGGTTTCTGCCTGATCACACCCAGGAAGACCCCCAGTCCTCACTGGTAAATTAAAGCAGATTCACAAACTAATTGTAAGCAATAAAGGACCTTGTTTGCTGAGAATAAAATGCATAAAATGGACATTGCTGACAGGAGATTTCTCATTGCTGATCACAGATCCGAACTTATTACAAAAGTACACAATTATTACAAAAAGGTAATGAGGCATTTTATAGTAGTGGGCACATGGTGGGCCTGGTGTACTTGATAAGAAACCTCCACAGAGCATTCAGGAACAGATCTCATTTCTGGGAATGTTACTGTTTTTCATAAGTATGTCGCTGAACAATTTTCAGCCCATCGTTTCTTTGCAACTGTTTGCTTTTGCTCTTCACTGTGATTGTTCATGTGCGATTGGCCAGCTAAATCACAAAGTGGTGTTTCATCTCCCTGAATGGAGTTCTGAACCTTCCAGGTTTCAGAGGAGTAGCGTGTTAATCTGTATCAGTAAAAACAATGAGGAGTCCTTATAACACCTTAGAGACTAACACATTTATTTGGGCATAAACTTTCGTGGGTTCCCAAATAAATGTGTTGGTCTCTAAAGTGCCACAAAGTCTCTTCATTGTTTTTACTGAACCTTCTAGAACTACATAGTAATGACTAGCGGAGGGGTAAATATTTTCTCTCGCACTGGATATACATTTTTCAGACAAATAATTTTCACGAAATTAAGCTTGAAGGTAGAGCTGCTTGCAATATTTTGAAGCTTCCAAATTTCAATGATTTTTTTTCATGAAAAATGAAGAACTTTCAGCAACTTTCAACCGGCTCTACTTCAAAGGTTGGTTTGTTTAAAATCACTAAGTGAAAATGTTTTCAAACTTAACTGTAACAGAAGCTTCCCAGAACCCACTTCTTTCTATATATCTGTGTGTGTTTAGAGATAATGTGGGTAAAGGGAAGGCATGAGAGGGGGAATCCAATTAGCCAATAAGGGTTCCGGATCATGTGGAGAATTCCAGTATAAGCACATATACTGGAACTCTCCACATGATCCGGAGACACATTCAGGACTTGGGAAAATATCTGTTTCCTTAGAAGTCAATTGTTCTGACATTTGCCTAAAGCCTCACAACACATCCACGGTGGGTTCAAGGTGAGCTCTGTAGAGACTGGGGCATGCAATCATATGCACAGATGATGTGAGGCCCTTCAAAGGGGACCCCTATAGAAACAGGTCCCTGGAACAAAAGGCAGTTTCCTGTTACATGGAGCTAGTTCCCTGATATGCCTCAGCAGCTTTGCCTGAGGGAAAGGCCACTGAGTTTCCCATAGCAACATACTAGCATTTAATAACATGCAGCAAGAGCACTAGCTGCCCTTGATAAAACTAATGAAACGTCAGGCTGGGAGGAAAGACCGTCTCGTCATCGTCCTCTTCCTCTTCTCCCGGGTCTCCTGTTTGCGTTGACATCAGACTTTGGTCTGACTCTATCTATGAGTTCAGCTCCTCACCCCTGCCCTTCTCTCCCCAGGCTAGCAAGGCTTGGGGTTCAGTGAAATCAACCTTCTCAGTCCCCTGGGGTGGACAGTGCCTCTCAGTGCTCATCAGCAGCCCAGGGTGACAGGAGCTGGCTGAGCTGTGGAGCCATGTCTTAGGGCTCAAGGGCTCCCAAACTTTGGTACTTGTACCTCCCATGCTCCAGGAGCTTGCTGGCAGCTCTAAAAAAATCCATCTGTTTCTAACAAACAGTTGTCATGTGCACTGCAGCGTGCCAGAAAATGCCTGAGAAGCAATATGAGTTCTCCTGGCCGCTGACAGCCATAATGGTGAAGGACATAATGGTGTTGTGCGCTCTGGTGATGCAGATGTATTCTCGTCTGCTGCAGAGCCAGCTGGCTTTCTGCAAGGCCTAGCCTTCAGCCTTTACAGAGCTATATAGCTTGAGCACGGAGGGAAGTCACCTAGTTCCACATCACTCCACCGGAGCCCCTCTCCTCTGAAAAGATACATGCATCTGGGTTGGGTCTCAGTGACTTCAAAACCTGCAGCCTCAGAGAGTCCTGAGACCAAAGGACCCTCTCTTCCATAGGAAGATGTTGCAGAGCAGAAGCTCCCTCAGCACTTCCTGCCTCACAGTGGCTACAGCCTGGCCTCTGCGGGACTTGGAGGTAGGTGGCACCTAGGGAGTTCCCTCCACTAGGGAGGGAAATTCGCAGAGAGGGGGTGTGGTCAGTTGGATCCAGTGTATTAAAGCCTCGCTACAGGACTAAGGAGAACCACCTAACCCTTCAGCAGCAGAGCAGTGACTGGCTGCAACTGAGCCTCTTCCCAGCAGGGAGGGAACCCCTGTGCAGTTGGCCCAGCATTACAAAGATCCAGGGACCCTGCTTGGGAGGGGGCCAGAGCTGCTAAGGAGTAAGAGGTCTCCTGTAGTTGAAGCTGCCTGATGCCCAGGTTACTGCCCTGCCTCCAGCCAAGGCTCCCTCACCTCTCTACCACCCGCCTCTGACCCTCTCCCCAGTCCTCACAGACAGAGACATGCCCCACAGGCTACTGGCACTCGTTAGAACCCCTACCCTCCAGCCCCACAGCCTCTAATCCTCCCACCCATACTCCTCCAACCAAGCTCCCTTCTATTTTTCCCCATACAGATCTCCACCAGCCAGGCCACCTTTGGCCAGACAGGCATATTCCCTGGACATGACTCTGGCCTTGGCTCAACACAAGGAGTTTGTATGTGCTCAGAAATTCCCATCCCCCTTCAGCCTGCTCATCTGAATACTTTGGTACAACTAGTTTCAGTTTGTACATGATTGTGAAAGTTCTGTATTTGTGAATATAACTGTGAATTCAGCTACACATAAGTGGTTCACTAGAGATAGCTTCAAAAGAAAACAGAGAGAAATGCAACAAAGACCTCTTGATGAATAAGTCTGATTCACACTATTGCCTAAGTGAAAAAACCTGAAGCTGGTTGATGTGCTGCTACAAGTAATAAACAGCACAAAATTGTTAGATGGTGTGATCCAGCTACTCGTCGTTTGGATTTACTGTGCATAATGAAAAAAAGTGAAGCCGTGCCTCAGTGGGTTATTTGCTAGGGACTGTTATCCAATCATGCAGTGAGACCTTCACTACTTCAGCATCACCTTAATGCAAAGCACAGCTCTTTAAAAGACAAACCACTTGATTTTTAAGGAGAAAGCTAAGTAAATTGAAAGACAGAAAAAAACAAACAAAAAAAAAAACCCCTACCAAACTCTCTCACTAGCATTAATGTGAAGGCCCTAGAAGTGTCACACTATGTAAGCTTGATGATTGCTCAGAAGGGCAAACTGAGACAATTGGTGAGGCTCGTGGGTTATCTGCAGCAAAAGACATTGTATTGTTGATTCTTCAGGATAAAGCTGTGAAACAGCTTGATGTCATTTCTTTATCTAACAGCAGGGTGTTAAGAAGAATTCAAGACATGATTTCTCAAGGAAAGGAAAAGCTCATCAAAAGTGCAGAATAAGTTCTTTTATTGCGTAATTGAAAGTACTGATATCACAAATTTTGCTCAGCTTTATATATATATAGAGAGAGAGAGAGAGATTGAATCAGAAATGAGGGTTAAAGAAAAGTCCTTGTTTGGGGAGGTTTTATCAAGGTGCACAATGGCAGTGGAAATTTTGAATGAGCTTATCAGAGCAAATTGTGTGGAGTGGCAAATCTACATTGGAGCACAGTCTGACAGATCACGAGCAATGAATGGGAAATTTTGAGGTGTTTTGGCAAAAATGTAAGTGGTGGTGATGCCTAATGCTATAGTCTCTCTCTCACTGCCATATTCATTTCAAGGCATTAATTTAAAAGAAGTCTATCAATCTAAATGTGATTCTGGATCAGACTATAGATGTGGTCAGTTCTGTTTAAGCACAAGCATTGCACTCAGGCTTCTTTTCCATTTTGTGCAATGAAAAAGTAAGTGATCATCAGGAACTTTTTCTCCATGTAGAAGTGAGCTGGTGATCATGTGGGACAAGGGTCATTTGTTACTGGACAATGGGCAGTTGCCCCCTTCAGACTTTGGAGCCCCTTCACTGACTTTTCATAGGTCTACATGCTCCATTATGTCTTCTACATTTTCCCCTGCCTTTTCAGGCCATAATATAATCACATATAACATCCTATATGCTGACACAACTTTGCCCCACCTCCATATTTTTCTGAGATGGCACTCCTGACGTGGGAAGGTGTTGACTTGTCTGTTTGAACAGCTGTTCTGAGGTACAAGTTTTCCTTAGTGATTTTAGTTTTGACAGTACTGATTTCTTTGCAGATGAGCTATGGTTGTCAAGACTAGCTTGTTTTGCTGATTTGTTCACACTTCTCAATGAACTGAATGCCAGTTTACAGGGACTGACAACTACACCTTTTAATATTCTTGACAAAACAAGGGCAACAATAAAGAAACTGCAGTTTTGTAGCTCAGAAAGCCGAAAAGGGAAATTGCCAATCACTCCCAACCTCAGAGTTTCCTCACTGGAAATGAATTGAACATTCATCTTGATCTCATTGCGGACATAAAAGAACATTGACTGATTTTGGTTCCCAGGTGTAATGAACACTTTCCCAGCAAATAAAACCTACTTTCAATAGAAGACATCCTGCAAAATGACTTCTTGGCAAAAGGAAAGGAAGAGATGATTGAATTGTCATGTGATGGTGAAATCAAGCTTGAATTCAATAAAATGCAACTCTGTGACTTTTGGTTAAGAAAAGAGGAGTTTAGCCTGATACTAGATGGAGCTTTGACATTTTTTGTGCCCTTCTAGCTCCTTGGCTAGACTGATTTTCCTGCCTTGATCACCATTAGAAACAAATGGAATCATAGAAATAGAGGGCTAGAAAGGACCTCAAGAGGTCATCTACTCCATACCCACTCTGAGGAAGGATTAAATATACCTAGACCATCCTTGAGAAGTGTTTGTCTATCCTGTTCTTAAAAATCTCCAATGATGGGGATTCCACAACCTTTCTAGGTAACCTGTTCCAATGCTTAACTATCCTTATAGATAGAAAGCTTTTCCTAATATCCAATATAAATCTCCCTTGATGCAGATTAAGACCATTACATTTTGCCTTGCCGTGGTGGACATGGAGAACAATTGATCAAGGATGAATCTCGATGCAGAACTGGACCTTCAGCTCAAGCTCACCCATAACTCATCTGACATAAAGCAACTATGTTCTGTGAAGCAAGCACTTATTAATGGCACTTTCTTGTTTTCTCTGAGAGCTACTCAAAATGTTTTGTACTCTTCTTGATTTAAATTTTGTAGAAAGGTAAGCATAGCACACTTTAGCTTGTATTCAACAATAATACAGATAACAATTAGCAGGAGCTTCAAATTTAAAGTAGACAAGTTAAAAAGTCAAACCAGTGATGTAGTTCAGGGCATACTGAAATATATCAAGACATCATTTGACATATAATTATTTCTTGTAATTTGAGTAATAGGAAAGTCTTTAATAATAATGGTTGCTTCCTTTCTTTTTATTCACTGTCTAAATGCCTGCTGTTTTAAAACAATGTTATATTCAAACATTGTAGGCGTTTATTTTACTTTAGAGTCTAGAAATGCCCTTTCAGACCTAAAATAAATGTGCATAGAAAGGAGAGATTTTCATGGGGCACTTCAAACATCAATTTCCTAAGATGGTGGTATGTGAACTGAAGAGGGGTTTGCTGGCTGACCTCCCCACGCTAGAAGTCTGAAGGCAGGAGAGCAGCAGTTTCCTGCAGACTTCCAAGTTGAAGAGCTGGAGCTGAGGGCTGGAAAGGGCTGAATGCCAGGGAACAGTGGAGGGGAGGTAACACTGATGTCTTTGTGCTGGTGAGCTGGAGCCAGAGGGCTGGAGAGGGCTAAGGGCCAGGAGAACAGTGAAAGATCCAGGAGAATAGGGACCTGTCTGAGATGAGACCTGACAGAATAGAGGAAGTTACGGATGCTTCCCTAATAAGGATGCTTCCCACAGAGGGACTGGGGGTGGTGGGTGTCAAGCTGAGAAGAGTGGGGTGAAATTCCAGGTGGAAGGGTTGTGGGTGGCAGAAGGACAAGAAGAGGTCCTAAGAAGAGCCTGGATGTGGTAGAAGACAACAGAGCATGGGATCTGCTATGTCAGTGCATGGGATTTTAAGGGCTCTATGCACTGAAGGTGATCAATGGACTATATTTTGGAACTTTTGTTATGGATTATCTGCACTTTGTTTTTGTAATAATCTGGCCACAAGGAGGGGTGTTAACGAGGTGGCTACTGACACATCCCCAAAATACCGGACATTCTGCTACTCCTAGGAACACCGTAAGCCCTCCCTTGCCTGCGTGACCCCACAGCCTGACCTCCCATGCACTGTGTGTAGGAGGTCACACTGGTGGAGTGGTGCACTCTTCAAAATGGCATCTTCCCTGCATGATACTGGACAAAACCATGTCCGTTTGTGTCTCAATACTGGATAGGGGGAAAACCACAGAAAGAGAGGGCTGTTGGTCTTAACACTGTGTATTAGTGAGGCAAGACAGCATATTGTGGAGTCCTTAGGGAATTGAGAAGGGCAGTGGGATGGTAACTTGTGTGATAAGGCACCCAGCTGCAAGTCGGTGCTCAGGGATGAGAGGGAATCATTTACAGGGAGATATGAGGAGGTTGGGGCTTGTATACTGGTTGTGGGGTGGGAGGACAGATTATGTATGGGTACTAAAGGGGTGGCAGATTTTAACTGTGAGTATGAAGAGTGAAGCCAGGAAAGTAAATAACCCAGCCTGTGTCATACCTTGCTGCCCCCGTACTTCCCATTCCTAATCAACACCTCCTTATTGTTTTCATGTATCATCAAGTTTTCTTCTAAAACCAAAACCCTGGGCTAACACTCTGACAACCAAACAGCAACACAAGTTCCTGTGATTCTGTCCCCCTGACCCACATCCCCAGCGCACTTTGCTAAGCACCGACGGGCCTAGCCATAGCTGGATCTGCCTGTCAGTCCTTCCTGCTGCAGAGGCAAGCTTTCTTTCTACCCCACCTACCTGTGCTGGGACTTTCCTGGTGAGCCGGTTTTCATAGTGACAGGAGGATGCACGCACATACACATTCATCCCCTTTCCACTCTCTCATTGGAAAACAGCAGCCGCTCTATTTCTCAACGAGCCATTGATGCAGACCCCAAAGGTGGTAATGTGGATGCCAGCGTGCACAGAGAGGAGAGGGAGCAAGTATCAGAGAATTGCTAGACGTGGAGAATCATCTTGTGCTGGCTGTTAAAGGATACTGGATAGATGTGTAGTCACAGGCTCAGCAGGGTTCGATTTACCTTCATTAGCAGCCTGACTCTTTTTCAAATATCTTTCTGAAATTGCTAATCAATGCCCAGCCAGCACAGAATGAAATGTCACGGCTGCCACTGCCAGTCACACAAAAATGTTAATCGGATTTGAACACCCCAAATCAGGCATGTTAAGGAACATTTTTCAAAGGTTTTTTCCATTAACAACCTCCCCTTCCTGCTCCCTGAGGTGGAGGGGTGCAGCCAGCGTTGGCACGCAGTCCAAAAGCCATGTTCCCAGCCACTGGGATGGTGTGGTTGGCTCTTAAGGAAGGAGTACATCCTGTGAAAGGTACAAACACCACAGTGCATCCTGTGGCCCCTGAAGGGATCTCAGCCTTTGGTTTCCGAAGGAAGGCTTTTCAAAGAAGTGGAAGTGTAACACTATGTAGAACTCAATTAAAGATTAATTGATGTGAGACTGGGCTGGGATTGGAAATGGCTCATTCCAGCCCTTCCTCAGAGGTTTCCTCAGAGGCTGCAGTGGCACCATATAGTTTCCCTTGAATTGCATGCTTAAGCTACAGACATCCCTGGTTGAAAATCACAGATTCTAGCAGTGGAAAAGCTCTCATAGGTCCCTTCTGCGCCATCTCACTGGCCACACCAGGGAGAGGATTGTCTCCTTGTGCACTTTTTTCTAGTGCTTTGTTCAGTCTAATTTGAAATAGCAACAGGGCTTCTTTCCATCCTTACCACAAGAGACTATCCCACTGCCAAGAGATTTTTCCTAAATTTCCCACTTCTTAATTTCAAACCATCATCCCCTGCTATACATCCCCTCTACTGTTAGCTAAATGCTTCCACTCTCTCCCTGGTGTTTTCAGACTGTTGTTATATTCCTCCTTAGTCATCACTTAAACAAGCTCTTTAGCTTTCTCTCTTTTCATCTAGCCTCTTAAGTCCATCTCGGAAATGTTTTTGTAGCTTTTCTCTGAACTCTCTCCAATTTGTCAGAATCTTTCCAGTAATGAGGTGCCCAGCACTAAACAAAGTGAGTCTGCTTCTCATTCCACCTACACCAGGGTAACTCTGTTGACTTCAAGGAGTTAGTCCTGACTTTCCCCAGTGCAAGTGAGAGGAGGATCTGTCCCAATATTTTATATGCGGTGGCAACAGGGATATATAGAATAGAGAGGAATTGGTTAATTGTTCCAGTGTTGGTGGGGATATTATTGAGCTGCTGACATCTGCCTGGGTCAATACAGCATGTAACTAACAAACCCTGTGATTAAAAAGATGAAAAGCAAAGGAGTTGAGATGGGAAAGAAATCCTTTCTAACACAGATGCAGTTCTGCTGCTTATGTGTGATCAGTACAAGAAGTTAGATGGGGAGTAGCATATGTGGCATATATCCCTCTGTAATGCCCTGATACACAGACACACAGTTGCAGATTTGGGCATGAGACACAAAGGTTTTGGAAGCTGTCTGTGTACATGCATGTACATGCTTCCCATAGGGTACTGCTTGTTAATTAGTTTTGTTAATTACTCAGATAAACCCCACAGCTGTGTATATTCAAGAGACTGATCAGGATTCTGGGATGAACAGCCTCAGCTGGTACGTGCTGGGAGATTAATCCAGCTACAGCAAGAAAGAATATATTTCAGTCTCTGAAGGACAGAAGACAGCAAGGGGGTAAACGCATAATGAGGTGGGGAAGGCCAGAGATGCTCAGACATCAGTGATGGGCAATCTTAGAAAAACAGAGAGAGAGGCTGGTGTATTAAGAAAGAAAAAAGTACATAGTGGATACTGAGGTTATAGCTGAAATGGCAGGAAGTGGGATCTCACAGGGTCAGAGAAAGAGAGCTTAGAGGCTCAGCGGTTTGGGCAGCTGAGAGGCACAGTGAAAGGGGGCTCTGTGTGATGCAGAGGATTGAGATATGCTGCGAGGGGTCTCCAGTTCCTACAGCATTCAGGCACTAGCTTGTTGTTTTTGGAGCTGTGAGTCCGAAGGCTGAAGTGAGTGAATTTTCAATACTGCATAGGGCAACACTAATATGTGACTGAACCATGAATTGGACCCAGGTGCTAGGGTGTGAGAGGCTAATGTATATTCCCTCTCTTGACCATATACACCAACCCAAAGCATGTTATCTCTGACTCGGGAAGTATAAAGGTAGCATCTGTGTAGTGTGAGGGACTGAGGCCTCTCCTTGCATTGACAGGCTTGTCTTGTGAGTGGAACCCTGTGTCTCACTCAACGTCTCCCTAACATTAATATCACAGGATGGCACACATCTTGGTTGATTAACGTGAAGGGTAACTGTGTTCAGTGTTGCCATCTGGATTCATTTCCATTTCAACAGGAGGTGGTTCCTCCCATCTGCCACTCAACTCTAAAACAATGCCCAGGCTGTTGAGAGGATGTGTTGCCAGCTGCCTGCCTGACAAAGGAAAATGACAGGACCATTTTCATGTGTATGTGATTCTCAGCCCCCAAACAGTATCTGTCATTGGAAGGTGTTACAAAGTTTCACTCCCATTAACACTAAAGGAACAAGAGCAAAGGGGTTGGGGGAAGAGATGGAGGCATTTATAGTGGCAGAGAAGATTCCATTTTCTTCGCTATAGTGTGATTAGATGATACAGAAATGACTGAAGGTGACTGAGAAGGCACCATTCCTCTGACTGATCCAATGAACAGCAGGGTGATATCATGCTGGAGGTTTCGTCTTTCAGGTTAATTGTAAAATTTAGGACTGAGATTTTCACAGGAGTCCAGGAAATGTAGCCACATTTCTTGCAGTAGTTTTAATGGAAGATGTAGTGGCGTATACATGTTTCACAAAGTGTGTACCATTGGCAGGGACACCAAGTCCAAGTAAGGCTGCCCTGAGGGGGAGGCAAAAGAGGCAATTTGCCCTCAGCCCCATGTCTGAGAGAGCCCCAAAACCTCACAGCACCACTTAGGTTTGCAATCCCACATACCCACTCAAGATATCTCACTGAAATTTGGCTTGGTGGCCCTGCTGTCACAATAGTGGGGTCACCGGGTCAAACCTGAGTGTTGCTATGAGCCCATATGTCAGGTTGCAGGACAGGAGCTGAGCTGCTGCTGCAGAGTGAGTGTGGTTCAGCTGTGCAAACCATGGGAAAAATGCCTGGGGGTGCCCATGGGAAGATATATAACTAAATCCCTGGACTGCTTTGAATATCTCAAGAAAGGTCTTGACCAATGAGTCATCTAAGAGCTCATGGATTTATTTTTTGAAGCATTAAGAGTCCTGGCTGAATTCCAGCTCAAGGAATTGCATTCGGCTTCCACTTATAGTTTCAAACGCGTACTGGATTCTTACTCACTTTCTGTTCTCACCTGTAGTTTAATGCTGTTGTGTACTGTTAAATTGCTGCTGTGTGCTACTCCAAAGTGCTGGCATGTTAGTTGCAGCTGGTGAAATAAATTCCTATAAATCCTTTACTTTTATCTCAGAGGGTCGAGACTTATTTAATTAAGGCCCAATTGTGCAACTCTCAATTCAAGTTGGTGAACACGTATCCACACATCTACTCCCATTAGAGTCAATGAGACTACTTGGGTGGGTAAGGTCAGCACAGCTGAGCCCAGAGTGAGTAAAGCACTTGGAGATCCATTGGGATGAAAAGTGCTCTGAGAGGGCAAAGCATATGGATATTCCCACTGCTATTATTTTCATCAGTTGCTGTCTGCTTGCGTCCCAGCACCCCTGCTACTTTCAGCACCACAGACAGCACGACATTTCTCCTCCTTCCCCACAATTCTCACATAAGGACCCATCTGGCACATGAGCACCAATGTCAGAATTCTATCAGCCCTAAACCCTAGTACCTCTCAGGGAAGCAGGTAAAATCAAATATGAGCTCCCCGTATGTTCCTGAAACTGGACTGTACCACTGCTGATGTGGCCATCATTGCTGTGCTCTTTTGAACCTCCTTGGCCCTGAATAGGCCCCTCATCCTATTTTTAAGGCTGGTCCCATGTTAGTTCCTCTCCCCAGATGCATGTTATGTGACTCTTAGCCTAGGGCATAAGTACAAGTATTGTTATTGGTCATAAAATACCAAGCTCTTTTAAAAATCCAGCCACAGTGTTCAAGCCTCTGACTAAAGGCATCATGTCAGAATTTTGATGAGCGGGGGAGAGGATGGGGCAAAGTTGTGTCAGAATGTAGAACATGACGTGTGATTATATGATAACTTGAAAAGTCAATGGAGAGGAGAGGAGAGAGTGGAGCATGTACACCTATGAAAAGCTGAGAGGGACACCAAAACAAGCTCGTGGGGGGGCAACTTCACCCCTTATCCCTTAGCAAATGACACCTGTTTATGACCCTCCTGTGAAGAGAATTGTACATGATAAGAGCATTTCTTTTTATTAGATCCCATTTTAATCAGCTATAAATTTCGATGAATGACCATAGGGCAGGAAGGAACTGCTCTCTTTTTGTTAAACCCTTCCTAATTTTGAATGATTCAGCCAGATTTTTAGGGCTCTGTCTCCTTTTCATGCAAAACAATCCCACTTTTTACAACTGTAACAAATCCATGGCTACATCAGACATCTCCAGTTTCATTATGCTTCACAGTTGCAGCAGCAGCAACTTCAATCTTCCTGCTCCAAAACCAAAGGAACCCGCCACTTGAGTAAAAGGAGAATCTCCTTTAACTGCCATAAGTAGAGTGTATGACATACAGGTGATCAGTTCAGATTCCATCCATTAGGTAGTAGCACATACATGCAAGCATGCACAGATAGTACATTAGAAAGGATGGTCATGCAGCACAGAATTAGGACGCAGTAGCTCTAGGAGCAATTACCAGCTTAATTACTTAATCTCTGTGCCATCATTCCCCATCTGTACAGTGGGGATACTTGCATTTCCTGCCTTCACAGGGTTGTATAAATAAATGCATTAAATGTTTGCAAGGAGTTCAAATACTACAGAGAGCGGGAGCCATAAAAGTAAACAGAAAGATAGCCAGTTCATTATACAACTTCTCATCATATGTATCTTCAAGTCAAATGTGTAAGTACCTTTATTGCCATCCTCTGGACATTCACCTGCATTGCTAACCATTTCACTGGGTTCCATTTGAAATCAATCTGAAGGTAATATTGTGCCTGTTTTTGTTCTTCACCCTTACTAACCCAGGCTTTGTCTAAAGCTGCTATTCTACCTGCACTGAGCATGTCTGTTATCTCTAATGTTTTTGGCCTGGCTCAGCCGGTACTAACTCTGCTGCATGGATTTTGAATGCTCAGAAGCAGTTGGAAGAGGATAGTCTGAATAGCTCCGTTTCTTTTGGAAAAGATAGACTGGGGTCTTCTTTTCAGCTGCAACATAATAAAGGAACATTGCTTTGAGGTCTGTGTGAGAATGAGGATTGCTTTTTTAAAAGAAATCCATACCAGGTAGCCAGACAGGAGAGGAACAGGACTCTAGGACATGTAGAGACTCTGTTGTGAAACAGAGAGCACAGAGACAGAACAGTTAGCGATAGTAGTGTTTTCTTTGTCTTCATAAAATTCTTTGGTAGGTATTAGAAAGTGCTTTTCTCTCTGTGTGTTGTCACCTTTCTCACAGGAAAGTCCCTATTTCATGTTTACATCAACTTGCCACACGTACCACTGAAAAGCAAAAGGCTTCCTAAAGAATGGGGCAATTGCAAAACTCTTGGATTGAACTTGGTTCTTAGATAGAAATCAATCTGCTTGCCTACTCAGTGGAAGAACCACAAATATCAGTAAAGTAAAACAGCATTAAACACTAAGTTGCAATAGGTGTAGCATTCCTACAGGGAAGATGGGAGAAGGACCAAGTCAATATCCAACATTTCTGATCTCAAGGTGTCATGTCCATACTGCTCCAGGATTTCTTCTGTTGATGCCTGTCCTGGCATTCTTATAGAAACACTAGAATGGGCTCAGGAGGTTCATGCTAAAAATATTTGGAGCCCCAGCAGGAACTCTACACTGCTATTTTTAGTCCCATAGCATGAGCCCAAGTCTGTAGATCCTGGCTCAGAGACTCTGCCACAGGTGTTTTTTTGCAATGTTAACCAACATGTTAAGACATGAAAAGCTAAAGCATTAACTCATTGGTCCAACCAGACACTTTATCCTTTCATTGAACCCAACATAGAGTAATTCAATATTAGACCTCAGTCTGGCAGATAAAGATGAATTGATCACTGAACTTAAAATTAGAGGCTCTCAAATTACAAATGACCTGGTTACGTTCGTTAAGAGCGAATTCCGCATGCACATAATCAGTGAATACACATACTTGGTGATTTAAAAAGGGACAATTTCTCAAAACTAAAAATAATTATGAGCAAAACTGATTGGGAGGAAGAAAAATTGGAAGTTTTAAGAATACTTTATTAGATACTCCGAAAGCCACAATTCCTCAGTCATGAAAGACTATTTGCATTAAAAAGTCACCCTGGTTAAGAGGGATAGGATAAAAATTTTAAAAAGAAATATATACCAAAGAAAGAGAGAAAAGGAGAGGCTGATGACAATAAAGAAATGCAGGTAATTGATAAAAGACGCTAAAGGTATAAAGGGAAACTCTATGGATTGACAGGGTTAAGGAAAATGAATTGATTTTTTAAAAATATATCAAAAACAAAAGGAAATCTAAACCTATTACAGGTCCATTATTAGATGGAGATAGTAAAATTGTTGATGATGCAGAAAAGGCAAGTGTTCAATAAATATTTCTGTTCTATACAAATATCATGTGATGATGAAATCTCCTGGTCTGGAAGAACATCCCCATGTGTAACTTTTTTATACAAGACAGTGTTCCCGAAGATGCGTGCATTATCCACCTTTCCAGACCACCCTGTGCTGAAGTCAGTGAAATGCCCATGATGATCCACAAGCAACACCATGGAGAAGCACCCCTTCCTATTGAAGTACTCTGTTACAAGGTGGTCTGATGCCAAAATTGGACTGTGTGTGCCATCTATCACCCCTCCACAGTTAGGGAAACCCATTTCTGCAAAGCCATCCACAATTTCACGCACATTTCCCAAAATGACAGTCCTTCATATCAGGATGCACTTAATTGCCTTGCACACCTGCATTAATGCAGCCCCAACAGTCGACCTCCCAACTCCCAGTTGATTTGCAACTGACCACTGGAGGTCTGGAATCGCCAGCTTCCATGCAGCGATTGTTACGCGATTCTCTACCGATAGGGCAGCTCTCATTCTGATGTCCTTGCGTTGTAGTGCTGGGGTAAGCTCCGCACACAGTTCCAGGAAAGTGGTTTTCCACATCCAAAAGTTCTGTAGCCACTGCTCGTCATCTCAGACCTGCATGATGATATGATTGCTGCTTGTTTCCTGGGACCAAAAGCAATGGTCCACAGTCTGCAGCTGTTCTGTAAATGCTAAATGCAATCTAAAGTTGCTCCTATCCATATCACACAGCATGTCAGGCAACTGGGAGTCTTCTTCAATTAGGAACTTCATGATTAACTGCACTGCCATCCGCAAGGTCTTCATTACAGTTATCGGAGCATAGGAGACCGCTGTGGGATCCATCCCTTCTGATGCCAGGGTGCCCAGCAAACAAGGGCCATTGAACAATATCATGAAAGAAAGCTGGAAGCCCATGGAATACTGGTACAGAATGCAATGCATCATGGGACACTGAGCCTGGTCCCAAGATGTGCCATGATCTACCTTCCCACAAGACCTAGCAACAGAAGGTGTTGAGATGAACTATGGGATAGGTACCTGCAATGCATTGCTCACACTGTCGATCATAGTGCCCCAAGTGTGGATGTGCTCTGCCACCAGAGGGGCTGAGTGCGAACATGCAATACCAATGTTTATTATAGGACTTCTGAGTGTCGATCTAACTTTTGTCGACAAAACTCTGTCATGTCGACAAGGCCCAAGTATTTGTACCTTTCCCCATCACACTGACTACTCTCCGGTTCTCCACTGGCTCTAGCCTTTGTGTCCCATGTGTTCCCTACTCCACTGAACATTTGCCCTCAAGCTTTCTTCCATGCCCTGTCTTTTGCCTGGAATACGTTCCTGGACCTGATCCACAACCCTCTCTTCATTCAAGTTCCTCCACAAGACCCACCTCAGCCACAAGAGCTGCAACAAATTAGCCAACTAATTGATCTGTTTAGTCATGAAAAAGAAAAAGGCCCTACTCTCATTATTCTACCATGCGATGAAAAGCCCTTTCTGGGCAACCACTTCAATTTGTTGAGAGCTCCTTGTCACTTGAAAACGCTGCATGTACTGTAGACGTATACAAATGTACTGACATACACATCAGTGACTAAAGTGGCGATCATGACAAGATCATAGCATTTTTCAGACACCAGAGAGGGATGAAGGTTAAGTATTCTGTGTGAGTTACTATGAGAAGAGAATCGTTGCTTGTCTTGTTTAAATGCTTTTGATTCTTGCTCTTGTCAAGCTTGATATGCAGCTTTTCCTTTGAATGAAGTTTTCCATCTTTCACCTGGCCATGGGTTATCTAACCATTACATCAGCTCTCCAGGCAGGGACAATCTTTGCCAGATTTTGATGGTAAGATTACGTGGAAGCAGTTACTGATCCTTAGACAACATTCATCAAGGCAGGCAGTGTGGTCTAGTGCAGAGGTCCCCCAAAGTCTGAGGCATGCCGAACATCTGGGGGGCAGAGGTGCAGCAAGATCCGAGGAAGCACCACCCAGCTCCTCCCCACCCCCAGCTCTGCTCTGGTCCTGCCCCAAATCACATGCCCTGCTACCAGCCCTGTGCCTGTCCCTGTCTCTGTCCCCAGCCTTGCCATGGCTACACTGACAGTCCTGTGCCTGTGGCCGAGGCTAGGGGCAAGGCCAGGAGCGGAGCCACACCTAGTTACAGGCCTGGCTGTTGGCCTCCACCACAGCCTCAGCCCCTGGCTGTGGCCCCGCTCCCAGCCATAGACCCAGACCCAGCTTCAACCCCCTTACCTCTGTCTGCAGCCCACCTCCCCGGAGCTGCAGCCCCACTCCCAGCTCTGGGGAGTGGAGGGTGTAGAAAGGATCAAAGGGGGGCACGAACCTCAAAAGTTTGGGGACCGCTGGTCTAATGGCTGGGGCACCAGATTGTGACTCAGGAAAAAGTCCAAGCTCTGCCGCTGGTCTGCTGTGCAACTGTAGGCAAATCCCTTCACCAGTCTGTGCCTCTTTTCCCTTCACCCTTTGTCTGTCATGTCTGTTTAGGTGGCAAGCTCTTTGGTGCAGGGACTGTCTCTCACTAGCTGTTTGTACAGTTCCTGGCACAATGATGCTATTGGAACAGAAATAACCTTCAGGAACTCTTCCTCCTTTCTCAGAGTGTCTTTTGCTTCCATTCTGGGAAGCAATATGTGGTACAGAGGAGCCAGTTAGGAAAAGGCCCAGTCATGCCAAGAGCAGAGCAGATTCACCCATTGACCATTTAGCTAAATATCCGTCGTTCATGCCAAAAATTTTGTTCTCTGATGTTTGCAAGAAACAGTGCATCTTGTTCGGAAAATAAGACAAACTACAGATGACGTTTCAGCTGTTCCTTTCCCCCAGTGTTTGCTGGTTCCCTTCCTTACAGAGTACAAACTCTTAGACCCTATCTTAGATCAGAACTTTCCCAGGGCCTTGTGTTCTTCTCCCTGTTCCCACTATGTGAAGCTCCCCTAGAGGACACAGTGATTCTTGCACAGAGGCCCAAATTCCAGCAGTGATATAAACAGGCACTTGCAGAAACCTGCAGCCAGCAGCACGAATGCAGAGAAGAAACTTTCTGGCCCAATTCTATCTCCTGGAGAATCTCAAGGAAAGACCATTTTGCAGGTCCTCCACTACATACATCGCAGAGGGGATCATGGTGCTTTTCTACATGGTTAGCAGGTAGCTTGCACATGTATATAATTTTCTGGAAATGGCCCCTGTACCTGCTGGGCTAAATTCATTCCTAATATAACACCACTGAAAGATCCACCCCTTAGATTACAGAAGAAGACTGAATATTGGACTGGTCTTAGGGTGACCAGACAGCAAGTGTGAAAAATCATGATGGGGTGGGGGGGTTAATAGGAGCCTATATAAGAAAAAGACCCTAAAATCGGGACATCTGGTCGCCCTAGGTCTTGTCCAGAATATGGACACACCATATCATGGCTTTGGCAGTGGATATACTTGTCAGTTTGAGAGGGACTGTGGCTGTCTCCAGGTGCCAGACAGAAATCAGCCCATGGTACATAAAGTGAAATGAGAAATGGTATAGAATCATATGTTGCTTTAGTGCTGGTGTTTGTGAAATTACATTGCACAGTGCACAATTGTAGAAATCTAACATTTGGCAGGAGAGCGATCACTTGATCATTACCTGTTTGGTTCACTCACTCCAGGGCACCTGGCATTGGCTACTGTCGGTAGACAGCATACGGGGCTATGACATTTGGTCTGACCCAGTATGGCTGTTCTTATGTTCTTATGTTCTTAACATGTGAAACCATCACAAGCATCTATGAGGACTATGTTTGTATTAACAGCAATGAAAATGTAACATTTATCTTTTTTCATCTACTCCAAATCGAAAAGCCCTTTCTAAGCCAAATGGGGAGGAGGGATTGTCCAGACAATGGTGGGTATTTATTTGAGCCAAGCTGCTCACAGTCATTTAGACCTGGGTACTCCTCTGAACCTCAAGAAACAGCCCTGCAAAGAATCAAGGGAGCTATGATAATGGTGAGGCAGCTGTTTTTAACCAAAGGCCTCCTATGCCCCTTGGTGGAGAAACAGTGCAATGACAATGCTCCAGATGCTACCAGGTCATAAATGTTGGTTGGTTCAGGACTGTGAGAAAGCAAAGTGCATCATGGGCCTATACTCCAAAAGACAAGGGTCCTTTATTCTTAATGCATCACAAAGGATCATTTAAAATAGTATGGACAAGGGAAAGACATCATTGCCGTGCTTTTCCCATATGTGTTTGATGAAATACAGTATGTATTCTTAGATTTTGAAGCCAGAAGGGATCATTTATGATCATCTAGTGTGATCCCCTGCATAATACAAGCCATAGAGTTTCATCATGCAGTTCCTGCATAGAGGATGGTAACTGTGGTAGAATGAGAGCACATTTTTTAGAAAGACATCCGATCTTGGTTTGTAGCATCTACATGTCAAACATGATAATATCAAATAATTACAGCTGTAGCCAATTTCAATTATATGGTTGCCACAACTGAAGACTGACATTGGTTCCTGGTTCACGTACTCATGAATTACTCAGAGTTTGTGTTCGTATCTATTAAAACTCAGTGAAATGTGTGTAGTCAGGTTTTCTTCACCTGGCTCTGTGTAACTGTTCCTCAACAGCACCCAATGCCCTCTCCATTCCCCTCTATTGCTTCTTTTCATGCTACACCAAGGGTGGGCAAACTATGGCCAGTGGGCCAGATTTGGCCCATTAGGGGTTTGGATCTGGTCCACAGGACTGCCACCCCCATAGCGCCACAAGCCCCACGCCACTCCTGGAAGCGGCAAGCACCATGTCCCTGTGGCTCCTGGGCTGGGGGAAGGCAGAGGGCTCCGTGCGCTGCCCTTCCCTGCAGGCACCGCTCCCCGCAGCTCCCATTGGCCCGGAACAGGGAACTGCGGCCAATGGAAGCTTCGGGGGAGGTACCTGCAGGTGAGGGCAGCACACGGAGCCCTCTGCCTCCCCACAGGGGCTGCAGGGACATGGTGTTGGCTGCTTCCGGGAGTGGTGTGGGGCCAGGGCAGGCACCCTGCCTGCCCTAGCCGCTGTGCACATCGCTGCCACTCCAGAGCCGCTCCAGGTAAGCGGCGCCAGGCCAGAGCCTGCAACCCAACCCGCTACCCTGAGCTCCCTCCTGCACCCCAACCCCCTGCCTTGAGCCCCCTCCCGCACTCCCGCACTCTACACCCCCTCCTGCACTCCAACCTCCTTCCCTGAGCCCTCTCGTACACGCGGCACCCCTCCTCTGCCCCAAACCCCTGCCCCAGCCCCACATTCATGTCCCTGCATGCAATTTCCTCACCCAAATGTGGCCCTTGGGCCAAAAAGTTTGTCCACCCCTGTGCTATATCCTGCCCTTTCTCCTCCCAGGCTTCTCTCCCTTCTGTAATCTGTCCTAGCCCTTCTACATTCTCCGAACTCCTCTCTGATGTCTCTTCCCCTCCCATTCTCAACGTGATACCTTCCTTGACATAAAGTAAACTGAATTTAGCCCATTGAGTAGAGCAGAGAGAGCACCCTGTTTGGTCTGGCCACTTGGAAGTGTTTATAATTAATCAGTGACCATATCTGCTGCTTAATCGTGTACAAAAGAAGGGTAATTAGTTGCGGGAAGACTATGCTCAGACACTACAGTGATGGAACACCATGTAAGTGCTGAGGTAGCTAAATCATAGAATCATAAAAATATAGAGTTGGAAGGGACCTCAAGAGGTCATCTAATCCAGGCCTCTGTGCTAAGGCAGGACAAGTACATTTCCTAGGCTATCCCTGGCATGTGTTGAGAGGGGTTCTGCAGCCTCTCTTAGAAGCCTAGTCCAGAGTCTAATTAGACTTATTGTTAGAAAGTTTTTCCTAATGGCTAACCTAAATCTCCCTTGCTGCTGATTAAGTCCATTACTCCTTCTGCCTTCAGTGGACATGGAGAACAATTGATCATCAGCCTTAACAGCATATTTGAAGGCTGTTATCAGGTTCCCTCTCAGTCTTCAATTCTCAGGACTAAACATGCCCAGTTTTTTTAACTTCTCCTCATGGCTCATGTTTTCTAAACCTTTGATCATTTTTGTGGCTCTCCTCTGGACTCTTTCCAGTTTGTCCACATCTTTATCTTATCTTCCCAGCTGAGGCTTCGCCAGGGTAAAGCGGGACAATTACTTCCTGTGTCTGACATATAGCACTCCTGTTAATAAAACCCAGAATGATATTGTTGATTCATATTCAATTTAAGATCTACTAGAATCCCTAGGTGCTTTTAGCAGCACTACTGTCTACCTGTTTGTAGTTGTGCATTTGATTTTTCCTTCTTAAGTATAGTATGCTGCACTTGTCTTTATTGAATGTCATCTTCTAGATGCCATAGACTCATTGCATTAGCACTTTGAGGTGCTTTTTAAAGTCGGAAGATAGCCTATTTTCTCTTGACTACTCCTTTTCTATTTGGCAAACATGACTCTGGTTGTTTGCAATTTAATCTGTGTTCCTAATAGCACATACAGTGAGTGAACTTGGCTTTTAAAATTTCACTTCTTCCTTTATGCTTTTTCTACCCGTAGTGATGGAAACAAAGTAGTGCAAAGGGAATTGTTAACAAAGTTCTGGCTCCCACTGCAACAGCACAAAACTAATTTCAATCTAGGTCTTGCATAAACAGTGGCTAATTAATTGATCAGTGTTGTTTTACTTATTCATGCTTTTTCAATGTTAAAAGCAGCATCATGTTTTTGACATTGCAACTACACCAAATTTTAAAGACTGGGAGCATTCAATAAGGAATCAGTAGACTTTCCCTTTTATCAGTTCCTTAAATAATCAAAACGTATGTCCAGAAAATATACATGAAACAGGATTGAGGAGGAAGAGCGTAGAAGAGAAAATAGTACATCTAAATATGATGATTCACAACCCTGGCTACAAACAAACAATAATCCAAAAAGGAAATATTTAGAATGTAACAGAGATTCCTGTTCTATTAAATGTTTAAAGTCAGCACATTTCTGAAGGTTGTGGGAGGGAGGTTGTGTCTAAGTTATTTGGTAGCATAATATGTTCCTTACGTATCATAATAAATATGTGCTAGAGATAAAGCACCCTGCAGTACAGCAGAAAAGCCACACACCCAAAATGCTGCCAGAGCATCAGATTTTTTCTCTGTGCAGTTTTGTCACAGACACACAAAGGCCGAAATTAGAGAGAATTGTGTCCACATTTTGAACCAACAAAATCAAACCATTCCTGTAATTTATTTAAGCTCCAACACTGTGCTGAGCATGGGACAATACAGAAGACTGACATGTTAGAGCAGCTTCTTTGGCACAGTTCTCTGTGCCAAATGCTTCTGTTTATGAAGGGCTCCTAGGATTCCCATGTGTGTTAATGGCATGTGGAGGTGAAATGCTTGTCAGGTTAACCCACTGGCTCTCCAAATAAACAAAAGCATGTGTCACATTATAAATTATGTCACAGAAGCTAGAGACGGTAAAAACTTGTTAGGTTGTCCTGCCCTCTTCCCATCAACCAGTGCAGTGCTTCCTTCACAAACAGGGAGACATGAAAAAAGCCAGACAAATGAGAGGATAATATATAAGCCTCAAACAGTCAGAATTATAATTCCTCACAAGAAAACATCCTGGAGACGGGCAAAGACCTTGCAACTGAGACTTTAAAAGTCAGTGGATACTTGTTCAAGGATGGACTGATTTAGGCCACCCTTTGCCCGCCTTTTGCCCTTTTTTCGCTAAGCCCTACCAATACCCACAAAGCTGCTTTCTAGGAACACTCTTTGCTTGCCATTCCCCTCTGTTTTGCATGCCAACACCTTCCCTGCATGCCATCAGTGTAAATTGTAGTAACACATATGTCCATGAGGGAAAGGAATCATTACATCCCATTGGAGTGCCTGGAATTCTGCCTATGCTCAGTTGGATTCCTGCAAACATTTTGAATTTAAGCAAAGATGAACCTTCCCAAGAGACCTCATTTAAAACACGCCTCCCTGCCCAGCATGGGCACATCTATGGAAAGCTAAAGAGAGATCCTTAGTGAAATGAGAAATGTACAACACTTGATCACAACATGCACAATGACCCAGTCACACGCAGACACACCTGGTGAGGAAGTGGGAGCTTGATAACACAGAAACAAAAAACATGCTTATTAAAAATTGCAAGATAAAGAGAGGCCTCCTGCCATATGGTCAGATCTGAGGTAGAGAGAGACCTAAATCAATCCCCCAGGACCAATCATATCCCAGCTTTTTGAGTGTTTCAAATCAGGTCTGAATGCTGAAGCTGGAGCCCCTCTTGCAGGGAAAAGGAATGACGTGATCTATCCAAAACCTTAAGGAAGAACTATCTGTCCACTGGTGCCTTTTCCTCCTACCAGCTTGAAGAACAATATATACCTGGAGTTGTAAAGAGATTATCTATGCAAGAATTCACACTGTTAGGCCAGATCCTTATGTTACCGCAGTTCTTGCTAGATCCATTCCTGGCCAATGGAGTAGGCAGAGATAAACTGCACTAGAGACCAGGGTGTGCTAGAGTTGGCTTACATAAGCTATGTTTAATCAAGGACAAGGTTCTGGTTACTTTGAGCCCTGATCCTGCAACTGGGTCTGAACAGGTAGATTCTTGTGCCTGCACTGATCCCTACTGATTTGAATGGAGATTCACTCACTTGGATCTGTTTGCAAGATAGGGGCCATAGTTTGAACTCTAAAGCAGATAGGGCCTCTGTAGTTCAACTAAATATGGGAAGTTTACATGCTAAAGAACCTCATACAGTTAAAAGAGCACAGTCAGTTTGAAATCTATGCAGTTTTAAAAAAGTCTAAAATAGTTCAGCACCTGCAAATGTCTGTGGTTTTGTGACCACATTTACTTATTTCTTGTCACTATAATAAAAGACCTTGTGGCGTGGCAGGGCAGGGGTAAAACCCCTTAAATGCCCTGCCCCTGTTGGCTAAGCCCTGCTTTCTGACAGGAGGGCCAGGGGCAGAGGCTTGAAGCAGCCAGCAGCCAGCAGCCAGCCCAGCTGGGAGCCCTAATGAGGGCTTGCTCACAGCACCAGGCTAGGCTAAGTGAACACAGCTTAGGCTGGGAATTGAGAGGGCTAGAAAAGCCCTGAGCCAAACTCAGTTAGAGGGAGGTCAGGAAGGGAACAGGAGGCTGCTATACTGTCTCTCTGATGCAGGCAAGGTGCCTCAGGGGCTGAGAGATCCTGGATTCAGGACAGAGAGGGTAACTGTTGGGGGCTGGAGAGGAGCACTTTTCTTGCACTGAAGCTACTAAATATGCACTGAAAATAAAGGACACTTGGGTGAAACAGCAGAAGAAGGTGTGAAGACCTTTATCTCAATTAGCCAGAACGCAGGGTACAGGAGAAAGACAGAGAGACCTGTGTGGACCCTGTGACAGACCTAGACAAACAGGGAAAATTGTCCAACAGACCATATGGAGAAAACAGCAAAAATGGGTATACATAATGTGCTATCAAATGCACAAAGTAAACTGAAAAAACATTTTTGCTCTGATTCTAAGGGTTATTTGTAAAAACATCATACAAAAGATATTCAGATAAGTCTGGACATCAGTTGGTGTTGCTGCTTTAAAAAGAAACAAAACATATGGAAGTATGGGGACTCTTTACTGAATCCATCATGCACTCTACAGCAATACCCCTTCTTCCTGGAACTGAATGGCAAATGAAATATTATTTGTGTGAAATATGTCAAAAGTTGACTTTTTTGTGCTCAAGAATTAAAAGTGAACATACTCTTCTTTTTTCAAAGCTTTTCATTAATTTTTCAATTATATTTTCAAAAAATGTTATCAAAATGGCTATTGAAAACATTATCAGAATTTTTCATTGACTGAAACCTGTTTTTTGGCAAACAAACATTTTCAATATTTCCAATAACAGTTATTTTTAAAAGCACTTTTTTGAAAAATTAAATCATTCAATTTAAAGGACCATTTTTCAACCATAATACCTTTCATTTAAAAAAAAATAAAATTGCTTTACCTCTTTCTCCTCTGAATATGCTTTTTTGTTTAAGTTTTAAAACACAGGTTGAGAACTGGCTATAGGCAACAACACAAGAAACTTCAGGAGTTGTTTAATATTTAAGGCCTTGTGCAACTTTTACTCCTGGAGTTAGTCATAGTATAAGCAGGTAAATGAAGGGAACTATTTGTACAAGTAGGTACTTACCATCTTGAGTAACGGATTACACAAGCAGGTTTCCCAGTGGTCATGCGTCTAAAGAAGTTGGTAGACGTGTTTAAAAACTCCCTTAATAAATAATATAATAATAATTAATAATTGTATTACCATAGTGCCCAAGAGCTCATTGTCCTCATGCTGTACATAGAACAAAATGACAGTCCCTTGCCCAAAGGGCTCACAATCTAAGTATAAGACAAAGTGCTGCCAATCACAAGAGTTCAAAAATCAGGAGTCACACTCCAAAACATCATGAAACTGGCTTTAAAATCATCACTTTTAAAGAATGAATAGAATGTGAGTTCTTTTCATGCATCTTCTGGTCTCTGATTCTTTAAGGGACACTTAGTTCATATTTTCAAGTTTTCCTCTGCAACCATCAGGGATAGAAACTTTTTTTTTTTTTTTAAAGTAAGAAAGAAAACAATTAGAGGCGTTAAGGAAAATATCAGATCTCACAATGGTTGATGACACTGCATGATTTGTGTGCCTCTGTATTATTTTTAGGTCCTGCTTTTTGACTACAAAGCAAAAAGCTGCAACTTTGTAGTTATTTCTTGATACTGGAGTTGTAACTGTGTAGACTGCACAAAAGACACTATTGGGTTAAAAAAATAACAACATTCCATACTTATGTCATTAACAACACCTGAGATTAATAAAAATTAAAGCTTTTTAAACATCCAATTTTCTTTTCTCTACTTATTCAGGTTTACTTTTTTCTGTTTCTTTCAATGTGGAAAATGAGATCAGACTAGTAAGTTTCCTGTTTGTTTATAATTAGCTTCTAGTTAATATCACTTCGCACTCCTGTGCAGTAGTGCAATGTGGAGATGTTTGGATTGCAGAGGTTAGAGAAAAACATTTATTTACTTCAAAAATCTTTTTCTGATGGGATTTTCAAAATACATTAAAGCATATTTATTGGTTGTAGATTTGTTTGTTTGTTTTAAACAAAGCCTAAATTTGGAGCTAAATTTGACCTACATGTCTCTAATTTAGAAGAGACAATTCTGAGATTTTGATATCATGTGCTCATGAATTAATGCTTGCAATTTAATCCCTTTGAAGAGCACAGTATGATTAGAGTTGTCTGTGAAAACCTTCCAAAACCGGTTTCTTCTGCTTAGAGAATGTTCCAGCTCTCTAGCCTGCTCATGCTGTTAAATTAATCTCTCTGCATAAAAGTATCTCTAGTTTTTAATTTGTCTGAACTGAGGGTGTATGGTATTAACTTCTTGAGTACAAAACACACTCCAGAATAAAATGATATATTGAGAACTGGCTTGTCCTTGGCTATATGTCTCCATCTGATATATTCTAGAAATATTACAGATTTCTAGAAACAAACTCCCTGAGGCATCTTAGTATTTAAGTACAGACGCTCCCCAACTTATGCAAGTGTTCCGTTGCATAACTCGAATTTTGTGTAAGTTGGAAACATATTTCCGACCATTACGCACATAAAAAAACTCCTCCTAATTCTAGTTTACAGGACTTTTTCTGTAAACTCGGATTTGTGTATATCAGGTTTACGTAACTTGGGGAGCCTCTGTAGTTGTGATTATAAGCATAACCACCTCAGAGCTTAGTAGCTAATCGTGGAGACCTTAAAAAGAAGTTTTGGTAATGAAACTTTTTATACAAACAGCAGCTTGGATTCTCTATTCTTAGTATTTTAAGCAGAGTGTGTACCTATTTTTATATGTCAATCACATACCTCACCCAGTCCAGAAGTGAGTAAAAGGATTTAGATTTGACTACGAGCAGATCATTTTAGCCCAGATCCACAAAGTTATTTAGACACCAACCTAAAACCCAGATTTAGATGTCTGAATTCCAGTTTTAGGTATCATTGCAATCTACAAAACTTGCAGTTGGCTTCCACCCAAACCATAGGCATCTAAACTCACTCTGTGACCAAATATTTGCAATAAAAGTTCCCTAGGCGCCTAAATTTTTGCCTCTGGCCATTGGCACTGCTTCCTCCCTCTAGCTGTCTGGATGCCTATCTTCTGGCATCTGTAAAACTCTTTCAGACCCTCACATAGAAGTTACTAATGTATAATTTTAAATATTATTATTCATCTCTCATTTACAAAGAAAGACACTCCGTAATGGAGATAGACGAGTTACAGTATTACTGTATAGAAGGCCCTCACCAGTCCTATTATAAAATAATAATAAGCAGATCTTCAGTTTCTAATACTTTGTTGCCCTTTTCTAAGAACTTTTTCTCAGAATGCCTTTTTGAGTCTTGCCTTTTAAATATAGCAGAGCCAAGCGGCAACTTGCCCTTTTGTAGCCAGTTGAAACTATTAGCTTCTGGTGTGTTTCTTTCTTTTTCAGCTGGTAAGTACCTGTTATATTTTTCTTTCCTTAATGCTAAGATGGTCCATCTTACAATTTCTTTGTTGAAATCCTGTCAAAGAGAAAATGGTACGTTTTTGGTTCTTTCTTCCTCCTCCACAGATCTCCCAGGCAGAAAAGAAATGCCTTAACTGACATTTTGGTGGGCTTTCTTGTTGTTGCTTTTAAGAGCACTTCAGTATTTCTGAAAGTCAGAGTCACAGAGACTTAATTGTTAGTGAATTTCATGCTGGTGAATAGTGCCAATTTCATAGTGGTGAAGATTTTAATCTTCTCTTTGTATTGAGAATGGAGATAGGCCAGATAATAATGATACAATTTCTTCCCCATCCATAAGCTGGAGAGACCACTGTGAGAGAAAGAAGGTGATTCAGCCTCCAGGAAATCATTCTGGCTTGCCTTGTTTGTGAATGCAGCAAGCAAAAGGTTTAATGTGCAAGTTTGTGCTCTGGACAAATATCCACTTGGATCTACACTACATTGAAAAGTTATATCAGCATTGGTCAGGCGTGTGAAAAAGCACACCCTGACTAATGTAGTTATGCTGAAATAACCTCCAACAGCTATATCAGTGGAAGAGAGCTTTTGTCAACATCGCTACAGTATCCTCATTGAGGGAGGTGGTCTTGCACTAACAGAAAAATCCCTTCTGTGGAACATTACACCAGCATAGTATCCATAGTGTGGACATACCCTGAGGCCCCCCACTCCGCCTCTGATCCCAGCTTAGTCATTGCCATTTTGATGGCTTATGTGAAATATCAGTGAATATGAGTCTAGTCCTTGATTTACGCTGGTAACCTAACTGGTACCCTGTATACACATAACCAGCACCCTAAATTATTTCAGTTCTCCGAAGTAATGTTGTTAGAAGGGAGAACAACCTCATTTACCCCCCATAATGCAAATAATTAGCATGCTAGCCAAGGATCAGTGCAGGTTAACCTTGTATCTGAACCAGTTTTCACTCAAGTCAGTGGAAGTTCTACTCTTGATTTCAGTGGGAGCAAGACGAGTCCCTTTATATATACAGAGATCACACTCACTTCAGTGAAAATACGATCTATTCCTTTATGTTCTGAAAGTTTGGGCCTTCATGGTGCTGCATAGCTTTTGGGAGGTACTGAGTGTCCTTAACCCGAACTTCATTCAGAGCTGAATGAAACTTGCCACCTCTCACTGTTGGGCCTGGAAGCTGTCTAAACATAATTGTTGTTAGGTTCTTCTGTGTTTACTTCAGTGCGCAAACTTTTTTCCTGCAGCCTCAAAGCTAAGTTCAAGTAAAAGAACCTTTTAATATCTAATACATTATCTGCTGGGAGACGATCCTGCTTCTGCAGGGCAATGGAGTTGATAATCTAACGCTGCAAGGTCTTTTCCAGCTCTAGCTACCTGGACCCTAGTGAGGGCTGTTGTTTGCAAAGCTTTTATTAGAGAACAGGAGAAAAACTGTGCCACATTGAGGAATAGTGCAGCACTTCAGAACACTAGGGAACCCATAGAGGTGGTGGGGAAGACTGCCTAGGGGATCATTTTAAAAAAATGAACATGGCTTAGTAATAAGTGAGGGGGAAATGGATTGGAAGAGGGGGGCTCTCTCTTCAGCAGGGAGGGGAGGCTTTTTGCAGGTGTTGCTCAAAATTTCCCCTGCATTCCTCCTATAATGATTATTGTTATGATTATTTTCTAGACAGGAAAAGAGACAAGATCTCTGCCACAAGGATTTTACAATTTGAACAGGCAACACAGAGGGAAAGGGGCAAGTGGCAAAGAGACACAAAGCACAAAAATGGACAGTGCCATTTAGTAGCAGCCTTTCTTAATTGCATATTTTGGAGGAAGTTTTTCATTATTACGTTTTCCTTTTAGCTAATTTAATAGAATCATAGAAATGTAGGGCTGGAAGGGACCTCAGGAAGTCATCAAGTGCAGCTCCCTGTGCTGTTTGTTAATCATCTTTACAAGCCCAATATTGTTTATGATGCAAATTGTATTCACGCACACATCACACACCCCTCAACACAAACAGAAATTGCAAACCAGAGGCAGCCTACATTGGGATCTGATATATTTCTGAAGAGTCTGAAGGTGCTGATAGCTCATGGTATTTCTTTCCCATGCTTATTTATGCAACTGCCTTGAAGTTATTTGTCATCAGAAGTCAGGGATAAAACTACACAGCAGAATTATCCTCTATGTAGAAGCATATTCTTGAATGTCTGGAAGTGGGGAGCACAAAGCATACCCACAATCAGGGAGACCCCAAAGTGATATACATTTGGATTTCAGTATGGCAATTTGATCCACATTGGCCTCATTTTGTAAATCAAGCTCTTTTTGGAATTCAGTTGATTATCTCCTCTTATACTGCCAGACAGCTGATTTTGAGCAACCATGCACACCCTAAATTTCCATTGAAGTCAGTGGGGTGCAAAGGGTACAGGATTGGGCTATTTCTGTCAGAGTATACTTCTTTATTCCCTTTTTTCACACACTTTCTTTGTTTCTCAACTCAACCCATCCTTCTCCCAACACACATCTGGGGATATTCCATAATGGAAAACAATCTCATTTATCAGCACAGCAAAAATGGAGGTATGCCAGTGTTTGTATTGTCATCAAAGCCCTGTTCACATACAAGCCCGTGGTCAACCCAGGAATTGGAAAACTAGTCATCTATCCTTCTCTTCATCCTCACTATGTCCCACTTGGCATAGCAGCCAGGCAGTCTGCATTGTTTAGTTTAAAATTTAATGTCTGCAGATGGCTTTAGCTGGAATGTTTATGTTATTGACAAAATATGATATATGTGATTATTAAATTATACCTAGTTCTTTTTCCTTTGTCATATAGTCCTTAATTCGTACACAGAGCTCTTGGCCATGTAACACTTCATTTTTTAAAAAAATCAGCTTTGAATATCAGCTATGCATTGCAATTTCACTGCAAAGTTAATTTTTCCAAGCTGAAGAAGATTCCAAAGAACAACAGGAATCAGTGAGCGAATATATGTATATGTCCCCCACTTGCTGAGTCTTGCTGCTTGGAGGAAGAGCCTCACTTTTGGATTCACCTTGAGGTCATTTAAAAATATTTCCTTTGGGTGACAAAGGATTTTCATGTTTCAGTTAGACAATTAAAATCACCTTCTTCCAGATGGCTGACTTGATAGCTCCCCTACCAGTCAGCATATGCTGCCCTAAGGGATATTTCCTAGTGCTTTGTCCAGTTTTCTTTACTAATGCCCAGAGGGAATTTCCACCACCTTTCCTTCAATAGCACTAAATAGGACACAACTATGCAAATGCCTTTGCACGTAAATAAGTTTACACATGTAAGGAGATCCAGTTTTAAAACCAGTAGCCTCAGTCATCTGAACAAAGGCTTAATTTTATGCACACAATCCCAATGACTTCGATAAGCACTCACAGTGCAGAAAGTTAAAGGCACCTCTCGTAAGCCTTTGCAGGATCAGCACCTAAAACAATAATAGATTGTAATGAATGGGGAGCAGAAGACAGGCATTTATCTTTTTCTGCAAACTTTATTATTTCAAATAGTCACTGACCTAAGACACTCCCCCCCCCCCCCAGGAAGTCACACATGATTGTGAGTATTTTTAAGAAGTCAAAAGTGGGATGAGTTTGCAAGGCAGCAGGCAACGGCACAGATCAGAGGAGTAAATGAAATGTGGAGCCCGAGGGGCAGAGAAAGAAGTCAGACAAAAGCCCAGCAAGTTGGCTTGGCAATTTTTTCTTCTTTCCCTAAAGTTCCTTTCCCCTCCCCACACACAATTTGGGTGTTTTTAACCCTTTTCACGTCCTCCTCCTTTTTCTAGTTCTCCTACTCATTCCTGCTGCTTTTCTGCTGAAAAGTACAGGACCAGGAGGGGGTGGCAATCAGGCTCCGGGCTGGGAGGCTATTCGGAGGGAAGGGTGGGAAGCACAGGGGCACTGGGAGATCCCCGGGCCGGGGCTGCTGCGCCTCCCTCCCGCGGTTCGGGGGGTCCCCGGGCTCGGCCCCCGAACGCCCCTCTCTTCCGTTCTCCATGTCATTTCCTGTGCTAATAAGATGGTGGTCACGGCCGGGAGGGAGGGAGCCGCCGCCGCCTCCGCCGAGCCCGGCCCGGCCACGGGACCCGTCCTCGCCTGGGACTAGCGAGCCGGGCTGGCCGGGCCGGCGGGGACGGAGGGGGCAGCGAGCCGGGGCCCCCCGGGCGGAGCGGGCCCCCCGACGCCGAGGTGGGGCCCCCGAGCCCGCAGCGCCGAGGTGAGTCAGCCCGTTTGGTAGCCAAGGTGGCCACGAAAATGGCTGCGGAGCGCGGGGGCGGAGGGGGGCGGGCAGCGGGGCCGGAGCCGCGCAGAGTGGGGAGCCGGGGCTCCCTGCGCAGGAGGCGGTGGGGGGAGAAGAGGCCTCCCCCGACACACTGGCCTCCCCAGGGTCCGCGGGCGGGCGGGCGGGCAGGTAGGTGCCTCCCCCGAGCGGGCGCTGGGCTCGGCCCCCTTCTCTCCCGCCCGCTCCGATGTTGCCTTTTTTCCTCCCCGCCCCTTCCTCCCCTAGTTGTTACATTGTATCCGGTGAGTGACGCGGCAGCGGGCCAATGGGCGGTGGGGGAGGGCGGCGAGCGTTCGAGATTGGAACGCGGGGGCGGGGCCGCTAAAGAATTGGGGGGCGGTGAGAGGAGGTGAGGTGCTGGTTTGGTGGGGGTTGGAGTGGGAGGTTGTGGGGCAGTAACTGTGTGTTATGGGGGTCATTGATTATGGGGAGGGGGATGCTGAAGATAGTTATATGTTGGGGGAGAGGTGGTGAGGCTAGATGTTGGATGAGGGAGTGTGTTACACTCTTCCCACCGCAGCCAGTACGTGCTCTGGTTAGTTTCTGTTCAGGTTCTTATTCTGTGCCTATCAGTGCCTTCCACTAGTTCCCTGGAGCTAAAGGTGTAACTCAGAATGATATTGCTGGGTTAGCTTTGCATTTTCCTTGCTTGATAAGGACGTTTCTGTGCTGAGCCTGCCGGTCTCCAGGATCCTGGGATGCACCACTAGGTAGTGTCATGCCTTGCTAGCATTTCTCAGCTGGCTTGGTCAGCTACTGCAGAATTTAATCTAATTCTTAAAAATTAGAATTTAAGGGGGCAGAATTTAAGATTTAATTAATTAACCTATCACTGCAGAGCAAACCTCTGAACGTGAGCAAATACTATTTTATGGAAGTGCCGCTACACTGACATAGCGAACTCTGAGAGGTGTGAAATGGCTTCTTTTGTGTAAAGGTGTCATTGACTCTGAAGCCTAAGGATGTCAGTTTAAATGTCAGCAGTAATTACTCTATTGCCTATTATAGTAATAAAAACTTCAGGCTGCTTTGAACTTATAGGTGGGACCTGAGTAGTTTACCATCACTTCTTTGTCCCCAACATAACCACTGTTACAAATAGATAACACAGAGAGAAATTCTCAAAATTAAAGAGTTTAGTGTTTTTTGTTTTTGTGGAGTTGGATACAGTGTTCCCAAGTATTGAGACAGCCACTGCAAATCCCGAACTTTTTACAAATGATCATTTATCCAGCAACTGGCTATACTACTGGCTGTTGGTTATTTATTTATACTTCTGCGTAAACCATTTGTTGCCACTCAGGAAACAGACACAATATCCTCTGATTTGTGTGATGAACCACACATCATGCATAGCCCAAGTTAGCTGCTCACAAACACCCCAGAGGCTGAAAGTTGTTCTCATAAGTCATTGGTCAGATACTTCTAAATAACAGATTTGCAGAAATCACAGTTTGGTTCTGAATGATTTGAAGCCAGAAAAGGTGTGAAATCTTCCACAATAAAATAGTTGCAGTGAATAATTCAAGAAGGCCTAGCTACATGCTTTTATAGTGCCTGGTAGTGTGGTGCCTGGATTTAGCACTTCAAAATAATGTACATTTTCAAACCATGTTACAAAGTAAGCCTCACCACCCCATTCCCTAAGTAGGTAATTAAGCACTATCCCCTACTAAGAGGAAAAAGTTTCAGAGGTGAAGTCACTAACTCAAGATCTCACAGCAAGTCAGCACCAGAGCAGCCAGAATTAGAATTTGTGAGATCCCAGCTCCAAATTCAGTCTGCTGGATTCTGATCCATCCATATAGGATGACTAGATAACAAATGTGAAAAATTGGGATGAGAGTGGGGGGCAATAGGTACCTGTATAAGAAAAAAGCCCAAGAAGCGTGACTGTCCCTATAAAATCAGGACATCTGGTCACCCTAGATCCATTATATATATATATATATATTTATTTAAAAAATTAGAAGTTATTTAAACAATGATGGTGGGCCAAAATACGAGGTTAAAAACTTTGAACTTGGTCATCCTGTGTTGCATACAGAAAAAAGAAAAGAGGATTAAAGTCAGAATTGGAAGGTGTGAAATATTGTTTAGGATTAAAAAGGTTTTTGGTAGTACTTAAAGTAAGAATAGAGAGAGAAGACAATGAGCTATGTAGTGCAACGTAATACTGTTTTTTAAATCAGCTGTATTTTGAAATCATTTAAACACCATAAATAATTTAACAAATAACTGCCTCTTGCTATAAGAATTAGGAGTTCTGCTATTGTCTGGATACATGAGCCCTCAAGGTGTGTAGTATGTTTGCTAAAAGCTAAGTACATGTGGAGTACATTTCCTTGGGAGGAACTAAAACTTGTGCTATCCAGGGATCTACTTACGTAAAAGAATAAGATCTGCATTTTCCATTCTGAGTCAAAGCTGGTCTCTGCATATTCATTTACCCAGTTAGTATGGTTCACATTGTCTGGTTTTAAAATTAAAACTGAGAAACACTCTTTCCCCTGCCCTGGGTCCCCCACGCAGCGGAAATGGAAACGTTGTCACAGTGATTTGCTGAAGTGGTTATTTACCATGTAGAAAACTTTCTCTTTCTTTGTTGGAGCTGAATGCACATTGTTGATAGGAGCAGTGAAATTCCTTTTATTTTTGTTATTAAATCCTTGGGGCTTGCTTCTGAACCCCCCGAGAAGTGAGGAATATGACTTCTCAGGTTGGGAGGAAATCAATTCCTTTGATTCTCCAGGCATTCTGGTTGGGGAAGTGGGATAACAGCATCAAACCATGGTAGAACCCTGGCTTGTTGAATTAGGAAAGCTGTAGTTCAGCCTTCATGCAAAGATGTCAGGCCCTGTGTTCCCTTCTCTTTTCAATTACTAGGATCTTACAGAAGAGAAAAAAGGACTCACTTAAAAACAAACAAACTCCAAACCTATCACAGCAAACCCTTGTTCCTCTAGCACTGTGAGTGCATAAAGTGTTTTACATTTGGTGCAGTGTGCTTAAAAAAATATTGATCCATGCCCCAAAAAGTGTACAGTCTAAGGCTCCAACCTGCTAAGCAGTTCCTGGGAAGTAAAGAAGAACTTCAACTCCCACTAGACTCCGTAGAAGTTAAGAGTACTTGGCACTGACAGAATTGGACCCTAATTGTCATCTTGGAATGGAGTGAAATGTTACAAGGCAATGAAAGAAGGGAGGGAAGAGGCTCTATTTTTAAAGCTCTCTAATGACATAAAAATGAGGACAGGGCGTTTTTGCTTTAAATTAAAGATTATGATTGGAAACAAAACATAGTATTAGGGTGTATATTTATTTTCAGGCAAAGGACACTTCTACCTGAGACACTCTTCTCTACTGGCCTACACATGACAGTCTAGCATTTCCCTGAAATATAGTTCCCACACGTGTATATCAAGCACAATATTGTCTTGACATTTCATGGGATGCTCTTTGTCTTTCTGGTTCTGAGTCACATTAGCTGTTCTAAGGCTAGTAACAATCACTTGCTTTTTGGATAGTTCAGTGGGAAGGATTTTGGTGACTGACTTTTGCACTGAAAACTAGCTTTAAGAAATCTTGATTTCCTACGGTTAATTATTTTATTGCTTGCCATTCAGTGTAGTAATGCAAGTTCTTTTGTTGCAATTTTTTACTTTTCTTTTTTTTTTTATCCCCAGCAATAAAATGAAGGAACTTCTTAAAATCTTCTCCAGAAGATTTCCCTGGAGAAGCTAAACATAGCCCCATATGCACCACGTGAGCTGGTGCATGTACCTAACACAGAGAAAAATCTAATGCTTTCACAAGAGAAGCCAAAATAAGCAAAAAGACATTTTGCTGAATTTGATCTGCAGCTCTTTGGAATCTTAAGAAGTTGGTAGCCCCTTAGAGTCTGTTTGCCATTAGTCTAGATGTAATTCACATGCTTTCCCAGTGCAAAGTTGGAGTTCTCTTATCTCAAATACTTGCCCTTTGGTTAACATCAAGCACACTGAGTACAGGTTCTTGGGACTGCAGGTATGGGCCTTCCAAAGGCACCTTGTATATTATAAAGATATCTGTGCATCCACAACTGCCATTATTAGGCAAACCACGGAAACATTACCACATGGTAATATTTATTAGACTAGTGTCCCTCATTTTGCTAAGCTCTGTACAGACACGAAATAAGAGAATGTGTCTGCCCCAAAATGCTTACAAGCTAAAGCCTGACAGACAAGGGCTTGGAGGAGAAACAGAGTCATAGAAAGGTGAAGTAAGTTGACTCGATCACATGGTAGGTCTGTGTTAGATCTGGGAATAGAAGCCAGGTCATCTGACTCCAAGTCCAGTGCCCTATTGTGCTGGCTTTGGTTGGACTGCTTAGCTTTTCTGCACCTAATCCCAGTCTACCTTCCTTCTCATTGTATTTACATTTGCAATACATTCCACCAAAAAGGGCACTAACTAGTTTTTGCTTGAAAAATGAGAAGGTCACCTCTGCAGCCCTGGCTTTTGGAATGAGAAGCTTAAGGTTTCATGGACCAAGGACTCTGCACAGTTCTAGGCAGTTGTAGTGTCTCCCTTAGCACCTGCTTTTTCCCTAGTAATGGGGCAAGTGGGTGCTCATTTTATAGGCGTTGGCTCTCTTCTCTATTTTCTCTCTGCTGTTGAAGGCTTCCCTTCCAAGTGGAAAGGTTCCTTCTATACCGATGGTCCCTTTTAAAACTGCCCAGTGCAATGTTGTATTTTAAGGATTCCCTGTTGGTTGAGCTCCTGGAGGGAAGGATGGGGACTAGTCACTTTGTTCCACTGCCCAGAAGAAAAGTCAGAGAAGAGAACATGCTGGGAGAATCTTCAGAATTGAGGGGATCCCCAAGAGAGCAATCACACTGCAGACTGAAAAGGCCAAATAAAGAACACAGAAAAGCTCTTCATTGTGGCCTCTGGAAGGAAAGGGTGAGAACAGGGAGGTGGGTGAAAGAATAACAACAGGGAGAAAAAGAGAAAAGCTCTCCAGGAGCATATGTTTTATTTGTTCCGCAAAGTGCCTATTTCATGTCAAGCACTGTATTAATAATAGGAAAGACTGGATAGGTGAGAGAGTGGGAAAGGAAAAGGTGGTAATTCTGAGGTGCTGCATGTGCAAATATTTACCATTTGGAAATACTTTGTGTATAATATAGACTAATAGAAACTGTTCTGTGAATAGTTTACACACTTTAGACTGCTCGTTAAGTGATTCAGGCTACAGCAAGGTGAAGTGAGGGGGGAAAGAAAAGGTATTTGATCTTCCAAAATCTCAAGTTCTTTTGGCCGAAAGAATGAAGCTGTTCACAATGCTGATGCTTAAACTGTTATCCTTAGGTTTCAGAGTGAACACCTCATTGAGAGGAATGGGACTCATAGACATTAAGGCCCATCATGATCATCTAGTTCAGGGGTTCTCAAACTTCTTAAAAGTTTGAGACCCCTTTTCGCTGTTTCGCGTGTGCTGCGGTCCCGGGGTATGTCCACCGAATTGCCGCTGAATTGAACAGTTCCGGTTTCAGTGGCATTTCTCTGCATTTCCCTGTGTGTCCGCCGAAATGCCACCAAAAGCAGAAGTGTTCCACTTGGTGGCTTTTCGGCGAGAACACTCCTGCATTTGGAGCATCAACAGAAATGCCGCCGAATGCAACAGGAGCTCACCACCCCCCTGGAATTGCCCCGCGACCCCCAGTTTGAGAACCCTTGATCTAGTCTTACCTCCTGCACATGCAAGCCACAGAACGTTGCCCATCCACTCCTGAAATAGGCCCATAACCTCTGGTTGAGTTGCTGAAGTCCTGAAATCATGATTTAAAGAGGTCAAGTTACAGAGAATCCAGCACTTACACTAGTTTAAACAGGAAAGTGACCTGCACCCTCCAGGTCTCTGCCAGTCTCACACTTCACATTTCTCAAAACTATTGCTTAAAAGCTTTGTGTCTTCAGCCTCCAGAAGACAACATTCCGAGTGTTTCACATTCAAAACATTTTCTTTGCATTCAGAAGGTGAAAACTTTTTTTTTAAAATGAAAACTAAAATCATCAGAAACTGATGGTCTCCAAAGAAATGTCAATGAAATATACTCCAGGCTACCATCTCAGTGCAACCCATAGGTCACAGATAGCTTTTTATAGTGCCCATCACCAGGGTGTCTAGGTGCATACATCTAATTCAAGCCAACTTTACACAAAAAGGCATGCCTACACAGCAGCTGGGGGGAGTGCTTCACAGCTCATGTAGACATGTGCTAGCTCTGCTTGAGCTCACCTGAGCCTCCACGCTTGCTGCTGTGGCCATGCCACTATTTGTAGCACACTAGCTTGAGCCGAACTAGAGTGTATGGGTATGTGTGAGCTGGGAACCATACTTCTTAGCTGTTGTGTGGGCATACACAAAAGGACTAGTTCTCCACCCCTGTCTCATTAAGCTGCTGTTTCTTAGTTTACAGTTGTCTGCCTGCATCAGCAACATAGCCCAGCCATTCTATAGCTGCTATTAGACAAAACACAGCATGCCCCATATGATGGTATTTATTTGTAACGTCACTTTATACAGTGTGCCTGACAGAAATGTTGTAGGCTTTTGAACTCTTAATAAAAACATATCAGTACAGAAATTAAAGGTGCCACAGTGTTGTTACCTTACAGAGTTAAGATCTTCCCTGTCTCATTAAAAGCCTTGGTGATAGACAATAGAGGCCTAGCAATGGATTGCCTTGGAAGCCAATGAATTGAAGTTGTGTTGGACCAAGATGGGAAGCAAATTCCAGAATCAAGGTTCTCTACCAAGTACATCATGCCCTCGTCCCCTCTCTTCTCCAGTACCTTAGCTGGAGGTATAACATGGAGAGAGAGGCAGGTTTCTTAGGGCATGTCTGCACTAGGGATGTAAATGTGGGTTTAGAAAGTACCCATTTAAACTATTAAAATGATATCGGTTAACCGTTTAATTTTTAACAAGATGGGGGCCGGGTGTCGGGGGCCGTCTGCAATGTATTAATGGTAAGCTAATACTTACTAGTTAACTGTTTAACCGTTTGATATTTTACATGACTGAACAAGGAGTAATGGTGTCAAATTGCAGTGGGGGAGCACTCGAATGGGTTACTAAGGGCGGTGGTGGAAACTATTTACTTAGAGGTTTTTAAGACCCAGCTTGACAAAGCCCTGGCTGGGATGACTTAGTTGGGGATTGGTCCTGCTTTGAGGTCCCTTCCAACCCTGACATTCTATTATTCTACATCCCTAGTCTACACAGCAAAGAAAATCCTGCAGCTGGGCTCGGGCTCAGGGCTGCGGGGCTGTAGACTTCCAGGCTCTGGCTGGAGCCCGAATTCTGGGACCATCCCATCTCGCAGGGTTATAGAGCCCATGTGCCAGTCCACGCCCAGGTGTTTACACAGCAGTGAAACAGCCTCACAGCCCACCCCCTACTCGCCCAAGTCAGTTGGCACAGGCCAGCTGCGGGTGTCTAGTTGCTGTGTAGAAATACTCTATGACACACAGGACTCAAATCATAACAGGCTTTTTCAGTTAAACCAGCAGTTTGAATTGAACCTCACATTTAACAGAAAGTCAGTGTAGTTCACAGAGCACATGGCACTCCCCTGGGCAAGATGCCCACCTGACCAAGCAGAGAACCATATTCTGCGTTAACTAAAGCTTCAGAGAGGTCTTGACAGTTGGATTAGCCCTTGTAGCCACAATATTGTGACCACCTGGGTGCTAACTAATGTGCCAGGTATGTCACGTATGAAGTGCTGATGTCCCAGATGGATTGGAGAGCAGAACTAAAATAGAAAGGCATGCTCTCTGTCATTACTTAGGGCAGGGGTGGGCAAACTTTTTGGCCCAAGGACCACAATGAGTTTCTGAAATTGTATGGAGGGCCAGTTAAGGGAGGATGTGCCTCCCCAAACAGCCAGGCATGGCACGGACCTAGCCCCCATCCAACCCCCCCTGCTTCTTGCCCCCTGACAGTCCCTCTGGGACTCCTGCCCCATTCAAACCCTCCTCTCCTTCCTGATGGCCCTCCCAGGACCCCTGTCCCATCCAACCATCCCTGCCCCTCCAACCACCACTTCTCTTTGTCCCCTGCCCGCCCCAGATCTCCTGCCCCTAAATATCCCCTGCCACCCTATCCAACTCCTCTCCTTCCTGATGCCCCTCTCCCCCGGGACCCCTGCCCCATCTGTCCCCGTCCCCTGACTGCCCCATCCAATTCCTTCCTGATAGCACCCCCCCGGGGACTCTGCCCCATCTGTCCCCGTGCCCTGACCGCCCCATCCAGTTCCTTCCTGACAGCACCCCCCCTCCCCTGGAACCCTTGCCCCTCCAACCACTGCTTCTCCTTGTCCCCTGACTGCCCCTGGATCCCCTGCCCCTAACTACCCCCTGCTGCCCCATCCAACTCCTTCTTGACAGCACCCCCCAGCCCCCGGGACCACTGCCCCTCCACCAACCCCTTCTCCCTGTTCTCTGACCACCCCTGGAATCCCCACTCCTGATGGCCCCCTGCCACCTCATCCAACCCCTCCTCTCGTTCTTCCCTGCTCCCTGGGGATTCCTCCCCCATTCAACCCCGCCCTCTGACCGCCTTGACCCCTATCCAAACCTCCGTCCCCTGACTACCTTCCGAATTCCCCTGCCCTCTATCCAACCGCACTCCCTGCCCCCTTATCGCACTGCCTGGAGCACGCGTGGCTGGCGGCACAGCTGCACCAGGATAGGCAGCACAGAACACCAGGTCAGGCTGTGGCTCTACAGCTGCACTGCCCCAAGAGCCGCTGCCCAGAACATTGCTCCGGCGGCACAGCACACTGATGCTGGGGGGAGAGGGAACAGCAGAGGAGGGGCCGGGGGGTAGCCTCCCTTGCCAGGAGCTCTGGGGCTGGGCCGGATGTGGCCTGTGTGCCGTAGTTTGCCCACTCTGACTTAGGGGCATCATCAGAGGTGTGTAAAGGAACCCAAGATTGGTATTGCAGGGGGTACTGTGGATCAGAAATAATCTGCATTGGCAAAGCTGAGAGCCTGTAATTTTGTGGATCCTGATTCTGGGCAAGCCCCTGTGGTTGGCTCAGTTCTCAAATTAATTGCCAAAGTCAATGAAGGCTCATATGTGTGTAACTAGGGTGATGCATGAGTATAAACTGGTGACAATGCATGAGTTGATGGTGTGAAACACTATCTCATATTTAGGTATTTTTTCTTACCTTCCACTGAAAGCCACACACATTGCTGTATGTATTACACTAGCATGAAGCAAAGTGAACCTATTTTTTTTTACTCCTATCTGAATTCATGAGCCAGGACACAGATATGTGTTTGGGAATCCCACACTTATGAACAATAAACAGGAGCGTTACAGACCTGAAACTTTTACAAGTTCCTGATGAGCCCTATTTCTAAGTTCACCCACTCAAGGTCAGTAAGTGGAGCTATTATTGCAAAGGGACATCAAATGTTTCCATGCTGACAATTTAAGGCAACAGCTGAAACATTGTAGAGCACATTCTCTTTCAGTACAATGAAGCTTTGTTTTGATCCCCTTTCACACAAACTGTATTCTAAACTGCCGTATTAAGTTAAACAAAAGTAGTTGCAGTCAAATAATAACTAATAAGACCAGAATAAATAACTAATAAGAAACTAATAAAAGAGGAATAGGTAAGGGAGAAAATATGTTTTCAGTTGCAATTGCTTTAAGGATGAAAATTCTAAAATAATTTGTTTCTTTCATTCTGGGTTCCCAAAATGCTCCTTTGATTGCTGGCTGCTCCTTTACACCCTGGCTGTGCAGCCTGTCTCCTTATCGTAGTCTGCTATTTTCTTTGAATGTCTAGGAGACATTTTGCAGTGAAGGTACCAGGAAGATGTTAGATATGGCTACAGTTAGTGATTGGCCTTTTTACCCACCTCCAGAAGCAATTCCTGAACTCTGTCAATAAATTTGGAAAACTGACCTCAACAAAAATCAGTATTAGTGATTGATTCTACTCATTCATCAGAATACATTCTCATACCATAAATATATATTAGAAACTGCACGTGTACTTGTCTCATGAGGGCTTGAAAAATCCACCTGCCTAGAAAGCGTCCCTGAATTGGTACCATCAACTTTGGCAGAATGTAAGCTTTCAGTTTTTTATCTACTGAGTTTCTGTCACTTACGGTTATAAAGAAAATTCCAAATGTGAATAGCATGTAACCAAACGCACTGATATCTGCCAGAATTTTGATGGTACTCAGGCTTTTGCTTCTTATAGGTTTTGGAAGGAAGGAAGTGTGGCAGTGCAAAAGATTTCATAATCCTGGCTACTAGACAAAGTCCTTGGGCCACTGGGAACTTTATGAATTCTTCAAGCTTTATGCTTTGTTTAGCCCTCCAGAGCCATCATTCATATATGGTTAAATATCCCAAAGTGCATGGTGTGTTGCTTTGTTCCTTGAGAAATCTGTTCTGTATACTATGGAAATGTATTGGGAGAGAAACTAATAAGATTCCATTGCTGTAAGGTCTCAATACAGAGCAATTACAGTGTATGTGCTCTCTTTATCTTGTACATCCAGAGGTTGTAACTACTTATTGGATTGCTTTCTTCATGGCATTGAGAGTTAGCACCAAGTAAATCACTGCTATTTCCTTCATGATTCTGTGGACTTTGCTGGTATTTGTTGAGTAGGATTATTTTGTGGCCCTGCATTTGAAAGGCTTTTCTGGGAGTTACTGGATATTCTGGGCTAGCTTGTGGGTTTCAGTGGTCAATAGGATAGTTTGTTCTTCCGAAGTATTGTAAAGTTTTTCATTAACTTTGCTATAAATTGGATTAAGCCCTTCAAGTCTTTTTTTTATTTGCACTAGTGTATGTTCTTAAAATTTGTCCAGGTCATAAATGAGCTGCAGCTATTCTTGCATAAACTGCTTGCTTCGGGGATAGAATGCACCCTCAGAACAGAGGTATGAGGGAATATAGCTTCAGAAGTGCCCTGTCTCTGTGAGAGACTCTGTGCAATTAGATTAAGTGGGTTATGGAATGCAGTGCCCAAACTTCCCCTTCTCTATATAGAAGGGAATGTGCAGATAGAAGTATAGCGTTGATGAATTCAGCACACGGATATCTGATTTCTTGGCAGATCTGATCTCAGGCATAGCTGGCCTGCAGCCTACGCTGAGGAAAAGGCGGTCAAAATGACCACACTCAGGCAACACGGATGCAAGCTGTGTAACATGAACCCTTAACCTACAGGCAAATTTACCAGCTCTGAATAATGTCTGTTGTACTGAGAGATCTTATCTTCGTAATGGCCTGCAAGAAGGTACAAATGAGGAAGAACAAATATGACTCTTGCTTTGGCTTCCATTTTATAGAACAGTTTATTTGCTCCTGTTATAACTGGTGCTATTGTTTTGCTTTTAAAGAGCTGAATGAGTTTGTTAGAATTTTAGAAATTCATATCAATTATGTCAGGAGTTTTGGTTACTTTTTTCTCTCCTTCTTTCTAAAGCTACACCTCCCCTATTCATTTGGAGAATGAAGCTAGAGCCTGGTCAACACTAGAAAATTAGATGGTTTAACTATGTGGACCGGGGTGTGAAAAATCCACACCCTCTGAGCAGCATAGTTAAACTGACCAAAGTCTCCTTGTAGAAGGCACTAGTTTAACAGAAGAATTCTTCTGTCAATCTAGCTACCACCTCTCAGGGAGATGGATTACCTACAGCAGAGTTGGCAACCTTTCAGAAGTAGTGTGCCGAGTCTTCATTTATTCACTCCAGTTTAAGGTTTCGCATGCCAGTAATACATTTTAAGGTTTTTAGAAGGTCTCTTTCTGTAAGTCTATAATATAGAACTAAACTATTGTTGTATGTAAAGTAAATAAGGTTTTTAAAATGTTTAAGAAGCTTCTTTTAAAAATTTAAATTAAAATGCAGAGCCCCCAGACCGGTGGCCAGGACCCAGGCAGGGTGAGTGCCACTGGAAATCAGTTTGCGTGCTGCCTTTGGCACGCGTGCCATAGGTTACCTATTCCCCCATTTTTTTAAGATGAAGGGCTTGAGATTGCAATAGGTAAATAATATAGGATACCTCTAGAGCAGAGGTAAGCAACCTATGGCACGCGTGCCAAAGGCGGCACGTGAGCTGATTTTCAGTGGTACTCACACCGCCCAGGTCCTGGCCACCAGTCTTGGGGGCTCTGCATTTTAATTTAATTTTAAATGAAGCTTCTTAAACTTTTAAAAACCTCATTTACTTTACATACAACAATACTTTAGTTCTATATTATAGACTTACAGAAAGAGACCTTCTAAAAACCTTAAAATGTATTACTGGCACGTGAAAACTTAAATTAGAGTGAATAAATGAAGACTCGGCACATCACTTCTGAAAGGTTGCCGACCCCTGCTCTAGAGACTGATTTCACATGAGGGTTGGATCATGAACGGAAATTAGTTTTGTACTTGGTCTTTACTTAGTTCCTAGTGGGCATTTGTCCAAGTGGCAAACCACTAGACAGTACAACAAGATCATCAGTCTACTTAGGAGAAGCCAAAGACTGAAAAAATAGGGCACACTCAGGGCTATGTGCATTGTCAGAATTGTGTTGGATCCCAGCAGTGGTACATCTGGGGAGCCTGCATTGAAATACATTGTCAGAGTAGCAAGATGGATAGAAGTGAATTGAGCAAGCTCCATGTGGAAAGTTTTCACAGAATCTGCCAATTCTTCACCCATCTCTCACCTGTGCTCTGTCCGTCCCTTTCATCAGCGCTCAACATTCATCTAAATAAGGGAAAAGAAAATATGTATAAAGTAATGAATGGTTTAACCTTTAGAAACAGAAAGAGTGAAAGGCTACCTCTTTGTAATACTGATATGCTCTTCAGAGGGACTAATACATATGAAACCTTCATCGTTGGCTGGGTGTCCTTCTGGTGGGCACTGGAGGTTGGGATGCCAGGCAGTGCGGGCAGTTCTGCCCATGACAGTTAGGCCATAAGAATTATCTCTCTGCCTTCTAGCTAATTCTTTCCTGTTAATTTTCATGAATCACTTCCCATCTCTGTGGGTAAGAAATAAAAATGGCAGTTTACCACCTGGGATAGTCACATCTGCTATTCAAAAGCCATTTCTAGGTTCTGCTTCCTGCCCACACTCTTTCTTTTGGGGTAGATGTTGAAATACATCAAGAACTGGGGTCACTTGTCTAGGACATTTCACTGGCTAGCAAGAAAAAGTGCACACTGAGTGAGCGTTTAGAACCTGCATGAAAATGCCTTTGAAATGCATTGGAGATTTCATTTGAGGGGCAGGGAAGCAGTTTGATTGGGGCCTGTAACATGTTGGGCATTATGTGGCTGAGTCTCAGGTTCACAGGTTGGCTGATGGAGCCTCTTGGACTTGACATGTGTGTTATAAAATGCTAAAGGCACTCGGGTGCCCTCCCTTTCCCCTCCAACCCAGTGTAAGAATCTCTCCTGCCCCGTGTTCCCAAAACAAACACAACCGCCACAGGTGAGAATGCTGTAGATGCTAAGGAACTTCGAGCCTTGACAATGATTCACAGGGGAGGTGGTCAGGAGAAAACTTTTAGCTTAGGACCAAAATGTAAAACCCATTTCGAATACATTAAATTTTATGAGTGAGAACTGCCTGGACTCACCAACATTAAAATAAGCAAGTGTTGCAGGAGGTATGTGGAGCAGTATAAATACTAGTAGGACCAGATTTTCCAACAAGCCGAGCCTGTTGATGCCAGCTCTTTCGAAAATCTGGCCCTTACAGACATCAAACATAGCTTCCCTTTGGTTAATTGTGTGTATATTGCCATCTACAGTGGCTGAAATGTGTGTGGTAGTAGCAAGGGAGGCATGTGTTGTTTTTCAGGAATTTGTAAAACTAAAAGTGACGCTATATAGTAGTGTGGGTTCTACAGATAAACAAAGCTGTGTGCAGCTGTGCTCAGGACAGGGCACGCTCAGCCGCAGGAGCGTCAGAAGCTCCCTAGAAGTTGGGGGGCCAATGGTACCCAAACAATGGCCCTGTCCCACCTTTCCCCCTAGCTCCGCTTATTTCCCTGAAAGGCAGGTAAAAAGCGGGGAGAGCTCCTTTGAGATAAGGTGACTCATAGCTTAATAAAGTAATGAGAGGAGATCCCTGTGTATGGGGCAGGATGGAATACACAGAGTGCTAAGGTTTTCAGTTTGTGAGTTTGGAGGTTAAATTTAATAGTGGAAGGGCAAAAATTTTTAAATCTCAGTCCTGTCACCTGCAAAGAGCAGCTCTTTTCCATTTACAGAATGTGGTACCACCTTAAAGGGCTGTTTGGCTGGAGTTCTATCTTGTCTGCATCCCTCTGTTCTCTTTCAGTAGCTCAGGTCTGTTGAAGGCCTATCTTAACTGTGAGCCTAACCAGTAGAAAGTAGGTAAAGGTCCATGAACTGTCACAATAACCTGTTATACGAAGTTGTTTAAAAAATAAATTCAAAGAGGAAACAAAAAACTAAACTAATTGAAACAAAGAGGATTTTCTAATATTATCCAACTGGGATGGCATTAAAATTATGACTGGTAAACAAGAGAAGTAAGGGACTGAAAATTAATAAACCAACATTGGTGCTTTGAAAACTAGGCCTGAGTGGTGGACAGAGTAATAAGAAGGTGGACCATTCCACCCATTTTCCCTTTTTGGGGTTCTTAAAAAAAACACCACCACATGGTTGTGGGGAAGGGAAGGAACTTTTACCATCACTACAGCTGTGGAAGAAGGATTTTTGCTGTGACCTCAAACATCAATACACTAGTAGGAATGCTTGACAATCATCGCTGCACCAACGGTGACCCCAGCTTAATACATGTGAGATCCTGCTCTGTCTTCCCCTCCCTCATGTGTCCCTTTCCATCCTCCACTATCTTCCTCTTCTCTCTCTTTCTCAGCTTTTCAGCTGCACTACATAGCAGCAGCTGGGCTGTTTTTCCTCAAGAGACTGACTGCTCCTAGCCCACTACCCTCTTATAAGAGCCAGCTGGACCCTGATTGAGGCATGGCCACAGCTGAGGCTGCTTCCCCAGTCAGCCTTTCCCCAGTAGCAGTCCCCTCCAGGGCTGCTTTTAACCCCTCCGGGCAGGAGCGGGGGACCACCCTGTTACAGACCAGTAAAAAGAGGGACCTGATCAAATCAACTAAATGATGTTCCTGACCAGGGAGGCAAGCCAAGGTGGAGAGCAACAGCTGGCCAACTTGCCAGCCCAAAGCATCCATCCATGATTGTCAAGCTGCCCTGTTTTCTGAAAACATCAGCAAAAGTGATATTTCTCCCATCTTTACTATCAGACCTCTTCTCTCCCTTCCGCATCTGTCTGTTTTGTCAAAAGCAGGAAAGTGACTCTTATTCTTAACTCAAACAACACAACTAAATACATCTTCCCCACCAAAGATGACTGGCAGAAAAAGAGATTTTAAAGTAATATTCATCCTCTGACAAAGACCCTCCAAACCCCGATTTTTAATAGGTTTTAATTGTTTTACTTAATTACTCAATTTCAGATGCAATGCTTCTTGCCTTATTTTAATTCTTTTCCTTTTTGTATGTTTCAGTTAAGACATTTCTAACCTTTGGCATGAATTTCCTAATGTGTTTGCCACCATGGTACGAAATAGTCTGAGGACTCTATACCAAGCCTTGTTTAAAACTGTTTATTGTTGGATATTTTCTGAATCGTGTTAACACCTTTGACTCTGTGCCCACATAGTCCATCTAAATCAGCGGTTCTCAAACTTTTTCTGGCAGCAACCCCTTCTTGCTTTGCAGCATTGTGATGTGGCCTGAGGGTATGTCCGCTGAAATGCCGCCACATTGAACACTTCCGCTTTTGGCGGCATTTTCGCGGACATGCAGCCTTCGCATCTGTGTCTGCCAAATTGCTGCCAAAAGGGGAATATGCTCAGGTAGAAAAGGAGCTACTGGGGGTGCTCTTTGGAACGGAACAATTTCACCGTTGGGCACAAGGTGGATGTGCAGCCTGATCACAAGCCATTGGAAAGCAGCACGAAGAAGGTGCTGCTGAGTGCACCCAAGTGACTGCTGCACATTACCGAGGGCTGCTATATAGCAGTTAATAGAAAGCTGACTTCCTCTGTTTAAATGCCAGGTCTTCATATTGTTATCCTGGATCTGAGAAGGAACTTCAGATCCCTCCTTGAAGGGGGAAAAAAAGACAAGACAATGTCTGTTCACGAAGCCACAGGTCCGCTCCATGCATGAAAGCAGGCAGTCTGAAGCTTTTCCCTCTTAAGGTCTTTGGAGTTGTGGTTGTTGACTTGTCCTCAGGGTTTCCTCTTGCATGCAAATGCTGGAAAGTTAAGTTGAATGTCTGCCCCAGTGCCAACAACAGCACATGCCTCCCCTCAGGGAGGCTTTGTGGGAAAGAGCTCCACACAGCCCTCCGCTTCCTCCCCATTAGTTCTGCTTTTTCTTTTCGCTCTGATGCAGTTTTAAAGCAAGCTCTTCAAGCAAAATATTTTTTCTCTCTCTGGAGAAGGCTGGTAGCCTCTGTCTTCAGCCCAGGTATCTAGAATTCTTTCCCCTCTCCGTGTGTGGTTGTGCAGACAGAGCTCTGATCCCCAAGAAATATCCAAGCCCACCGAGGGCAGTGACTTGCAATGTCTTGCTTTTCCTGGAGTTAGCTCAGAGGTCTTGAAAGAACTTCTCTGTTTTGTTGGTTTGGGATTGGCAATATGTCTGTGCCTAAAGATCCATGTGTGCATTATATCACTTACATTGTGGCTTCATCTTCAAAATCCACTGAGTATTAACTGGTAAATTCTCAATATGAATCAACAATTCCTCCAGTTTAGATTGACAGGTGGGAAATGGAAGCGGAAAGATTGTGACTTCCTCAAAGTTACAAAGAATATCTGTAAAGCTAGGGATACTATTATTTATTTGTAGTGCAGTACCACACAGAGACCCCAGTCTTAGACCAGAATCCCATTGTGCCATGTTATGGACAAAAGTTTATAATCTAAGAATCCAGAATCTAATCTTGAATAGGAGCCAGGAGTCTTGTTTTTGATTCTGTGCTCAAGCCACAATTCCTAGGTGGGCACTTCTGAAAGAAGGGTTCTGATTGACTGTTGAGTATTGTGTGTGCAGACATCCAGTGTACTGACCCTGGTTTACGCTACACAGTTAGGTTGACATAAGGCAGCTTATGTTGACCTAACTACATCAGTGTACACACTACACCATGGGTTGGCAAATTTTTTGGCCCAAGGGCCACACAGGGGTTCCAAATTTTGCGGAGGGCTGGGTAGGGAAGACCCCGCCCCCTATACAACCCCCACCCACTTCCCGCCCCCGGAATGCCCCCCTCAGAACCCCTGACCCATCCAACCCACCCTTCCTTGTCCCCTGATCGCCCCCTCCAGAGACCCCCCGACTCTAACTGCCCCCCCAGAACCTCATATCCTATATAGCCCCCCCCGCTCTGTTACCTGAATGCCCCCCTCCCAAGACCCCCGACCCACCCACCCTAACCACCCCCCCGAACCCCACCACCTAAGCCCCGCCCCCAACTTGCTTACCTGCGGAGCCGAGCGCTGGGCCCCACAGCTCACAGCGCTCTGCCTTGCCCTTGGACTGGGAATGCGGGGCCCTGCGGCTTGCCGCGGGCCCGCTGTCCCAGGCTCCGGACGGCGCGCCCGGCCAGCCGCAGGCCGCTGTCCCAGGCTCCAGGCGGGCCAGCAGCCAGCCCCACTCTCTGAGGTGCCCTCAGAGCGCCCCACTGAGGAAAGCGGGACCACTTGTCCCACTCCCCCGGCAGGAGATCGTGGGCCGGATAAAAACGGCTCGGCCTGCGGGCCGTAGTTTGCCCACCCCTGCATTACAGCCTTGTCCTGTTGATTTAAGTGCCCCAGTACATCAACATAACTCCACCTTCTGGAGAGGCACAGGGCTTATGTTGGTGCAGTTAGGTTGATACAGTGGCAAAGTAGACATTGTATTACTTACATCAGTTTTTGGCTGTCTTGTCAATTTCATGGCTCTGCTGGAACTGGGCTCCTGCTGCTGCAGGATGGCTTGCACTGCCCTCCAGGGTCCCGGCTCCCCACTCCCAGTGGGGAGCCCAGCTGCACTGAGGCTCCCGGTTTGGAGCCCAGCTCCTGTTCCCCTGCCCAAGGCTCTCAATTCCCTGCAGGGAGCGTGGCTGCCGACCAGACTCGGGGCGTGGATCTCTCCGCTGGAAGCGGTAAGCCCACAGGGCAGCTGGGCTCTTGGCGGGGAGCTGCAAATTCTGTCTCTCAATCCCCTACACTGCCTCTTCAATCGGTGGAAGGGGTCCTAGTAAGGATGCACACCACCAACAGAAGGATGGTAGTGTCGATGTCAGCCACCACAGTAATTATTGGGGTGGCTGTAAGTTGACCTAACTTCGGTCGATTTAAGATTGTAGTGTAGACATGCCCTGAGTGTGGCATGAGTGTGATGATATCAATCTGTGATGTAAAAAAATTGCCATGTTGGATCAGAACTGAGTTCTGTCTAGTCCAGTCTCCTTTCTCTGATAGTGGCCGGCACCAGATGTATCAGTGTAAGGTGTAAGAACCCCACAGTAGGCATATGTGGGGTAATCCTGATCCCTAATAGTTACAAATTGGCTGAAGTCCTGAAGTATAAAGTTTAATCTCCCTTCCAAAATTTTTGTTAGCATTAATTATAACATCTCTGAATATTCTTGACATCAATATGTATGTTCAGTGTCTTTCTGAATCTTCCTCAGTGGGATCTTGTGACAGTTGGCTGTTTGAAAAAGCATTTGAATTAGCCACCTTTTAATTTAATTGAATGTTCCCTTATTCCGATCCTGAAATGGGGAGCAGCATTTTAATTAAAACAATAATTCTAAGAGGGTGGTGATAACTGATCCCCATTAATCACAAAGGGCGGAGAGAGAAGAGACTGCTAGGCATAATGCTGGATTCCTGCATGCCTTTCGCATAGAGGACACATGACTTTGTATCATAGTGCTCAAAGCATATGAGGACTTCAGTGAACCCATATCCTCACTCCGTCCTCTGTGGCACACTGGGATATGGTGCAGCCATACACCTAGACAAGTCATGGCTTATTGCCCACCTATAGACTTTGTTTCTAAGCATTACACCGGACCCTCACTATAGCCCACGTCGCTATAGCACGGGTTTGCGTACAGCGCGGTCATTGCCATGGATCCCAAATTTAAATATTTAAATTGGAATCCATAGTAACATGTCCCCCACGTTAGCACTGGACCGCACATGGATCCTGAACCCCAGGCTATAGCGAGGGTCTGGTGTATTTAAAAACAAGTCTTTGGTTGTATAATCATACTTTGCACTACTGTAGTATCTTCCATCTGATGGTCTCAAAGCGTGTAACCCTGTAATAGCTTTTTTTCCTGCAGATTTTGAGTAGCAAAGTCCTCCTACCTTGCATCCTTATTCCCAGTATCCCATGTTACTCCTTGTATCTTGCACATAGGCCGGACTTGTGATAGAATTACTGTTGCCTCTTGGTCCAAGAAGGGATTTTTGATTGTGCCCCAGATAGGTGTTTCTAGAGGCTTGTTATATAATTCAGGGGGAATGTTGTGATTTCTCCACCATTCACTTCTCTCCCTGTCCCTGTTTTTTCATTCTCTTTCAGAACATGAGTGAAAACCTGAAGGACTGTTTGATCCAGACCCACACTTCCTTAGGGGAGATGGTAACAATAAAGACTGAGGCCTGCTCTCCGTGCCGGGACCAGGAATATGGGCAACCCTGGTAAGAGACTATACCTCTGCCTAATATGTTCCTTCATCTTGTCTCCATTTCAGCCATAGGTTTAAGATGGGTTGGATTGATGGTGCTCCCCCTGAGTCTCCCTGACCTGCAGCAGACATGGCAAATTTCTGTCAAACATGGCGGTTTTCCACCAAAAGCTTTCAGGCAATGTAAGCACTAGCTACTTGATGCCATTGGAGCACCTTGTTCTGGCAGGACAGCCTGGGGCACTATGTATTAGCAGTTTAGATGGCAAAATCAAGCATGACCCTTTAGGCTTGGGAAGCAGAGTATGACTGTTCACACACCTTTTGTCTTATTGTCTGTTTCTTTCTATTCTTCCTCCAGCATATCGCACTCTTAAGTTCTTTATTCTCTTGCTTTCTCTCCCCAGCTCTGGGAGGGCTGACTCTCAGTCCATGGAAGTGGAGCCTAAGAAATTGAAAGGGAAACGGGATTTGATCATGACCAAGAGCTTTCAGCAAGTGGATTTCTGGTGTAAGTGTCTTATCAGTGGAGAGAATAGACACCTCTGCTTAGACAGAATTCTCCTTCCCTCCCAGATCACCAGCTTCCCCCTGGATAGAAAAGGAGAGTCTGGGACAGAATGTACTTGTAAACCCATCACTTTAGTTAAAATTCCTGAGGACGCTCAAATATTTGGTGATGAAGCTATCAGGCTGGATTCGTGACAGTCAGTCTCCAGTTTGTACTGGGGCTGTGTGGGGAAGTAGATGGAAAATGTTCCAGGGGCTCTGAAGCAGAAGTATTGGATAATCGTGGAGTTGAGAAATCCTACAAAGTTCAGATTTAGGAGTTTTGGAACCTTCATTCTCAGGCAAGGGAGCATTGCATGGGTAACTCCTTTTTTTCTTTCTCCACATCCTGGGAGGCAAAAGTGTCCTGGCATACATTTGCACACCCTGAGCATTGTTGGCCTCCTAAGGAAACCATAGTCCCTTCCTGCCACAGGAGAGGTATATGATGCCGTCTGTTGCTGAGGCATATGACAAAGACAGTGGGATTATGTGGCCAAGGGTATTTAGGCATATGACAAAAACAGTGGGATTATGTGGCCAAGGGTATTTACCATTATTTACAATGGGTCATGTACCCAACAAGCAAATGAGAGTGCTGCCTCCAAGAACTAGTAGTTTAAAGGAGTGAGATAGCACAGAATATGTGGGATACAGGCCTCTGTGGCTGACCTGTTCTTGGGAACAAGTAGGCTTTCAAGAGGAACTTGCAGGATAAAATGCTTGGCAAACTGCTCTTAAGTGTAAGCTGTGACATGGGAGGAGCCACAAAAGGAGCCGCTGGCAGGGAGCTTGGGAAAAGAAGGGGTATAGGAAGGGATATGGGAAGAGACATAGGTGGGAGTAGAATTGTATACATCCAAGGAGGATTAACTTGATGCAGAAAGTGAGTGGAAGCTAATGAAGAGCTTAAGGCGATGGGGAGACGTGGTCAGAGCAGCAGGAGAAGAAGGCAGTCTTGTTCCTCTTTTAATGAACTGGCTTTTTGTGTGTGTGCATGCATGCATATGGACACATTTCTGCCCCCTGCTGAATGGAGGCAGGACTGCTAGACTGTGTCATAGGCCCTATACTGCTAAAACATTCTCCTTTTATTCAGTGGCAGGGTTCTTTGCTTTCGGAGTAGAAGTTCTGTCCTTATTGTTGAAGGTTGTATAAGCTAATAATTGCTTTCAGATGTTGGCATTTCTGCCAGTGGAAGCTTCAGCTCACAGGTTAATTCCTGTTTCCTCCAGTTTGTGAGTCCTGCCAGGAGTATTTCGTGGACGAATGCCCAAACCATGGTCCCCCCGTGTTTGTATCAGACACTCCGGTACCAGTTGGGATCCCTGACCGGGCAGCACTGACCATCCCGCCTGGCATGGAGGTGATGAAAGAACCCAGCGGGGAGAATGACGTACGCTGTGTGAACGAGGTTATCCCCAAAGGTCATGTCTTCGGGCCGTATGAGGGGCAGATCTCCAGCCAGGACAAGTCCGCAGGATTCTTCTCTTGGCTGGTGAGTGTCCTAACTCCTTCCCTAATTGTGACAAACCACGCGCACAATCTAGAGCAGTGAATTATGGGGTGATGGCAGTGGGTGCCTTTCTGTTGCTCTAAATATGCAGCAGCTTCAGGTCCACCTATTGTAATTATTTTTTTTTAGAGATACAGATTAGAGAAGGGGGCTGGGAGTCAAGATTCCTGGATTGTATTCCCAGATCTGGGAGGGAATGTGGTCTAGTGCAGGACTTCCCAACTGAAGGGACAAAACCCACAATGGTCCACAAAGGGGTGCCCTCTGGATCACAGCTCAGCAGCTGAGAAAGCATCGAAGTCCGATAGCCACTGGACTTAGAAGGAATGAATGGATAGTTTACTCCCTCTCTTCTGTCTCTTGCTGTTCTCTCTGGCATGCCCTCCAGCCAATCCTGAGGAAGCTCCTCAGTGTTTCTTCCTCAACTCTAAGGGTTGGGGGAGGATCACTTCTGGAGACTACAGAACTGTTCCTATGGTCTCTTGAAACAGCACTTCCCCCTCCCCTGAAGCAGAGCACTGTGAAGAGCGAAGGAGGGAGAAGCCCGCCAACGAGGATTCAACAGTCCCAACACCCCCTAAATCTGTCATCCATTGGGAGCAGCTCCACTACCACACAGTCTTCAGCATTAGAAACTATCCTGCTATTATCCCAATCCCACAACACTTTTCAGCCATAAAGAAACCACGAGGTGGTGGGTGTGACACACTTGAGAACTGCTTTGCTTTGTGACCTTGTCTCAAGGTCCTTATTTCTGTGCCACAGTCTAGCCATCTGCAAAGTGGGGATATGTCTCAGTTCTGAGGGAGAAGAGGAAGAGGGGAATTCAGTCTCTGGATCTTAGCTGAGACTGTCAACAACTGCACAGAATAGTGCCAGCTGCAGGTGTAGTTTTGTGATGTGGATATTTGTACACTGGGCAATGGACTGATACCACCAAGCTCATCTCACACAGGGGACCGCAAACACCCATTCTGTGGGAGCATGCTGGATGCTCTACTGGTCTGGGCTAGACTTGAAACCATGACCTAGAGGTAAAATGCTTTATATCCCAGTACCCCCGATCAGGGATTAGAATGGAAATATGATCTAGAGGTGAGGAGTTCTGTATTCCCTGATTCCCTCTGAGCCAGCCAGTCTTTCTGTTACTTTTATTTTATTATTCTACAGATTGTTGATAAGAACAACCGCTACAAATCTATAGATGGGACAGATGAAACCAAAGCAAATTGGATGAGGTGAGTCCGGCTCTCTCCTGACTTCCCTGGAAGGGGCTTATGATCCAGAGAAAAGGCAGGAGGTGCTTCTCATCCCTCTGTGTTACAAAAGACGCCCTTTCTTACAGGGTTCAACTCTTGCGTTCTTCTCTTATGTGCTCTTGTGAGAGTCCTCTGCTGTCGGATTGAATGATCGGATCTAACCGAGGGAGGTGTGTGCAGAGAATGGCTGTTCTTTGTGATGAGGAAGCACAGTAAAAATAGTGAACAGATATCCACTTCCCCCTTTTTACAAACATTAACAAGTCTCACTCCTGTTTTCTTTGTTTTCCCCACCCCCATTTTACTTTCTAGTGTTCGCAAATAGTCTTGCAGAAAATATTCCATATTGATTTAATCCTTTCCCATTTTTCAGACTTTGAGAGAGAGAGACTTTTTCCTTATGTTTCTAATGGAGCAAAATCTGCTATGGCTCTCTTCTGTTTGTTACTAGTGTCACTAGTATGATTGATTATATAGGTACAGCACTTGTTATTGAACTCTACTGGCTGAGTGGCTTCATAGCATCAGAACACAGAGCAATGTAGGTATGGGACAAAAAGTGGATCTGGTTCTCGAATGGAGCAGTGAGAAATGAAGGTGTTTAGCACTTATATAGCACTCTTTAGTCTGAGTTCTTTACAAGTGTTGATGTACTCTCTGCAGCCCCCTGTGATGTTATAAGCAAGGAGCATTTACCTTGTATCAATGGGGAGGCTACTCCAGAGAGGTGAAGTGACTTGCCAAAGGCCACAGCGTATCAGTAACAGAGTTGATAGAGGGCATGAGAACTTGTGGGGTTCTTGCTACTTCTGTGTTGTTACTAATCCATAACACTGCCTTCAGTAGTGGATTTTTGAAGAGCTAGATAGTTGGTGTTGGGAAAGCATTCCAGATGAGATCAAAATAACTCTGGGGTTAAATTGTTGGCCCAAATGCACACTTCCCTTATTAGCTTCACCAAAGAAAGAGACATAGTGTGGAACACGTGTGACGATACTACAAAGACAGCCAATCCAGCCTATATTCTGGCACTGCTCTTCCTTTTCAACTGCTTTGCATGAATGGAGGATGTCCTGTCCCTTGTATCCAGGATATTCAGTTAATGAGACAAGAAAGGCTGGAGTTCTTAATATTGTCATGTGGTCTTCTGTGTGTGAGAAACCTTTACTCCTGTAGGACTGCTCTCTAGTCTGGAGTTATGTAATTTATGGAAAAGAGAAGAGGTGGGAGGAGGACTGGATGGATATTTGGATGTAGCTCTTACAGCAAAGATTTCAAAGATCAGAAGCCGTAGTAGAGATTTCCATGGTCAGAAGCCATGGAGAGATTTTTCTGCTATTGTTACCCAGTCAGGGGCAAAAGTGGGAGCAGAGAAAACATGGTCCTATGAAACAAGAACCTATAATAATATCTTCCTCCTGGATTTGACTTGCATGGCCCTACTACTTCCAATTTCATGTAGGCCCTAACCTGGACCAGTTACCAGCACAGCGCCATAGGACAGAATGACCTCACAGGAACCTTTTCATAAACCAGCATTTGCCTTAGTTATGTCCTGATGAAATGGCCAAACCATTCTGCTCAAACTGATAGAGTGAGTAGACTATAAAAAGTTGGATGGAGAAAATCGGGACAACAATGGAGATAAGGTGCAAGAGGGTCACCAGACTCCTTTAGGAGTTGTCTATCGGGGGACCCCAGACAGATCAGGAAGAAACTGAACTCCATGGAGTGAAATCTTTCTGATCCTTTCACAGACAGCCTGAAAAAAAGTGCTTCCCACAGTAATAGTGTGGGGATTTTGACTGTATTCATGCTAAGAAACATGGTGTTACTAGAAAGGATTGATGGGGAAAGTTTTTCTGTATTCAGAAACTTTCAGATTGGGTAGGCATGCAGGATCCTGCCTTAGCACCTTTACCTCGAGGATATTATCCCCAAAAGCTATACTTCTAGGAATGCTGTAGCAGAACCCGAATAAAGAGTAGCCGTCTCCTTGCCATTGCAAAGCATTCTCTCTGGGAACAGGGTGAGTCTGCTCACTGGGAAGGGGTAGTACGTGGACAGAAGCCTGAGCTGATTCACCATTGTATTGTGGTATGTGTGTTTGACCCACCAAATCTGATCACCTTTATATTCCCAGTGATGGAATTTGGCACTTTCCAGTTCTTACTCTTTGGGGAATCTAGATTCTGTTTAACTAGGGCAGTAGATAGGAGGAAAGGAAGAACACAAGACAGGGCAAGTGACAAGCACAAGACAGGGCAAGTGTCAAGTGACACGTACAATGTTGCATTTTTCCTTCTCCTCATGCTTCATCTCTGAGACGCTCTTGGAGCTGAGCTGCATATTGAGATGGCTACTGATCCAAGAACCAGTCACTGTAACAGTCTCCTCTTTGCATAAAGGGTTGTTGTCTCTAATACTGTGTGGAACATAGCGGTTTTGTTTGTAGGGATTTATGTGAACCATTTCCTCAGTCTCACTTCACATAGGGACTGGCTTTGAACAAATGCCCTGACACAGATCAAATCTCAGTCAAAATCACTATGTTGCCTTCAGCTTTAATAAAAAAACACATGAATCTACCCTGATCCTGAATCTTACAAGGGCTCACACAAAACCCAGAACCACCCTCATTGTTTTGGGATGTGGAGGAGACACTTCCTACAGTTCTTGGTGACCCTTTGTCATAAGGGATGAGGCAGGGGATATATCTGGATAATGGAACTGCCTTTGAAATAGGGCAGGGAGCCCTTAGGACACCCTCTGGGTGACTCACCATTGTCCTCACTGGAAAATGGTGAAGGGAAGCATCTGAAATTGTGACAGTGTTCAAAGGGATTATCATAGTGTGGTGTCTCATATGTGAGAGTCCTAGAATTCCTGTGGCAGGTTACAGTCTCCAATCTGTTGTTAGAAAAGAGCTCTTGAATTCTCAGAAATGTATTATCTGGTCCAAATCCCCACTCTTGGGATAGGAAAGACTTAATTTACCTCACCACATGCACATATGTGCATGGAAATGTCTGTTTTTGCTTTTTTAAGTTTTGCATTGTTGGTGCAACTCTTTGGGAACATTTTCCTATCACGTTTATGAAGGCTGCATATGCCTACAGTTGGGATGGGTTTGTAATAGCACTGTCTTATTTTCTTCAGTCTTTGGGCAAGGTTGGGGATGAATGCTGGTTTCAGTGCCCATGCTCATTTAATTTAAGTTGGATTGCATACATCCATTTCTATTATCTCTTAGCGTGTGGGGCCTAAGGGCTTTTATGGGTCCCCCTGTTTCAGTGAATTGCTGTGAAGGAATAAGAAGTAAACTCTGAGAGAGCCACAAGCTTCTTGCAAACATGACTCTGAAGCCATTGTGCATTTGCTCCTCAGAAGCAGTATAGAGTGTAGGTGGTTTTGTATTCAGAATGGTTCCATATATCACACATTTGCAATTCTCAAATATTCCTTTGCAACTGAAAGTGAAGCTTGTACAGCTTTAAGCCGTCTCTGGGGACCTGTTCCTTCTGAGCTGAGGCATGAATTCAAAACTGTGGATGGGCTTTTATGGCTCCTGTGGGCAGGACCTGGCAACATCCCGCATTTCATTCTACATGGGCCTACAACGCTTGAAAGTTAAAGTCGTCTCCTTCCATTATAGATGCCAAAACTAGAGGCCTGAAGAATCTCTAAAAGGCAAAACACTAGGTTTTAATACTGACCCATAACTCATTCCAGGCTTCTGGTAACTATCACTACACCACGCAAGCCTGTCACAACCCTGTGCAAACCTGCTAGGAACCTGACCCTTGTTGGCTTCATGTTTTGTCTTAAAATCAGGCCAGACTTCGCAGTTTTTGTAGAGTTTTGTTTGTTGGTGTTTGGATTCTCTTAAGCCACAGACTCAGAAGGAAAAATTGGTATGAGCCCCTAGGATCTGAAACTGCCACATCTTACTTTAGCTTGTGACACAGGGCCTGTCTACACTACCCACCAGATTGGGTTTAGTATAGACACAATAAACTGACTGCTGAGCACTCTCCCTTCAACTCCAGTACTCCACCAGAACGAGAAGCGTAAGTGGAGTTGATGGGGGAGCATCAGCTGTCAACTTACCGCAGTGAAGATACCGTGGTAAGTAGATCTAAGTATGTTGACTTCGGCTACGCTATTCACATAGCTGAAGTTGCGTATCTTAGATTGACCCTGTGTGGTAGAGACGAGACTTAAGACAAGCCTTAAGAGCAACTGTGCAATTCCCTGTATGGCATTAGCTGCAATGGCAAATTTTGGACCCATAATTCGCCACTGGTGCAGCTCCAACGAAGATAGAAGTCGTGGAAGCAGTATGGTAGACAGGGCTCAGTCTTGTTAACACTGTCTGCTTACTTTGCTCAGAGCAACTCCCAAGTGAGTTCTCAGTTAAAATCTTGCCTACTTTCCCTTTATTGAGAGATTACTGTTACCCCTTTTGATCAGTACAGTTAGCCAGTACTGGAAGTCTTGCTGGTTGTTTCAGTTAGAAGGAGAAATTGATGATGTTGTCTCAGATATTTGTTTGATACAATTCTGCTTGTTTATAAAGAATGTGGATAAAGTCCAGTTTCTCTGAACACAGTAGAAATCATACAGGAGACAGTCCTATTTTCCCAGCCAACCTTTAGTGTCCATGCAGCACAGGGCCTTTTGTTTAAGGTGTCCTTCAATTAACACTCCCCCATCTTCGTCCCATTCCCCCACCTCCACCCCACCTCCATAAACTTCATGATATTAATTATAACTTCTGATAAACATGTAGTGACACCATGCAGTAACACTATAACTATAATTAGGCATTTAAATGTGTGGTCCTAGATTAGATTACACTTATTTTTAAAGACATGTTAGATTTTTTTCATTTTCCCCCCTGCCATCACAGTGCTACACATATAGCACAGAGTTAAGGTGTTTTGAATGCTCTAACTGGGCATTTCCATACTTAATATGTTTAGATTTCTTTTCATTTTTAACATACGTCTGAATTTCCTGGATTTGTAATTGTTGATTTGGGGTTAGTTACATCATCACTGATTGTTTTTACCTTAAATTACAGATATATATTTTCAAACTTCACTCCATCTTGAGGTATATTTTGTGTGATTTTCCTTTTTTAAATGATCAGAAACATCATACATCAATGCTAAACAGGAAACCCAAAGAGATCATTATCATGAATCTGAATGATTGGAACATGTGTTGTATCAACCTTAAATCATGTTTATTTGAAATTTTGGGGCCTGAATCATCTATGTATTCTGACTGCTTTACTCTGCTCTGGAATAACACAAAGCACCCTGAACATACTGATTAGGTAAACTGGGTTTACAGGTGCTTTGTATTCTCAGTGCCCACACCTGTTTCCCCTGCCCCTCCAATCTTTCATTTTCCTGCACCCGCCAGGGCCAGATTAACCCATCACTGGGCCCTACCTAAACATACACTCTTGGGCCCCTCTCTGCTCATGAATAGCAAACAGCCATAAAGTATACTTTCCATGGCTGGGCTGACTATGCTGGGGATCCACCTGTGGTAGCCTGTGGATAAGATTTCAGTGAGTTTTAACTGTAAGGGAAATTGAGTCTGCATTGTGTTCCCTTATTAAAATTGTTTAGAATACACAAGTAAGGTCTGACACAGCATACTAAGATATTTTAAAGATCCCATTTTTAAATTGTTACTTCATAAGCTAATTAATGGACTTCGTACATTCTCACAAAATTCATTCACTACTCAGTGTATTGGCAAGGATATGCTGAAATGTTCAGACATAACAAAGAGTTTGAATCCTTGCTTTGAACTCAATTCATCCATAATTGTGGAGCTCAAACTAGCACCTCTATAATAGTCCCAATTTCAAGTTTTAAAGTTACCTTTATAAAAACAAAATGGTTGCCCTTTTCTGTCTCGACTGAGGAATATTGAAAGCTTGTTGTGGGTGTGGGCGGAATTGGTCCCCACCAACTCCCTCTTTCTGGAGATCAGCCCAGTGCAGTACTGGCCATGTCGTTGGATGTGGGGGGGGGGGGTAGTTGGCGTTGATTTCTTTTTACCCAATTGTGCTTTGTGGGATGTTCAACCCAAGGAATATGACTGAACGAAAGAGGAAGCCCAAGTTTTCCAAGGAAGAGCTGGACATTCTGGTCACTGAGGTGACCCGGAACGAAGCCATGCTGTTTGGGAGGGAGACAATGCGTCTATCCCATGCTGACAGGGACAAGATCTGGGAAGGCATAGCCAGGAAAATTACATCAGTCAGCCAGGTCCCCAGGTCTGTAAAAGACATTAAGCACAGATGGGACGACATGAAGAGAAGGACCAAGGACAAACTGGCATTCATGCAGAGGTCCCTCTCCAGCCCTGGCAGCACGGGGCGGCCCTCGGCCATCGTCCTGACCGCCCACGAGAGAGCCATCGAGTCGACGCTGCATTCGTCACACCAGATGCACGGCTTCCGGAGAGCGGATCTGGACGTGGTTGACAGCCCATCAACGAGCTGTAAGTATCTCTATATTAACCTCTGTTTTATGCTCACATATCTGAGTTTTGACACAACGGTGTCATTTGTGAATTATACGAGGTGTTGTGTTGCCTTCCTGCTCACTGTGGTGTTGGTCACTAACAGGTCTCTGTTAATCATGGTGAAGTGAGATGGAAGTGAATTTCCCCCATCCCAAATTAAAATTTTCTTCTCATCCAGTTCTCCCAGCTTTATGCCCTGTTATCTCTCCCCCTGTCCTGTGGTTGGACAGTGATAAGGTTCTGCCTTTTTAAGGGATGGACAGCAGCTATCAAAGTCTTACCCAAGCCAACCAGCTATGAGGAGCTGGGTGCAACTACTTCCAGTCAGTGGAAAGGCAGTTATGAAGGACTAGGGAGAGTTCCCAAATATGCATCCCAGTAGGGACAATATTTGCACCAAATCCCATTATTAATGGATCCACTGCATTGTAACCAGCTTCAGCAAAGTCCTCTTTTTATGGTGACCGCTGATGCTTGTGCTCAGGCCGCTGTGGGCTTCTTATCTAGTGGTTTGAGTGTTGAGTGTAGGTAGTGTCAATAGAAAGGACATATTAATGATTTTTTTTTCTTTCCTTAAACAGAAGATTGACTCTGCTTTTTAGCTACACTTCCAATAGTGAAACTCACTAACTCCTTCCAGCTCTGTAGGCCTAAGCTCCTTTCTACTCTGTGTTGGTTTGGTTTGGTTTTTTTGCCTTTACTTATGAATTTTTCTGTGTGGATGTGGAACTTGCTTTGCTGTAAGACTATGGAGATATAAAGTAGGGACGGAGGGATATCTGTTATTCTGGAAAGTGGACTAAGTATAGTTTCACTCTTGGTATCCTCCCACCATGTTGTCTCTTCCCTTAGTGGTCTACCAGTTATGTTGTTAATGAAATGCAAGGACAGAATTCTACTAGCACTGGCAAAGTTGGGCTCAGTTAGAGTATGTCTATACTGCAAAGAAAAACCGAGATGCTGAATCTCAGAACCTGGGTCTAGTGACTCAGGCTTATAAGACTCATGCTGCAGGGCTAAAAATAGCAGTGTAGACATTCCTGCTAGGGCTGGAACTTTGACTCCGAAACCCTGTGAGGGGGAATGATCTCTGTTTTTCTTTGCAAGATAGACATGCCCTTAGACAACTCCTTGCGCCTGTCTTTCAGAATCAGAGGGGTAATGTGCACATTTATATGGAGTTTCTAGCCTTTAACATCCAGAGATTCACATCTGAAGTAATAGCCTTTTTCAAAATAGTTAATATGTCTGCGTGAGGATATCAGTAGGTAGCTAGAAGTGTAAGGCATTATCATTATATTTGATGTACATATGCCCATGAACAGGATTATCACTAGATTTTTATTGCAATCAATGTCATTGCATTGAAGTGGGATTTTCTTTGTGTGGCTTCTCTCTCTTCGCCTCACCCCCACCCCTGCCTCACATCAGTCTAACATATCTAGTTAACTTGGGGTCTTGTTTTAAAGCATCATCTGTAAACTACTAAATTACATCCCTTGGCACCAAACCAAAAATATTGCAATGCAAGTCAAATTTGGCAAGGACCAGGTGCCATTATGTAAAATATAATGTAAACAATAGTACATGACCAGGTGTTTGTCATCAGATATTTGCACATCTCTGGTGAGTTTTGACACTAGCCTGAAGGCCAGCTGTCTTAATTTAACCAGAACATGCAATTTTCTTACTTAGCCGTGCTTTTGGAGAAGGTAGGTCATCGCTATTGTTTAAAATTATTTTAGTTTCTGGTAACAAATCCTGACCCATATGGTTATATTGGATACCCTCGCAGGTTGGATCCCTCCTCAGCTGATTGGGTTCCTTCACTGTCAGTGCCTGAATCACAACATTTGTTGCTCAGGTGCTAATATTTGCTTTACATGGGCAAGCATGTTTAAGTTATGCACCAAAAACAGTCTCTGGCGGCTTGTCTTTAATGCTAGGATAGTGAAGTGAAGAGAAAGCTTTCCAGCTGCTCTAAGATCTCTTGAAACAAGTCATTGGAGAGAAAGTTTTGCCATAATAATTTGCACTTCTTGTTCTGTTTAAAGCTGATGAAGATGAGGAAATGCCAGGCCCCTCACAGGAACACCACTTCTCATCACTGCAGAGGGATGGTGAAGAAGCCAGCCAGCTCTCTGGGCCGTCTCTCCTCCGCACTTCTTCTTCATCTGATCAATCTGAAGCTACCAACCAAAGGCAGGAAGTGCAGCACTTGTCCCCACATGCCCAGTCATCCTACAAACCCCCTCACCCACGCACCAGGAGCCCACCCCTTTCTAGCTTCGATCGGCAACTACTCCATTCCCACAGCCAGCAGACAGACCTGTTCAGGCAGTTCTGCCAGGAGCTGGTGGCTATCCACAGAGACATGGCAGACAGCATGCATGTGGTTGGCCAGAGGATGGCTGACCTGACTGGGCAAGTCAGCCAGATGTGCCAGACCCTGACAGAAATCCGTGATGGGGTCCAGGCTTTTCATAGGGTACAGGACCCTAATGCCATCCCAACGACTGTCCTGCAGGCACCCTTCTCAAGGAACCCATCTGAGCCCCGTGCAGAGTCCAGCCAAAGTCCCCCAAAGCAGACTGCTCCTGCACGGACTACCAGGTCACAAAAGAGAAAACACCATTTTTAATCGGCTTCATGTTAAATAAAAGAAGGGCGGCCTACCCTGAGCTGCTGCGAATTCACAGGGCCTCCACCCAGGGGGAGGAGCAGCAGTATGATTTATGGCAGCTGAGTAGTAGGCCCGGCCTGACAAACAGGCATCTCAAGCCTTTTAGAACCTGAATTGCAGGGAAGTTAAACCTCAACTCTATTTTGAGCCATCCGGGCCCCTTGTGCTTAAGTGCTCTAGAGGCTGAGAGATGCAATTAGATTGATTCCTTTTGATCTTGGAGGATGCCTGTGAAACATTGTTAGGGCAACATATTTACAAACTTCCTTTAAAAACCAAACCACAAAATATCCCAGCCTCTGTCCTCCAACCATTATCCTGCAAATTGGCATATGTGCTGTACAGATTCTTAACTAAGTGATGCATCATTATAGCTTTAAAGTCTGTAATTGCTCATTAGTTCATCTTGTGCTCTGTAATAATGGGAAACCAGGGCTGACTGTAATAATTATATGCAGCTTTGGGAATGGGGATATAAAAGTGAAAATGCTGAGATGAGGAGAAAGTAGATGCAGAGAGAACCGCCCACTCACTGCAACTCAGGAGAGACTGTCCAAGCACTGTTTGACGGAGAGGATTGTTTTCAACGTCCACTGAGAGTAGGATAAGAAGTAATCTAGTTTAGTTTGCAGCAGAGGAAAATTTAGCTTAGATATTAGGAAAAACTTCTTAAATATAAGGATAGCTAAGCACTTAAACAAGCTTCCAAGGAAGATAGTGGAATCCCCATCACTGGAGGTTTTTAAGAAAAGGTTGGACGAACACCTATCTGGGATGGCCTAGGTCTACTTAATTCTTCCTTAGCATGAGAGGATGGACTAGACGACCACTCCATCCTTCCTACATTTCTGTGATTCCATAACCCCTCAAAGAGGTGGCGTTGCACTTGCCCAGAACCCTGCGGTATTGCGGACACTTGCATTGCAGGGTTTAATCCATCTATTTCCTTGAGTGTATCCAAGGCTCTGTCTGCACGGCACAGTCAGGGTTAAACATGGCTAGTTTTTTGTAATATGATTGTGACCAAACAGGGTTGTATCATGTTCTTTTCTGTCATGTTATAACCTCTGTCATTTTTGTACACCAAAAAATGTGCTAGGTACTCTACAGAAACAAGTAAAGACATAGTGCCTGATTCTAATCTCATGTACACTAGTTTTACACCAGTGTAATTCTATTGACTTCAGTGGAGTTATTTACACTGGGGTATCCTGGGGGAGAATTTGAGGCATGGTCTCTGCCCTGAAGAGCTTACAATCTAAATTTCCTGATAGCTATCTAAGATAAAAGCTCAAACACTTTGTTTCTGTCCACACAAGCGAGAACTATGTTACAGCATTTTAAATTTTGTTGTTGTCGTAGGCTCCACGGGCCTTTACATGCATAATCTTGGTTTTGAAACTGGGTTTTAATACCCTCATTTGACCTGGCTACAACGCACCTTGTTGAGTTGAATCCGCACAGCAGTTTTTTCACAGCACCACTGGGTGTTACCCTGGTTTCCACATCATCTCTCATGCCACCTCGGACTCCAGAAAAATCTGGGCAGTTATCCCTGTGTGTGCCAAGAGGACATTCATGCAGAGCAGCACCAGCAGCTTGTGAGCTGCGCTCTCTGGGATGTCCTGTTCCTAGAGCTAGGTAACTGCAGGACTATCCAAACTGGAGACACAAACAAAGTTGGGGGTTCACTTCTACACATAAGTGTTACTACTTGGTTGCACAGAGACTGCACATATTGTTCTAGATCTCTTGAAATGTTGACATAAGGTTAGCTGCCACAATTACTAACCAAGTACTAACCATGTTGGGTTTGTGAACACAAATCCGGTTTAGAGCCAGCCTTGTCACAAGCTAATTTCAAATTCAGCTAAAGGTTGTGTAGGCAAAGCCTTAGTAGACAGGGAACTCAGACAGCACAATATGTGAGATCTACTTTACTGTTCTGAAACTGTTAAGAATGTGTTCTTTCAGCTTTTTGCTTTTTTTCTTCTAAAATATACTGTGATCATTGTCTAAAATACTTCAGTGTTACTGCAGTGGTTGAGCCATTCCTGGTGTGTGTATTTTTTATTTGACTGTCCAATACAAATAGGTTAAATTTTAATTGCGTGAGAAAAGGGCTCTAGTTCAAGAAAGCCAAGGTCTCGTGAGGAGAAAACTTCCTTTTTTCTATGAATTAATCAACTTTGGATTCTCATAGATGAATTTCTCCAGAACATCAAGGCCAGAGCAGGGCAATGCTCACTTTCCTTTCTATTAGTCTGCCATTTTGCTTCAGAATATTTGTATTCTGTAGAAAAATACTGTTTTTGGTTTTTATGATGGGGAAATGTATTTGGTCTCGGCAGAGGTTGGAGAAACTTTTCTAATGTGGCTTAGGGAGAAACTGAGAAATGGCAAATGTTTTAAAAAGCTTGTATGAGTAAATACAGTACTACTGCTGAATATTATTAGTAACATTCTTAGTTTATATTTATTATAATATTTGGTCCATGCTGATGTCTTGTTGATATAAAGACAAGATTAGTCCTCCTGATTATGTTGTTCTTGGGGAGCTGCTGTGAGAACTCTCAGAGCTAGACAATGAAGGTCTGATCTCTGCAGCTGGTAAGCATCCGCAGTTCCCAGTGACTTTTATGGTGGTTATGGGTACTCAGGATTAGGATTAATCCCTTAATGTACAGAAGCACTTAAAGAGCAATGACCCTCAAGGTGGTGCTAGTCCTTTGGAGACCCTATGCAAGAATAACTCCTTACCATTACCCCTTACCCACTCCCTAAAAATACTAACTGCATTATTTCTGCAAACCAAAAAAATGTACCAACACAGCACATACAAATATGCTTGTTAAATATGCTTGTCCACATTAAGTAAAACGAATAGTATTTTGGAGGTAATACTAAATTGGAAACCCCCTTGAGCGGCTTGGGGCCCTAAGCATTTGCTTAGACTCTTTATGCCTGGAGCCACCACTGATGACCATTTTCTGTTCTGCTAATGGGACAACCTAAAGCGCAAACCCCTGAAACATCAGGGCTTAGGGGACTAGTGATGAGAAAGGACCACATATTATAAAACCCAGTGACTAGATTAAGTTATATCCCTGAATTTCTTCTGTGGAGTATTACTGATGGGGCCTGATTCCCAGGGAGAATTGTCTGCCCTTGTAGACCCTCAGTGAAGTGGTGTGAAGGGCACTTCCTCCTGTGCACATCACGCTGACTGCTGGTTGAAGCCTGACAAACAAAGTGCCCATGTTGAAGCATTCTGCTGTGCTTATGCCAGTATTTTCATTTCTTGTATATGCTGGAAAAATATTTCTTTCAAAGTATTTTGTTAAATAAATGACAATAAATATATAACACTTTTAACACACATACTTGTTGGGTCATTTGTCCTTCCCGCTCCATCTCTGCCTGGATTTGTGCCAGGGAAGCTAAAGTTAAAGATCTAGCGTACACAGCTGTCTCAGCAGCCACATCTATTTTCTGTCTGACATTCCCAGACATCCCAGGGCTGCCAAGTGTCACAAACCTGGAGTGGCACACAAGTCTTTGGCAGCCCTGTCGCTTGTGGCTGGGCTGCAGGTGGGCTCTCCTGTGGTCACTGGAATGGAGGCAGCAAGCTTCTGCTGTTCCTCCTGGGTCTGCTGTGGCACCTGCCTTCAGGTGCGCTTCTCTCTTCTCTCCCCTCGGCTTCTACTGGCACCAGACCAGCACGGAGCCCCCAGAGAGGAGATAGTGCAGGTAAATGTGGGGAGACAAAGAGGACAGAATTAGGGAGGCTGACGGGGAGAGGGGCAGAATGACTGAGAGAAACCTTTTTCTGGGCTTCCCAACTGTCCCACAACACACACACACTGCCCCCCAGTGGCCTGTGTCTCTCTCTCTCCAATACTTCAATCTCCATTGGGTCCCCCTTGTTCCCTCCAAAGTCCCCTTACTTCTGAAGTGTGTGAGAAATAGCTACACCAACCATCCCTGAGCAGGGAGACCCTGAGAGTTTCTTAGCTGCTGGGTGTCCTGAATCAGCTGTAAGAGTGGAGCAGGGTAAAAAATATACAGAACAGCATTCATCCACTAAATTGAAAGCGCATACTACAGGGCAGCTTCTGCATAGTTAGGATCACTACTGCTGCTGCCTGCTTGCTTCTCCGACAGCTAAGGAATCAATTCCAGTCAATACGCACCAGCAAAAGCGGCAGGCTCCCACGTCTCTGGGCAATGCAATATCTGAACAGTGCTGTTGATCTGAGACCTGGCATTTTTCTGGGTCGGAATGGACTGGGCAAAGTCCTTGTCAGCATTTGGCTAGGGATTTTTTATGACTTTACACTCTGGCTTCTCTGTCCCAGGGCAATGGACAGCTGGGAGACTTTATCACCCCGTGAGAGCTAAAATTCATTATTTTCACTTTACTTAGTAATCTGCAGCTACCTCTTCAAAACCAGAAACTATTGCGGATGGATGGGTTTGACTGAGTCTCATGTCCTGGTTACCAGTATCTCTCTCCTTTTGGAACCTCTCCTCACATAGGAATATTGCTGGGAAACAGCCTTAAGGTCTCGTCAGAAATTGTACCTGTGTCTACATTTTCACGAGAACTGCTGCAGCGCTACAGCTGCACCGCCATAGCAGTTCAGTGTAGCTGCTCACTCTCATGACAAGAGTTCTCCCTTTACTATAGTTACTCCATCTCCCCAAGAGATGCTAGCTAGAACAACACCTGAGTTAGTTTGGCTCAACTATGTTGCACCGGGGTGGGGATGGATATTTTCACATCCCTGAGCCATGTAGCTGGGTCAACCTAACTTTTGAATGTAGATATCGTTAAATTCCTTCTATCCCCTCATGTAGACAGTCTTAAATTGGTTTGAGCACCTAAGGTGGTGTCTACACCTAAAATGTAGGTTGACTTAGCTCCATCTCTCAAGGATGTGAAAAAAATTGCCCCAATGAGAGATGTAGTTAAGCTAACTTAAGCCATGGTATAGACACCACTACACTGATGGAAGAATTCTGTCAACCTAGCTACCACCTAGCTACAGTGATGGAAAAAATCCCTTCCGCTGCTGTAGCAAATGTCTACAGTATGGTGCTATAGCTGCAGCACTGTAGTTGTGCCACTGCAGTGTAGACGTAGCCTCACATCAGTTTTAAGATGATTCAGTACTGTTCAAAGGCACTCTTAAACAAATTCAGAAATGCCTACACAATGGGGTTGTATTAATCTAAACTACACCAGTTCCTAAACAGGTTGAATTACAACAGTGTAATTTGTATTTGGAGACCAGGCCAAAGACACTGGCTAATTGCTAGGTGATTAACATCTGGGAACTAACCATTTTCCAAAGTAGGCAGGGGCCACTAGAGAGCTGTCTGCACAGGAGCAGGGAAGGTTTTTGATTGCTGGGAGATTGGCTTTGGTAAGGTCTTCTGGGAAAATGCAGAATCACCTAGCCTTTCTTCCCATCCAGGAATTCTCTGATCACAGAAACAAAGGAATGGAAGAAAGCTCAAGAGATTATCTAATTCAGTCCCCTGCACTGAAGAAGAACTAAGTATTATCTAGACCATCTCTGTCAGGTATTCGTCTAACTTATTCTCAAAAATCTCTAGTGATGGAGATTCCACAACCTCCCTAGATAACTGGTTACAGTGCTTAACTACCCTGACAGGAAGTTTTTCCTAATGTCTAACTTAAATCTCCCTTTCTGCAATATAAGACCATTGCTTCTTGTCCTGTCCTCAGGGGATAAGGAGAGCAATTTGTCACCTTCCTCTTTATAGTAACCTTTTACCTACTTGACTGTTATCATGTCTCTTCTCCAGACAAAACAAACACAATTTTTTTCAGTCTTTCTTCATAAGTCCTGTTTTCTAGACCCGTATTCATTTTTGTTGCTCTCCTCTGGACTTTTTCCAATTTGCCCACATATTTTCCAAAGTGTGGTGCCCAGAACTCCAGTTGAGGCGTTATCAGTGCTCAGTAGAGTGGAAGAATTGCTTCTCGTGTGTTGCTTTCAACACACCTGCTAATACATCCCAGAATGATGTCCGCTTTTTCCGCTTTTTTTTTTTTTTTTTTGCAACAGTATTACATTGCTGAGTCTTATTTAGTTGGTGATCCACTATAACCCCCAGATCCTTTTCTGCAGTACTCCTTCCTACACATTTTGTATTTATGCAGTTGATTAGTCCATCCTAAATGTAGTACTTTACATTTGTTTTTATTTAATTTCATCCTATTTATTTCAGACTGCTTCTCCCAGTAGATCATTTTGAATTTTAATCCTGTCCTTCAAAGCACTTGTAGCTCCCCCAGCTTGGTATCATTTGCAGACTTTATAACAGTACTCTCTATGTCATTATCCAAATCATTGATGAAGATGTTAAATAGAACCAGACTAAGGACAAATCCCTGCAGGACCCCCTGGATATGCTCTTCCAGCTTGACTGTGAAGCATTGAGAAATGCTAAGTATGGTTTTCCAAATAGTTGTGCACCCACCTTGTAGCAGATTTGTCAAGGCTACATTTCCGAAGTTTGCTTATGTGAAAATCATATGAGACAGTATGAAAAGTCTTACTAAAGTCAGGATATATCATATCTTCTGCTTCTCCCTCATCCACAAGGCTTGTTACCCTGTCAAAGAAGGATACTAGGTTGGTTTGACATGATTTATTCTTGACAAATCCATGTTGACAGATACTTGCTAGGTCCTTACAAATTGATTGTTTGATTATGTGCTCCATTATTTTTCCGTGAATCTGCCTTGCCATTTAAACATGCTGCCAGTTCCAGTGTTTTTTCCCCCTCCTCTCATAGTTCCCACCTCAAGGGGACATTTGGTGACAATGTAATTTGAAACTGGTGAAAGGAAATACTTCTTTACAAAATGCATGATGAATGTGTGGAACTAACTGCCACAGGATATTATTGGCTAAAAACTTGGTAGGATTTTAAAAGTTTAGTTATATGGATGAAACCATCCACATTTACATTAGAGTGGGCAAATACAAGGGATACAAAGCCTCTTGCTTTAGGGCATAAACCAACCACTAATTGCCTGAGGCCAGGAAGAAATTTACCAATGGGCAGATTATCTCAGAACTGTCCATTATGGGGTTGCTTGCTCCTTCCTCTGAATACTCCAGTATAGGCCACTGTCAGACTGCTTGAACTAGATCCATCACTGGTTGGATCCACAATAACATTTTCTGTATTTCACACCACTAGTTTCCAGTGTGACGGAAGGTCAGGAAATGACAGGCAAGGTATGTTATATTGAAAGCTATGGCTGGGAAGAAAGAGTGTGCAGCCAGCACTGTACCTGGCAGGGGAAGCCAGGCTAGCAAACGAAAAGTAGATGGGAATTGTAAGCTGGGAATTGTGAGCCTTAGTGTATCTAAGGATCAGGCAGAAAATTTGAGAGGTTTGAGGGGTTGGCAGGCATAGTAACAGGAAAACGTGGCTTTAACAATATCTTGTTCTTGTGTGACCTAATAGAAAATATTACCAATTCACTCTCACACAAAGCTGAACCTTACTGAATTCTCAAAATCTATGATGGATCTAGTTATTGGGCACATACAAGATTATCCTGCCCTACAAGATACTATCCTATAAATATTAGTGTCATTGGCTACTGGCTTGAACCGTGCACATTCGGTAAAGTATGAAGGCCTTTGTGGAAGATGTTAAATATCTAAAAGTAATCGTGCTTGTGCAGACGAGCAGACTGATTTCATCAACGCTCCCACTGAACTGGGAGGCTGGGGATGAAGAGTAGCTGGAGAATCAGGCCTTACCTGTCACTGGAATGTTTCCGTAACTGCTTGTGCTGGGGCAAACATTCCCTGCACTTACTTTTGCTGCTCAGGTGGACTAACCACTGAACAGATCATAGCAAAGCAGCGTGTCTCCTGGGTGCTCTAGGCATTGTTTTTTGAATGCCTGAATAGGTCAACACAGAAGCGACATCTGATGCACAAGCACAATCCCTAGTAGCCGCCTTCCCAGTGCTACGTTGCTGTGAATGAGGGCTCACTTTTTCTGACATATTTATAAAAGGCTAATTAAAAAGTCTTGTAGGCTGTTTGGATTATTTTGCTGGTGGGAGTGTTAAAGGCTATTGTTTGCATAATTACTGATGACTGTAGACTACTGTGAGTACTGTGTATAGAACATAGTACATAAAACATAGCTGATTACAGTCAAATGGGCAGTTGGTTAACACTAAAACCAGAGCTGATTGAAGCTCATGCTGCTGGAGGCTTTGCAAACCTGTTTCTTGTATCTGCAAAACTTGATTAAGTTTGTGAACTTCCCCCTTGCAAGTGTGTGTGTGTGTGTGAGAGAGAGAGAGAGAGAGAGAGAGAGAGTGAGAATGTGAATTCAAGGAAAAATATGCACACTTCTCTATACAAAGAGAAGTTGTGCTTTGAATTAACAATGATTCATACCAGGCACAACAGTAGGAGACTGTAGAAGGAGGCATGTTGGCTGCTCTCCCATACTGACATTGGGGTTATTGGGAAATGGAGCCTTTAAAGCTGAAGAGAAGAGGAGTAAAAAGGGGAGAAGATGTTGCAAATTATATAGTTTTCAAATAGCATCAACCAGTTTTATATGCACAGTATTCGGGTTCTGCTTCTTGTCCTATATGACTATAAAAGGTGCTTAGCAGGAATTGATAGGACCCTTATGGCTTATAGGATGCCTTTCTTTTCTCCTCCAAGAAGAAGAAAAGGATGCGCTAGCCTGACTATTATATGTCTGCCTCTAAATCTGTATATTACCATGATGCATGTAGAGCAGGGGTCTCCAAACTTTTTTGACCATGCACCTCCTAGTAGAAAATTTTTTTTGAGCAGGCATCCCCACGGGGGAAGCCCCGCCCGCATCCATCCACTCCTTCCCACTTCCCCCACAACTGCCCCCCTCTAAACCCCCCCTCCTTGTCCCCTAACTTCCCCCCTAGGGCCGGTCTCCGCTGCGGCACCCGGCTCCTAGGGCCCATCTCCGCCATGGGGCTCGGCTCCTGGGGCTGGGCCTCAGCCGCAGCGCCTGGCTCCCGGGCTCGGGTGACAGCCACAGGGCGCGGGGCCTGGCTCCCGGGCGTGAGCCGCGTCACGCAGGACCCGGCACCTGGCACCCAGGCGTCAGCCACAGCGCACGGGGCCCAGCGCATGGGGTGGGGATGCAGCCGCAGCGCGCAGCGCCTGGGGCTGCAGCCACGGCGCGCGGCTCCTCCAGCCAGGGCTGCAGCTGCGGCGCGCAGCTCCTCCGGCCGGGGCTGCTGCCACGGCTCTTGCAGAGGAGCTGCCGGGGCAGCCCGGTTCCTTCTGCCTTATTGGAAACCTCCCGGGTATCCAATAACACAGGAGGAGCCGGGCTGCTCCGGCAGCTCCTCTGCATGCACTGCCCTGGTGGCAGGAGGAGCCACCCTGCTCCTCCTGCCGCCAGGGCCGCCGCGGTGCTTGCAGAGGAACCGCCCGGCTCCTCCAGCTGCCCGGGCCGCGCACCCCCGAGAGTGGTCTCACCCCCACCCGGGGGTGCGCGCACCCCAGTTTGAAGACCACTGATGTAGAGGATTGGCTGATTATCAAGACTAATTTCCATGTTCCCATTGGGCTAAAATTGGGTTTCTCGAGAACAGAAAAAAAAAATCTCATTGTTGAACTTCGATCTTTCAATCAAAAGTCATTAGAAGGTCATTAGCCTGTCTTATTGGATTTCAAGCATTTAGAGTTTGTCTACACTGTATTTTTTTGTACTGGCTACCAAAGAAACTGCACAAGTGCAAAAGCCACCAGTGTAGATGATCTCTGTTTCCTAGACTGCAGTTCAAAATGTTTGGCTTCTGCACTCATCATCAGCCACCATGATCTTCCCCCTTTCGAGTACTGAGGTATTGCTTAACCAGCAAGGGAGATCTAAGAAATATGGCTTATTTTGAAGGCTCAGATGGTGTTTGAGCATCTGTTGGTGGGAGGCCAGAAGGTGCTGTCATTTCCAGGAATGAGAGGGAATCTTGGGATGGAACAGGGAGTAGCAGAGTCCAGGAAGTCCAGAGTCCAGAAGTCACTAATTCTGTTTAACACATTTTAGGCAAGAAAAATGTCAAGGGTGAGTGTGTGCGTCACAAGCACTAGCAATGATAGTCCTTCAGATGGCATGTATATTGTTACAGTAATAGAAGTAATAACCTCCCTTCCCAGGCAGAAACAGCTACCACAGACCCAAGAACCTGTTTAATAGTCCTTAGGTATCCCTGTTCGTATTCTTGTATCTATGCACTGGCATATCATTGTCCATAATTCAGTGTTGTTATCCAGTCTTGTTATTTCTGTGGCTGTCTTTGAAGATCGTTCTGACATGACTGTGGATGTGTCTCAATTGATTTTGATAAGAAAGGAAGGGGGCACACCCCCACTGATGTTTGTGATTCAAGCCTGCCTTATCCTCATCCTCAGGTACGTGGTCATATCCCGAGAGGAGAGGGAGCAGAACCTGTTGGCCTTTCAGCATAGTGAGAGGATTTACTTCCGAACCTGTCGGGACATCCGGCCTGGGGAGAGGCTGAGAGTCTGGTACAGTGAGGATTACATGAAGCGGTTACATAGTATGTCCCAGGAGACCATCAACAGAAACCTCACAAGAGGTGAGTACCTTCCTTCACATCATCTTTTTTTTTCCCTTTCTGTGATCAAGCTTTGTGCACAAAGTACCTTCGATGGAAGGCATAATATAAATAAATAATATTCAACCCTCTGTATGGAGTCCTGAACTTCTAGAACCAAAGCCCACTGAGTGCAGAGTCCCTCCTGCCTGGTTCCCTGCGATAGATAAGAGTTTAAAAAAAACCCACACATTTTGGCGTAAAGGATCACAGAAGGGTATTTTCACTTTATGAACTGTAAGAAACTGAAACAAAGCACTGGAATCTCAGAACTTTCCCTCTACAAGGCTCTCTATTCTGAAGGCTGCTGAGCTGGTGACTCCCTGAAGACCATAGATTCCAAGATCAGAAGGGACCATTGTGATTATCTAGTATTTGGATGGTTCTGTGTGCATGTGAAAGGGATGTTTCCTTGGTGTGTTTTGTATATGTCTGATTTTCTGACATAATTTCTCTCTTTCTTCAGTGAGTTAATTTGGGGATATTGCATTGGCTAGAGACTCATCAGACATACAGCTTTACATGGCTTGTAATGCATATGGCAGGCTTTATAATTGGCAGTGGAATCAGATTGTTTTTTCCTTGGATTAGTATTGTTGTCTTATTGCAGGAATAGCCACACTGGAACAAATGCACTGGTCTTTTGGGCCAGCATTTAGTTGCCAATAAGGGAGATTTAGAGGAAGACAAAAACAAAACAAAACACAAAACCTCTAATGCACCTGATTGTCTGTATAATGCAATGACACAAAGGGGACCAAGGGAATTTATTTGCAAGCCCAGCCACAAAATGGCAGGGCCTGTGAGAGGCAGCCAAACTAAATACAATTTTATAATTAAAACCCCCTATGTGTATGATTGCACAGCTGCTGCCTTGACTTGGTAAAAGGTGTCTTCTGTTAAAACGTGGGTAGGGCAGAACCTCCTGGAAGATCTGTTTGTTCTGTCACCCTGCTTTTTACGCACTGGATATATGATATTATCATTGATATATTTGGTGAATATGCACTTACTCCATGAACAATTATATTAATAATTGTACCACATGCAAGCTTTAGGGGACTTGCTTTATCCCACACACATGCCAGTTTCTCAAATATTTTGAAACTTTCAGAAGATACTAAAGGGAAAGACTACGTCCTCGGTGTCCCACATGTCAGCTGGCAGTTAAGTGGTTATACCCCAATGCTGCTCTGAGCCTGGATGCCCATGACACAGGTTCTGAAAATCAATAGCCCTCCCACACAAACACCAGACTTGCATTTAGATCTTGGGTTTGGATGAATTCAGAGATTAAGCCACAGTGCACATGGACCAGAGTGAAGCTATGTGTGTAGTAAAGAACTGGGTCTGCATCTCACCAAGACCAATAATAGCCTCCTGCATGATCTTGTTTTAGGAGTGTAACTGGGCTCTTGCCGGTCCTCTCTTCAGAAACTCCTGGAGACCGATTAAAGTGCAGCACCTGTGTCCTTTATTACTTGTGTCCATCCCCACAACCTTTTATTTACACATATATCCAGACCAGCACTCAGAGAGACTGCTAGCTTCTCTGCCAGCAGGGATCTAGAGCCCCACATTCTTCCCTTTCCTGTCTCTCCCTTGGTCTCCTTTTCCACTCTGGTCTCCCATACTTCCTTCCTGCCAGCTTTTAAAGCAGGCTGGCTACTCAGGCCTGCAGGTGCATCCCCTCAGGCAATTAGGGTGTGGCCTCCCAGCCAGCCCCAGCTAGTACCTTTTGTCCCTGGGTCCAGGCTAACAGGGGCCTGGCTTGGTTCTCTTAGCCAGCACCGTTACAAGGAGAAATTGAGATGACTGAAAAGACCTACCGAGAAACCTGCAGGTATCTCTGGGAGCCAGTCGCTCTCTGCAATCGACTCGGTATTGCAGAACAGAAATGGAGATGTTGCAAATACTGAGGTCTTGTCTACAATATAGGGGAAATTTGATCTAAGCTACGCAATTTGAGTTACGTGACTAATGTAATTCAAATCAACATAGCTTAGATCTACTTACTGCAGGATCCACACTATGCGATGTCAACGGGAGATGCTCTCCCATCGACTTCCCCTACTCTTCTTGATCTGATAGAGTACAGGAGTCAATGGGAGAGTGATCTGTGATCGATTTAGAGGCTCTTAACTAGACATGCTAAACTGACCGCTTATGCATCGATCGCTGCTCATTGATCCCCCGGTAAGTATAGACAAGCCCTGAGCATCACTTGCAGGTTTTGTTTAGAATTCCCAGATTTTATAGCATCTGCTCTGAGGGCGGCTCTGGAAGGTGCTTCACCTTGCTGATCAGTAGAAAATAGAAATCTGTTAAATAATATTATATTTAGAAGCATACTCCAAGCATGTACAGTCCTCTACAGCCTGCCAAGTAAAAAGACAGACTTTGTAAAGTCCCAATAAGTAACAAAGCTGCTGTTATTTTTCATTTTGTTTTTATCAGTTTCTGCCTTAAGACCTATTATATAAGCTTTTTCATGTGGTTTAATATCTTTATAGGGGGCTGAACCATTTATTTAATTATAAAAGAAGTAGGATCAGTCTTAAGTCACTTCCTTTATCCATGGCTGCAGTCCTCCATTAAAGTGAAAAAAAAATAAGTGAATAATACAGTATATTCAAGCCCTTAGAAACGCCCTGGTGAAATGTGTTGAAACATAGGCTGTTGTTTTGGTTCACACGAAACGGCAAGTGGGGATACAACGCTAACCTAACAACCCAGCATGAAACTGGTTGTCCAGTTCAGCTCTCCATATAGTGGCATACCTTGAGTGTCTTGAGTCTTGCATCTTTTCTGCATTCATAGCATTGCTCTCCCCAGAAAGACCCTAGTAACTCCTACACTTTAACTCATGAAAGCATGAATATGTTTTAAAAACAAAAAATCGGCATAAAGCAACCTCTTGTTTGGGAAGTCTCCAGTGCTTGAAGTTATTTACAAGATAAGAAGAAAGATGGAAATTGAACCAAACCTATCATCCTTTGAATATCCAGGTAAGGAAATCTGGCTATTCCCTTTGTTTTAAGCAATTAATCATTTGTATAATGTTGCTTTTATTTTTTAATTTTGAGTAGTGGCCACATTGTTAGAATCCATTGGGACAAGCTATAGCTGTCCCAGCCTTGGAGGACATTCACCAGTTCTAGCTGAGTTGGCAATGTGTACCATAGGGATTAAGACTGAATGTCTTTGAGTTCTTTGCGCTCTCATCTCTGAAAGAGCCTCCAGACTGAAACAGAATGAAAAGGCTTCCAAGCTTTCTGTTGTGAAATGGGCAGACTCTGGGGTTCTGATGGAAAACTCTGAATCTCAAGCTTCATGTATGGTTCACCTGATACCTTTTACCAAGTCAAAGTAGTCACTGTTCTTCCAGAAGGGCAATAGGCATGTGCACAGGGCCCTGGGTTCCACTGTGATCAGTAATTAATTCTGTAGTCTCATTCCAGCACAGGTTGGTTATACCTGTTATGTTCGGCAACCTGCCTATAGTTTTTCTTCTCTTAAAAATGTATGGGTCCTACTCTGTATGGCTACCTAGATACTGTCTCTCCATTTTGAAGGCTTGCCCGTTAGTAGAGCTCCTCTTCTGAGTCTTGATTTCCACTGAATTCTTTTAGTTCCCTTATTTGTAGTGCAATAAACAAATATGCAGGGATTTGGCCTGCTTTTTTCTTTTCTTTTTAGTTTTGGATTGAGGAATATTTCAGAGTTCTCTTTGATGATCCCCACCCCTCACTTTCCTTTCTAGGAGATAAAAAATTACAGAGGGAAAAGTCAGAAAAAAATGTGGAAAATCAAGAGGATATGAGAGGCCCCCTCCAGCTCACCACTATAAAGCAAGGGAAGAGCCCCTACAAGCGCAGCTGTGATGAGGGGGAATCCCACACCCAGATGAAGAAAAAGAAGATTGATCTCATCTTCAAAGATGTCCTGGAGGCATCCCTAGAGTCAGCAAAGCGGCAAGAACACCAGCTAACAACAAGCACACCCCTTTCCATTAGAAAGGCATCCAAATACCAGGCCGAAGACATCTTCGAAAGGTGTGGTGCGGCCATTCGGCATAGCTCCCCAAACTTCAGCAGAAACCAAAATGAAGGTGAATGGAAGGTCCCTCATGGTTCCTCTTACAGTGCGGCCAAAGAGATGGGCCTCCTGGAAGATGAAGACGAAGAGCCTCTGTCACTCAAGGCAGACAGCCCGACTGAGCTATCGCTAGCATCGACTCAAGGAAACTCACATGAAATCCCCACAACTTCCTTCTGTCCCAATTGCATACGGTTGAAGAAGAAGATCCGTGAGCTGCAAGCTGAGCTAGACATGTTGAGATCTGGCAAGTTACCTGAGCAGCCTCTTGTACCATCTCAGGTACCTGAGCTCCAAGAGTTGTCTGATCCCACAGGTAAGTCACGCAGAATTAGAATGTTCTTCAAACGCTGCTTAAGGAGGGTAATGGAGTTACTATCTGCTGTGTATGCCTAAAATGTTTTACCCTGAATATTCTGAGGAAGGCCTTGTTTTATGGAAGCCTGCTGACTAGGTTTTGCAGGGGGCAGAAGCTGTTGCTATGAGTAGAATAGGAAGACATGGTTTGAGGAAGATTCTATAATGATGACATGCTCTATTTTGTTTCTATTGTAATCAATACACTGTCAATAAAAAAAACGGAATTCCATTGCAGCTGGTTTGTTTGCTGTATTCTTGATGTATTGTTTTGTGGGGGGGGTTTTCAGCAGAAGTACCAGGAATCTTTGCTTGAAAGTCTGAATGATTTGAAATGCTGAGTCTGAAATATACTGGCTCACTGCATGTGTATAAAGCATAATGAAGTCTTTGCCTCCTCAGGAAGCATTCATTGTTCACTCTATGGCCTTAATGCAAGCATGCGTCCCTTTCTGAAGATGTTTCATTTCCCCCATGAACTTACTGACTTTCTCTCCCAAAGCAGTATGTGGTTTACCTTATGCATTGTGCTAGTGGCCAAAATGTCATACCTTTTCTTTTTGTCCAAGGTGGCCTAATGTGTAAGATTTATATGAGAATTATGTTGATTTTTCTTTCAAAAATTGTACTCAGAGGACCAAATTCTACTACTGGTGTGTAGCCAATGAAGGGTAGAATTTGGGCCAGTTGTTTAGACAATATTATCTTTTCAATGTTTTCTGCATCTCTGAACTTTGTAAATATCTTTTCTTTTTCTTTTAAGCTTCTGAAAGCATCATCTCTGTTCCCACAATCATGGAGGATGATGACCAGGAGGTGGACTCTGCTGATGAATCAGTTTCCAATGACATGATAGCTGCCACAGATGAGCCTTCAAAGATGTCTTCGGCAACTGGCAGGAGGATTCGACGCTTCAAGCAAGAGTGGCTTAAAAAGTTTTGGTTTCTGCGGTACTCCCCTACGTTGAATGAAATGTGGTGCCACGTCTGTAGGCAATACACGGTGCAATCCTCTCGGACTTCAGCCTTCATCATTGGCTCTAAGCAGTTCAAGATACACACTATAAAGCTTCACAGTCAGAGCAACCTGCACAAGAAGTGCCTGCAGCTCTACAAGCTCAGGATGCATCCAGAGAAGACGGAAGAGATGTGCCGAAATATGACCCTGCTCTTCAACACAGCCTATCACTTGGCTCTGGAAGGCAGGCCCTACTTTGACTTTAGGCCTCTTGCAGAACTACTGAGAAAGTGTGAACTCAAGGTGGTGGATCAGTACATGAACGAGGGAGATTGCCAAATCTTAATTCATCATATCGCCCGGGCTCTGCGAGAGGATCTGGTAGAACGTATCAGGCAGTCTCCGTTTCTCAGCATCATTCTGGATGGGCAGAGTGACGACTTGCTTGCCGACACAGTAGCAGTTTACGTTCAGTACACGAGCAGTGATGGACCTCCAGCAACTGAATTTCTCTCTCTTCAAGAGCTGGGGTTTTGTACGACAGATAGTTACCTCCAAGCATTGGACAGGGCTTTTTCCAGTTTGGGAATAAGATTGCAGGATGAGAAACCCACTATCGGCTTGGGAGTAGATGGTGCTAACATTACTGCCAGCCTGAGAGCCAACTTGTTCATGACAATCAGAAAGACTCTGCCTTGGTTGCTTTGCTTGCCCTTTATGGTACACAGACCCCACTTGGAAATTTTGGATGCTATCAGTGGGAAAGAGCTTCCATGTCTGGAGGAGCTAGAAAACAATTTGAAGCAATTGCTTAGCTTTTATCGTTACTCTCCCAGGCTGATGTGTGAGCTGAGAGTCACTGCTGCCACTCTCTGTGAAGAGACAGAGTTCTTGGGAGACATCCGAGCAGTGAAGTGGATCATAGGGGAGCAGAATGTCCTCAATGCGCTGATCAAGGATTACCTTGAAGTCGTGGCCCATCTCAAAGATGTCAGTGGTCAGACACAACGGGCGGATGCTTCTGCCATTGCCTTGGCTCTCTTGCAGTTCCTTATGGACTACCAGTCAATTAAACTGATCTACTTCTTGCTGGATGTGATTGCTGTGCTTTCACGCCTCGCCTACATCTTTCAAGGTGAATACCTTCTTGTGTCACAAGTGGATGACAAAATAGAGGAGGCTATCCAGGAAATCAGTAGGCTGGCAGACTCGCCTGGAGAGTACTTGCAGGAATTTGAAGAGAACTTCCGTGAAAGCTTTAACGGTGTTGCTGTGAAAAACCTGCGGGTGGCTGAAGCCAAATTTCAGTCAATCAGAGAAAAGATCTGCCAGAAGACCCAGGTAATCCTGGCCCAAAGGTTCGATTCCCGTAGCCGAACATTTGTGAAAGCATGTCAGGTGTTTGATCTTGCAACTTGGCCCAGAAATACAGAGGAGCTCATGAACTATGGGAAGGAGGATATGGTACAAATATTTGAGCATCTGGAAGCTGTTCCATCATTTTCAAGAGAAGTTTGCAGAGAGGGGATGGACACCAGAGGGAGTTTGCTGATGGAATGGAGAGAACTCAAGGTGGATTATTATACCAAAAATGGTTTTAAAGACTTAATCAGTCACATTTGTAAATACAAACAGAGATTCCCACTCTTAAATAAAATAGTTCAGATCCTTAAAGTCCTTCCCACCTCAACAGCCTGCTGCGAGAAGGGGCGCAACGCCCTGCAGAGAGTGCGCAAAAATAACCGCTCTCGGCTCACTCTGGAACAGCTCAGTGATCTTTTGACGATTGCCGTTAATGGGCCACCCATTGCCAACTTCGATGCTAAGAGGGCACTAGATAGTTGGTTTGAGGAGAAGTCAGGCAATAGTTATGCACTGTCAGCAGAAATGCTGAGCAGGATGTCCTCCCTTGATCAGAAGCCAATGCTGCAGAGCATGGACCACAGCTCTGAATTTTACCCTGATATTTAGGAAGGAATGCCTCAAATTCTGAAAGCTGTTGAATAATTTTTTTAGTCTATACTCTAAACTTTGATATATTATATAAAATATATATATTATATATATATATAAAACTCACACTGAAAATTAAAAGTTAAGGCGATAGCGTCTGATAGAAGCAAAGTGGAATTTTAAGAAAGAGACAATATTTGAAATTTACTGATGTCTCCAAACATGGCAGCTGCAGCGTAGGTGGCAACATTTCATTTGTCAGAAGCATGTGCTGGGCCATACTCTACATGTTCAAACCTAACAGTCAATCCATAAGCTAGATGACAGGTCTCTGTCAACCTCCTCCTCACAGTTGTTTTCCTTGTGTGTTTGTGTGCATGTGTGATGGTGGTGGGGAGGGAAGGGTACTCCCTGCCTTTCTTGTAATGCTTTAGTCTAGTTATTGAGCCATTTGAGCTCTTCACCGATGGCTGTCTGATTTCCAACAGAGCGACTTGTGCATGTGTGTTTGGATCCTTCCCCTGCTCCCCGACTTCACCTTATTGTCTTGTTTAGAAGTGGAAGTTTTATTCACTTATGCAAGGTGTTGGATATTTTGTTTCCCTATTTTAGGAACAAATGTATCAGCTAAACTGTGATGCCCATTTCTCAGTCCTCCCCACTGGTGGGCTGTAGAGGAAGGCAAAGCTTTCAGGTTCCCTTGTCATAACCCATTACCGGTCAGACATTATAACAGTGTCATGTGCAGACTGTAAGATAGCATAATGGAGAAGGCATGGGGAGTTTTTTGCATTTATATTTTTATATTGTAGGAGATTAAAGAAACTTATACAATTGTTCATTCAGAACCAGGGCTGCTGTGGAAGTAAGACAGCCAATGAGTCAAGATCCATCAGAGGGTGGAGATTTCAGGGCTTAACAATTATATTCTGATTTACATTATTTATACTCTGTCTTTATAATCATAGATTGTTGTGGTTTTGGTTTTATTTTCCTAAATGAGTGAAAAAAACACCTGCGCTAATTCCATGGCAGGGAATATCAATGCAAGCTCTATCTTGGGTTATAATGGTGTGATGATGTCCTTTTAAAGGTTCATATATTCTCTTGTGACCAAGGTGACGTTTTACAGCATGGCCGAATGGCAACAAAAAGAAGAAGAATGCTGTACTTCTTCCTGTGAAATGTTTTGTCCTTCCTTGAAAGGGCGCGAAGTCCAGCAGAAATGTGGAAGTAGCACTTTCACCTTGAATCGCAAATGAGTTTTGGATTTTTTTTAACAGACTCACACGTTCACACAATATCGTTTCAGGTTAGAAAAGAAAAAGAAAGGTGCAAAAACTCCCCAGATGCTAGTGCCTTGCCTTGCTGATGTGATATGGGCAGCACCAATCTGACCAGAGCATCACGGGAGTTGAGACCACGTTGTCCAGAAGAATCAGGCCGGCATGTTCAATTCCCAGAGGGAAATGTCTTGTGCCAAGCTGTATTGTTTGGAAACATGATGGTGGTGTCAGCAACACTGAACCTTTCCTTTCTACCGCTACCCTCCGCCCTCGGCCGTGGTGCTAAGATATCTCTAGAACCGTTGCTGCTAGTTGATAGTTTTTCATTTATATAAATATATATATATATATAATTATTTTATTTTTAAACTTTTTTTGTTTTTAATGGTGATGTATCTGTTTTAAATCGATCTCTCTTGGAGTCACTTCTACTGCCAGGGTTCACTCACTGTCTTCCCCAACAAAACGCACGCCATTGCCTGAAACCCGCCGCACCGTCCAAACTAGTCTGTGCTGAACAGCAGCACGCAGGTCAGGTGGAGACTTGTGGCTGGGCTGCCGCATTCCAGCTCAGCTCCAAAGCCCAAGGGAAATAGCAGAACTTGTATTTCTGATGGGCTTGAAAGCGCATCCCCATCTATCCATACATTACCCCTTATGGGGTGCGTTGAGGAGTGGAGCTGGATACTGTTTGAAGCATTAATTATGATGACTTCCTATGTTCCTTACCCTAATCCTGCCGCACATACTATATAGCAAGGATGTTTAGCTGGTCCCTTTTGAAAGGGTTAAAGTAGACCAAGGAGCCTCTGAATTCAAATAGTGATATGTGGGAGGAAAGCAATACAGTTTGAAGCACTTAATTCCTTCCTTTCTGCCCCTGCCATTCCCCATACAGTATATGGAATGAGTGTGCTAGTGCAGATATGCCAGAGTGAGCTTGATAGATAATGTCTAATATACATCAAAATCACAGTTAAGAACCAGGAATTGGAATGTTTCCCCCTGGAATCCCCATAGAAATCAACGAGTGAGTCAGGTCATGGCATTGTTCCATATCAGCACAGGGGAAGGCAATGTAATACCTGGCAAGTGAATAATGATAATAAACTGCTGAGGTCCAGCCTTCACTCCCAGCAAAACTTTGCATCAGGACAGCCCATCCTCCCTGATGAGGAGAGCTCTAGTGCAGAGGCCCAGTGGTATTGTGCAGACTCAAACAGCTCATTACTTAGCCATAAGAGGGGAAGCTCTTGCTAGAGACCCAAGGTGTTCACAGTCACTACTGGCCTGGGAAGTAAAAAACTGCTCATTGAACTATCATAACACCATCAGATCGATTTCCTTCTGGGGGCTGTTCTGCGTCTTTTTTATATTAAAATGTGAGAAGATAAAAATTGAAATCCCCAAAAGAACCACTGTGCCACTCCTGAACTCTGAGCTATAGCCAGACAATGTGGACTGGGATGCTATTGTGGGAGGATACTGGGCGTACTGCAGGGAATTTCTCTTTCTTATGACACACAGGTAACTAGGAAATCTTCAGCAAAGTGAATGATATCAGAAAAAGTGCTTGATATAGACGGCTCTGAGCATAAGGGAGACTTTGAAGACAGCTTCCCTTCTCCCCTTTTCGCACTCAGCACAAGAACTTCGAAGATCTGAGTATTCTTCACTTGTCGCCATGAAAAATCTGTGTTTTCTATTTTCAGTAGAATAAGTAATTTGTCACGTGGCGCTTTTTCAAACTGGAGCTGCAAACTCTGTGGCCGTCGTTCTGGAAAGGTCCATCCCCAAAACAGTTTTTAAATAGTAGAGCTCACCTGGTCCTTGTTCAAACCAGTCTTAAAGCCACAAAAAAGCCTGTTTACAACCTGGACACTGAGTGTCCTTATTTTCTAACGTTGCAGAATGGCAGCAAGGTGGGTATTACCAGAGACTGGCTCAAAAGTGATTCTTGTGACTGTCATGTTTTTGTTTTCAAATACTGTTCATCAATGGTGACATCTCTCATAACTAATTCTCAACTGTAGATTGAAATGTGTATAGGGGTTGCTATTTCTCCATTCTGTCTGCAAAGCAGCGAGGGCTCTTGCAAAAAAATGCCTCACTTGTGGGTCAGTGATTTGCGTGACTCCAAGTGGCTGGATCTGCCGTTTCTGTCAACTGGAAAGGCAAGAGATATCTAGTATTTAGCTGTGAAAAGCAAAAAGTGTTCAGTCCAATAACTAGCTGAACCACATTTACAGAGATTTATTTCCTTATCATCATTTTAACTGTTAGTTGGCCAGTTTCTCTCACAGGCAAAAGAGGCTGAAATGTGCTGGGTTGTAGTGAGGACTGAGGGACAGCAGAGGGTGCCAGTTCACAACATTGGTTGGGTTGCAGTGTAATTGTAGCTGCATCACGTAGTGTACTACTGTTCAGAAATCTGATGGGGTAAATGTAGACATCTTGGACAGATTCCTCCTGAGGTGGGGAGATGAATGAGATCCAGTTTAAATTATTCCCCTCTTGCTCCATTTTAATCAAGAGGCAATTGTTTTGAATATGTTACTTCAAGAGCAAAGAAAAAATGGGTTTGTTATTCCTTGACTGAGCTTTGCCTTTTTTCTTTTCCTTCTTCTTTAAGGCAGCTGACTGCGAATAATATGCACTTCTCCAGACCCTTGGTTTTGTAGCCCTTGGGTGTTTTTGGTTGCCGAAATCCTACCCTCCCTTTTCTCAGGCTCCTCTACTCCTTTATCCTGCTTGTTGGCAGATGTCCACTAAGCACACAGATGTTTTCTTCTACAGAGCTTGCCAGTGGCTGCATGAAGTCTAGGCCTTTTGGCCACTAGGCTGAATGCAACAGGGACAATCCTAAAGGCAGAGGAAACCAAAGCTCTTCCTGTACTAGCAAGAGTGCAAGGATTACATATGCATGCTACAAGGATCACGCACCAAATATGCAAGAGTGTCCCTAAGAAAGCATTGTCCTGGAATGTTCTTTGCATTAAACCTTGAATTGATCTCTGTGGTATGCAGGTGTACTCCTTGCATATGGAGCGGTATGGGTTCTCGAATGCTGTTCAGGCTCTAAATACATTTCTATACCACAATGCAAACTCAGCCAGTTTGCCACTGGGGGTCTTTGAAGTTACATTTCTTTCTTAACTTATTAATATTGCTGTTTGCTTCGGCAATGGACAGTTTGCTTGGCAAACACTCAGTAACACCTGCTTTAGTCAGATTCCTCTCTCAACCCCATAAAAAAGGGTCGTAAAAATAAAGAAATGGTACGTTGATCCCCCAGCCATTGTACTGTCAATCCAGTAATGCCTATGCAATTCCTGTCTCCCTTGGAGACAAGTATAATGTTTGTGCATGTAAGCTAGTGTATGTGTACAGTACCTATGCATACAGTCTATATATTGTGTATACGCACATCCCAGTACATTTTCACACAGCGTAAGAAATAAAAACACATGCCTATATATCTATAAATAAAATCCTATATATTTATATATTTCTATGTTTTCAATAGATATAAACCTATAATATAGATTATAGAAGCAGTTGCCCTTGTTTTAGTGAGAGGATGTAATACAGAAGACTGAGGACTTCAGTACAGCTTTAATCTTATGCTGAGGGAGTCTACATTTGTGTGTATAGGGATTTTGCTGTGGTTAGGACAAGGGGGTTCTTTCCTTGTATGTTAAATAAGGTGCTAAATAAGGCTTGTGGAGCTGTAATATTGGGGCCGTGTCTTGGTGATGGAGAAAGGTGAACACCTTTGTCTTCTTTGGGATAAGCATACCATGGCTCCTCTATACTCACACTGGGGCTGGTACATATCTCACTCCTTTATGCACTTTCCTCTGTCGTCATGGAGAGGTAAGATGACCAAGGAGCTGAATGCAGTGAAGATGTGGCTGTCTGCTTCACTTGTTTGGCATTCCTTGGTGGCCACCGACATGCAGTAAGCGGGAACCAGTACTTTGTAGTAACTAGTCCAGCACAGTACAATAGAATATGTTTATATCACACACAGCATCAACCAATGTTTTAGAAATTGGGTTAGAATAAAACAAGAGCAAGTGAAAATGCAGTCATTTTTGTATACTCAGAGATGGGAGGAACGATATATGGAGCTGCAGTAGAACAAAAGAAAATGGACCGTGAGTTAGGAGCGATAAAGATGTTTGCGTTCGTACTGAACTGGGAATCACACCTGCAGTTCCGTGAAATTGAGCCACGCTAGGCCCCTTGCCTTACAGTGGACTCAATGAGTGCAACTGCACTAATGATCCTCAGTGAGTGCTGTGTTTCACCAAGTGTAACTATTTCTCAGGCGTTAACTAGCCTGACTGACGATCTAGATGCCTTTCTTGGTGGAGAAGGGAATTATCTGGCTAAGTGAAGGACACTGTAAATGACACATGATGGCCAACAGAGAAGATGCATTGACATTGCTGAGTTGAGCCATTCAGGGGGCTCACCCCTTCACTTCCTCCCTTGAAAAGAAAACTAAGATAAATATTTTTCTGTGACTGGCAGTTCCAGCTTGAGGACTTCTCGGTGGATCCAGGACATAGCTTCCATGGATTGACATTTACGGAATGTGTGCTGATGTCTGCGCCTCTTTCCCTTCTTCCTCTCTCCACGCAAAATTGCTGCTGTGGACAGAGCTGTGCATATTACACTGGCCTGCCTCCACAGTGACGCTTTGCATGTGTGAGGCACGGCAGGATGACTAGAGAAGCTTTCCTTTCAAAGGTAACGAATTCATTGCTGCTCCTCCCCGAGGAAGAGCTGTTGTGACTTTAAAGAGGATGGAGATTTGCCTTTCCAGCTCCAGAGTCAGTCTAGCAGTCACTTAACTTCTTATGTTTGTTTTAATTTGTCAGTTCTTTTGAGAGGAGGGAGAGTTCAGGGCATTTTAGCTCTGACCATTGAGTGACTAGTTACACTGGCATTGCATTAGCAGATGCTGTGCGGACTTCCCCCATGCAACCTCAATCCCCTGCTATTCTGGGCCTCTCTCTTCACACAACTCTGCTAATCTGCCTCAGTTACAATCCTGCGGTACCCAAGACTCTCTGAACTATGACTGCCAATTGTGCTGGATGGCACCCAGTAAATACATACAGCAGAGAGAAACTAGTACCAGTTCCTCATGAACCTCATGGTTGGTTTCCCCACCCCTGCCTTCTCCTGAAAATGCCACTGACATTAAATTCACTTAGCGAACCAACCCCCAGTCCATGTGCTGCCAATAGAGTATTTCCTGCCTGGCACTGGAATCCTTTATGCACTGCACCTCATGTACAGAATGCTCACTGGGCTGTGTGGGGGAACCATGTCCCATATGCTGTACTATATTGTGATTGGAGGGCTGTTAGGGTTCCTGTCATTTAGGCATCCTCAGAGACTCATCAACTGTTTTACAAAATACATTTTTGTTTAACTTCCTACAAAAAACAAAGTCTCTACCTTCCCCTCCGCCCAAGGCACAGCCCTGCTGAACTCTTTATTTCAACCACACACACACACACACACGAGAGAAAAAATATCTAGAAGTTTATTATTACATATGTATTAATATGTTAATATCACACTTTCAGAGAACGTTAAAATGTTATTACTTTGCAGACTATGCTTTATAGTACCTGTGTGAAAGGACCTAGGACACTGGATACGAATAGAGCTATGTTGATATATCATAGTATGTACACGAGAACTTTCCTTTTGTCATATTATCCTTGTAATGTAAGATGATTGTTAATAAAAAAAACATTTACATTTATCAAGTTGGGTTAGTTTCTCTTTATTTTATTATTTAAGGCTAATAGAACTTAATTTCCTAAAGGAGGGGTACCTAAACTGCTAAAAAAGGCTTATTCTGGCAACTTGCAAGGAGGGCACCAATAATTTGCATCCAGTCTGTTGCTTCTTGAGGATGGTCAGCAAAGATTCTCCCTTCTGTCTTTGCATCACTTCAGCTATCACAATCTCTCTGTATTCCTTATACAGAGTGATCCAATCCTTCCAAAGCCTTTGTTTCAGTCACACTGCTGCTTTTCCTGTGTTACACAGTACCTAGCTCAGCTGTCTCCACACATTCACAAAACATTGATTGGATTTGGCTTGCAGAACAGAATCCCATTTCAGACTCTCCATGCATCCAGTGTAGGGGAGACCCAACTCTCCCACCCTCAAAAGAAAGTTTTGTTTTATTTCAGGATGCTCCTTCTTTTAAGTTGGTGTATCATTTACATGAAGTTTTTGTTAAGGTCTAATCTACACACAAAGCTGCACTGGGTAAGCTAAAGTTGTGATTTTAAACCAGTTCAGTTAAACCAGAGCAACTTTGTGTGTGGACAGTTATATCAGTTCAAACACTTTAACAGTATCAGTTTAAATCAGTACAAGTGCTTTCACGCGGGAGTTTGTAATGATTTAACTTAAATCACTTTTTAAACTAAGTGCAAAGTAATGCACATTGATGGAAATAATTGCAACTACTCATGCATGTTTCTGAGTTCTAAATAGCTGTAACAACTCAGGGCAAGTCTACATAACAAAATTATGTTAACCTAAGTAATATCAATATATAACCACTGTAATAATTGAATGAGTTGTACATGTCCACACTACATGTTGATGGTGCACCTCCTCACCTGAAGCGCTAGCACTGATTTAACTGGGGCATTGTGGGACAGTTTCTGAAAGGCAGAAACAGTCACTTTAAGCAACACAATGTCTACACTGACACTGCACTGACCTAACTACGTTGACTTAAGCGCTACGCCTCTCATGTTGGTGGAGTTATTCAGTCAGTGTAGTGGGCGAGTTATATTGGTGGGAACTACTGTATATTTTAGACTAGGCGCTTATGGAGTTAGGTAATTGAGCCAAATAATTGGGCAGTAGGCATCATTGTGAAGAGTTTAACAAAAAAAAGCAGCAAAAAGGATGTATGAAGAAGAATTTAGAAATGATAATGTCACAACCTCAGCCACAATGCTACATTCTGTTTTAGTCACCCTGTCTCAGGATATATCTGAAAGAGTCCATAGATTGCCAATATCAGTGGTCTGCACAGACTTCTTTACAAGGAGAGATTGAAACGATTGGAACTACATTCATTATTTGTATTTATCCCTTCTTATAATACAAGACTAAAAGGGGCACTCAAATGGAGACAAAGTCTCAGCAAATGTAAAAAGGGGGCAGTTTCTTATACAATTGCCAGATCCTAGATTAGATTGACTGCTGCCCTGATTTGTCTGAACCTGTTCTCTTTCTGAATATCTGACTATGGCTGTGTCTACACGACAGAGGCTATCCTGGCATTGCTATGTTGGTGTAGCCATGCTAACATAGCCCTGTAGTATAGGTGCAGTCTAAACTGACGGAAGTGGTTTTTCCATTTGTGTAGGAACACCACTTCCCTGACCAGTGTTAGCTACATCAATGGAAACATTCTTCTGTCAACATAGCTATATCTACACTGGAGGGGAGGTCAGCATAACTATGTCAAAGAGGTGGTAGTTTTTTCATACTTCTGACTGTGACATAGTTTTTTTTACTTTACTTTTAAGTATGGAACAAGCCTAGTTTTAGATTCATTTGCCCTTCTCTGGAAGCTTTCATTCTAGGCATCTCAAAGGATTTTTTTAAACATTAATGAGCCACCCAGCACCCCTTTGAGATAGGTAAGCATTTATCTTCATTGTACAAATGGGAACACAAAGACACAGAGAAGCTAAGTGACTTGCCTGAGGTCACGTGAGTGGTTAGTGGAAGGGGCCCTGATAGAATCCTGATCTCCTGAATTCTTTTCATACTATGGTAGTGGTAGCAACAGAACTAGTGCAATGCCCTGTCTCAAACTAAGCTGATTAAACCAATTTGTGAAATACGAATACAGGATGTGAAATGAAATGGTGAGTTTCAGTTTAGTTCCTAGCAGCCAGGTGTCCATGACACAAAAAAATCACCATCACACTTAGCAGTAATTGGATTCCATCTTGGGAGCTCAGGCCACGGACTAAATGGGCCATGGAAGCAGCGTATAGGAGATGAGATAGTATGTAGAAGGGAAGCTTGCACTGCTGGTTAGCTGCTTTGTGACTAAAGGTAACTTAATTCTCCAGGCTACTGATTTTAATTCCTTTAACAAATACCAAATGTACATGAAAACAGTGAAAGGAGGGAACAATTGTTGTGATAGCTCTGTTAGCAGTGAAACCACTGGCAAACTCTCTCCTATCTTGGGTGACAAGACAGCAAGAGTGAAAAATTGGGATGGGGATGGGGATGGGGGGTAATAGGAGTCTATAGAAGAAAAAGACCCAAAAATTGGGACATCTGGTCACCCTACTCCTATCTCTGCTGGTTTTGATATCACTGTCCATCAAGATGGCTGCTGCTGGCAAGAGGCTCTGAAATGCTGGTATCTAGTATCAGATAAACAAACATGTAGCTTCTTCCTGGTGAGGAACACTACATGAGGTCTGTTGCAATGCCACACTGAGGGAAAGGGGACAGCTTGCTTTTAAATTGATCTAGTCACACAGGGGAGGCTGTCAGCATTTCTTGGGTCTATTGTTAACTGTCTCTTTTAATGCGGTAAGTGAAATGAAGGGAGCAGTGTGTGCCTATGTGGGAGAAAGGCAATTAATTCATTAACACTCTTCTCTGCTCTTCCTTCCTTTAATAAACCAAGATTTTCCTAGTGAGCTCACTTGTTAACTTCCTTTTGATGTGACTATAATGCTGTAAGTTTCCTTTAATTCAGCAGGGCACCTCAGGACAGGCTCTGTGTGAGGAGACTGAGTCTGCAATAATGTGTCTGATCAATGAGTTAGCAGCTGAGGGAAGGAACCATGGTATGACTTTCCTATTAATGAAACAGCTTGGTTTCTATGGAGATGCTTGCTCTCCTATCAGTCTCCATCTTCTCCTCCCCCCTCCCAAGGTGTCTCAGGCAAGCAGTGGCTGAAGGAAAGCAGGCACACTCCAGGCCCGACACACAGCTGTATGCTCTGACCTGTCCCCAGTGGGCTCAATAAACAGATCCCTCACCAAAGGTGTTAAATTGCAAGAGCAGCCTTCATGGGCCATGACACGTGCCTGTCTCCTTATGAAGATACTGAGCTGTGGGCGAGAGGGAGCAGCAGATGCCAGGTTTTGCAGACAGAACAGTTGCCACATGAATTGTGCTGCAATTTATTTACAGGGGGGGAGGAGGGTGTCTAAAAATAGCAAATATCTGACAGAAAATCAAAGGCTCCAGGCTGCTGTAGAACAGAATGTGGTGACTCACTAGACTTTTCATCTCTCTGAAGCCCTGGGTTTGAAGCCCATTTTAGTCCAAGTAAAATAAGTTTGCTGGCCTCGGAAGGGTGGCTGTCCATATTCCTTACAGCTGCCTAACAGGTCTGAGTGGTTGGGACACTCAACAGAGTAGCCTTGAAAAAAGGAGAGGAAAAAGGCTACAGGTTGGGACTGAAGTGGTAGAGGACTGGCCAGTGCATGGAGTGCTATAGGTCAGGTTTGAGGGGCTAGCCTGGAGCAGAGGTGTGTGCATGAGGGGCTAGGCATACTATAGCAGCATATGATGCAGGTCAAGATTGAGGTGCTTTGGGTCCTGTGTTGGCCATGGTGCCATTGACAGAGCTGTGGAAGATATTGAAGGATTAGAATAGCAGGGGTTACTACAGAGACCAGATGAGATGAGTCAGTAGAGCTGTGCTGGAAAGCCCAGGACTGGAGTATCAGGTAGGCTGCAGGTCTGGGTAGTGGTGTACTAGCAGATCTATATAGATTCAAGAGCATTGGAGAGACATTTCACAGCCTCTGTCTGGCTCTGGCAGTGATATCAGTCTTCAGTTTTCATAACCACCAAGATTTAAATGAGAATATGTAAAGTAACCTTGGCAAAATTTCCTAGGCATTGGGTGATTAGGGAGGAGGAGTCTTCAAATCCTCAGATACTGAGGCAGGTTGGTCCCAGTATCCATGGCAAGGGCCCTGACACACTGGTGCAACGGGCTGGGAATTCCATGACAGCTTAATTTTAATCTTTTTTTAAAGGAAGCTTCCAGTAAATTTGATATGAAAATAAACACCACAGCAAGAGAGGGATCTGTGGCAATTTTTGCTGCTATCAAATGAACTGGACCTGGGTAACACTGACTAATTCAGATGTAATCAAAAAGGTGAGAAGGAACTCCCAATGGCAAATTGTCCCAATCTTGTTTGGAAGTAAGGGTATCCTCAGAACCTCTCCTCTTCCTCCTATATGAAAAAGGGATTAAATAGAATTGGTCTGATTGACCATCTGAGCCTTCTGTATGTGGGAACATTTTGCTGATCTCCTTTGTGACACCAGCACTGTGGGGGACCCTTGTGAGACATACTCTACCATTTCCCCCACCATGTTTTAAAATTATCTTAATCAGAATGGTGTCTATATTGTTTATTGAGCTGTACAGCCTCTCCCACCTTCTCTCCCAAAGCTATTTCCTTGACTCTTTTGTTCTTCTTCCGCTGCGACAACTCATGCTAGTTACAACCTTGAACACCAGTTCTAAGTGGATGACTCAGAACTCAAACTCTGATGTCTCAGTCTTCCATCCTTATGTCTCCCATCTCTCTTGTTTCTGCTCGCTCCCTCTGAGACACAAAGGACACCTCCTCCTGTGCTCTTTTAGACTGGGTATTAGGTCCAAATTCACTTCTACAGTTTTGATTCAGAATCAGCTCTGAATACCGTAATTTCCAAATCCTATCGGCTCATCCCTTCTCATCTTTAAGTATGAAGTAATATGCATTGGAAAACATAATCCCAACTAGAGATACAAAATGATGGGGTCTAAATTAGCTGTTATCACTCAAGAAAGACATCTTGGTCTCACTGTGGATAGTTCTCAGAAAACATCCAGTCAATTTGCAGCAGCAGTCAAAAAAATCTAACAATGTTGGGAACCATTAAGAAAGAGAGAGATCAAAAATTATAATAATGCCACTATATAAATTCACAGTATGCCCCTTCCTTGAATACTGCATGCAGTTCTGTTCATCCCAGCTCAAAAATGATATATTAGAATCGGAAAAGATACAGAGAAGGGCAACAAAAATAATGAAGGGTATGGAACAGCTGCTATATGAGGAGAGTTTACAAAGCCTAGGACTGTTCATCTTTAAAAAAAAATGACTATGGGGGATGTGATAGAGGTCTATAAAATCATGAACTATGTGGAAAAAGTGAATAGGGAAGCTTTGTTTACCCCTTTGCATAACACAAAAATGAGGAGTCATCCAATGAAACTAAAAGGCAGCACATTTAAAACAAACAAAAGGCAGTACTTCTTCACACAATTCCATTAACCAGTGGAACTCATTGCCAGAGGATGCTGTGATGGCCAAAAGTATAACTGAGTTCAGAAAAGAATTAAATAAGTTTATGGAAGACAGGTCCATCAGTAGTTATTAGCCAAGATGGTCAGGGGTGCAACTCCATCTTTTGGGTGTCCCTAACTCTCTGACTGCTAGTTGGTACTGGATGATGGGATGTATCACTCAATTCCCTGTTCTGCCCTCTGAAGCATTTGGCACTGGCTACTTTTAGAAGACAGATGACTGGACTAGATAGACCATTGGACCATTATGTTCTTACCTTCACAGCTTCATGAAAGCCTCTCCAGCATTGCTTTTCATTTTCTTGCTGAAAAGCAAGGCAGGAATCTTGTTGAGTTTGGCAAGGGTGTGACCCTGAATTCTGTCTCACGCCATAGCATAACCTTATACCAACTATGTACTCAATGGCATAGTTCAAAAGATCTTCCTCAGATTTCCACTCACCCGCCACAAAAATGTTACGTGTCTGACTTGTGAGTTAGAGGCATAGGGGACTTATCCTACCACAATTAAAACAGACACTCTGTTCACAGTTTGGAATTCTTTATTTACTTTTGAAAATTTACATTTGTGCTGTAATGTCCGACACAATTGACAAGTCTCATGCTCTCATTTTGTGCTTTGGACTGTGAGTACAATGTAGACAACCAAAAGCTGGTTCTGTACAATAAAGACATCAGTGAAAGGGGCTGAGTAATGAGAAGAGCTTGGTCCTTCCTGTTGGAAGGGTGCATGTCACCATTTTTCTGTGCTGTTCACTCGTCTTCCTTACTTTTGAGACTTAGCACTCAGATAGTTCTTTTTCATTGGTAAGTATTATTATTTCCAATGGCTTATCACTCTGTTCTCTTTCTTTAAGAGAACAAAATTCTGTTGCGATTGAGTTAAACTTTAAAACATGTAACATGTTCCATCTTACTCTGTAATTAGATCTAATCAGACCTAAACTGACCTTCACAAAAGTGCAAGAAATGAAGCCAAAACCACATCAGTTCAGTGCCTTTGGTAAATGTGTCATAGTGGTAGTAAATGTCATTGTGTTGAACTCTAGCCTCTGATATTGATGTGGACTGTACCCTATTTTCCACCTCATTATTGAATCACATATGAATCATGCATTTGCTGGTGAATAACAATTGAAAACTTGCACTACAGTACATAACAGAGAACCAATGACTCTTTACATTGTGAAGTGGAGACAATTACAAGTGAGTCCAGGACGGAGTTCAGCTGGACATAAGAGGAATGAAGTAATGCGGTTGCAAGTGTAAGAACTGAATTTCCTGTGTATTGTTTAATCTCAGATCCAAATCCCAGGCAAACACTGGGGAAACTTGAATTCAGGACCTTCAGCTCTTGGGCTTATCTCTCTAATGGAGCCAAACTATAACCTTGGAGAAAAAACTTTGTATCTGGTTCCAGCTTCCTGATGATGGGTGATATCATACACTTCTCTAGCTCCTTTCCTCTGAGTCTTTCCAAACATTGGGCCAGATTCTCCTCTCACTTATATTGATGCAAGTCTCTTGACTATAATGGAGGTGCACTTCAGTGTGTGAAAGCATAATGGAGTCCATCAATTTACTGAGCCTCATGCTAACACTGGTGAGGATATATAGTGATCATTCATCACTGAAATGAAATTCCTTTGCATATCAAACACAGCATTTGTTTCACAGCAAGCAGCCACACTGCTGCACAATTTAGGATTGGAAGTTTGAAATTGCAAGGGTGGTTTAGGAAGGACAGGATGTAGCTGCTACATCATTAGAATTGGGCAAGGAGACCAAATATAACACTGACTTACAAAACATAGCACAGAAACTTTAATAACCTACACTGTTTTCCAGCTATCCTCTCTCACTTCCAGGCAGGTACATTGATTCAGTGCTAACTGAGAGAAGAACAGAACTAGCCACACAGCTGGGATACAGCACCCTACAGTTACAGTACATATTGTAACAGAATAGATGAAGGGGGTTTTTTTTACATACCAGCCACAAGTCAGGTTCTGTAGTCCCAGTACCCTTTTCATGTAAAAATCCACTAATGAGAAACATATATGACAAATGGTACATATGGAATTAGGGAGCTGCATTTCCAACGCAGTATCCTCTACTCCGCTATTTCACTCCCCTCTGCACTGTTATGGACCATAACAACCAGTTTAATTAGTACCACCATGCTTGAATTGTGGTCACTAACTTGATTACCTGGATTTCTGGTCACAGAACTATCTGGTTCTTCAGGATCTCCAGTGCCAGCCAACTATCATAACACCATGAAAAAGTAACTTATCATAAAAATAAGACAGATTAACAGCACTCAGAGGAAACTATAGAGGAGACTCAATGTTAAAATCAGTTCATTTGTACAGTTAAAACAAAACAAAAAAAGTTCTTCCAGATCTGTAGTAAGTCTACAGCCAAAATATAGATATTGCAAGAGGTTGGGATCAAACATCCTGAATGATACTTTAATCTTATCATTACTATAAATTAACTATTAATTCATGGTATATTACATTGTTTTATAATTATAAAACAGTAAAATAGAGATAATCTGAGGCTAAGATATATGGGGTAAGATTCACAAACATGCAGCCTCTTATTTCAATCAAGTCTATACTTATTACTTTGACTTAAATAAATGTTCAATCTTATACTGCTGTTGATATTATAAGCCAGGGGTTGGCAACCTTTCAGAAGTGGTGTGCTGAGTCTTCATTTACTCACTCTAATGTAAGGTTTCGTGTGCCAGTAATACATTTTAATGTTTTTAGAAGGTCTCTTTCAATAAGTCTATAATATAGAACTAAACTGTTGTTATATGTAAAGAAAATAAGGTTTTTAAAATTAAAATTAAATTAAAATGCAGAGTCCCCCCCCAGACCAGTGGCCAGGACCTGGGCAGTGTGAGTGCCATTGAAAATCAGCTCATGTGCCACCTTTGGCACGTGTGCCATAGGTTGCCTACACCTGTTATAAGCATTGTGCCTTGTAAACTGGAATGCACAACAGAGTGGCTAACACAATTTTAGCTGTAATCCATCTTTTAGCATCTCCATGACTCTTCTTCCATCTTATTCAGAATTTTGGCTCTTGCTTATTAATTAAGCAGCAATCTTCTGTAGGCAAGGGAATGAACTGTGAATAATACTGGTTTAAAGTGACCAAATCTTATCTCCAAATGTGGTGGAGATTGGGCAATTGCTAATGTAAATGTCATGTGTCCTACTCTTAGGTATTTCAGAGCTACGGACAATATGATTATATATTTAGTCCTTTGAATGCCTTGTCCCCATGCATGTCTCTTAAACGTGAGCTCGCTGTTTGCAATGGAGTAGCAGGACAAGCAGTGAGCATATAGGGACATAGCAGTATCTCTGTCGATGATACCCCTTCTGTATGCCACTTGTTAATGGGCCAGTGAAAAGAGAGTCATTCTCCTGAGATGACATATTACCTGGCAGCCTTCTGGGCTGCTCTTCTAAGCAGTGCTGGTAACTAAGATTGGGTTTCAGTATGGCACCTTAGCATCAAACCCAAACTGTTGGTGAAACAATCCCAAGTAATTTACTCAGTCTCATCTGCTTCCTGGAACATAATCAGAATATCCAATACCGGCTCACCTCAGAAATTAGTTTATTTCTAAGCAGAAAGGATGGCAGTAAGTAGAAGGATTATTAGCAATAACTGGATAGAATACAGTAAGTGACTTTTCTGCATTGTGATTTTTCTGAATTGTGGGATGGATCACCTGTTCTGTTCATTCCCTCTGGGGAACCTGGCATTGGTCACTGTCAGAAGACAATTGGTTTGACCCAGTATGGCTGTTCTTATGTCAGTGACCTGCATGTGAGAGGCAGAGAGGAGAGCTTCCCCAAGGACATTGGAAGAAAGAGGTATATAATGCCTACGCATATAGATTTGGGATAAGAGACATTGAAATTTTCATATCTTCAATGGCTTTTAGAAACCCTAAATCCAAGATATCAGACTCCAGCAACAAAGGAACAGGAAGGAATCCAGACACTGGGTTTGGCAGTGCTAACTTCAAAGGCTGGGTATGTACAGTACACTTTCAGGAGAATACCTCTGCTTCTTTGCCTCTCTCGCTCTCTTTATATGATCTCTCTCTCTCTGTTTTTCTCTGTGTTCCTCTATTCTTTTTCTGTTTCTGTCTCTTTTTCCATTCACATAGCTTCTCTCTTTTTCATATCTCAAAGGTCATTTTATTTTTCCTATCTTTGTTCCCTACGATCACGTAAAGCAATATGAAAAACATTGACTGCAAAATGGGCACAACTATTGCAGAAACCACCACCCCAATGGGGACTTTGGTGAGGAAAGTTTGTTGATAGATCAGAAACCTGCGAATGAGTTATAACCTTTTGGCCCATCTATTTCCATTCCTTGTTTTTTCCATAGCAATAGGAACAGATGTTAAGTATATACCAGGGGAAAGATAGCGTTTATGTTAGCATCTCTAATTTGGGGAGGTCAAACCATGCAGAGAGCCCAGTCACTTCCACTAGAGAAGTTTGGCTAACACATTCTGAGATGGGAGAAGGCCTGAGTTTTGAGCCTGAACTCTACATTCCCAAGAGGAGCTCAGAAAACAGACAAAAGAGGGGTTGTGCCCTTTTTAAATTTTGTATTGATAGAAAAATTCTTCTTGTAGGTATTAACCTTAGAAATGGCAATCTGCGCTTCCCTGTTTTGCTGTAGGTCTCTGTAGCAGAGCTAGATACAGACTGGGAGATCTCTCTCTGCCATTAATTGAAGGGCTACAGGTGTTAAATCTTTAACAAAGAGAGCTTTTCTTCTCAACTGTTTTGATTTTAAAAATGTTAATAAAAAGACAAAGTGGTTTGAACACTGAATAATACTCATTTTCCCTTCTTACTTCATCAGAGTTTGCCTTCTATGGTATGCAATATACCTGCTAGCTCTCCAATCATCTATAGAGTCTTCAAGAAAAAGCAAGATAGATAAGACCTGAACATATAAAATAAGCAGAAAACTAAATAAAAATCAGGCCTTCTTTCTCCATCATAAAGCAGTAAATAAGATCACAAGCCCATTTTTTCCCTTTTCAGCTCACTTTTAAATATAACACAACACCCTATCTGACAGTCTCCATTTATTTTCACCCACGGCTTTTCAGTGTCAGAATCTTGTCCTTGTAGAAGTTAGAGGTCTGTTGAGGTCATGCATTCCATCCCTAGGAGAGAGTTCAGGACTCTTCCTTACAATGTACACTCCAGGACTTTGCCTGGTCTAGCTTGAGAGAGTCCTTGTGGAAGGAAACCCGAAAAAGGCAGTGCCCATAACAGAATGCTGTTATTGGTCATTTTGTGGATGGGTGTGATTCACATTCCTGCAAGATGACATATAACTTGGTTACTCCTCCTGACTCAGAGACCTCCCTGTAAGAAAGGCGGTTGGCTGGTCATGACCAAGATTGCATGGCTACATATGAAGTTGGTGCCACATAGCTATCTGCCTCCTGGGGTTCCTCAGCATCTCTTCCCAGTGGTTCCTCTCTGTACCTGTGGCATGCAGACCCAAGCTGCACTTGCCCAGTGATTGGCTCTGCCCGTGGCCGTCTTGGCTTAGCATTTCTAGCTCCACGCTGGAAGCACGCAGCAGCTCATGGGGCACTTCAAACATGATCATCTCATTCCAGACTGGGTTGATCTTGTGTTTTGCGCGCTTTGTCTGTTTCTTCTTCAGTTTCAGAGACTGGTGCTTCAGGGTCACCTTGACAGATACATCTTCATGGGAAATGAAGGATAGAAAGACACCACAGTGATGAGCACAGGACTGGCAGACAGTCATTAATAGAGAATCTAAACTAAGGACTATGAACCAAAGGAAAAGCACATGAACAACTTCTAATTGTTTTCTTTCTCAAAATTATTGTAGTTTTTTTTGCTTTTTAACCCCATTTTATTAAGCCCATGCTGCCCAGGCAGATGTTATAAAATAGCAGATGCTACAACCTATTCAGACTGAGATCAGCACCTGGATCTAGAACACTCCTTTGGAGCTCAGGGAAGTTTGAATCCAAGGCTTTTGTGTACCCTGGGATAGAGCTGACAGCCAGAGAGAGAGTTTGGGACATGGATCTGGGGTTGGATTCTGAATGCCTCCAAAATTTGGGGTGTCCATCCAGTATTCCATCCACAAAAGCAATGGGTCCCACTTCCCTACAGGGAAAGAACCTGAAAAGGGAAGAGGAAACTGCTGAACTCTAATATGAATTAATTTGCCAGAGTGGATATGGTTCATCCCGTATTGGAAGAATCCTGTGGATTCCGTCTTCAGCCTACAGTTCCCATGAAATCACAGGTGGCAAGAAGGATTCACAGTGATGATCTTTGCCTCCCTTCTACCACCTGGCTATACAAGTCTTGCAGGTGCATGCTTCCAAAGACTCTCCCAGTCTTCCCATAAGGGGATGTGGTGGGAAGTTCTTCAGTGCAGCAGATGAAGCAGTGCAAGTTAACTTAGCCTCAGGGTTGCAGGTTGGAGGAAAGTCTTGGAAGAATATACTTGGCTCTCTTTCCCTACCCTATTCCTTGAAGATCTTCAGATGGGTCAAGGGCAAGAAAGGATCATTATGCACAAGCAGAACTTCCCACTTCACAGGAGTGTCATGAAGCAGTCGGAAACTGCTGTGCAGTATTTTAGCAATATAGTAGCAGAGCTGTTGGGTCTTGCTGAACCTTCCATCCTTTTCTTGCCTGTCCAGAAACCACACCACAAAATGCAGTCTTTGCCACCATTGGCTTCTATCTGTAATGAGACCATTAATGGTCATAGAATTATACAGCTACAATGACTAGGCAGGTGAATATATGACTATGTACTGGTACTGTGTACCTAATATGACTACCTTAATTATGTGCAGGGCTTCTAGATATGGCGATGAGGGACATTAGATTAGATTGTGACTGTATTGACTCACCATAAATCACATCACCCTGGTTCCATTGTGTCCTGTATAAATTTGCCCAGTTCCCCTATTGCTGTTCTTCACTCACCTTTTCCCAGGAGATCTTTCAGCTGTTTGGAATGGAGGTTCTTGGCTTTTATGAGCACCACAAGCAAGCGGTTTGCTGCTGGCAGGTAGCTGATGGAGAGGAGTATCTCCCCATAGCCTGCATCCGGCTCCTAGAAGTCAAAAAGAAAAGCATGAAAGAAAGCAAATTCAAAATCCACTCTTGTCCATACCGTTGAGCAATGTGGTGCCAAAGATCAGTGAGAAACTCTCTAATGCAGCAAGTCATATTGTCTCTGGATCCTAGCCCTATTATACAAGGATCCTCAGTTAGACTAGTTGAGATCTGATGGAATGAAGCAGAGAGTAGGCTGTTGGACAGAACTGAGCCGAAAGGAAGTTCACAGTACTGCTCTCCTCGCTGATTCACCTGATTGTGTGGGTTAACCCATTCTTTACTGCTGGAAAATAATTGTTTCCTAACAGCAGCGTCATTCAGTGGGAAGTTTATTCAAGAGAACAGAGAGTCGAGATGTAACAGATATAGTATGCTGGGCAGTACCAGAAAGATTTAAATAGAGAAATTTAGCTGCATCCTTTAGCCTTTCCTGCAGATTATCCTGAAGCTGCCTCTCCAACTGATTCATGTCTCTTGTTTTGATTATTTCCTTTGGTCATTTGTTTCTTATATCAGCTACCGTTGGTGTGGGGAAATTCTGACTAAACTTGAGTCCTAGCTTTAAATAATCCAGATGTGCTGTCCCCAGGGAAAAAGAAAAAAATGCCCATGGGCACCACAACATTAACTTACTCATACACTGAATGAACCAGAGCTAATCACTTAAGCTTGGAAGGGTATTTTAAAATTATATATATAAAATCAGCACTTGTGCCATTTGTTTTGCCTTCCTGGCATGTCTACTCCCAAATCTATGAGTGATTCCTACTGTTTTCCCATGCTCTGTAGATGCTCTGAATGATAAAACTTTCACTTTGCAAGGCCACAGTTCTTTTCTGAATTCATTTTCTGTCATTAGTGATTGGCTTCTTAGCCTTCTGGTCTTTCTCTCCTTCCCTCCCCTGCCCTCCATGTAAACCTGTAGGCAGAACAAGAGGAAAATAATCATGCTGACAACTGATCTTTCCTTCGAAAATGACATTGTTTAGTGGTGGGGAGTCAGAGGAGTGAAAGAGAAGGAAAGAATGTGTGTATGCAAAGAGAGATGAAATGGGGAAGCAAAGGGGAAGTAATTATTCACTCAGCTAGCACCAGCTTGTGACAGAAACCCTATTTTAATGTGAAGTTAATGGTCCAGAAAGGTCCTTGAAAGCCACTGTTCAATTGAGTGGATTCCCTTTGGACTTGCCAACAAAGACTAGAATCTTTAGGAGACAGGTCCCTTATCCAGGACTTTTTTGTGCCTTCCTCTCTCAATTCTAAGTAGGCTATAAATATTTCAGATTAAGTTTTCTCCTTGCTGGCTGCTGTGGATGTGAACAGACATTCATTAACAAACAGTTTTACTCTCTAGAAAATGCTGCTCTCCTAACTATCTGATTGGAATGACTCATACACAAATCAGCCAAGAAGTCATTACCAGGGAAGCTCCAAACTCAGAGTAAGCAAAGTCCTCATAAGAGCCAATGTAAATCTTTTTTCATGAACTCAGGTAAGGTGCACAGGCAGCATTGAATACCTTGTACTTATCCACCTTCCAAAGAAAGTGTCCTAAATCTAAATTAATCTAAAGCGAGGCAGTAGCCATTGGTTCTAATAAGACTCTTGACAATGGCTGTGTCTTCACTGAAAATATGATGTATTTACACATGAAGATAACTCTCTCAATGTAAAATCCCACTGGAGATAAGGCATATGTGGCTCTCTCCTCAGTGTAACAGTGAGACATCTTCACTAGCTACATCTAGGAAAAAACTGCTATGCCTTGTCTCCACTAGGATTTCACATCAAGAGAGCTATCTAGCTCAATGTAAACACACACATACAGACAATTTTTTCCCCATTAAAGACATAGCCAATAATTTGCCCTGCAGCCCTGGGTACTGACTACTTGGCCATCCAAGTATTTTATACAAAACAGAACGGTTCTGACAGAAGAGATTGAAAAAGCCCTATCCCAAAATACCCTGCGATTAGGACACTCTCCTAAAATGTGGGAGACCTAATTTCAAATCCCTGCTCCAGCAATACCTCCTCCTCTGGCTGTTTTGTGAATCTAGTTCTTCATTTTCTTTGCTCTTTATGTTATAAGCTATCCGGAAATGAAAAGAAACGGTTTGTTTCAGGTTGAATGAAATGTTTTGTTCAACTGGAAATGAAATTTTGATTGACTTTTGATTCATCAAAATTCTTCTGAATTTTTGGATTTGGTTCAGGTAGAACCAATCTCTCTTTTCCAATTTTTCAAAACTGAACTAAAAAAAATCACTTATTTGCTAGACTCTAATCTAATAACTACCCGCCACATCAATGCACCATGAGGTTTAATCAGTTAATAATGTGCGTGAAGCACTTTGAGGTCTTGAGCTGCAAGGTGCTATGGAAGCAGAGAGCATTAAATCAGTGGGAGGGGAAGAGGACACAACTAGTGGTACCAGCCTAACATCTGCAGCTTTCATAATGTAGTGAACGTTGTTCTGAGCCAGCGGCAGCACTCCACACGTTTCTGAAGAGCAATGCCATCACCTTGCCAGTTGTGAGCTCCCCTCTTCGTTCTTATACTTGTGTAGGAGCATTCCAGAGAGGGTGGGTTTGAAATTTTTGCAGCTCATGGCTTTTCAAGGAAATATCAGACTTTAAACAAATCCCAGCAACATTGTTCCTGGATGTACACTGACAAAAATAGCTTCTATCGCTCTCTGATCCTCTCTCTCTCTCCCTCATTTCCTTCTGCCCTGGCTCTCAATTAATGATTCATGACTTGTATTTAAGCTGGCTGTGTAAAGATGACGCAAATACAGCTTTTGCTGCACATCTTTCAGCTGAAAGTGGGGCACTGTTCATAGCCACTATTAATGTTAACCTACTCCTTGCAGGTTAGAAAAGGAATCGGTCTTGCCTTATCAGTTGAATTGCTGTAAAGATGGACCATCGCAGAGGGAACAATATGTCTAGAGCCCTATCGTCTTGAAGATGTATTGGTGTCTCCTAATCCTGTATACAGGGAGTTTCTTGGCACCTTTTGGATAATGGCTACTGGAACAGATTTTGACGTTGTCTCCATGGAAAAGCTTTTTCAGTATAGCCAAAGGTGTGAATTTAGACCAGTGCAGTTATACTGATCTAACTCCCTGAGTAAACACTCATTCCAGTAGAAGTGTGTCTTGGGAGTGGGGGCTCTTGTCCCTGGGGGATGGTATTGTGCAGAACAGAGGATAAAAAGCAGCCCTGGAGAGGGCTGCAGCTGGGAAGGAGTGAGACCAGCTGAGTGACTAGTTGACCACAGGTGTAGCCAGCTCAATCAGGGCCCAGCTGGCCCTGATAAGAAGGCTGTGTCCAGGAGCTATGATGAGTGTCTCTCTAGCAGTGGCGAGAGAAGGACCAAGCTGCCTTGGAGAATAAGGTACCTGAAGCAGAGCAGTGCTGGGGAAGGGCAAAGGGAGCTGGGGAGCTCCAGCCTGGTAAATCCCCATGCTTCAGACCTTGATGAAGGCCTACAAAAGGTACTGGGGCTGCAGAGGGGTAGCCCAAGGATAGGCAAAGGCAGCAGGTCCTACTCCTTGCCAATTATGAGTGGCCATTATACACTGCAGTCTGTCCCCATGAAAGGGGGCTAGATGATGACTGTCAGTAGCCACTGAGGCAAGGTGGGATTAAAGAGTGGGAGGTTTCCCTATGAGGGGAGACCCAGAATGAGGGGGTACTCCAGAGGGGCAGAATCCTGAAGTAAAAGGGCATCAGGGTCTGGGAGGGACACAGGGGCCCTAAGGCAGGCAAGACACTGGCTACGAGGAGGTGCTCCAGAACTGAAATGAGCTAACTCCCAGATGACCAGCAGGAGGAGCCATGCCGGTGAATCCTCGCAGTGCTACAGAGGGGTTAAATCAAACCAAAAAAAGCCATTTTTAAACTGGAACAAGTGTGTCCACGGTGCAGGGGAAAAGAGGATTATACCAGTGTAATTGATGAAACTTTCCCCTGTATCCAGGGCCAAAAACACCATCTGCTAAACTGCTCCAAGCCATCCATTTGTTCCCACCATCCATCTGTCCATCTCAGGGTTTTCTATAGTGCTCATCGCTGTAGTGTCTGAGTACTGTCCAGGTAAATTAGCATCGTGGGGAACTGGTGATGGAGATTCCAAGTTCTAGGATTCAAGTAAAGTCACTGTGTAGTCCTCAGCTATTACAAGGCCAGATGATGACTTATTCCAGTGGTCAGCAACACTGTCAGTAATGCTTGACCCTTGCTGTGTTGTTTGCTCTGGCCAGAATCCTGGTTCTGACTACTTGAGTACTGTCTCTAGCTGATCCTGGTGCTCAGGCTTTACATTTTTAAAAATTCACAGGTGCTCAAAATTCATGTGGTACTCACAAAAAATGAGAAATAAGAGCACTGCCTAGATTAATGCAAGGTAGAGGAAGATGTTGATTCCAACACGCAGCTTCACTGATGCACTTCAATCCTAACTTGCACTCTCTGCTTTCCACTGCTTGCCGCACCCTCCCCACACCTCTGCAATGCATTTCCATGCTGAGGTTCTAGTTGGGGGCTGTTGGTGATGGCTAGTAGCATTCTGTTACTTTTTTACCCAGAAGTCGCCTGCTGCAGGACAGGCCCAACAAAAAGGGTAACAGAACACCATTAGCCATCACCTATAGCCCCCAACTAAAACCTCTCCACCACATCATCAAGGATCTACAACCTTTCCTGAAGAACGATCCCTCACTCTCACAGACTTTGGGAGACAGCCCCCCAATTTGAAGCAAATACTCCCCAGCAACTACATACCATACAACAAAAACACTAACCCAGGAACCAACCCCTACAACAAACCCCATTGCCAACTCTGTCCGCATATCTATTCAAGGGACATCATAGGATCCAACCACATCAGTCACACCATCAAGGGCTCATTCCCCTGCACATCTACCATTGTGATGTATGCCATCATGTTCCAGCAATACCCCTCTGGCAGGCACATTGACCAAACCGGACAGTCTCTATGCAAAAGAATAAATGGACACAGATCAGACATCAAAAACCAGTAGGAGAGCACTTCAATCTCCCTGGACACTCAATAACAGACTTAAAAGTCACCATTCTTCAACAGAAAAAACCTTCAAAAACAGACTACAATGAGAAACTTCAGAACTGGAATTAATTTGCAAACATGAAACAATCAAATTAGGCCAGAATAAAGACTGTGAGTGGCTGGTCCACTACAAAGATAATTTTCCCTCTTTGAAACTTACACTGAAATTCAGTCATATTGAAATAAACGTCTGTAACTTTGGAAACTAACTCTCATTATATTGCCTAAGCTACTGATAAGTATTGATGTGATACCTTCTCAGGGGTCTTCAGTTTCTCCCACTGGGCCATTCTGAAGGGTTCCCCCACATTAGCCAGGCTCAGTTTAATTTCCCCAACAATGCTGTGCCTAGAGAACTTGTCGCAGTTCCTCAAGGTGAGAGTCAGCCTCCCTTCTAGCACTTCCTCCTCCAACAACGGGAACAGCAGAGCTTCCTCCCAGATGATGTGGTGCACTTTCTTCTTCAGCGCTGTCTGGGCCTCTGTGGTGCCTGACTTGCTCACCAAGGTGCCCAGGACGTAGCAGTCACAGCCAGCATCCTGGTCCCCTATCATGCTTCCATGCATAGCTGGAGGACAAGGAGAGGGAAGGCTGCATTAAAAGAAACATCCTATTACAAGGACTAGGTATGCAAAGGCAGCAGGCTGCAGGGCCTTTGCCTGTCTCACTATAGTCATAAAATGAAATAGGCTGCATAGACATCCAAGATATTGCTAAAACCTGCTAGTTAGAAGGAACAGCATCAGGGAGACCAAAATCCAGGGCCTAATGTTATTTATTTTTCCTTCAACATGCCCAAGAATATTATTATTTCATCCTAGGGCTGAAAGGCCTCAAATGAAAATGTACATAAAATATCATTCCTCACATTCCATGAACAGTGACAAATGAGCCTCTCAGCCCTCCAGGCCACGGGCTGCAGCAACATCTCTACCCCTCAGCTGGGTAATGTAGCAACAATGCCTCTTTGGGACTCCAAGAGTCAGCGTGCATGTTTGTCAGTGGAAAGATGCCCCACCGGCTTGGCAGCTATGAACAGGCAAGTCTTTAACACCCAGGAGACTCCTCTGTCTCCTTAAGAGAGTAGAGCTCCTGCTGAGCTGACGGAGAGCACGCTCACTGAACCTGCACGTCAACCTCAGAAAGAAACTGAAGGCTGTGGACTTGTTGCTGGCAGCTTGCCCAGCGTGGTGGCTGCAATTTAACTCCCCTTCAGTCCTTGCTTGGGAAGGTGATAACTGGGCTGATTTTGGGGGGGAACTCACACTATCTGTGAATTACTCACTCAGCTGTGCTTTACACTCCCAGGAGGACTGTGACTAGCAAGGAGAGGGTTAACAGGGTTGTATCTGAAGCAGTAGTTAGGCTCCCCCCTGCCTGTCCTTAGTGAGTCTCGTATGGCTAGGCTCAGCTGGAGAGAATTACCTTATCCACAGGGTATTTAAGAGGAATGTGATTTAAACATCTCTTCCTCCAACTTGGCTTGAGTAAGAGGACTGTTATATGTAGTGTTAGACTTTTATTTTGATAGTCTAGCTGTGGGAGAGCTCTGTAGATTTTCCTGTCACTTACGTGAATCATAAATCCATGTGCTGGTTTGTCCTTCATCTGGATTTGCTTTACAGGACAAGACAAAAGGACTAAACAAAAAAAAAAGTGTTTGGCTGGCGGAGTGGGAGGAGGAAGGGGGTGTTGAGCCTGTCACCTTGTTGGAAACATCGCCTTAAAACAACAGTAAGAGAGAAGGATCCTTTATCTGCTCATCTCGAACATGGGTAGAACAGGACAAACACCTTCTGATTCCCTCTTACTGCCTTTGAACCACACAAGCTGTTTCTAAATGGTACATTCTTTTCAAGCAGTGAAATCTCTTGGCAATTCTAGTTGGAAAGCCTCATAGCCACTAACATGTCCCTCATTTCTGTGGGGCCATGTTGATTTTATTATGTGAGATATGAAATACTTTGAGAGATACAAGATATCTTCTGATTCAAATAAAGGCTTGTTTATATAAAATATGCAGATGGGGAGCCACTTACCTTCAAGAAAGGCCACACACAGCTCAGCTTTCTGTCGATCATATCCAAGTGAATAGCGAAGTTCAGGGACCTGGTTACAGCTGGCTGCTTTCTCAGGGTTCAGGTGCTCGGTGACACACACATCCTGTACTGCACCTGGGACTAAAGCAACTCGTTAGCAAAGCTTCATTCCTCATCAAGCCAAATTCACCACCTGGCTTCACTGACTGACTGACAGTTCTGCAGCACTGCCCTTTCCCTCTCACTTTCCATCTCCTGCCAGATGTGGACAAACTTCACTTTCTGTGTGCTACCTGGGCTCTGGAAACCAGCCATACCTCTCACTCCATTGCCCATCCATGGTAAAGACAGATGTTCTTGCTCTTGGATTTCTTTTTCACATATTCCCTGAAAATTAGACTGTAAGTTTTGGGGGTAAGGACTTCACAGCTGACTTATCCCACTTATAACGCTAACAAATTTTTACTAAAGCTATTGGAATGAATTCAGTCCTTTTTAGGGGATCCTCTTTCCCACACAGAAGGCCACTGTTACCTTAATTCCCATAGTGCCTGACTAAGTAGAAAGTGGTGAGACTGGAAGGTTGTGAGGCTGTTTGGACTGGGGTATATATTAGGTTAGTTACTTCAAGTAAAGCAACAGGCAGGACTGAAAAGGAAGCCACAGTATTTTATTGTCGGATACTGGTGCATGCAGTATCGGTTTGGATCAGAAGTGCACCAATGGTAAGGGGTTGGGATTGCTAGAAATGTAGCAATGATAAGGGGTTGGGATTTATTCCCCAAGCAAATGCCAATCAGAGTCAAAATCAGTGTGTCATGGTACACAGAGGAGAAAATAACCAGTTCTTGTTTTATTTTAATCAAGCACAGCAGGAAGCCAGAGCACTTGTGGAGTGGGTAGGGTACAGAGGTTAGTGCACTGATATACACCCCTCAATCTCTGGTGCCTGACTACGTGCAGCCATCTTTCTGTAGCAGCCCAGTCCTATTGCTGTCCTTCTGACACTGTAGGCTGATGCTTAAATGCTACCTCTTTTTTCCTAGTGAGGAGGGCTTGGGAGAGTGGCCCTCTGCCCAGAAAGAGACAGAGAAACTGTCAAGTACTGCCAAGTGATTTCTGAAGTTAAAAAATAAATCTCTATATAAATGATGCATGGAGTGCATTGTGCCCACTGGAAAATCCCCAGGAAGACTGTATTAATGTTATAGCCACCAGGATCAATTGTGCTATTAAAAAGGCAGCTCCAGAGGTAAAATCTATATGGGCACAGAACCATCACAAGCATGAAATGCAGCCAGAGGCAAACCAGTTAGAATTAGACTCTCTGAAGTTAGAGGACTCTGGATTTAAAACTATACAGGGCACTGGTGTGTGCCCTTGCTTCTGTAATGCAACCCCCGATGGGCTCCATCTCTACTTTATCTTAACCAGACACATTGAAAATGATGGTGGACAGAGCAAGCCTCAGGTGTTTGCCAGCTGAGCACATTTGTGCTGGGATCATCGAGAGAGGAAAACTATGGAGCCCCAAATGGTCATTTTTACATCTACCATTCTGATTATAACTGCATTTTAATCCTGTGTACAAGTCCTGTGTTGCTTATCAGACACGGGGGCACTGAGTCACCAGTCTGAAGTGGAAATGTTTCCACTGGACTTGGAAATGCTCCTACCATTTGGAGGGAGAACAAATAACTCCTCATTGACTTGTATCTTCATTCTAGTCTGAATCTGAACTTCATCTTTTCCTCTGGTTGGCTCTTCAGTTGACTTCAAGGCATAATCCACATAGTTAACAATTTCTGGGGCAGTCACAATTGGCTTTGGGCCATAGATGTTGGGAAACTTCAGGAGGGTTCGAGGCTGGATGGGTTCGGTAGTCTTCTTAATGCTGAACTGAAATAAAGATCCTGTTCATTATTCTGTATAGATTAGACTAATGCTACCAACTTGTCCAAGACCAGCTGTACCCAGACCAAGGGATAAAACAATCCATCCAATCATTCCTAATGCCACTGTTACTTGGCTGATTGAACTCACTGCATCTACCATGAAGAGATCTCCTTGCAAACCTGTTGCCCAGTTTCTCAGTTTGTGTCCTCTTTGGACTTGCCCCTCAACACATTTGTTTGCAATAGACAAGGGAAACTTTCCCATTTGTTGATTCCCCACCACATACCTTTCACAGTAGCAATATACCCCTACTTTATATGACTATGTCAATTTCTTACCAGGCTCAGAAGCTATAACTAGAGCTGGGTCTGTGCTGTGAGTGTGTGATCCAAAGGAAGCCAGTCATCAATCAGGTAGACTAGTTTTGGTGCTCGGCGTAGCGCTCACACTACCTCCTTGGAAAGGTGAAGTAAGCATTTCCCACAGGCTTGCCAGCCACAGCCTGACAATCATACCTCACCACAGGTTTTGGGATGTCCAGTGCTATTGGCAGTACTGTGTTATTTCTCTTGTCATTGGACTTGGAAACACAAGGACTGGGATTGTAACTGCCCCTAAAAGTGGGAAGGCTTATTGCATCCTCGCAGGCCAGACCTATGAGTCTAAAGTTCTTTCACCAACCCGCTCTGCAAATATTGAATCTTACTATCTCTGTGTTCAGGACAGCAATGGAAAAACTTCTTTCTTGTCCTCATCTACAGTCAACTTCCTAAACGTCTGTTCCCTGCTTCCAAATATCCTTTTACCCTCTCTCATCTAAATATTTCCTGGGGTTGGAGTTATCATCTGCTGACTATATTCTGATGCTTAGTTTGCAGCTCAGAGGTCTCTGAGTGACTTTATCGCAACTTCAGTAGGAATTTTGCAATCAAATTGCTGGCTGATGTGAAACTAAGTTAATGGAGCAACAGCTAAATTGAACCAGGAAAGCGAGCAGCGAAATAACTTCATACAAGCAACAAAGGAAAAATATGTAATGTTTACTAAAAAGAAAATTGCCATGCAACTGCTTAAAGGGTAACAGGCTCAAAAGGAGGTCCAGGGGCAAACCTGAGGAATGGTGCTTCAGTGGACTGTCAATAGGTACACTGTAGTAGCTTTGAAAATACTTGGAGTCCATGGTGAGAGGCAGTGTGGTCTAATGGATAGTGCACTGGATTAAGAGTCAGAAAGCCTAGATTGTATTCTAATCTCTGTCACTAACCGATGGTATAACCTTGGGCAAATAACATTACCTCTTTGAGCTTCTGTTTCCTCTCCCACATATTATCCATCTTATCTATTTAGACTGTAAGTTCTTTAGGTCAGGTAAGGGTTCTTACTATGCATTTGTCATGTCCAGTGCAATGGGGCTGCGATCTTGACTGGGATCTCCAGGTGCTATTGTAATATAAATAACAACGGTTTGGCAGTCGGGATTTTAAACTCGAGACAGGCATGAGTCACAAAGCTCAGGCCTAGATTTCGGAACTGTTCAGATTTTGTTTTACTGATTATATGGAGAGGGGCCGGTCGCAAAGTTTGGAGTGGGGTCAGGTCCATCTCAGTTTTAGATCAACCGGCCCTGCCTTTCTCTCAAAGCTTCATGCGAAAATAGTATCACTACTGTCCTCTGAATGATGGGTTTTTTCATTTCTCTTGGAGTCATCAGGCGTTGGCTTCTGATTCTGGTTTATACCTCACCCAGCACCATAGTGTCTGAGCACTTTCCAGGGAATAAACAAGATGACAGCATCAACAAATTGAGGTAAAAGTTCCTTGATTAGATGGACTGACATTTTGGTCTGATAGATCAGAGTTTGTTGTAGCATTTCAGTCCCATGCTGGTTCACAAGAATCAACACAGAGTAGAGAAGGATAGTGCAAAAAGCACAGCAACGAACGCGGAGCTGTGGGATTGTTGCTATGGCTCACGGAACAGAGGAACCCTTCATTGAGAAGGAGAGGCAAGTAAAAATTCTGTCAATGGGACATTGAATTCCACCCCCACCTACACTCTAAATGCAAATCCTAGCTATGTGAAATTTAAATAACTCTGTGTGAACATATATTTGGAGTTGTCCACAGAAAAAACAGAGACTGAGTAGGAGCTACCCCAACTCTGATCAGTTTGTTTTCGTGCTTCTAAAGGATATAGAGGACTTTGTGTGAGGGGTACTGGAGAAGTAGAAAAGACTGTTTTATTGTGGGCGTGCTATAGTGGAAGGATCTCTTGTCCCATTAACTGCCAAGCTATTTCATTTTACATTGAGACAGAGAGAGAGAGCAAGACAATATTCTTAATTGTAATTAATGTTTTTCCATTAGTTACTTTGATTCATATTAATAATGAATGTGGATGGTGCCATGGGAGAAGCAGTCTCTTGAGTTAGAGCCTTTTGCTCCCAGATTCCATGTTCTTAGGGCATCTTCCCAAAGGAGCAGCTCAACAGAGCAAAAAGAGTAACGCAGTTTTGGTTTTTAACCACACTCTGCATGTGATGCCAAAGAATCATAGTGTCATAGCCATTAGCAATGGAAGAGTCCTAGTAGGTCATTGCCTCCATCTCCCCAGGTAGTCAGTGCAGGATTGTTCCCTATAGTCCATTAACCATGCTCTCTCCACTCTAGTCTATGACCTCTGGTCTATACTCTTAGAGAGAAATTCACCCCTCTGATGAGGGCCAGCCCTGGCTGTAAGTGAGGTTTACACAGTGAGGAAGTCTCTTGCTGGCAAAAAGGAGGGAGTGGAATTTCATTCTTAGAGATCTAAACATCAGTTCTGAAATACTTCAACTCCTTGAAATAACAGGTTCAAATCCCAGCATGAAGTATTTCTCTTTCTGAAGTAAATCAAGTGTGTTCTGTGTAGTAGGCAGGACCCTTTGGGAAATATCTTGAAAATCAAGGTCCTGGCTGATCTACATAGACATTAAATATCCCATGCCCTAGGGGTTGTGACCAACATCTTCTCTCCCTTCACTCTTACACAAAGAGTGCTCTGCAGGAGCTATCCACCTGGCTACTGTCCTCCAGACCAGAGGTGGCTGCATTTCAGTGGTGTACGTCTATACTACATGAAGCAGCTGAGGAATTTTGAGATGAAATATGCTATACAGATATGAAGTCTTGTTATTACTATCACTTCCCCTGCTTGCTAAAAGCCAGAAACTTAGTCAGGAAATCCATCAGCACACAACAACTGACAGCTCCACTGGGTTTACATAATACCTTAGTCTGTCTGCTCTTCAGAATTAGAGATGAGAGACATATGCAAACCAGTGGGGACCAATTCACCCCCTCCTCCAACTGCATCTGCCTCTGTTTATTGTTCGTGCTGCCAGCTCTGTTTTGCAAGTGCTGGCAGCTGACACTCTTACTGATCATCGCCTGTGGAAAGTCCCTTTTACAAATCAGACTACAGCAGCAAAGTCTTAAAGTGAAGTGCAGGAGAGCTCAATCCATTGTGTATGATTTAAGACCAAATTAGATCGGATGCTGCTCTTGACCTTTCTGTGTTGCTCCTTGACATCATTAAAAGGCTGGATTGTTTCTGTGGCTGATCTTGTATCTGACACATAAGCAATACAAGATTGTGGTTATTACTGTTTCCCATGCTCTGAGGCTTTTTCAAAGTGACAATATAAAAGCCACCTCATTTTCCTTGTTCTGTAGATATATCTTTGTTTCCACAAGATCCAATCCTATTTATAGGTGCTTTTCAGAATCCTGGGGCTTTTCTGTACAACAAACATAGAGCTTGTCTACACAGCTCCGGCAAAGTGCACTAGAGAGGTGTGATTTTTAGAGTGCTCTAAATGCCCTATGGAGACCCCGCTGATGCACCCTAGGGGGTAACAAGTTCATGTTGATGTAGTCTCATTTCAAACAATGTTAGGTCAATGTTAAAGAAAACAATATAGCCTAGCTTCCTCTCTCTTTGTCATCGCTGTGTATCAGAATCCCCTGATATTGACAAGCCTCAACAATACAGTATTCCAAGCAGTGGCTGGACAGACAGTGTAAAAATAGCTTTCTGTTAATGGACAAAAAAAAAAAGACAGCACTGTTTATAATAACAGACACAGACGATGTACAGCACTTCACAGACGTAAAACTTGATTTGAAATTAATCTTTACAATAAATATGGAGTACTTTTAAATCAGAGACATTTTAGGGAGTGCATGTTCCTGGCAATAGGTTCCTTTTGATTTGGAAAGAACTAGCAAACATATGGAATATGGGAACTAGGGACATTTTTCACCTTCTGTTCATCTTGCAGACATAATATTTCTGGAATTCTTGCAAAAATATATTAGATACTAACCATAATAACTAACTGATGATCAAAACACTATTATTCTGGAGCACTAGGAGGAGACTAATGTTGTAGTAAGAGCTGGGTGAATAATTTAACAAGATATTGGTCATGTACTGTATTAAAATATTGCAAACATTCCTAAATGAATAAATATTATGAGAGCCTGAATCTATGAGGTTCTGAGCACCCTGGGCAGTTTGATTTCAGTGGTAGATCAAAATGCACTTCAGTGGTGGATCAGAATGTTTAGCAATTTGCAGGCCGGGACCCTAAGGTGGAAGCTGCAGAAATGTATTAACACTTTCCAAAGGCTTTTCTTAAAATTTTTCTCAAGAGGCTATTCACTCTTGGAGTAACCAACTTTCCTGAAGTCATATGAAGAATTAAAAATTGGTTTAGAGCTAAAACAATAAAAAGTAGAGTTAGAAAAGAAATAGTCTTTGTGTGAAAAAGTGGATAATGGAGTGCTCTGTGGATAGTGCTGCTCAATATATTAACAGTCTGGAAAACAGGTGAAAGTGATGCACAATAAAGGTTTAGAATGAAATTTTTCAAAGTGGCCTCGGGGCCTGGGCACCCAATTCTCATTCATTTTTAATTGTATATTTTGAAAATCTCAGCCTTGTTGCATAGTGTTGTATCAAAGAGTAAACTGGAACAATCAGCAGATAATAATCTATTAGGTTAGCCAAAGTTAATGAGAAACCTCAGGAGGACTTAGGGAACTGGGTAACACATTAACAGGTGAAATTCAAAATAAATACAGGCAAATCTCCACTGGAAAACACACTCTATCCTACCCAGTGAGGGGTCTGAAATAGCTGTAATGTCGAGGGGGAAAAGATCTAAGTTCAGTAAGGGTATCTACTCAATACTCAGTGGCAGTCCAAAAGAATCAATAATATGGAGACCTGGTAACATTTGTGGTGTACACGTATAATGGCATCAGCTTTGAGAGAACAAGATGGGTAAAAGTAATATCTTTTAATGGACCAATTTCTATTGGTTAAAGAGACAAGCTTTCAAGCTACACAGAGCTCAGGTGACCTGAAGAAGAGCTCTGTGTAGCTCAAAAGCTTGTCTCTTTAACTAATAGAAGTTGGTCCATTCAAAGATATTACTTTTACCCACCTTGTATCGCTGATATCCTGGGACCAACATGGGTACAACACTGCAAATCAGCTTTGGCCATCTTGTCTCAAAACAACTGCAGCAGAAATATGGTGAGACTGGGACTATTTACTTTAGAAAGAAAAAGAGAGTCCATTATAGAAGGACTGAGTATGCACTAATGAATGGCACAGAGAAAGCCAATTAGGACTCCTACTGCAGTTTTCAATGATACAAAAATAATAGAGCAGTCCATGTAATTTTAAGGCAAATGAATAAAGACTTTGTGATACAATGTATCATCAGCTTTTGGAATTAGCTGATGTAGCATATTATAAAGGCAAATTAAGGCTTTGTAACAATGAGAAAAAAATCATTAGACCCCTATAAATGAGAAAAGCATCTCCAGTAACATGAGCTAGGGTAAAACTTCCAGTGACCATAAGGCTTTGTGGTTCAGACCTGCGGTCATAATCAGCCAAGGGAAAAAAGTTTTAAAAAATAATTCTCCTCAAGGTTCAGTATTGAGTATTCCATAATTAGGTGCATCAGGGAAGTGTTACACTTTACTGCTGATGCATCTGGACACTGACAGGACACAGGCTTAAATGGACTGTCAGTCTGTTTCAGCCTGCCAGTCCCTATGCTTCTCTTTTGATCGAACCCTTTTGAGCAATTAAGTCAGAACACCAGGGATATCTGGCATTTGCAGCACTTCAAAACGACTGTTACAGTAAGTGAAAAGGAAAAGAAAAAGCAGGTCACAGTAGGCATGGTGAGAAAGTAGACTTTCCACAGTTAAAGTTGTTACTAGATTTATATTTATAAACTTTATTTTAACATCATATCTTAACTTTCCTAAATCTTCATCTGTTTCACATGTGGAGGAGAATTGTTTTCATAATAAACCAGCTGTTTACATAGAAGCCTTTGCACTATACTGCAGTAGCCATAGATGTATGTGTGTGCAGAGACAGAGAGATTATAAAAGATTCGGACATTATTGATGATCTGTTCCTACTCTGCACACAACTATGTCCTGACTGCTTCATAGCAGAGTCCAGGTTTCTGTTCTAGACAGATGATTTCCCTTGGGATCTAACCTGCCAATCCAAGTGGAATTTCAAATCTTCTCTTTCTGCATTTTTGCCACAAGGAGCTTTCACTTTGGTAAAATGACAGCTGAGCTGACTGTTGCTTTGTGCATTTTGCAGGTCACCTGAGTCTCCCCTCCCCCACTGAAATGTTGCTACATCCTGAATCCTGAAAACAAATAGGATGTGATAAATCACCCACAACAATCTGGTATGAACTTTGCATTCCTGCCATCTACACTTACAGAAAAGTGGCAGAGTAAATTAGAGAAGGTGGTTTACCTGCTGGACTGGTTCAAGCATACTGGGCTTAGCATTTTCAGTGTCCATGTCTTGGTCCTTTCCCGAGAGTCCTTTTCTAGGTCGCCTGCATTTGCACAGGCAGGTAAGACCGCAGAGGGCAAGGATGCTAGTTGCAGTCCCCAAGGTGGCTCCCAGAGCTATAACTGGGACAGACAAAACCATTGTCTCAGGCTGCACAGATGTTACACAAGAACCATGCGATTCTTCTTCTCAAGCAGCATGTATTTCATTCATTCCCTTTCAGAGTTTAGTCTGGTTTCATTCACTTTGAAATAGGAAAAAGAGTCTCAATAACAGCAGGGAAAAGAGAAGAGAGAAATAAATTATCCCAGGCTTGCTAGGCAATGAGGCAGCCTCTCCCACCTGCTGATGGAGTTTCTGGTTCTATGTTCCTGGCCAGGCAAGGGAAATCAGAAGTAGTAGTGGCTGTGGTGCCTGCAATCCCTTTACAGCCGTAAGCAGGCAGTTTTCATTGAAGCTTGTTCTCCAGCTCCACTGGGAAAAGTCTGATGTATGATAGAGGGAAGACGTCAGCAGAAAGGGGTGGGCCTTGCCAGCTAACCCACAGAGAGAACATCCAAGTGTTTGATGAGCTCTTTAGCAAGGCTTGGGAGGGTGGGGTTCTTAAATCTTGAGGGTGGGGGATTGGGTTAGGGTTTGTTTTGTTTTTTCTTAAAGTTAATGTAGTGGTTGGTGAAATGTGCCAGCTTGACAGCCCTGGAGACTAGCACAATGAACTCTCTACAATAAGGGTAAAGCTTGTTTGTTCGGGAGACAGAAGTTCTTCTCAGGGGCCAGTCCAAGACAGTAGAATGAACTACCCCAGGAAACCTCAGCACCTTCTTCTCCAAGTGCAAGGCACATTTGTTTGACCGGCCTGCTTTAACATAAACACATCCATCCTCTGTGTGTGTGGTCTGTCTGTCTGTATGTATATTATTATATTATATTTATTATATATATATATAAACCCTACCAAAACAAGATACTCCATTGCACACACTTCTCCCTCTGAGGAGAGAATAAATGTGACAGATGTGTAGTCACTGCTTAATGTCCTACTGGCAGGATCTCAGGTACTGCAGTGACATGTGTGACACACAAACCTGAACAGAGCAGAGAAGAACAGAATATATCATGGACAGCAGCAGGTTATACTTCCCTTTACTGTCCTGCCAGCATTCCTCATCCTTGGAAGGATCCCCTCTTGGAATGATAGACAATTCATTTTCAGTGTCCCATTCAGCCCTTGCTTTGTCTGCTGAGATAGACATAAAGAGGGAAAATTAGTGCCACCTCTAAGGGTGTTTTTGGCAATGTGGACACCTGTCCCTGCAAGGACCGGACCAAGATCAAACTTGGCCCTGTACATACTGATAAAACTTAAAATAAAATGCTGAAACCCCATAATTCTGTGCAACTGAGAATTTAAATAGATTAAAAATTTTAAAAAAAGACTTAAAAATAAACATCGATATGATCCATCAAAATTACATAAAAATAAAATTCGCATTCTTCCAAGCCTAATTCTCATGGGTCCTTGAAGCTTTCTTTTTCATCTCCTCTTTTCAATGTCTCACATTCATGTTAAACAATGTGTGTGAAGTTTCCTGGGATCCCTAGGGCTGCTCCATGAAGACAGGAGTGCATGAGCAGGGAGGCTGGCACAGAGTAAACAACATTGCCCAGGAGGATCTGTTTTCTTTTACCTCTTCCAATGGTCCTAAACAAAACTGCAACTGTCAAATCAAAGGCCTTAGTGACTGGGAATCATTCTTCAAGTCCACGAGCAGAGAAGTGCTGTGGGATACCAACAAGGCCAGAACTGAATACTAAGGCCAAGTGTTTCAGCAGTATCTTTGCACTTTAAATCAAGGCTTTCAAGCAGCCTCATCTCCCAGCTGGCCTGGTTGTGAACCCTCTGAAACCAGTATCGCACAATTTTTGGCTGCAACTGATCCCCTAGGGGATGCCAATGGATGGCAATTTATGGCAGCTTTCTATTGTTACAACTTCTCCCGAGTAGATTTTCCTGCACCACTGAAGAACTCTGACAAGGCAGAAGACAGCACAGACCCTGGGCAGTGATTTGTATCTCTTTATCAGAGCAAAGGTCCATCCAGCCCAGTATCCTGTCTACCGACAGTGGCCAATGCCAGGTGCCCCACAGTGAGGGACTCTAACAGGTAATGCTCAAGTGATCTCTCTTCTGCTATCCATCACCCCCCTTTGACAGATACTCCCTTAGTGAGGGAGTAGATAGATACTCCCTTAGTGAGGATGAACTTCCAGCAGAGAGGCTGGGTGTGTCTGTTCTTGCTGGGAAGAGCAGAGTTACACTCCACCTGGAAGAGCTGGGGTTGTCCTCCTGACAGAAAGCCAGGAGAGGAAAAGAAAAGAGCCCACGTGTAGTGGAAGATGCTGGAGTGTGGTATGAGCTATGTTGATGGACTGATGTAATGGGATTTAAGGACTATTTGTGCTGTGGGTGACAAAAAGACTGCACTGGAACTTTTGTTACGGATTATCTGTACTATGTTTTTGTAATAAATCAGTCACGAGGAGGCAAGAGAACGTGTCTTAGAGTCTTTAGAGGCCTGAGAAGGGAAGTGGGACGGTAACACTGGTGTTGGGATATCGAGCCACAAGGCAGTGCACAGGGATGAGGGGGGATAGTTCACCAGGATGTGAAATTGTGTTGTGTGATTGACTTTGTTGTTGTTATAACACTGACCACTGAGGTTTTTTTCATGACTGAAGACAATGTATAGGGACAACCAAGAGACCAGATGGCTGTGAAGTACAATATTTCAATTCCAATCAAGAGTACTTGCATAATGGCACATTAATATAAGCCTGGGAATATTCCTGCACTAAAAATAGGATTGGTAGATAATGAGATTTGGTTTTCTTTTGGCATGACAGCTCTAAAGCAAAAGTAATGCAAAGGTTTCCAACCTCAGCTGTTGGACTCAAAGTGAAGCCATCAGAAGGAACAGTGTAAAAGCAAAAGGCAGTTGAAAGGTCATAAAGAGCAATCAATAGAAGTTCCATCAGCTCAGCATTAATTTCAGATGTTTCTGTGTCCATCAGTCTTGAGCTCCAGATGGAACCAAATGGAGAAGAGACACACCAGAACAGAGAGGTAAGTCCAAGTCTGGTCAACATGAAAAATATGCCCTGACCTACAACAGAACTGCCACGAGGCAGCTTAGGAATGTTGAAAAGGAAAGAGCCACCAGTAAGACCCAGGAAACTCCACAGAAAACAGCAGCTAACTCAGAAGAAGAGCTCTCTGTTATGAGTTTCAGAGTAGTAGCCCTGCTAGTCTGTATCTGCAAAAAGAACAAGTGAATGGCACAGACACAAGCATCATAGATCAAGAAAGGTTTCATTTCAGCATGACCATTCATACTCCATCTGTTAGCTTTCTCAGCCTCTTAAGAAATTGATCATGCACAGTGCAGGTTTAGAGAGTTGTCTATATAGGTGTAAGGTACAAAGGGATGAGCAGAACAGAGAAGGCAAGGGAAGCCAGTTTTGTATTAGTGTTGAGTGGCCAAGAAGCCCAAGAGGGAGTACATGCTAGAAGCTAAGTACCTCATTAGCCTGGATCTTATTTAAGCTCATGTTACCTCAGATATGTCATGTGGGTAAAACATGGTAAAAGATAAAACATAGACACTGGACAACATCTATTGCTACAGAGTTCCATTTTAGTGCTTCAAGCTCTTCCACTGACATTTTGAGACTTTCTGCCCATCAAGCAGTGTGGAAGGGTCCTTCTCTGAATTAAAGGAAATAATTGCTAGTTGCTTGCTAATGCAATAGAGACAAAACATTAGAAAGTTTTCGTTTGATCTGAAAGTAAATGCATTGTACTGATAGTGGTTGGTGCCCTCTCAGAAAAGGCACTTACTACAATTGCCAATGAACAGTGTAAGCTGCTCAGGAACTTGACAGCAGTAACGCTGCCACTAGCGGCCACAATGTAAGCTACCAAAATCTCTCACTAGCACAAAGATTACACTTATGCCTTTGTGCAACAGGGTATAAAGTTTGTTCTGTTGACCTACCCTATTAGCAGGAATTGGAACACTGCAGGGGAGATGCTGAGCCATTATGGCAGGAGGAGATGGGATTGGCACTTCAAACAGAAGGAACTAAGGTCTGGGGAAAAGGTCTCTTCAGGAAACCCTTGCAACAGCCAACTTGGGGAGAATACTTAAGCTGAGGTGTGTGTTTTTGTTGCCTTGCTATTGAGTTACCAATGAAACCAAGTCCCAGAAAGCAGATAAGCCTGAAAAGGATCAAGATCTAAAGGTCCAGTGCATCATTCCTTTGAATAATTACTTGTTCAAAATGTCAGTTTTGGATGCATCTTCCTGCTGCTCCCCATTACTTTGCCAGGGGCTAATATTCCCAGGAAATTGTGTCAGTTATACTCGTATCAGTGGCAAGGAGTAGAATCACAGAAATGTAGGGCTGGAAGGGACCTCAAGAGGCATCTAGGCCAGTCCCCTGCTCTAAGCCAGGATGATGTATACCTAATCCATCCCTGGCAGATGTTTGTCCAACCTGTTCTTAAAAGCCTCCTGTGACAGGGATTCCATAACCTCCCTTGGAAGCTGAGTCCAGAGCCTAATTATCCTTACAGTTAGGATGTTTTTTTTCTAATATGTTACCTAAATCTCCCATTCAACCCATTACTTCTTGTCCTACCGCAGTGGACATGGAGAACAGTTGATCACCTTTCTCTTTATAACAGCCCTTAACATATTTAAAGACGGTCATTACTTCCCCCCACCCATCATTTCTTTTCTAAAACGTAAACATTCCCAGTTTTATGTTGTTCAAGACTTTATTATTCTAGGCGAATTTCAGTTACTAAACTTAAAAGTGTTGCTGGAAGCATCTTTCAGTTTTGGCATCACAAGGTCCTGCTTCTTCATAATGCATCACCTTTGTGTGTCAAGCTTTGGCTCTTGCAAGCCTGATTGCTCTACAGCAGCTCGTAACTCCTTATGTGTAGGGGGCTGGGGTTGCATGTGAATGTATTATTATTGTTGTTACCAGTTACAGGAGAGAAACTCTGGCTTTCAGTCCAGAGCTAGAAGGAAAGCATCTGAGGAGCATTGTTATTGATAGTCTGGTAAGGAACAAATTCTGACCTGCAAATTATTGGCTGCACTAACATACTCACTTCTTTTTTCATGAATCCTACAAGAAATTGTCCAGCTAGTCACAGAGAAGTTAAAGTTGAGGGACAAGCAGGTATAGCTGCTGTGCATTTCTTTAACACCAAACAAAAATATCAAAGTAACAAAAGTGTACATAACACACTGTGTGTATGGAGAATGCATCCTTCTCCATAGGCCCTTATATGTTGTTTGTCTTCTAAGACAGTGGTCTTCAAAGTCGGGTGCACACATCCCTGGGGGTGCATGAGACCACTCCCGGGGATACACGAGACCCCGGTGCCACCGCCAATCCCGCCGGGGAGACCGCCAAACTCTCAAGCAGTCTATTTTTGTCCCGCTGAAATGCCGCCGCACTCAGCGGCATTTCGGCAGACATACCCCGGGGGCCGTGAGTAGAGGCAGGAGAGTAAAAGGGGCCGCTGCAGAAAAACTTTGAAGACCGCTGTTCTAAGATTGGAAACTCTTTGGAATAAGGATGGTATCTTCCTATGTATGCGTGTAAACCATGCCTAATGCATTGTGAGCACTGTTAGAATACAATTAATTGAAATAGTCCAAAAAACATTTAAATATTAAGACGTGGGGGCCAATCCTGAAGTCTCTGCACACTGTCATTGAGCCAAAGGGAGATTTGGGTGTGGAAGGAAGGTGAGTTCTGACCCCTAATCTTTGTCAGAGCTACTGTTTGTGTAATGAGATATAAATCGGTAAAATGAACAGATTTAAGAGAGACGCAAAGATTGATCTTCAAAAAGTAAGCAAACTGCAGAGATCAAGGCGCAGAAAAAATTGCTTCAGGGTTATGAGGAATGCCATGTAGATCCTTGAGACGGATTCTCCTGCTGATGTAAAATGATGCTGCACTGTTGAAACCCAGGAAGCTGCCCTGATAAACTCCAGCAGAATATCTTGCCCTTTGTCTTGTATACTCTGTGTGGTGAAAAAGATTTAATGTGTGAAAAGAGAGAGTTAGATATATGTAAATGACGTAGGGCTTATTTTATCTAACAAAATCTTTTAAATTAGCCTTTCCTCAGAACAGGATCTCCCAGGTTTGGGAATCTCAGAAAAAAAATCATAGCATGTGGCTGTTTCAGGAAGAGGTCTTGTGGCACATTATCTGAAACTGATGCAAACATGACTGCAGTGCTGCTCTTACATAAACTTAGGGAACACACAAGAATTTCCTGGGTAGAGGCACTTTCTTCAATCCCCTTCTGCCGCCCTCCCCCACATTGATTTGTCAGCCATCTGATTCCCATATTTAAAGCAAAATAAACAGCCTGGTTTGTTGGTGCTGCTGCCACCACCACCTGTCACCCCCTAAGACCACTTGTAAATACCTGCTAAGGTCTCACGTGCTCCCCAGAGACTATTGATCTGTGAAATGTGGGGTCTGAGCCATTCTATTGGTGAGCTGATCAACAGACTATAAACTAAGAATGATGTGATTTGTGTGTCAGGTGTGGAGGCTACGGCTGCAGCCATGACTGTATCCATTGGAGTTGACATGAATTGTTTTTTAATGATCAAAATATGTACAAATCAAGAGAGAGCTCCAAACAGCAATCCAGTGTGTGATAAATTCAGCTGCTGTTCCCACAGGGTGCCTGTAGGGGATTATAAATGCATTAATATGTAAGGCAGACTTTTTTAAAACAAAAATCACAAATTCTACTGAGAGCAACAAAAGAGCCATCTGTGTTTGCACAGAAGAAGTCAGCCATGATTTAGAAGGTTGATTCACGGCATATTGGTACAGTACAGCAGGAAAGTAACTCCCACACTCCACAGGAAGAGCTGCTTCATGAAGCAATCTTTGCACTGCAGTGTTAGGTGGCCCTAAAAAACAAGTCACCCTGGGCTCAGGACAGAGCTGAGTGCAAGTTGGGAAAACATGTTTGTTGCAAATGCTTCTCATGAACTAGAACTAGTAGAAGCATTTTGTTTTTAGCAAAATGTGATTAAAAGATGAAATTTATTTTCCTACCAAAAATATGGTCAGTAAAACAAGGCATTGCTGATCAAACTTACACAAATAAATCGTTTGAGGAAACTGACCATAAGAGGTTTTGTGCATATAAATCCTACTATTCATGTGTGTATTTAAGTGTGCAAAAATAATATATGCTTATAATTTTCACACTCGAAACAGAAATGGAAGAGATCTGAGGCTTCTTGGAAAATATGTCCCAGATTAGTAACTAACTCTAAGAAGCCAGATTATTTCTTTTATCATTTATCTTTTTAAATCACACTACCTTTAAAAACTTGAAAAGGTACCAGGATATCTGTTTGATACTGTAATATTTGTGGCGTGTATCAGCTATAAGATGCTGCCACCCTGAGGTGATAAACAGTATTTTTCTTACACCAGTAGTTGATTATTAATAAATATTATATATACAATGCTATAGGAGTATGTGGTAATGTACAAATATGAAATGCAAAAACTAGATGTAATTATATAAAATTACATCCAAAAAGATATTAAAAGAATGTTAAGATTAAAAAGGCACATCCTCCACAGTTGGGACATTCCAGAAATTAGTATTATCTGTGAAATCTTAATTCAGCTCCCTTGTGAATATGTACTATGATACAGTCTTTAAATATATGTTCACATGCAGTGTTTTCCACAGGATCCTTACCTTGTTCAGTGCACAGGATAGACCTGCTCAGGGATAAATCTGTTTTGTAGTGAGGAAGAAACTTGACTGTAGTCCCCCAGCCCCATTTGTTACAGAAGTTAAAAGGTATACAGTGAATGAGGCAGGGGATTGTGGGAAGGGAAAGGATGGTCTCATGGCTAATGTGATTGAATTCTGCTCTGGAGAACTAAATTCTACCTCTACCCCTACAGCAGAGATTGTAGAGGTGGCCATTGTGAGGCATCCAAAAAATGAGGACCAATCTTGAGACCTGGGACCTGATCTGCAAGTGCTCAGCCCTTCTGTAACTTAACAGAAGTCAATGGTCCTGCTTTGAGCAGGGCATTGGACTAGATGTCCTCCTGAGGTCCCTTCCAACCCTGATATAGTATGATTCTACGATTCTAATGGGAGCTGTGCTTTTAACATATAAAGTGCACACCCAAAATTAGTGGATACTTTTGCCTTAATTCCTCTCTGTCTCACTTCCCACTCTGTAAAATGGGGTGTTGTGAAAATAAATTCATTAATGTTTGTGAAACACCACAGAAAAGCCCTTGTGGAAGTTAATAATTCTGTATTCGGAGCAGGGTTTGAATCCTGGGCAGTAACCATTCCTGGCCTCCTCATCCCAGTCTCCCCCCTCACAAATACCCCAAACTCCTTGCTCAGCCAGTCCCAGTTTCACCACCTCCAGCTCCCAGTCCTTCTCCCCACCCTCTACTGTCCATTCCCACTCCCAGTATTGTTTCCTCAGTCCCACTGGCTCCTTGTCCCACTCTACTCCCTGCCCCACCCCAAGGTCCAGCTTCTGTGATCTTTGCATTTGAATCAGGTTGTTTCCTCCTTCTCCTCTTTGCTTTGCCTAGGTGTCAGCAGGGAGAACATCAAGAGCATAGGAGAGACCATCTTCCTACTCTCAGTTTCAGGTGGGTGCAAAAGAGGCAGGGATGTTAAAGCTCTGCAGGGTCCTTTGCTGCGGCAGCGCTTTAACGTTGCTGACTTTCACCCACCCCATCAGCGGACCTGCCAGTACGGACCCTGCCAGCAGAGCCGCCCATACAAGATGCAAAAGGGGCAGGAGCCTATGCAATGAAACTTGGGGGATTGAGAGGTCCCGCACCAGGCAGGTGGAGATAAATGGACCAGAGACTACAGAACCTGTGGACTCTGGGATGGGGCCATGAGCCATTACTCCACCATCCCGATGGTGGTAAAGGTTCAGGGAAACCCCATTGAGGTGACAGTGGGTGTAGTTCCTAAACTCCCCTATCTTGTAGTCATTGGGAGGGATTATCCAGGGCTTGATAATTTCCTCCCCCCCGCCTCATGAGGCTGGAGGGAGGTAGGGACCCTGAGGGCAGCAGGGAATGTCAACCCCCCGATGTTCGCTGAGATATCTCAGGCTCTGTTCACCCAAAAGACCTAGAAGACAAAAAAAGAGAGGAAGGCTGCAAAAGCTTTGGGAACCTGGATCCTGACCCAGGACCAGAAGACTGCCCTAGTAGGATGGACACAAGCAGCCATCAGAGAAACTATCACCATGGAAGATGAGCCAAAGGCTGGCTCCAGCTGTGATGGCAGTGAGCTGTTGGAAGAAGCAGAAGCCGGCTCCTGGGAGTTCGGGCAGGTTAGTCCCAGGAGAGAGACTTTCGGACAGCACCAGGTGGAGGACCCTAGATATGATGATGCCAGGAAAGAGGTGGCTAAGTTAGATGGGATACCCATGGATGGGAAGGTCCAGGGTGTAGGACCTTACTTTACTATAAAGTAAACTACTTATAAAGTAAGGTCTCCCAAGTATCCTCCAAATAGGTGACTGTAGGCGAGACTCAATATGGCTTTTTGATGTTTTCGTAGCACCGGAAGTTGATGTATCTCTTGCTCCTGTATGTGCACCGTGTGGTTCAGGAGATCTTTCTTCACTATAAAGAAAGACAGAGGACCAATTGTTCACAACTCTCCCCTGGGTTCAGTCAGAAAGATAGGAATGGAGTCGCTCAGGAGCAGCTCCATCCACAAAATGTCAGCCAAAGGTCAATGGTATCATAGGCTGTCTACACATCTAAAGGCATCAGTATCTATCACTAAACTTTGGGGCAGACATTAAAGACCAGCTTCTCACCAGCACTTTGTCACACTGTTCATGTGAAGTCCCCACCCCTTACCAAGGAATGTCCCCATGTGACAGAAAATACAGAGGGTGATGCAATAAGCCCTATTTCAACTTTAACCTCCATCTCCTTTCTAGAAGTCCCACTAATCATCTCCAGAGTTGCTAAAGTCAAATTTATAAATGGGGCTAATGCTATTCACCTCCTTTGTAAAGTGCTTTGAAACTTGCTGATGAAACATGCTATATAGGAGCTAGCTGTTGTTATTGCTGTGATGGCAGTGAAACTACGGTGACCACATGTCCCAATTTTATAGGGATAGTCCTGATTTTGGGGTCTTTCTCTTTTATAGGCTTCTAATACCCTCCACCCCCCTGTCCTGATTTTTTCACACTTGCTATCTGGTCACCCTAAGTGAAACACGCTTCCTCCAGCATTTCTGACATGTTGCTTATAGGGGCAGTTGCTATAGTGGGAGCCATACTTGTTTGGTGAAACACTGTTATTCTTTAATGTGAATTCAGCCACTGTGACATATGGATGACACAACTGGGAAGGGAATAGCAATTTTTCATAGATGAACCAGGCTTTTTAATTAAGGCAGAAACAGCCAAACTGAAGCAGGTACCAACAAATGTAGGGCATCCTGTTAGAACCTTGAAGTGACACTGATGAGAAACATTCGTGAAGATGACTAGAGTATTTTCACTAGCTCAGCTGAGTCAACTGCACTAGGGAAACAAGCAATAAAAAGGATGACGAATATATGGATTTATTATTTGTATTCCAGTACCATTTAAAGACCTCAGATCTGGATGGGAGCTCCATTGTGCCAGGCTCTGTAAATCGTTAGTCTCTTATTTTGTAGGTGTAAAGCTGCCTGCATAAAGAGTTGGTATCTTGGCAGGAAATGTTTTGGGGTAGAACACTTTGTGCAATGTTCCTTGGGCTCTTTCTGTTTCTTTCCTCACTTCCCCTGAATCTTGGTCATCCTCTCCCATTGATACAACACCTTCCTGACTTGGACAGGTCCTGGCAGGAAATTGCTCTGGTGAGATTTGTATCTAGTCTGTGTATTTATAGAGCATCAATCATCAGATGATCAATTCCCCACTTGCCTGAGCAAAGGGCTTTGTTCCAGAGGGACTGAGAAAGGGTAGGGGAAAATATGGATGGGATATGAAGAAGGATGTAGGACATAAGACTGAAGGAAGAGGACCCAGAACTTTCTAATGTTGTGAGAGTTCAGAAATGTCCTTGCTATTTTTGTGCCCTTGTAGTAATTTCTGTCTGACCTGTAAGGCTGCTTCTCCTACTGGAATGCTTGCAATGTTCTGTGCAGCAGTTACTCCACACACATTCCAATAAAGCCAGCTTGTACATACGCTCACGTACACAGACATTCCAATCAAAAGGAGACATACGGGTAATAGAAACACTATTCCATGAAAATAGCCTCCTTAGAAATCAGCCCACTTGAAACAGGCTCTTTTTCACACTCTGATTCACTATGGTACTAGAGATGATGTACAAAGGATGATGGCAATAGGTCCACTATTAGTTTGTTCTTTCCTCTCACTCCAGTGCAACCCTATTGACCCCAGCAGAGTTCCCCTGGAATCATTCAGACCAGGAATTTGTTCCATTAACTGCAGAAATAAGTACACACTATCTTTAACCTTTCACATCTAGGTCATAGTTCAAATCTGTTCCAAGCTAAGTGTGACACAGAGTTGTTACTGTGAGATGGTTGTTGGGTGCCCTGTGTGATATGAGTTAGTGCGTTTCAGTGCAGTTCCTGAGTTGACAGGTGTCCACATCATAAACACTTAACTACAGCTGGCAGCCTCAGCAGAGAGGCCTAGACTGAGCCCTGGTCTACACTACAGAGTTAGGTCTACATAAGGCAGCTTACATCAACTCGACTCTGTAAGTGCCTACACTTAAATTTTGCCCTCACTGATATAACTCATCCACTGCACTGATTTAATAACTCCACTTCCATGAGCAGTGTAGTCAGTATCAATGTAGTTACGTCAACGCAGTGCCAATGTGGACACCATATTGCTTACATTCACTGTTGCTGGCTTTTAGAAGCTGTCCCACCGTGTCCCATGCTGACACTTCAATTGGTGCAATCACTCCTGGTGAGGACGTGCACTGCCGATACCAGGAGAAAAGAGTTGACACACACAAGCGATGTCATTACTGCAGCAGCTGTATGTCAACGTAGGTTAGGTTGACTTCATTTTGTAGTGTAGACATACCCTTGGTGGTTCTAGAAGTCCAATCAGCATAATGATTAAGGCACTCTAGTGGGAACTAGATGTGTATGGGGAGCCTGTCCTATGCTGTACCTGTTCTGTAGCAAAACAAGTTCTATTATATATTCTAGTTCAGCGATCAGCAACCTTGGCCCACGGCACTGCAGGGTAAGCACCCTTAGCAGGCCCCAATGGTTTGTTTACTTGCCATTTCGCCGACCGCAGCTCCCACTGGCCATGGTTTGCCATCCTGGTCTAATGGGGACTGTGGGAAGCGGCGGCCAACACCATGCCACTTCCCACAGCCCCCATTGGATCGGGACAATGAACTGGGGCCAGTGGGAGCCATGGTCGGTGAAACAGCAAGTAAACAAACCAGTGGGACCCGCTAAGGTTGCTTGCCCTGCGGTCCCACATGCCAAGGTTGCCAATCTCTGTTCTAGTTTATGTAGATTTTTAGATTGCACTCATCACTGTAGTATATGAGTACCTTACAGTAGTGTATTAAGCAATGTGATAACACATGTCATGTGCATGTTGAGTGCTAACAAAGGCATGAATAACTGAGGCCAGATCTTCATCTGTCAGGATGGGAAGGCGTCTCCTACCCACCAGAGATGGTAGAACGTATTACTCGCAACCTTTGTGATATGAGACCTCAGTGTCTGCAGGAATCCTAGAGGGAGAAGCATGAATAAAATGTCTTGTTTTGGCAGGGTTTGGGGTTGAGGATTTTTGTTTCTGTGTAGGTTTTGTTGTTGTTAAATATAACTCTTGCTATGTTCTTATATTAGAGATGGCAAAGTCAAAGAAATGTGCCTTGCACTGGGAGTGGAAAGTGGTGTGGTTTCTGATAGTGCTTAGTGCTTAGTAGGAGATAATTCCAGTCTCAGACTCTCTCCTGTTTCCCACACAGACAAGCTTTACTCTTATTGCTGAGAGTTTCATTGGGCCAGAGGAGCAAAATTGTAGACAATAATCTTTGTCATGGAGCTTTAGATGGTCTATAGTTCAGACTGGTGCAGGCCATGGAGACCTTTGAAGCTAAGGCCTGATTCAAAATTCTGTGGGAGGCCAGTGTAGAGAGGATAGGTGTGAGGTGCTCACAGTAGCCTGTGTTGCTGAGGAGATGCGTTATGGCATTTTTACTGTTTGGAGTTTCCTAAGTGCATAAAGTTTCATGCCCACATATATCACATTACTGTAGTCCCGCTGAGAGCTAACAAAAGCATGAATAACTGAGGCCAGGTCTTCATCTGTCAGGACGGGAAGGCGTCTCCTACCCACCAGAGATGGTAGAATGTATTACTCGCAACCTTTGTGATATGAGACCTCAGTGTCTGCAAGGAATCCAAGAGTACTCCCACACTATGGACTAAATAGACCAGTTGTGGGTATGAACCTTCAACCAAAGAAGACTAATGTGGATCCAAACTCCTCCAAACACTTTCTTCTGCCCACCTCTATTTTTATTGGGTTCAGCTCCAGCTGTTCTTCATCTACTAGCTGATCTCATTGAGGCACTGAGCCATGTAGTGGTGTGGTCAGATGTGGTGAAAGATGGGTAGAGAAGTGTATCTTCTCCATATTGCTGGCACTTGAGTTCCTGCCATCAGACCAGTTCACCTAGTGGTTTCATATAGATGTTGAAAAGGACCAGAGAAAGAACTAATCCTTGTGGAACCTAACAAGCGAGTGGTCTAATGTGGGAGTTCTATTTCCCATCACTACTTTTTGGGTGCATACTGCCGAAGGACTCATATCATTTTTGCACATTATTTTGTGCCCCTGCAATCTCTTTCAGGTGAGATAGCAGTATCTCGTGGTCAACAGTGTCAAACGCTGCAAAGGGGTCCACGAGGATGAGAATGGATGCCTGTCTATCCATTGTCAGGAGGAGATTATCCACTAGTCCCACTAATGCAGTTTCATGTCTTGGCCTAAATTCAAATTGTGCCAGGTCTAGAATTATGGCTTCAGTTAGATGATCTTGTAGTCAATCTTTGGCTAGCTTCTCTGTGATCTTGCTCGGGAATGACAGGTTTGGTGAAAGTTGTCTAGGACTGAAGTATCGAGGGTGGATTTCTTCAGTGCTGGTTGGTACTTCAGTCTTCAGGGCACTTCAGTCTCCAGACTTGTCAATAATGCACCTTTCCCTAACATGAAATTCACAAGAATACATTCAATTTAAAAGAGGCCTCCAAAATGTATCCCTCCCATTAGCTTTGGAAATCCCAGTCAAAACAAACCTATGTGTAGATATTACCCATGTAACCCTCAGAGGACAGTTTCCAACACTTCTCTCAATTGAATCCACACCTTAAATCACACTTCACATTTGAACTGGAGCTAAAGAAACAATCTTGAGTGCTCTCTTCTACCCCCTGCAGCCTTGTCAATTACAAAGGTCTTAATCTATGTCTACACTACAAGCACTACAGCAGCATAGTGTAGACAATCCTATAGAGATGGAAGAGTTTTTCCATCTGCATAGGTAATCTGCCTCCCCAAGCAGTGGTAGCTACGTCAACAGAAGAATTCTTCCATCCACCCAGCTGTGTCTATACCGGGGGGTTAGGTCAGCTTAACTACAGTGCTGAGGGATGTGAAAAAATTAGCTAGCCATGCAGCTAGGTCAATGTGAATTTTAAGTGTGGACCAGGCCTTAGGACCAAATCCTGGTCCCTTACAACTTCTGGATAAATGGTCTTTCAGTTTAAAACATTCACAATGTGAGGGGAGAAAGAGGTTTTCAGGGAAGGATTCTCTCTGTAACAGCAAGTTATGGAGCAGCCAAGGGTGTAGTTAAAAACCATTATTTCAAGTCCCTCTACTTTTACTCCATCTTGGATCCTTTCCTGTACTATCTCCACTCTCCTGAAACTGCTTTGCTTATCTTGCCCAAATCTCAGGGCATCTACTCCATCCTTATATTCCTTAATGTTCCTATGGCTTATGACACTGTCAGTGACACCCTCCTTTTTGAATTCTATTCTCCCTCTGCTTTCATAACTCTGTTCTCTCCTGGTTCTTCTGTCCCCTCTAGATGTTCCTTTTGTGTACTCTCCTCTTCTCCACTCTCCCACACACCACAGGCTTCCCTCCTCTTCTTCCTCTACACCCTCTCTCTGGATATTCTCATCCACTCTCACAGCTCCAGCTTCAGGCCAACAACTTGCAAATCTGCATTTCTTCTTGTGACTGGTCTCCATCCTTTCATCCCTCTTGTCCTGAACCTTGGGTCATTGTTCTGACATCTCCTGAAAGTCTCAACATCAACTTAAATTTAACATGGACAAAACTGAACGCCTGATCTTCCCTCCCAAACCATATCCACTGCCCACATTTCTCTGTCACCGCTCATCATCCTTGTCACTCAAGTCCTTGTCATCCTTGTCACAGATGTGACATCATCCTTGTCACTCAAGTCCTTGTCATCCTTGTCATCATCCTTGTCACTCAAGACACTGGGTGTCAGCTTTGACACATCCTTCTCTCTACCCTATAAGTCCAGGTCATGTAAAAATCCCACTGCTTCTTGCTCCATAACATTTCCAGATTCCAATCTTTTCTTGCTGCCACACTCCAGTGAAGTGCTCATTCCACTCAGGCCACTTCATGAGCTTATCAAACTGAAAATTGTGTGAAAGATAAGGAGGCCTGTACATGAAAACTGAACTCTAAATTCATGTTTTTGGGAGGAAAAGGCTTTTTGCTCTTACAGAGTTAGAATTAAAGTCTAACCTTTCACCCAAATTGTGTCAAAGTCTGTGAACTGTGGGTTAAAATGCTGTTCAAAGTTGAGACACTGAGAACCAGAATATAAAAGGGAAAGTTCACCACCTGTCTGTAGAACAGGAACAGCTGCATAATCTCAAGGGAAAGGTACTTTTCTCTGTGTGTGACTGGGTGAATATGAGTGATTATTGTCCAGAACGTCACTTCTACCTTTTTGCTAGCTTTGCATTGAAGTGGACATAGAATCAGAGAGAGACAAATACTATAATATGATTAAATGGAGAGGCCACAATTTCATCTAAAGCTATTACCTAGTGGGGATAAGCACGCCAAACTTCGCAACTTGGTTGTTCTAGTGCAGATTTCAACAGGCACCAATGGTCCTCATGGATGGTAAACCCGACGTGACTCTGGGCTGCCAACAAACCCTGACAGGAAGCTAGAATCCCGCTCCCCTCTCCCTTCAACATTGTCCATGCTGCAGGTAGGAGACATGAGATACGGGGAGCCTCAGGCTGCATGAGACATAGAGGCAAACCCTTACCATGCAACACCATGCCCAGGATCATTGCCCAAGCAAGCTAATGGTCTACTGGCACTTCAGTGAGACCCTTTCAAACCCACCAATCACACTGGAACCTACCAGAGTAGCAACAATTATAATTTAACCCCCTCAAATCAGACCTCCTAGATGCCAGGTGAAGGTGAAAAGCATCACATGATAGTTAGCCATCTTTGCCATATGGGCAAAGCCCCTTCTTGATCCCCCAAACTGGCAGTCAGTCAAGACTATAGCATCACCAGAGATCCAGCAATTACATTAAAGATGGGAAGGGTGAGGCTGAACCGATGAGCCCACAGTAGTTTCCCTGCTCGGCCAATAAACTAAATAAACACTGCTCATGCTCCATCAGCACCGCATGGGAGTCAGTCACCCAGCCCACTACCCAATGGCAGCAGTAGTGGGCAGAAGAGGCCCGAGAGCCTGGGCCCAGATGCAGCATGTGATCCCCTCCCTCCGTTTCCCTGCACCCCACAGCACAAGGAAGGAAGGAAAAGAGACAAAGCAGCCCTCACGTACTGAATCAAGGGAGGGGGCAGAAAGGAAAGAGGGCATATGGAACACTCCCTCAGCTGCTGTCACTTGAAAACTCTCCTCATACACCCCTCCACACTTTCCCTCCAAGCCCAGATGGTGTCTCCACTGCTCATCATGGGCTTGCTAGCAGGAGGAGCATTATTAACAATGAATGTAGGACTTTTGAGTCTCAAAAGCCATCCTGTGTAAGTATCAGCCTTTGGGGGTTTGCATGCTTGGCTTTCTTCTTTCCAGTTTTTTTTAGTAGAGGGACACCCTTACCTCAGTTTCCTGATACTTTTTTCCTAACTCCTGCAGGTGAACTGGTAGTGAGTATGTGCTGGACGGTGTGTGGAATTTATCTGAAAATGATGCCTCATGAAGGGTTTCTCAAAACAACCCATGATAGACTTCTTATGTGATCTTAGGCAAGTCACCTAGTTTTTTCTTCACGTTGTGAGGATGAATGCTTAGATGTTTGAGGCATTCAGAAACTATGATGCCAGAAACCATATAACTGAACAGATAATAACAACAGGAGGCAATTTTTTTTTATTTCTTGAAGAGTTGTTGGTCCTCACTAAGTGAATAAGGGTGAAGAGATTTTCATACAGCATATTTTAAATATTAACTGGTGAGTTCTGGGTTGTGGATTTTTTGATTATTTGGTGTTGTTATTTTGTGTGACTGTTGTATGTCAACAACAAGGGGCTTATAACATTGGCCTGTGTCAGGCACAGTGTAGGCTGCAGTTGTGCAAGCTTCCCCCACCCCCACAGCTCTGCCAACTCATTGCAGTGTTGACTTTCACCTTCCTTGCTCTTCTAGTCTTGTCCTGCAGGCCCTCCACACTACAGCTCTGCTAATGCTCCATGATATTAATGTACAGCAAACCTGCTATTCCAATTGTATATCTGTCCCCGAGAGCTCTGCTGATGGACCTCAGTCCCAATGGGTAGCAACCCCTACTGTTCCAGTTCTAGGTTTCACACACGCAGTTCTGCTGATGACCCTCAGGCCTGCCTCATAGCACCCCTAGTACTCCAATGCTAGACTTCTCCCAAATAGTTTGTGCTGACCTTCTAACAATTGCCACTGAATAGAAACTAATTTGCTGACTGTTCTGTGTCAATTCCAGGAATCTAAACTCTTTTAGTCATGGTCAAAAGCATCCAGGCCACACACAGATCTGCTATCAGTATGTTCTGTTTAGGCAGGTGACTCTTTGAACAGCTTTTCTGCACACTCAGGAAGCACTAGGCAGACACTAATTTGAAATTTGCTAGGCCAGGATTAGCCACACTTTCTTATGTCAATCTCTTGGTTATTACCAGCTAAGGCTCTGGACTGTTGCTGTCCAATGAAAATTAGAGATGCCTATGATGTTCAACTTTGGAGCAGATTCCGACCTGAACTTCCCCAATGCTGGCTGCACATTTTTTGTCCTGGACCCTTTCTACAATTTACTGCTGCATTTAGTATCTGCTATATCCCCAGGCAAAGTAATGTATGTGTGAGAAGGAACTATTGTGATATAAGCCCTTGTGTAGGAAAACACAAGAGAATTGTGTGGGGACTCAAACGAGGTCAGAAGCAAGAGGAAGAGCTGTCCAAGCTGCTTTCCCTGAAGGCATAAAGGAAACTGCAAATTGCCTTTCAAGTATAGGAAGCCGAACAGCATGCTAACCCAGTAAATTGATATAAATCACCAAGATATTCACATCACTGACATAAGCTGCCAGCAGTGAAATATAGTAAAACTAAAAACCCCTCATCAGCAGGAGCTTCCCATTGAGATATTGCAAAATCTTGTAGTGAGGAGCAGGCAAGGGCAGTATAACTCGGAGAACTCCAGACAGTGTATCACAGCAGGTCCACCAAAGACAAATGTCAGGAATCTGGCCAAAACCTCTGCATGAGATCTGTCCCTAGAGGTGATGGTATTCACCTAGCCACCAACAAAAAGAAACTTACCTGTTCTAAAGCAAGGCCCAAACTTCAACCAAATATGTATCTAGGAACTGTTTGTAAACAGTGCTGAAAATCTGGCAGAATGGTATTTTACAGAAGTCCTCTATGATCTGTAAGTCAGTTAACTTTGGATAGTGCAGAGCTGGTAATGGCCATGCTGATCTTACAGGAACTTCCCATTTGTAGAAAAATGTTCTAGAAAAATCACATTGAAGCAGGGCTCAAAAATGGGGTAAATGAAAACTGGAAATCATGGAAGTCATGAGGGTCAAATCCTGTTCACTTTACATGTGTAATAGTCTCAGGAACTTCACTGAGGCCACCTGAGTGAGTAAGGCAAGCAGAATTTGTCTCTAAGTATAGAATGGCTACAAAGCTGGAGAAAATCCAGCACAGATTGAAGAGGGCCCATGGTGCTGAAGACGACCAATCTGTGTTAACTGTACAAGAGCAACCTGTGCAGATAACGGCCCTACACCGGAAAATGGTGCTTGCATCAAAAAGGGCAATGTGTGGATTAGAACATAGCACAAAACTAGCTAAGAGTCCGTTTGGAGTCAGGCCTTTAGAAAAACACTGAAGATCTCTTTTAAGTGATATAACATGACAGCAAAGTTTCTGTCCCAACACATTTCCTCCTGACTGGATATGGCATTGTAGCTCCACTTGTTTCCATTTCCCCCACCTTCTTTTGGCCTACTCCAGCCCTAAGAACGACCTGGTCCTCCAGCCAGACCACTCCAGAAAGCAGAGGTTTCCTAGGTGAGAATGTGATGGACTATTCCTTTATTTATTTTATGCTTTCATAAGGTACTTTTGAATCAGCATCTGACTACCATAGAACGAAATAAATACAAAATACTAAAATCAAAGTGAAGCGCCTACCAGAGTGAAAGCATCTGGGAAACCAGAGTGTATTCAGGTAGCCAGATCACCAAATGATAGGGTTCATGATTCTCAGGAGAGGAAGGAGTGAGGACAGCAGAGTAAACACAATGTACTTCAAAAAAGCAGACTTCAACAAACTCAGAGAACTGATAGGTCCCATGGGAAGGAAATTTAAGGCAAAAAAAGAGTTCATGGGAGCTGGCAATTTCTAAAAGAAACAATGTTAAAGACATAATAGAAAAGTATTCCAATGTGGAGGAAAGATAGAAAGACTAGTAAGAGACCATCCGGAGCTTTATCATGACTTGAAAATCAAAAAGGAATCCCACAAAGTGGAAACAAGGACAAATTGGTAAAGATGGGTGCAAAGAAATAGTACAAATTGCAGCAACAAATTTAGAAAAATAAAGCACAGAATGAGTTACAACTAGAAAGTGACATACAAGGTGATAAGAAGAGTGTGACACTTTGGAATTGAACCAGTCCAGTAAAAGGTTATGTCACCATCTGCCCTGCAACTCTGGGGGCTTTAAATGCTCTGCTGCTGTGGCTGACACCACAAACCAGCCTACAAACAGGTGGGTCATGTCTTGGCTTCCACCGTCCAATTACTGTTTGTAGAGTGACCCCAAAAAAACCCAGTCCCAAATTTCCCCAAAAGCATCTGCCCTGTATGGTCCCAGAGGGACAAGAAGTAATTGGCTTAGGATGCAGCAAAGAAAATTTAGATTAAATATTAGGAAAATCTTTCTACCTACAAGGATAGTTAAGCACTCAAACAGGTTTCCAATGGAGGATGTGTAATCCGCTTCATTGCGGGTTTTCAAGAACAGGTTAGACAACCACCTGTCAGGGATGGTCTAAGTATACGTAATCCTGCCTTAGCATGTGGAAGTTTCTGCTACATGATATCATTGAAACGTGGGACTGAAAAGGAGCTCAAGAGGTCACCTAGTCAGTCCCCCCATGTTAAGGGAGTAGACTTCCACAGCTGTGGGTCTTCTACCCAGAAAGCACTCCCCCAGCACAGGCCTGTCTGAAACTGGGCCTCAAATCCAATCTTCATTCAGCTACCTAGGTCCTAGGCTGTGAGGTCTTTGTATACTAATGCCAATAACAAGTGGAGTTAACTCAGGACACATGCAACCAGCTCTGATGCTCATGCCTCAAAGAGCAAGCACACATCTGTCTTTCGGTTCTCATGCTGAAGAAATAAAAAGAAATGTCAGTGTGGTTAGTATCTCTGGTACAATCAGAGGGCACTCAGAAAATACCAGCCAGGATAGAGCAACCCCTATTCCATGAAGAGGAGAACATTCAGAGGAACTGGGTGGTACTGAATTAAATATCAGCAGGGAAGTGCAGATGAGAGCTCTCTCTGCTATTATATATGTGGTAGCCCTAGCAGTGTGATATGCTGACAGGTCTCCATTAGGAGGTCAGGAAACCAAACATACCTTCAGGCACCTACTCTAGCCACTCTCAGTTTACCCTGTCACATGAATTACTTTGCAGACAGCTAAACTCGACATTGTCCTGAGGGCCAAACACATGATTTGAAACCTTTGATCACACTTCTTTCGCCCAAGGGCTGCAGACGCATCAGACGACCTCTCCTGATATTGGTGAGGAATTTGGCCTTTCTTTCAAGAAAAGCTCAAGACAATTAGAAGTTCAATACCTCCTCATGTCTCCTTGGCAGGGTTTAGCACTACAGCTGGTTTCAGGATTTTTTCACCAAATGTTGTTGTGGTGGTGGTGGTGTTGCTAAAAATCAAAACTTTTCATGGGAGAGGGTTGGTTTCAATGAAAATGTCATTAGGACTGTTTCTTGTTCCAGGGTGGAAACCCCTGAATAGCCCAGTGGATATAAGAGACCCAGGTTCAGATTCCAGCTTTGAACTAAGCAGAGTGAGCAAGGGAACCTGCCACTCCAGTAGGCTAGGTAAGTGTCCTGACCACTGGGCTACAAACTCACTCTCTGTCCCAATGAATAGTTGATTACGTACCTAGTGAAACAGCTCCAATGGACCAGAGTGAGAGAGTCCCACCAGAGAATAGCCAGTAGCCTGTTGGCTCAGGTATTCACTGGGGATGTGGGAAAGCCAGCTGAGTACCCTAACCACTGGGCGGAAAGGTGTCTCTCTGGTTTCTGTAAACAAAACATTTTTTTTTTTAACAGTTTTCGTTTTGTCTCAGTGCAGAATGGAAATTTTTTTTTCTTCACATGACTGGAAAACTATTTCCCACCCAGCTTTCCTTAGCACCAGGTTACATGATTTAGTTCACTACCACTGTCAGACGGGTGGAAAACTGTCAAAGATACTTTTAATGAAAGATCAGGATAAAGGGGAGGGCACCAAGTTTAGGGAGGTGTCCCGCTGGTGTCAGGGATCAGAATTACGGCTGGTCATTGGTGATATGGGCATGTGAATAAATGAATTATACTGATAATGCTAAACAGGGAACAGCTGTGAACACCAAAGAGGAGAGGAAGATAATCCAAGGAGGCCTAAACAGATTGGAAACCTAGGCAGGCAATAAAATAAGACTCAAGATGAGGAAACGAAGCTAATCCACCTGAGGAAAGGCAAGCTAAACCAAGATCCTCAGTGGGAGAGAGGAACCCAAGGAGCAGGCACTGGTGAGAGGGACTCAAAAGGGGAAAGTAAGGGGAAAATAAGTGTTTGAAGTTGGCAATGCAATATGGCTGTGAAAAGGCCAATGCAATTTGGAATCTGCATAAGAGTCTTCATGGTTCTGAGCAGGGAGGGGAATAGTCCCTGTCTGTATGGTTTTGGTGCAACCATATCTGAAATATCAATCCATTAGCCATTGCAGCTGCTCAGCCTGACATGCTGCTTCCAAAAGTGATTCATGCACAGGATGATGCCCTCACCGCTGTCCTTCCCCCGGGACACTGCTTTAGGAGGGCAGCTCTAAAGTATGCCAGAGGCTGTGTGGGAGTCCTGCTGGTGGAGATTGTGTGGTAATTTGCCGACTCAGTACATCCCCAGGTGTCATAGTCACACCCTTTCCCAGCAGAGATCCTAAATGAGCATTCAGAGGTGTGAGATATTAGTATACATTAGCGAACACCTTTGAAAAGTCTAGTGTAGACAATGCACGCTGCTTTTAATATGTGTTGTGAGAGCTGAGTGAAAGTGAAGGAGGAGCTTTAACTCAAGCAAGTTAGCACACCTTATAATAAACACTACATAGGCTTTTCAGATGTGCTAGACAGACTATATTAGCTAATGCCTGCTAACATCATACCTTTAAATCCTAATCCATACAAGAATTTAGAACTTGCGTTGGCTACCTGTGAGCCCCTAAGAAGCTGCTGGGAGCTCTCAGAAATGGTTTTCACCAGCAAAAGCCAAGATAGACTTTGGATGAATTGATCTCATGCATTCCCTTCTGGGCACTGTATCCCTGAAAATACTGGCAATTTGGAAGCTCTTCTGAGAAGAGCAACAAAAAGAGCCAAGCTCCCTGTTCTTTACAGTGTGGCACAGAGCCCTGAAATACTTTCCAGTTTACTGTTTATCTTTCTTGCTAGATGCTGGAAGGGGATGTAACCCAACCAGTCGTCTCATATCCTCTCTGTGTACTGACCTCTATTTAGCCACAGAACAGAGACAGCACAGGCAGAAGTATCGTTAGCTTTGCCTACACTGCCCCCTCCAGGGCTAAAGAGGGGTTTCATCTCCATGGCCCATTCAGTTCAGGGTCTCTCATTGTGATGTAGGGCGGACTTTTGTCTAGTAAGCACTAGACTGACTCTCATCATTTCATTTCATATAGCTATTTCATGTAGCATTTCACTGCCACAATGTACCTGGTTTGGGTTTGAGCAGCGATCTGCAGGTAAAAAACTGCACAGTCCATTGCTGTTCCCCTGAGCCATCCAACTCACTAGAATAGAATTGCTTCTAATGTCAAGATTATTGTGAAGCACTTTCAGATCTCTTGACATGATAAGACATGAAGGAAAATGTAAGGTGCTGTGTTGGGGTTTTTAAATTTACCCTAAGGTTGTCCAACCGTTTGTCACAATCTAAAGAGAATATATGTTGTTCCTCTCTTTGTTTTCTCTCTCTTTTGATATATCTTTGTTTTCCTTCTCTCTGATGATGGTCATCTGCTTGGAAAATGGACACTTGCAGACACAAAAGAGCCATAGATCATAGACAGCACAGTTCTGCAGCAGTTTGGTCAGAGGGTAATGTGTGGTTAGGTGAACAGGTTACAGTTCTCTTGCTGGACGGTGAGTTTCCTTTGAGATATTTCTTTCCAGCCATTGCTGTGTTTCATCTCTACCACCAGCAATTCTATCCATATCTGCACCCAAATCATGCTATATCCACTGCCTTACACCAGCCACCACGGAGATCCATCAAGCTATCGGCCCTGTTAATCACAGTGGGAACAATGCATAGAGAATTTGCTGCTCTTGCTGTCTCTTCTCTGACTGATGACCACAGAGCCTCCTGGAGCACGTCACAACTGGGAGGCTGGCAACTAAGAGAAGCAAGCAGGAAGCTTTTGAGGTCCAGAAAAGACAGAAAACCCTGAGAAGCAAAAGATTCTTTTTACAGGTCAGTAAGCAGGGGAGGTAAGGGATTTGTTTAGTAGGCTAAATGGGTGGGAATGGAGGAGATATGGGCATTTTCCCACTAAGCAGTGATTGTCACATGCTCCACAATGACTGTATAAGGAGCACCATGACAGTACATGATGCTTCACCTAACATGTAGGCAGACAGAATCCACACCCTAACAACTTATCGTCTAAACTCCAACAACTACACTGCATGGAACAGCTGTTCAGGTGCAGATACCTCACTGGTGGCATCAGCATAGGAGGCTTCACAGAAGGAGTGAGTTTTGAGGAAGGATTTGATGAGAGGAGAGAGAAGGCACATAGCACTGATAGAGGGGTCTGTTCCAAGCATTGGGAGCAGCATGAATGAGGGTCAGAAAGCAACAGGGGGAGGTCTGGAGGCACACAGGAAGTGAGAGACAGTGATAGCTGTAACTTGCAGCCAATAGGTCAGCTCTGGAACTTGATTAGGGGTGAGTTGACCTCTCTGGCTACCAAAAAAAATTGTTTGTTTGCTGTCTTCTGAGTTGCTCATTGGCTGGGTAATTTTTCAGCCCTGGTAGAGCAGGCTCTGCTAGTATATCTAGCAGCAGCACTCCCGATCTGGGACAGATAAGGAGAGCCGCAGATAAGCTGCCAGAACTTGAAAATGGACCTGAAGATGCTCCTAGTCTTTATTGCACCTCTCCTTTGTTCAACTCTAGGCTTCCCTGTTCAGGTGAGGGCGATTCCACACAACCCTTCTGTTTACTGTATTGGTTGTCTGCTTCTTTGATTGGTAAATGAGCTGTCTTTTTAATATTTCCCAGCTGTGTTTCTAAAAGACATATATTAGCTTGTAACATTATTTTTATATCAGTCTTTGAGATTACTTCTTCCATTTGCTTTTAATTTGTTGTTGTTGGATTTTTTTGAGTTAACATGCAAAAATGAAAACTTAAATATATTGGTTTTGCAGGAGCGCAATGGATATGATGGTGCAAGTAAGTAGGATTTATACAATAATTTAAATATAAAAAATTAAAGAAATTGCTGACCACTTACCAAAATAAGACTGTATAAAACAAGACTCTTGTAGCCAGATCCTCAGATGGTATAATTTGGTGTTGCACCATCGACGTTAACAGAGTTACACCCATTTACACCAGATGAGGCGTAATAGATGGGCCACTAAATTACACTTACCTGGTTTCCAGTGAGATTTTGGCTTTCTGCTCAATTTCCCATCTATTTCATAGAGGCACAAATGAACTATCAGGGAACAATAAAACTTTTATTGTAAAGCATTGTCCTTACAAACACTTTACGGAGTTCAACAATAAATAGCAGCAGAAGGAATGAGAAAGTAAGAGGTGCAGATAAAGGAGTAAAGATGTTTTTAGTTGAAATGTGAAAGAGATGGCGTAATAAAGGCAAAGACATACAGCAGCACTGTTTAGATGGTAGAAGTGGCATAGAAGAATGCACATGGATCACTTGTGATGAGAACAAGGGAGTTTTAAGAAATAAGGACAGCGCTGTATGTATTGATGAGTGGAAGAGAAATAGAGAGATGGTCTCAACTAGAGAAAGGCCAAGGTTTTATATACAAAGAGCAATTTTGCACTAGATCCTGAAACAGGTAGGGAGCCAGCAGAGTTGTTTGAGGATGGTGTGTGCATATGTATGTATGTGCATGTGATTGTACAGGGCTGAAGGCAGGTAGCAGCAAACTGTACCTGCTGAGGACTGGAGAGTGGTGAAGTAGAGAGGCGACAGAGAAATGGATTGCAAAAGTCCTGGGGAGAGAAGATGAAGACAAAGCTTTTAGCAGAGATAGAGGGGAGGCAGTTGCAAATATGTAATGTTGTACAGTTTGTATGTGTGTAAGTATACACAGAGAGAGAGAGAGCACTTTTCATTAGTAGATCTCAAAGTGATTCACAAACTTTTTTTAAATGTATTCATTCTCATAGCAGCCCTGTGAGGTAGGGATGTGCTGTTATCTCCATTTTTACAGATAGGGCAATAAGCCCACAGAGAGGCTAAGGGACTTGCTCGAGGTCACACAGGGAGCCTGTGGCAGAGAAGGGAATTGAACCCAGGTCTCCCAAGTCCTAGGCCCTAACCACTGGACCATGCAAAGACATAAAACAAGCAACCATAAAGCCTTATCTAGGGCATTCACTTTTATTTGTTTCATCACAAGAAATAGAGGGGAGCTATTGAAAAGCTGTAGAAAACAGCCATGGAAATAGTTAGAATTCTAAGTGGGACTTGAGTGCCATGAGAAATTGCAAAGACTGTGACGATTTATCCCAAAGGAAGAAGTGTTAAAAGGGATTTGTGTGAGATATTCAGAACTATTAATATCTATAACAACTATTAACTATTATGACGGGATTGAATTTCACAATGCACAGAAAAAGTTTTAATTCACCTCTGTTACAATTTTTATCTCTTCTGTGAAATCTGGTATTTATGGCATCACTAAGGACACTTTGGACTACATCATTCTATGCCATCCCTGATACCATAACTCCAAGCAATTCAGGCATGTGGCATGGGTAGATGCATTCTGGGACTTCCAACCCGTAGGCACTCTAATAATTTAAGACCAAATGATGGCAGCTTGGAAATGAGAAAAAGGGTGCAAGGAGTCTGTCCTTCACTCTGCACACACATACAGGGGGCAAGCGTCATTTGGCTGGCAACCCTTGGGAGTTTGTGGTCAAGCCAGCTGTACTAACAACCCCAGATGGGAGCAGGTCCAGGAGGGACAGAGTTTCCCAATAAACACCAAACAAGCACCAGTCAAGGCCTCCTGCTTTTCCCGGGTGATGCACCAACTTCCTCCCCCAAGAGGTGCACAGATATTATGTTCAATGCAGCATAAAAACAGACAGACAAGCACGTAAGATGTGCCCCTCTTACTATGGCTTCAGCTCAGGGGTGAAGTTACAGGATTTGGGTAGTTTATCTTGCTAAGGTTTTAACATCCGTGTTTCCTCTTGTAGATGTTACTGCTTATCCTATGAAGAGTGAAGTGACAACTTCTAATGACATTTTACAGTCCACTCAAGGTAAATGATGTAAAAATTTCCAGTCCCCTCCTGGTTAATATGCCTGTCTCTTATAAATTCAGTCATGATAAAAAAAATATAGATCTAAGATAAAGCCATGCAAATCCAGCATCTTATTTACTCTGACTATAAATCACAAATATTTTACTGTGAGATCTGGGGCATTGCTCTGCATTGTCTCTATCTTTGCTTGTTTACTGGCGTGTCGTATAGTTGTAGTGTTTCCTGACACACACCGTTAATGTGCTCTAGACAGTTTAGGCTTGAGAGTGACTAGTCACATGCAAGCTTGAAAGGGAGCATTCACCTCCTTGGGTCTGAGCATATTCTGTTCCTTGTTCTCCCCTGAAACTTGTCTTAAACTCTCCCAAAGTGAGCCAGGAGGGGACAGGCCGTGCACCCTGCAGGCTAGTGGAGCTGGCCACACACTTCTGAGTCTCCTTGTGTTGTACTCTGAAAGTGTGGTGCAGCTGCCTTAAAAGCCCAGTATGCACTAGCGCTTTGTTTGTAATTGATGCTTATACCATTTTAAAGAATTCTTGCTGGGATCCTCAAAATCACCCAGAGAACCTTTACCCCGAAGAAAGAAATGTAGCAAGCTTGGTGGTGATTTGGAACTGCATGCTCTGTTATTAGACTCCCCATTTCCAGATCTTTGAGTAAGACTTCAGGAGGATTTAACACGCTTGGTTCCTTCTGCAGACTACAACTCCACTGTGCAGGCAGAAAGTGAATGGTTTGGCTTTACTAGGATTTTACAAGCCATCCAATGTAAACAATTTAAAAATGCAACCATGCAAAATAAGATCTAGTTTTCCATCTGTCTATCCCAAACTTAATAAGGCTAAGAAAAAGGGCACCCAGTAATGCCATGTAAAAGCTGTGTCCTGTGTGTTCTGATTTTCATGCCAGGACATCTAAATAGGGCTTCAAACTCTTTCATGTGGACACTCAGTTCAGCATGTAGGCACCTAACGTTGGCAGTGAAATGCCAGCACAGGTGCACAAATAAAAAATGTGGTTATCTTGGTTAGATGTCAAAGCTTCAAACTTATGTTTGCCACATTTAAACAAAAGATCTCTATAAAACAGATACGTTTTAGTGGAAACTCTTGACCACACTTCCTTATTTTCTACTGGTCACATCGTGTTCCTCATCTCAGCAGACATGTAGCGGGTGAAAGGCAGTGGAAGCACAGCAGCTCCACTTTGCAGGGGAAGCAGGTAATAAAAAATCTTGGCAGAGGGGGCTGCTCCCTTTGAATGCCCCGGACTTGCTCTGTCAGAGCTCCATCTACGATAGGACTGGAGGAAGCAATCGGGCCTTTGGCAAGAAGTTCAAGATCTGAGGCCAGATTTACAAATGTAGTTAGGTGGCTAAAGATGCAAATTGGTGCCTAGTGGGATTTTCAAAGGCACCTAATGAATTAAGCACTTGGCTGACTAACAGAGTATCCCATGTTTAGTGATTTTTTCCTATGTTTCTGAATTAGTTCAAGCCATCTCTAAAATTGACTGCCACTGAAGAATTTTTCAGGTTGCACTGAACTTTCAGGTTCAATGGCTCAGAAATGACTGAAGGTTGCTACAGTTAAATTTGATTTCAGTGGGGTTACACTGGTATAAAACTGGAGTCAGAGAATGGAGAATCAGATTCAAAGGCTCTTTGGAATTTGTTGCCAATAAAAGGAATTTTTATTGTGGCTTTTAACTACTTATTAAATGAGGAGATGGGTCTATTCTATTCTCCCTATGTTTGTGTGTCATCCATTCATGTCAATCCATTTGTCCTGAGCTGTGCAAAGCAGATTCTGGGGAGGCAAAGATTGGATCCTCAAAGGGTGGTGGTAAAAAAAAATATAGATCAATTCATGAAACTGTGTTAACTAAAAAGTAAGCACAGCTCTTGTGGGGTCACAAGATTTTCTGCTTCTTAGCAGAATAAATACATGGCTTTATGCCATGCCAGTTCATAAATTTCTTTTGGCCTGATTCAAATTTCACACATGCTGGTGTAAATCAGAACACATCGAATGAAATCAATGGAACAACACCAGTGTGAAGATCAGGACCAGTACATGCTTTGGGAAGGGCAAACTGATATCCTTGCATTTCTGTGCAGAAGCTGAACTGGCTACAGAGATGGACACACAGGAAGACGTTTTTAACCAAATTTTGAAAGCTAATGCAGGTAATAACTCTAAAGCTATATAAGTATCCTTGGTGTTTTCAGAGTCTTTCTTCTACTGCCTTTTATAGCAGTTGGCCCAAATATTTCTCTGGTCTTATGAATATAAAGTGTTCTAGACAAACTCAGAGACAAGACATACACTTCTTTGCTAAGCAGTCTTTAAATCTGCCAATCTGTCCAGTTGTGCCTAGCACATCTGGTGCTGAAGGTTCTATATATTTTGGAGACATCTAAACTGTGAAGGCACGTTAATAATGGCTTCAACCACAATTTTAGATGTCTTTGTACTTCTTAGATTTAGAAAAGGATCTTTGAATATATAAGTCATTGTTTAATTGTCTTGACTGCAAACATCTTGTGAATAGCCATGGGTCTTCAGCCATGATAAGGCCTCAGAATATGTGTTCATAGATGAAATATTTGGTGGCTGATCAGAGCCACTCTGTCCCATGTCAACCTCTCTTTTTGAGTCTTCTGGATGCTTTTGGATCTATTCTGCTACTTTTCTTCTCCCTCTTTTCTCTGCTTCTCCCCATTTTCCCCTTCCGATAGTCTTTTGAAATGACTTTTCTCCAGCACATAGAAACAGTCTCTCAATATCTCTCATATATCTCTTTCCACACACTCTTCTCTCTGTCCATTCCTGAATATTCCATTCCTATTCCCTTTCGCTCTCTTTTGAATTTTGATTATTAAAATGCTGATATTTTTAAGGTAGCATAAGCCTCTCTCTCTGTCAATTCCCATCACCCTTCCCTACCTAAACCCTACCCCACTGAGCCAGAACTTTGCATCAATGCAAGCACTCTCATCTTTCCATATTACATTCCTCTTTCTCTCTGCACAGACAGCACCCAACGTTTCCGTGAAGGTGACATTGTTATGACAAAGAGCCGAAGTGCTATTGGCTGTTCAGATCGCTCATGTTTTTGGCCCCAATCCAGCGATGGCATTGTTCGTGTCCCCTATGTCTTCTCTCCTGACTATGGTGATTTTGCATTTCTATAATATTTTTTAATTAATTGTCATTGAAATTTTAATTAAATTCAGATGCAAACTTAGACACAGGGACTGTGTAAATATTTGATGCAACACATACCGCTAGTTCACTTATGACACACATACATAGACAAGCTGTGCATTACAATGAGAAAAGGGAGAAAATCGTCCCAAAGCGATTGCACCCATCCTGCTGACTATTCTAGTCTCTTGTAGACAGTGATGGCACTTCTCTGTAACGAGGCATTATTACTAAATACACTTTGTAAGATGTATCTATTGCATCACCCTTTGGATGCATTCATTATTTTTTGAATCACATGTGTAGCAAAAGAGTTGCGCATAATAACAGACAGTAGCTGGACCATCCCGAGATTAATCATCTACCATTCCCTTCATCTGAAACAAGAAACACAGAAATCAGCCTGCTGTTCAAACCTTTCTCAGGCCAAGTCCTGAGTACAAAAGGGCTTTGCACTAGGCCATTAAAGCAGTCAGGGTGAAATTCAGCTTGAGATTGACTTGACACTTAAATCCCCCATAAGCACTATTTTGTGCATACATTGACTTTTATGCTTCAAATAACTGTTCTTTTGTGACTGCAATTTAACCCTTTCTTCCCCAGAAGAGGCACAAATACAGTTGATTAATGAAGCCATGGCAGAGTTTGAAACTCTAACTTGTATTGATTTTGTGAATCACACAACGGAATCTGACTATCTAAATATTATGTCAGGGAAAGGGTAAGTCTTGCTGGCACTAACTCTGATTAAAAATGTTATTCTATCCCACTTTTCATGTCTTTGCTTCTTTAATCTTGAGAGGCTGTAGAGAGGACAGTGAACTGGATTTATCTGAGAAACTCCATGCTATTTCAGCGTGCAAAGTATCCTGCTCAGTGTTAAGCAATGGGGAACAACATCAGGAACTAACCAAATGCCAATTTAAAACAACTCATAAACCCAGGAAAAGCAGCATTAAGGTAGAAACTGCATCCCCAACTCATGCTTCTAAGCCTGGGCTTTGTGACATCCACTTGAGCACAATACATGGCCAGCTGCCATGATTCTTCATTTGCATCAGGAAGCATCAATTCTAATAGAGTATGGAAGAATTAGTCCTCTAAGTCAGGGGTATAGTAGGCTATCAAGGCCAAATATCCAGCTCAGGGGAGGAATGTCCAATATCCCTGTAATTCAAAATGCCTTTCAAGTTTGCTCATTCTCTAAAAGACATCCCAGGATAAACTTTACAGTAGTTTTAGAAAAAAATCATGTTTCTAGGGAACAGTGGGTAAAATTCCCCCTGTGCAGGAGGCTAGCACACTGCACACACAGGCCTCTGCACCACTTAAGGGCTAATGTGGAACTTAAATGTTGCCTATGTCTTGCACTCGGGTGAGTTTCACCCTAGTATGTGCCCCTAATATCACAATAGACAGAAGAGAATGATCACTCACACCTTTATACACTGTGATTTGAAATTCTCTGTACAGACCCCAAAGCTGGTTGATATCAAACTTTTCCTCTCTTCTGGTGTTTAATGTCATTCTCAGCTGCTGGTCCCACTATGGAAAGACTGGAGGTGGCCAGACTGTGTCTGTGGTGAAGCGAGGCTGCATGTGGAAAGGAATAATTCAGCATGAGCTGAACCATGCACTGGGCTTTCTACATGAACAGGGTCGAAGTGACAGAGACAGTTATATAAAGATCATGTGGGAAAACATCAGTTCAGGTAGGTACACTTGAATTCTTCTTTAGTGCAGATACTGGGTTAATTAATGTCTTATTGTTCCTTGCAGGTCCTTGTTCCTGGAAAAGAGGGGAAAATTGATACACCTTGTAAGTATGATATTGTATATTACAGGTAATAAAGGCAACTTTAAGAAATCCGATAACTCCAACAACCTGGGACTTCAGTATGACTATTCCTCAGTGATGCACTATGGCACGTAAGTTTGGAACGTAGGAGTTCTTTTCTTGAAGGCACCTAGAACTCAAATCTCTTGTGGAAACTTAGGAGACACAATTACTCTTTATAATGATCAGCTTCACATTTTTCCTGGAAAAAAAATGAATGGTTATGATTCGATTCAAAGAAACCCTTTCTGCAAGATAAGTTCATTATCCTTTATCTCCCCATTAAAATCATTTCAAAGTGATTTCACTTACCTTGAGGCTCATATTGTTCCATATTTACTTTCCTTACATGACATCCAGATCAAATTTATACAAAATATATTTTTGCCAGCACTGTTGCTTGGTCTTGTATCTGAAAGTATCAAGGCAGCAGCTTCAGAGCAGAGCTCCTCACTTGTCAATGCTGAGGACATTGATTACTAGGCCTTAACCACAGATTGGTGTATATATGATCTATTGGTGAGTATAGTGTGTTGTGGAAGTGATTCCAAGCACACAGATAGGCATGGGCTGATGCTCTGTTATTAGCAGTACTACATACTGTTTCTCTGCATTCCAATACCATGTGCCCTAGACTATCTCACAGATACTCATGTGGACCTCATCCCCATAGCATCTGAACACCACCAAGTTAAATATGACAACAGTGCACTCTCACATGCCCATTCTCTCTCTCTTCCCAACCACCAAGAAGCAGACCTAGGGATTTTTCACGATGGGTAGTGGTGGTTGGTTTGGCTTTTGGGAATTGTTTTGTTTTTAGTGAATCCCAAGAGCAATGGAAAGCTTGAAAGAAGAGGTGGGTTTTACATTTAGCCCTCACTGCAGTGAGGTTAGTGGTCATTCTATTGTGTGGCAGTGGTGTCCTTAGTCTTAAGACTAGCTCTTGTGAGGCTTCTCTCTTCCATGGTCATGATCCTCCATCATTTCCTTGTAGTTTCATTGTTCCCATGGAACACAGATCTCATGGGAGATCATGATCATGGAGGGAGGTGCAGCTTCCCAGATATCTAGGATCAGTTTCATGCTAGGCTTTGAAAATCAGAACCTTGACCTTGAATTGGTCTCTGTGTTAAGCTCTCAGTAGAACTGAGGTTCTCTGGGTCCAGTCTGGCGGCCTTAAAGGGACACATTTCTTCAGGTGGTCTTAAAGGCCACTGTCAGCTCAAATTTGGTCTCAGATTTAGAGTTTTGTAAAAATAAGCTTTAAGATAAAGAGGAATGTTATAATGATTTCCTCACCCACCGCACACATGGTGAAAACTATTTTCCTTCAACAAAACCTATGTATCGCTTAAGCTAAAGTGTACTTTCAAGTATTATTGTTGGCTAAATTTATCCTGAGGGTAACTCCATGAATTTGGGCCATTATAACCATAAGACTTAAGTATGCCTTAAATGGTGCATAGGCCAACTTTGTGCTGGTCCTCTACATAGGGATGAATGTCACTCTAACAAAATATTCAGAGAATGCCATGTACTCAGTATGCATTACTGTTCCATATGAAATGGTTGGTTAGAAGAGTTATACAGTTGCAAAGTGGGATGGGAGTAAGTTATGTACAAGTATTATTATTGCTGTAAAGCATATGGATTACACAAATACTGTAAAAAATAATTAGATTTGGAAAACCTGATTCTTCCTGTTTCTACAGAACTGCTTTCTCTAACACCCCTGGGAAAGCAACTATTATACCAATTCCTGATGCATCTATACCTATTGGGCAGAGATATGGACTGAGTAATCTGGATGTAGCCAAAATCAACAAGCTCTATGACTGCAGTAAGTGCTTCATATCCTTCTTCTGTTCAGAGCCTTCACAGAGGTCTTAGTGTAGCCCTGCAGAGAGATGCTGTATTTGGAACATCCTGAAACTTCTACACTAAATCAGTGGTTGTACACATTAAGGACACATGGCATTCAGAGGATGAACCTGGAAACCAAAGATGAAGACTGGGACACATCTTGATTATACAATATGCGATTTATTTCCAACTCTCTTGGACCAATTCAGTCCAGGTGTAAATGGGTGCAGTTTCATGAAAGCGCACTGAATTTGGTCTACGTAGTCTTTCCATTGTGTGCTTCCTTTCAGTCATTTGACTTCATAGAGCTCAAAAAAAACAACTATGAGAACTTAAAACAGTCTGTTATCACACTGGTTTCTGACTGCAGACATAGGTAATTTCAGAGTTGAAAAGACCAAAACAGCTGTCTCTCACATCTGGAACAGTTTAGTGACAACTCGTCCATCCAAAACCTACATATTTTTAAACACTTATGTTTCAATTAACTTTAAAAAAACTTTAACATTTAAATCTTTAATTTACCTTTTTGTACCAGAGAAGGCAAAATCCCTCCCATGCAAAACACAGAAACAAGTTCTAAGTCTCAAGTGAAAGCAGGATAAATAGAAAATTTCCTCCTGACAAGAGGATAGTCTGACTTCTCCCAAGCACAAAACTAACTAATACTCCTTTAACATAAATACCATAGTGTCATCTCATTTTTGTTTAAATATACTAATATAGCTTGACTTCTCACATCCCCATCAGTCTATTTGCCACTCCCTCAGCAAAATTAAACCTTCTCACATTTTTCTTGTATATGGAAAAAGAAACATTAAATTTATGGCCCTTTGCTCTGTTCTGGACTTTTCCCTTGTGCTACTGTACTTGCCCTTTCAATATAGATATTTATGAATGATCTGAACATTAGAATTACACATTTCTTCATTTAGTGGACTAAATTTTAACAATCACAGATATGCAGGGACCTTGAAATTAATGTTGGCAGATGACAATATGGAGAACATTTCATTCTAAACAGAGCACAACTGTACCTGACTTGAATGTAAAATGAGTCTCTAAATCTGATTCTGGTACAATCATTGTTTTTTCTGTCAGATCGCTGCAGCGCCATCCTGGATAGCCCATCTGGGTCACTGAGTTCTGACAGTTTTGCATCAAAATACTCAGACAATGCTACCTGTTTCTGTCTCATCCGAATCCCATCCAAACAGGTAATTACAAGGATTTGATAGCTTTTACATGTAATTGAACTAATGTCCATCTGATTATGCATTTTGCTGTGCTTGCTACACTCCAGTTGCCAAATAAGGACATAATACAAATTTCAAACTAAGTTCCTTTCTTGGGGTATGCAGCTAATATAATAGATATTTTCCTTCTCTAATTTATAACATTCATGTTCACATGCTTAAGCTACAGATGGGAAAAGACAGGAGTAGTTTTGACTTTGGAAAACTTCATTGGTTGGACCTTAGTTTTGCAAAACCGATGGAAGTGGCAATTCACATTGCGATTCTATTTTATCTTAACCCTGAAAGTTCAGGGCATGGGAAGAGAGGCTGGATAACCAGTTCCAGTTTGGGCTCATATCTAGTTTTGACTCACTCTGATCTAACAGAACTGCCTGAAATGAATCAGGCTAGTGGGAATTAAAAGGTTTGTTTCCTCTTCTCTTTCAGGTTTCTCTGCAGTTTGATGCCTTTAGTCTGCAGTCCTCCACAGACTGTAAAACTGAATATGTTAAAATATATGATGGGGTCAGCCAGTCTTCTGAAGTTCTACTGAACAAGACTTGTGGGACAAAGAGTCCCCCAACTGTACTAGCTTCTGGTAGAACTATGCTTGTGGAGTTTGTGAGGGGTGGCACTGATACAGCCACTGGCTTCAAGATCTCCTACACCTCTGGTAGGTCCAAGCCCAGGAAGAATGGCAGAGGATCAGATGCAAACAATGTAAAATCAAAGTCTTTTAGCTTTATCATCATCCCTCATGCTTTGCGGATATGACAGCTCAGTCTTGTTAAGATTCTTGTTATGATTCTGTAACTAATTTCAGTAGATGGGGCACATTCACTAACATGAACGAGGTCATCAGTGTGATATGGTTCTCAGACTCTCCAGTTTGAATCATCTCTCAGATTTATGCCCTTGCAAATCTCTTTTTATGACTTGAATAAAACCTGTGCCCACTGCAGAATGATCATCTGAATTTTACCACAACAGCTCATAAATGAATTTTAAATAAAATTTGGATCACGTTTGCCTAATATATTGCTAAGGGCAGAATTTCAAAAGCATCCAGTGTTGGCCTACCTCTGTTCCCATTGGAGCTGGTGGGTAAAACTCGCTTCATAGACTTCAGTGGGAGCAGAGGACAACGGAGAGTGTTTCTGAAGATATCTCCTAAGACTGTAGCCTTCCTAATGAAAATTGTATTACATTATTAAGCCCAGCTGAGAGGATCAAAAATATGTATTAAACAACAGCACAATAATACAGTTTGTCTGATATATTATTCTATTTCACAACATAAATCATTATTATGTATAAAAATGTGGCTCTTCTGTGATGGATGCAGCTCACAAGCCTACAATTCAGAGGGACCAGATAGAATCAGACAGAGGCAGATTACTTGGGAAAGAAGTCACATAATAACAGGCAATATTTCTGATCACTAATTCTTTCTACCAAGTAAAGATCTTTAAAATTCATTCCCCAAAAAGACATTTTTCTCAGCACCACTTCTCTAATCACTAAGCTTTGTATTCTGCTGTCCCTGTGTAACATCCATTCACATTAATTGTGGTTATGGACATGTATGGAAGGGAAAATATACTAATTCTCCATGCCCAATTTGTGCCTCAGCTCAGAGGACTTCTTATCACCTACTGTAGAGAGATGCACAAGTGTCCTGATTATAAAACAGAGCATGGTCAGACACTCCAGTATTCATATAGTTCATAGAAAGCAGTGTTCACACAGCAAGATAGCAATGCAAGCTAAATATTCTCTTTATTTTTTTAACAGTAAAGATACCACGCACCACATGAGAGGATCAGCATATGAGACAGAAGGGAAGAGCCTATTCTGTGAAAAATCTAAATTATGCTTTTCGTACTTTGCTTCCTTTTCTTGCTATGATCAAAAGGAAATTTTAATTCTGTTATGAATCAAAGTCTCCAGCTTCTATAGCAAGTGTGCTCCCTCTTTCAGGTATAAACGGGAATTCTACGTACCCTCTGCCACCCCCTCTTGTGTCATATATCTGCCCTCGACAAGGATATATAAAGTTATTGTCTGCACAGTTAAGTTATTGTCTCTTTTTATTTAACTAACAGCATTTTAATAAAATCTTCATTTAAAAAAAATAACTCTTTCTTTAACTTCTTTATTTTTTGGTACCCATTGCATCAATTTCTAGTTTGGTGCAATAGTATTTTAATGGATCTCTTTTCACTGCTGTGCTTCTGTATATAGAAATTATCTGGGTTCTTTACAATAGAGATGATGTTTGTAAATCCAGAGTGAAGATACTGGGGTTCATGATATACCTTATTTGGATCTCTTTCTTCAACATTTAATAGAAACTAGCTTTTCCTGTTACCTTTCTTTATGCTCACTATAAAGTGTATAAAGCACCTCAAACCCATGATCACATCCTGCCAAACAGTGTAGAAAGGAAATGTTCATGTATATAATGGCCACAGTATGTGTTATTCCTGTCCTCTATTGGATAGAATTAGAACTGCTGTATGGTGTAGGGTAACTGCACCTGTATCCCCCCACTCTCTGGTCCATTCCAGGAGTTCCCAGTCAGGTCTTAGGTTTCCAGCCATAACCTCTCTGTGGGCAGGGACTCTTGTCTCACTCCTTTCTGACTATGGGGTTTTAAGGCTGCATATCTCCTTACCCTTACCCTGTGATATCCCCAGCAAGCCAGTCTGTCTAATGTGCATTGCTGTCTCTCCCTGAGCAGTGAGCAGTGCATCGCCAGCAGTTACAAGTTACCACACAGCACTTTCTAAGCAAGCCTATTAATTCTTATACTAAAAGCATTACAGAGAAAACATAATACCAACAACAAAGCGATTTAATCCCACACTGACCATACCAGGAGTCCCCCATCAGTCATAGGGGGCCCTAGTAGGTCCAGGTCTTTCCAACCCTTCTGCAAGGGTTGGGGACCCCCCTGGACAGAAGGTCCTGTCTTCTTTCTGGACCAAAAAGAAGACTCATAGTTTAAATACAACCTTTTTTATACCAAAATCCCTTTCTTTGTCTGTTGGTCTTTAGTAACTCCAGTTTGAACTTATACATGCAAGCCATCCCATTCTGGATGTGTTTACAACCTAAGTAATTCACCTTAATCACCCCGCACTGTTTTTCGTTCCTGGAGAAGCCGTGGTAAACCTCTCCCCTAGAGGGAAGAGCATACAATCTCTGACCCACAATGATATACAAACTTTATACAATATGGTATCCAAAAATATTGCATGGGGTTGCAATATCTGTCACAGGTGTGTGAGAAGTCCCAATACTGCTACAGCTAAAGAAGATTCTAATATAAAAATACAAGCTATTCACAGTATTACACTCCACAGCAATCAGCGGATAAACACAGACGTAATTTGTAGATTCCAGGTAAAATAACAGGACAAGAATACCCCTTCACCAGAAAAATGAAGACACAATATTGCTTGTGATGCTGCAAGCAAACTTACAATTCATTTTTAGATGAACAGCAGACCAAAAAACCCTGTAAATGCATGTCCAATTTCACAAACCCTTTCTTGTTTTCATGTTGTATCTTAAATGTTCTCCAGCATTTCACAAGGATGCTGGAGAACATTTACAATATCATGAGATTGTGAATCACATATTATGGAACACGTTTAGACAGTCACAGGGCACCATAATCTTGAAAAACCGGGAGCCTGACTTTCCGCTGCTTTGCATCTTTCTGCTGCTTTATAAAGTCATTTATACTCATGAAAAGTTATTCTGATTTAGGAGTAGTCTACACTCACTTTGCAGAAATATAAATAATAAGACAAGGCCTTTTCTGAATGCCAGATCAGGCCCTGAGTGTGTATACTGAAGGCCTGGCTGCTCCTGACTGTAATGTTTAATAAGAACTCAGTAGTTAGTCACGAGAGAAGGCCCAGAACTTGTTTATCAACTGTCTAATCACTCAGCTCACGCTGAAGCCTGTGGAAACATATAGACCCAGATCATATGGATTGGCTATGACACTTTGGGGAATTTGTATGTACAACTTATGAATTCCTGTTTGGATTGGGGGCTTGTGGCAGGGTGTATAGCCTACACAGGCTCTGAAAGAGTTAACTGGAATTGGAGAAAGCACTTAGGGCACCTACTTGCACCTGGATGCTGGGCCGACCCAATTTAAGATGAGTCCCAGGTAAGTGGTTACTAGAGGGAAAGGAAGCCTGGAACAGAAGGCAGGGTTTTATGGAGAAGGGAAAAGATTGCTGCAGTACTTCTCTTGGCAGTAGCACATTGAAAAACCTGTAGTGGGGAAGAGGCAGTTTAGAGGGAGAGTCAGCCTTGGAATCCTCTCTTGGGTAGAGAACTCTGGCAAGAGATCAGGAAGGACCTAGAGAATCTACCCATGTGGCACAGACTGTTGAGATGAGCCCGGATAAGAGGCAGGACCTGCACCTGCAGGGAGAAAACCCTGGAAGGCAGCCAATTGAGAAATATTGATCAGAGGAAATTTAAGAGGAATGAAATCTCCTGCTTGATGAGGTCTTAAGGGGTTAAATTAGCAAGCACCCCTCCTGAAAGGAGGTTTAACTTTGAGAGGCTGTGGAGACAGGGAAGATGGAGAGCTCATGACACCCTAAAGGGGAAAAAAAAGGTGTGTAAGAACTCATGTGGCTGGAGTCAGAGTGAGGGACTTGACATAAGGGCTTTGAATTATTTGTTAGAGGGTCATTCTGGCAGGGGAGGGCTATAATTGATGTGGCCAGAGGACTATTAGAGGGGCTATTGGCTGGAGATGCTAGATGAGAAGATCTTGCTCTGACCTGTACAGTAGGAAAAGGTGGACTAGTGGTGAGGCTACTTTTCTGCAGAGCTCTTTATATGTATCTACCTCAGACTGAAGATGCCATTTTGAATGTGGAGTTCCCTACTTTGTCTGTTGTTCTGCTACCTCCACTGTGGAATGGCAGTCCAAACACTGGTGGTGTAGGGCTATAACAAGAGAGGGTCATTGACTGAGGTGCTCTCCCACTGAAATAGAATTGCTGCAAACGATAGGCTGGCTCCTCTCCAGAGGAATTGGAAGGTTATCAGAGCACAGGACCTGATCTGCTTGGTGTGTCTGGCTGTTTTCATCAGCTCAGGATGAGGGAAGCTGCTTCAGAAGCCTGAGCAGCTAGGGGAAGATCCTGCCTACCTGAATGTAAATAGTCCTCCAATGACTCCCCACAGAAGTTTGAGCTAGAGTGTGGGGCAGTGTGTTCAGGATGTCTGTGTACTATGATCTGTAATCTATTAAGAGCCATGGAGTTAGAATTCTGTGCAAAATATCTGTGTGACTGATGTGTTGCATCTTCTTGGATGCCCCACAGGGGAAGCAAACTAGAAGGCTCACACCTCTGGGATGGAGCTCTAGGAGAGGATATGTCTAAGCTACTCTGGTATTTTGGCAGCAGGAGGGAGTGCTGATCCTGCAGGTGGGTTGTGGGGCTCCATTTCTGTGAAGAGGGGACAGACTGAAATGGTGCCAGGAAAAGTGCCAGAGAGGTAAAGGGAGAAAACAATGCTCTAGTCAGCTGAGACCCAAAGAAGATTAAAATGCATGGCTGGATGTTTTCCTGATAAGCCACCGGCAGGGAGAATAGGACCAACTTTCTGACACTGACATGCTGTAGTCAGTACAATGCTGGGAGTGGCAGTAAGTCACCTTTGCATTAACCCAAGCCCCAAGTGACTGGGTGGCAGTGTGATCCCCATTGCCAGAGAGCAATCTCAGAACTGCTCTTGCATCAGGCTGCTTGTGGCCCCATAACCTCTTCTCTTCATGGACTGTGGCTACTGCCTCAGTTTCCTGGCTTGATTGCTTGGTTTAGCTAGCAGGCTAAACTGGCCAACTCCATATCTTACAGTCCCAAATAATATGAAAATCTTTACAGTCTCCTCTGTGTCACAGCCCTCCCTTAGGGGTCTCTTGAGGGTCCATCAATCTTTACCCTTTTCTAGCTGTAGCAGCAACACTGAGAATTAAAGGGATACATGTGTCCTCCCTCTTTCATTAGCTCCAGTTCTGGGACCTTGACATAAATAAAGCTGATACCAAGCCTGCCACCTCCCCTGCTTCTCTTTCCAAAGTCTACTTAGTTTGCATTGGCACTGTCCCTTAAAAGCCCCTCTGAGATTGGCTCACTCACTAAAGAACATAATTCAAATATTATTAGAGTGTTTTAAAATTATAGATGACTTTCTAACACAGAAGGTGTTGACTCAGCGTGAAGTATTTCTCTTTTGGACCACTGACTCATTTAAAAAAAAAAAATCCCTGGAGAGATGGAAGTTGATGATTGCTTGGGGACCCATGATCATGACCCAATTGTAGCTGATATGGGAAAAAAAATAAAAGATCCAACTGGCCCCACGCATACACATATGTGCTGCTTCAAAAGGTCTAATTTCCCAAAGCTGAGGGAAATCATGAGTTGAGTTGTCAGAGAAAAAATATAGACAGAAACATGTGAAAGAAAATGGCCAAAAAAATCATGATTCCACAGTCAGGAAGAGGGCAACTTTGGCTAAAAACCCATCCTGGTTCAGTGGTGAAGTGAAGGCATCAATTAGAAATAAAAAAACAATACTCAACAAGTGTAATAAAGGGGAAATAGAGAGAAATTCATGTAAATTAAAAGTAATAAAGTGTAGAAAATTGATAAAGAAGCTAAAGATGTCGGGGGAAATCCATGGATAGTGCGCAAAGGGCAACAAGGAATCTGTTAAGTATAAATAGAACAAAACAAATCCTAGCAATTGTGTAGGCCTATTACAATATTACCATCTCATTAGTGATGAAGGAATGGAACAAGAATGCATAGATATTTCTACTCCATATTTGGAAAGAAGTAGGATAATGTCCTTATATCACATAAGGATGATGAAGTACTTTCCAGTCCATTAGTAATTAAAGAGGATGTTACTCAACATCTACTTAAGACTAAAAAAAGTTAAATCAGCTGATCTGGGTAACTTGATCCCAAGAGCCCTATAAGAGTTGACTGAGATACCTGACTTTGATAATTCTAATAAATGAATATTTGGGGGTGGGGAGGGAGAGTACTAATGATGTACCAATATTCAAAAAGGGCAAGTGGGTTCATCAGGGTAGATATAGGCTGGTTAACCAAACATCAATCTTGGACAAAATAATGGAAATGCTGATGTGGGATTCACTTGATAAGGAATTGGGTTTAATTTTATTCCTATCAACACAGTTTTATGGAAAAAAAGGTCTTGTCAAAGAAATGTGACCTTATTGTTTTGGTAAGGTTACAAGTATGGCTGATAAAAATAATTGTGTACATATAATACACTTAGAATTTTGTAGGGCATTGCACTTAATACTGCATGACATTTTGACTAAAAAAATTGTACTCAGTAGTATCAGTAGAGTACAAGTTAAATGGTTTAAGAACTGGCTAACAGATCTCAAAGTAGTTGTCAATGGGGTATCATCACTGAAGAGGGGTGTTTCTAGTGGTACCTTCCTGGGGAGAAAATACCAGATTTTAAAAGGCTCTTTAATTTACCAAAGAATGGTATAACCTTAAAGGGCCAGCTACAGGCTTCTTCCAGGAGCCAGAGATCAGCTACAGGTTGTAGTTCCTGGGCCATTCCCAGCTCTACTAGTGAGTAATCTTGAGCAAGTCATATCGCTGCTTGGTGTCTGTTATCCTGTCTGTAAAATGGGGGAATGATACTCACCTTTTTTGTAAAGTGCTTGATATCTGTTGATAGGGATTATTATTTTAAAAAACTACTTCAGTCATAGATCATCATTATGACAATTTATTTGAGGCCCTTTGGATACTCTACAATACAATCAGGATTGGGGATCTGTTGCGCTGGGGGCTATATATACGTATATGAAGACACAGACCCTGCCCTAGAAAGCTTACCACCTGATGCAGGCAGGCTATGTGCACAGATGTTCCAGTACAAAATGAAGCTTGGAAAGCAGCTACAGGGATGCTGCTATGTAGAAGGTTAAATGTCAAAGGACAGTAGGCGGAAAATAAAGCCACTGCAGCTACACACCTTAACTAGCTGTTCATAGGGACACAAGTGGGCATGAACAAGGAGTGAAGGGTGAGGCTGTTGTGAACAGAAGACACTGCAGTGTTGATTTAAACCAGATATGTCTACAAAGGACACTCCCGAAAGTTAAGGCAATGAACTAAAGGTGTATTAAACCAATTTCTCTGGTCAGAGAGACCAGCTTTCAAGCTTACATAGTGCTCTTCTCACCAACAGAAGTTAGTTCAATAGAAGATATTTCATCACCCGCCTTGTCACTTTCATATCCTTGGACCAACATGGCTACAACAACACTGCATGCATACATCAGTTACAGCAGACTATGGCCACATTACTCCTGAATGAAACCACAGGGGAAAGGGAGATGACAAATTTGCTTTAATTTATGCCCATTGACTCCATACCTTTAGTTGATTTGCCTTAACTTTCTGGAGTGCCTCATGTAGACATGGCCTGAGTGCTGTAACCCAAAACTATCTTATCTGAAAAAAAAATTGGTTTTGTTGTCATTGGGTTTTGTGTGCCTTGGAGTAACTAACATGTGTGGGCTATCCTGAGGTAAAACACAGGCACTTTAGTTTTACTATGAGGTAAACTAGGCAAAATCAGCTCTATGTCCCTGTCTGGTGTTGATGTCACCTAGTTTACCTTGCAGTAGAACTAATGTGCTTTGTCTTCACTGCATTTTTACTTAGAATAGCTCACACCCATGAGTTAACCTGAAGTAAAAAAATGCATGTTTTCAGCAGTGAAGACAAAACCAGAGAGAGAGACCACAGTATGGATGAGTAAAGTTAAATTTTTGTTTTTTGTTACATTCTCCATCCAAGGTGCAAATCCAAAGAGGCAACCATGTGCAATATGAGGAGACTTTACAGCTCCTGGAAAGCCGGCTCTTCCAGAGTTTAGAATGTTTGGTGTCCATAATAGTATTCACAGGCTCCACTTCTCTGTATCTCCTCCCATCATAGTACTACCAGTCTCTCAGCTCAGATTCTCACATCTATATTACCGAGGAGCATTCATTTTGGTGTTGAAAATGAACAAGTGTCTGAAAAAATATATTGCAGGCAAATAGTAAAGAGCAAGGTGAATCAGTGTCCTTCCAGGGACTCTTCTTTCTTCCTGGCACTAGGGGAAGAAGATTTTCCTTGAGTTTCCTTCATGATGTCATAACTGCAATTACAGAACATTTGTAACTGTAGCATCCGTCAATGCAAGGGCCACGTATGTACAGCACTGAAGTATAGTGTGCTGGTGCTGTACACTACCTTAAGGAGATGCAAGTTCAAGATCTGGTTCATTTCCTTAATCCTATGGCAGCAGTTGCTGAGAGCACTGTGGAGACAATGTACTTAGGTCCTTCTCCTCAAAGGTAATAATGTGCCTAATCCATTGAAATCAATGGGAGTTAGGCAGCTAAATGTGTTTGAGGATCTGAGCCGTAATAGACTGAAATCAATGGGCTCCCTTTGACTTCAACAGGTTTTGGACTAGGACTTTAATCATTAGAGATGAGGAGCTTTAAATCACTCTGTGAGGACTCTCTTGGCCTATGCAAAATGGGTTCTGAATGTCCAGTCCTCACAAAACAAGGCTGTCCAGCACTAGGATAGGGAATCTTCCATGCTTCAAGAAGGTTTCAGAGTATACCAAGTGCATCTATCATTTTTTAGGAACTATATTAGGGTAAAACTCTAAATGTCTCCTCAAATAAAGTGTGTTTTATACATATGTAAACAGTCAAAGCTGTGGGACTTTCAAAATTTAAAATCAGCCATAATCTTAATGCTATAGGCCTTAATCTCACATCCTTCTGCCCCACAATGTTTGTCATAATCCTTTCTTACCTCTCATCTCTAGGGACATCTTTTCATTAGAGCATGGTTTCCATTTAGACACCTAAAAAGGGCCATAGTTTCACAAGTTCTCAGCACACAAAAATGCCTCCTGGGACACTTCGGGTCAGATTTTCAATAGAGCTCAGTACCTATCATGCTAAACTCTTCAAAGGTGACCATTTATTTTTGTGACAAAATGAGAGCTAACTTCTTTTGAATATATGCCATGATGACGGACGTTTGCATCTGAGAGGGCTCTTAAACTGTCGGACCCAGACCCTCAAAGGTATTTAGTGATGTGCCTATATACCTTTTACAGCAGTAAAATAATAACTTAGCCCAAAACAAGCTAGTTTCACACTTTTATCAACATGAAAATTCCCCTAAACTTTTGCAGTTAGACTTACCAAAAGTGTAGTTCAACATGAATCCAGGAAACACCCAAGCAAAATCACTGTGGAATTCTATCAGCACAAAGTTCCCAGAGGAGATAAAGTCTGCAATCTTCATTTTCCCACAATATGGGCCAACAGCTGGAGATGTGGGTTGACTCCCATCATGAATAAGCAAGTAGTCGTACTTGCATCCATCAATGTCCTCCAGCTCAAAGGAGACCATTGTTAGAGAGATCTGTAGAAAATATAAGAACATAAAAACACTTTGCTTGTATCCCTTTCCCTTACCCTTCATCTTGTCTATTTAGATTGTAAATGTTTGGGGGTCTGGACTATCCATTGCTATTTCTACAGTGCCCCAGAAGACTCTGGTGGTGATTTTGGCTGGCCCTAAGTGTTACTGAAATGTAAATTATTTATTATTATATTATAAAATTGTTTGAACTCAAAAAGCATTTGGTTTGGAGGGTGGGTCATTTGGGTAATCTGTCTTGTGGCAGGATTAATTTCACTCTCTTTGGCAGTAAGGCATCAGATACAGTTTTGAATATCTCTAGGAGCAAATATTCAAAATACCAGTGTAGCATTTCAGTTTCTTGGCTCTCACTGATTTTGGTGGGCACTGTATTGCCTAGGCTATGTCTACAGTATGAGCTAGGGGTGTGATTCCCCTGCTCCCATACACATACTCGCACTAGCTATCAGCGAATGCGAGTATAAATAGCAGTACAACAGGGGTAGCAGCAGTAGATGCAAGGCTTAGCTGTTCCGAATATGCCACCAAACGAGTGAGCATGTACTCAGCATGGCTAAACCAGGCCTTCACTGTGGTTATCTGGGCTACTGCAGCTACGCTGCTCTTCATACTCATGATAACTCAATAGCAACTACTGCAAAAATGTTTACAGGAGCAGTAGGAATCACATCGATAGCTTGTAGTGTAGACGTAACCCTAGAGATTATTTGGAGCTAAACCTACCATTTATGAGACATCACCATCAGTTCACATTCAAAGCTAATTTTTTTTAACTGTCACATAAGGCCTATGGCACCTACTGAAATCTTTACTGTGAGGCTTTAGGTTCGATTTACATAGTGCATAGGTATGAATTTCATTTGTTGAGTAGCTGATGTTGGTTCTTAGCATGCGCAAGAACTGGTATTCTGTACTGCAAAGAGAAGTGACCAGAAGGCATTGCTGGAGCCAGCAGAATAACCCTTCAACACCTCACCTTGCGGCCTGCTGGAGCACTGATGATCCAGAAGCAGTCCTGGTTTTTGGGGTACCTGTTGGGGTAGTTCGGGGAAGTGATCACCCCACTTGTGCCCATCAAAGTGCTTCCACATTTCACTAAGAATTAAAGAAACCACTCAGATAATGTTGATGAGCTTATTACAGCTTGTGAGCAGGAAGAAAGAAAACCAAAGAGACATCAGTATGGGCCTATTCTAGATCCAAAAGAAAAATGTCTCCTATTCAAAGAAACAGTTTGTTTCTACGGCCAGCATCTGTGCTTCCATTTCTATTGACAGAGCCTAGAGCATAGTACTGGTTCTCCTTTGGAGAAGAAGGGGGAAACTGCAACTTAATGCTGCATAGAGGTCTGAACTTAAATACATTTAATGTGGAAAAGGGAGGGTTTGCCCCACACCCACTTCCCCTGGCACATTCCCAAGCCCATTCCCACTTTTTTCCAATTTTTATTTCTTCAAGCAGCAGGGAGCAGAAGTGCAAACATGACACATTTCTACTTATAGAGCACCCTCCCCGTTCAAGCACTGACTGAATTCCTGGTGATTCTGAGGACAGGCTTGTGGTAGATAAACAGTAACTTGTTCTAGCAAACTAGTCCCATAAAATGTGACTGAAATAGTTTCTTATATATTTGTATAGCCAGTAAAAAGGAAATGAACTTTCAGGAGCACTTCTTTGATGTACAGGGTTAATAATTTTCTATCCAGAACTGTGCAGCTCCAATTGCAAGAAAGTAGCTAAGGAGTCGGAACCTGAGGAGAATTTGCTTTTGAAAATTGTACCTAGTATCATAGTCCTACAGCAAGGGAAAGTGACAAAAATAGGAGGGAAGTGGTTGGGAACAAACTGGTGGCTACAGTAGTAATTAAAATAAGTTTTTTCCTTTTGTGAAAAGTCAAACAGTGAGATGTCCTCCAGTTTTCCCCCATAAAAAACAAAGTTACATTTTGGAGTTGAAGTAATAATAAATAGTAATGAACTTACTTGTATTTGGTGTCTTTCCTTCCATAGCACTTCACTAATGACAGAGAAACTATAGCTACCAAGTAGTTTATTCTCACACTGCTCCCCCCAAAATACAATAACCTCTCGAGTGAAGTTGGGAGGGTCCTAAACATGCACAGAAGCTTTGAAATCAGGAAGTGAAAAATTACCAGAGCCAAAGGAAAGTACGGGAAAAGTTTAAGCAGGCAGCTGGTAATTATTCCTCTGACAGTGGGGTTAGTATCCTGTCTTGGGTAAAGTGCCATGGGACCTTCAATAACCATCAAGTGGCCAGGACCACTTGGTAAGATGGTTTTACATTTTATTGGAAAGAATTCTCTACAGTACCTTCTGGCATCACACCGTAGCATTGGTTCAGCATTGACTTGGGGGTCAGATGGCCACCTGCTGTAGCACCAAAACCACTTTCTGCTGCATCTGGATGTTTCTTAGGGGGGCCTTCCCCATCCAAATACTAACTGGGTCCTATCCTCTTAGTTTGTGTGGTAAGCCCAGACCTCACAAGGGGGTAAGTCTACAGATAAGCTGACTTGTACCAACCTAGAAAATGATAGGCCTGAAACATGTAGACCTAAGCCATCCTCTTTTCCCCCTGCCCCTCCCACCCCAAATTTTTTTGGTTTAAAAAACACCTTCTGTGGGGATCCTACTTTCTATCTTGTCATTTGTGAGATCTAAAATTGCATAGATATCCAGATGGCTAGTGGAGTGTTCTACAACCACTTTTCACTCTGTGGCTAGCAGCTCCTATTCCTCAGTTATTTATTTAAACAAGGAGCGGTAAAAATCTCAACTAGCCCAACAAGGCTTCCTTGGCCTGCAGAAGAATGAATGGGACCTGAGAGCTGTTGGTGTGAGGGCTAGGCAGGGTCCTTTTTTTCATTTTTTTTTCTTCATTCCCAGCTCCACAAGCTGCTGCCTTTGAACAGTTCTTATGGATGGTGGAAGGGATAACATGGAAAAAGGATTAAACCACCAAACATTCAAGTATAGAAAAACACATTTTGCAAAATTCCACAAAACAGTTAGTTTTGCACATGAATATTTGCTAAGCAAAAATAAGAAATGTCACCAAGCTCTGTAAATGAGGCACTGGCCATACCCTGGCTATAGGAGGCTTTGAAACCTGTTGCTGCAGTAGCCTCATCACTCACAAACTCCACAAGCATCACGTTTCTAGAAGCCACCAATGAGGGTAAGGACCCCCTCCCACACAACTTGTCCAGTAAGACACTGGAATTCCTGCTGCTTCCATCATAAATTCTGATGTAGTCAGAGGCACAGTTTGGGGAAGGTTGAAGATCAAAAGCATCAAACTGCAGGAAAACCTGAAGAGGAACAAGAAAATTAAATGCTTCAAATCTGCCCTAACTCCTATTCTTTTCCATCCTTATTTGACCCTGACTTACATCCCAAATCTGTGTGTGGATTTCAGTGTCAGTCTGTTTGTCAAAGAGGATCTTGGCTGAAATCCTGAGCTCCTTATACTGTCCTCCCTTCTCAAGAGAGCTCTCCTCTTCTCCTTTCCTGTGATCAGGAGACTTGCCTTCATCTCCCTCCCCAGCACCCCCTTTCAGTGGTGCCTCTTCCATCTCTCTAGTCCCCCCCCACCACCATAGAGACCCTTCTGCTCCTTGCCTACCTTACATTCATTGCCAGCCAGCTCTCCACAGCTATTCACCTTGCTAGTGCTGCTTCAATCCCCATACTCACGTCTCCAGTCACTTCTCTATGCTACATGCCCCCTGAAGCTTCCTGGTTTGACAAGAACAGCAGGACCAAGTATAGAGAAACAGAGTGAGGGACTGGACTCGCAAGAGAGACCCCTCCAGATTCCATCTCCCAGCAGTCAAAGAGATTCCCCTCTCCCTGCCACAGTGGCCAAAGGAAAACCCTGGAAAGAAGTAAATCTTTGCACCTAGAATCTGATTCAGAGCTCATTTACACTAGTGTAAATCAGAGCAACTCCATTGATATAGATGGAGTTACACCAGTATAAAACTGATGTATACGAGAGCAGAATCGGACCCCAAAAGGGTTATGTTATTAACCAGTGTGCTGGAAAGTGATATATTACCTCATAGATTTTAAGGTCAGATGGGCCCATTAGATCACCTAGTCTGACCACCAGTATATCAAAGGCTGTTATGTTTCACCCAATTACTCAGGCACTGAGCCCAATAATTTGTGTTTGGCTAAAGCATGTCTTCTGGAAAAGCATCTTGCCTTGAAATAAAAACATCAAGAGATGGAAAATCTACCACTTTCCTTGCCATTTGTTCCAATGGTTAATCACCAGTGCAGTTAAATAATATCTAATACTATTAAAAGTGTGATATACAATAGCATTCTGATAAATAATGCCATGTATTATTAACACCTATCCAAACCTCCCTTTTCCTAACAAAAAACACCTGATGCTCTGGGATGCGAATGAGCCACAGACAGTTGCTGTTGTTTGGATATGAGGATGGGTAATTGACAGATGAGAAGGTGTCATTAGGTTTAGGCAGCACAATGCTACAGCAATCTGAAAAATAAAAGAAAACAGGTGTAAAGAAAATGAAAGATGCAGAGAAATAATCTTCAGTGGGAAATCCATTCACAGCTATCTCCATCCATTAACGGCTGTCAAATTTATAAAAGAGAAATTAATTGTCATGTTCACAAATGTGTCAATGCACATCTACTAAAAACATTCAATAACTGTAAGCAAAATAGTGGAGCTAGTAAAATTAGCTAGAAGGAAATAAGAGCTATCATAAAGTTTCTTAATTACAGTACATAACATTTGGAGCACTTACTGCAGCTATAGAGCTTGTTGATTTTAGCCACGTCAAGATTACTCAGTCCCTCTCTCTGTCCGATGGGTACAGAGGGATCAGGAATCGGTACAATAGTTGCTTTCCCAGAGGTATTGGAGAAGTCATATCTGCAGAAGCAGGGGAAATCACGTGTCTAAGTCAAATCCCCCCTTAAGTGATGCATTTGTATTATTGTGGAAAATATTCTAAGTAACATTTGCCTAAGATTCTGAAGAGATTAAATAACTAGGAAAGGGCAAGCAAAGAGCCTTCACGGATATCTCAGGAAGAGCACTGAGGCAGCAACTTTGTGTCCAGCAACAGTGAAATGAGAAACTAGGGGAGAATTTATTTTGGGGAGGATGACTCCTTCCAAACCTTTCATTACAGAGTGAATGCTGTGTCCCAGCCCGAATGCTCTGAGGAGCAAGGTTGCTGTCTGAGCTCCTGATTCTTTGAATATTTGAAACTGCTACTTGCTGTCTCTTACCTTCAGCTAGACAAGATTTATCTACCTTAATTACTGGTTAGCTTTGGGAAAATGCTCAGAAATTTGCTGCCCGTTAGTGCAAATGTGGGGCAAGGTGCCTGCCATTGGCTTCTGTGTTAAGGGCTAAATTGTAGAATTAAGCCATGAGCCAAAATAATACATAATTTTCACAAAGTAGTACACAAGAGCTTGAGGATGTCAGAGGAATCCTCCTGGTCTTTCTAAATACCATTGCATAAGTGAATTAGTGATCTCATTAATGAGCACACTGCAGAGGGTGGCTTAGGGGACAGACTTGGTAGTGCCAGACCTGAAGTTATGGCCGTATAAGGCCTCTACTGCAAGATGTCACAGTTCAGGGCAACAGCACCAGACATGCCAAATCCATGAAAAAAATGCAGAAATTGGGCTTGTTTGGGGCTTAATTGGCTTATGAGTTGCTTGTTGGCTAGTTTTTGGCTTGTTGCTTCTATTTTTGATTGGCTCTCGGTAAGCAGGGGCAACGGGAGGGCAAGCAGGGGAGAAAGTAAGAGGTGCACAGTAGGCCCACCATAGTCCCAGACTGCACGCCAGGGCGATCTAGTCACACAGAGTGTTGGGTGTTCTTAGGGATTGCCTTGTTTTGAAAGGGGATTAGCTTGATCTTGGGCTTATTGTGAAAGTCGGGGGTCTTATTTACCACGTGAAAGTTGGCAACTGTGAACAGCACCTGTATTCCCCATCAATGATCCACCAGTGGCCTCCACTCTTAGGCTTCCTACTCTACAGCCTTTGCCTTCCCTTCTGCCTAGAGTATTTCCAGGCTGCACAATTCCCTGTTCTGTCTATTTCCCAGCACAGACTGGTTGCCTAATGACATCTGCTTGCTTTCTCTTCAGAGGCGGATAAGAGATATAAGGTACCACACAGTACTTTCTAGGCAAGCCTGCTTTAATCTTATGGTAAAAAGCACTACAGAGAAAACATATTAAAAACAACAAAAGAACCTACATGCATATGAATAAATTTACCACAGTTCATTCTAATACAGAGCCTGGCAGGAGCAGTTCTTCCTCCTCTAACTCAAGGAATTCCTTGTGCTTACCAGTTCATCACAGCTTCAGCACAGAACAAGCACACAGTCATATGTGGCCTCAGTAGGTCCAGTCCTTCCAACCATATGCTTGGGACTGGGGCCCTCCGGGAACCAGAGGTGGTGACTGTTGGTTGGATCATGAAGCAGGCTGAGTCTGTCTAAACCCAGGCTATTTATCCCAAAGTCCTTTCTTTGTCTGTTGGAGCCTGGAGAATCCAGTTTGAACTAGTGTATATATAAACCTCTCCAGGGAGTAGCTTCACAGGTTGGCTTTGGAGGTGAAAAGTTGCATCCCCAAAACCCCAGTTATTTTCTAAGAAATCCACTTCACATGCATTATGCCAAGAAATCCTTTGAAGTTCCACATCATCCTACGATTGTACATGAAGACTTGCAATTTTACATGAAACTGTCAGTCTGCCAAAGAGGGTACCAATGCAGCGAGAAGAAATGTTACTCCACTGTCTTTCTCTTCCAGCCCTATTCCTCTTTATCTTTCCTAGGGCTAAGACAGACAGTAGGTACAGATTCTTTTAGTCAGTCTTGGAAATGCAGGAACAATCATATGTCTACACTTCAGGCTGGAGGTATAAAATCCAGCTTGAGGAGAGGTATCACATGGTTCAAGCTAGTGCACTAAAATGAGGGTAGTTGCAGCAGCAGAAGAGCTAGCCACTGTGACAGAGTCAGTCCAGAAGGGTATAAGAGAGTGCTGGAAGGTATATCAGCCTCAGGATGTGCAAGTCTCTGTTCCCTGGATAGCCAAACAAAGGCTACTCCAGGCCAATCAAGACACCTGGGACCAATTAAGAAGCTTCTAGAAAGCAGCAGAAATAGCTAGCCTGATTGGGACACCTGAAGCCAATCAGGGGCTGGCTGAAACCAGTTAAAAACCCTCCCAGTTAGTTGGGTGGGTGTGGATGTCAGGAGCTGTAGAAGGAAGTTGTGCTGTTGGTGAGACTGAGAGGCAGACAACTTATACGCAAGGAAGGAGGCCCTGAGGTAAGGGTTAAGTGGAGTTTGAAGAAGTGGGAACTGCTGTGGGGAAGTAGCCCAGGAAATTGTATTGTGTTTTGTGGCTAAAAGGTCAGCCATCTTAGCTGATACTATTAGGGTCCCTGGGCTGGAACCCGGAATAGAGAGTGGGCCTGGGTTCCCTCCATTTCCTTCCATATTCTACAGAAATCCTCTTGAGAGGAGAAGTGAGACTCAGCTCATACAGGAGGCTGAACTGTGCTTACTGAGCTCTACAGAGCAACAAAGTCTGTGGGGTATTCCTCCCTTTTCACCTTCCATACTGGCCTGTGATGAAGATAGCTCACTAGGTGGTGACTCTTCTCAATTCTACTGAGAAAGGGAGGTCACTCTGGGGCCTAGATGAGTTTCTGAGGCCCCTAAATCTGCCAGGAAGCGCAGGACCCTTAAATACAGACTTGGAACTTTATCACACCACCCAAATATGTGTCTGGAGTGCCGAACAGGATTGTGCTCAGGATGGATAGCCATTCTCATAGCACATGCACATGCTACCACATGCACATGCTACCACATGCACATGCTAGCACATGCAGATGCTACCACACATGCTACCACAGCTAGACTGTGCTCAGGATGGATAGCCATTCTCATAGCACATGCTACCACAGCTAGACTTCTTTTTTAGTCCACTAGCTTGAGTGGAGCTAGCGCTGGTACGTCTCCTCAAACTGGAATTTACACCTTCAGCTCAGAGTATAGACATACTTTAAGTGAATAGCAATAGCCATGCTCTAGAAAGAGCAATTCTGTCTCCTAAGTTTGAATAGGATATTAGAGCCCTGCTTCCATCTATGAAAGGACACCCCAGACTCCAACTTACCTGCCGTAGTGCATCACTGAGTAATAGTCGTAGGGAAGGCCCAGGTTATTGGAATTCACTTTCCCAAAGTTCCCCTCTTCCCCTGTAAATTATGAGAGCAACATTTCAACCACCAAGACAGGATCAAGACCAGAAAAATTATTAAAGTGATACTGCAGTTCTCAAAGAGCTGTTAGAATACTTAAAATATACATATTCCCAATTGAGACTATCCAGAGCATGGGCCTGACACAAGGCCTGCCTAAGCCCATAGAAGTTTTTCCATCAATTGCAAAGGGTTTGGGCTCCAGTCCTAAAAGCCAAGTAAGGACTTCAGAATTTGATCCACATGAAGTATGGCCCCAATTCCATCCTGTGATGCACATGCACTTTTTTGTCTGTCTTAGGAGTTTCTAAGGTACCCTTCCTGCATCTGAACGTCAGTTTCAACAGGAACTGCACCTCCGCATCCAAGAGCAGAGTTTGTCCCCATAGCTGTATCTGTGCCCTGAGAGGAAAACGTGGCTGACTAGCTAGGCTAAGCACTGGGCAGATGTGCGTGGGGAAGGCTGAGGTGCTGCCCTGCAAAACCTTGATCTTCCTCCTTGTGCAGCAGCAGCAATGCACATGCCCATTGCCAAAGGAGCCTTTGAACTGCAGAAGAAGGGGGAGAGTTTCCCCTGGAGTTGCACCAAAGTATACCCTACAGGCCAAATGCTGAGATCTTTATTCTGGTTTTGCTCAGTCCTTACTCTGGGAAATTCCCATTGACTTCACTCCCAACCTGCCCAGAGCCTATCGCCAACATAACAGCACAGGATAAGATCCTAGTGAAAATGTTCCTTCTATCTATGATACTTATTACCCTCCCTCCCTGGCCCATTACTGTAATATCTGAGACCTTCACAATCTGTAATGTGTTTATCCTCACCACAGGAGGAGGTAGGAAAGTGCTCTTATTCCCATTTTACACATGAGAAATTAAGGCATAGAAAGACTAAGTGACTTGACAAGATCACACAGGAAGTCTGAGGCAGAGCAGGGAAGTCTCCTAAACCTAGGCTTAGTGCCATAACCACTGGCCATCCTTCCTTTCTCCTTCACCCTGTGACATGAGGATCTGTTACTATTATTAGTGGCTGGCAAAACAGGAACCATTTGGACAAGTCCCCCACATTGGATGCTTATCCAAAATTCATCCTAGCTATCTGAGTCTCTTGAGTCTGAGTCTGCAAAACTGGGCCAGAGAGCTTGTAGGAAAAGCCAGTTTCTTCATTTAGCACTTTCACTCCCAGTCCAATGCAGCATTATGAAATGCTGGGGCAGATCCAAAAATTAACAATAGCTGAGGGAGAAAAAAGTAACTGAACGTTTTCATAGCTCAAAAAACTGAGTTGAGGTTTAGGACAAGGTTCAGGTTGGTTCTTCGCAGCATTCATTCCACCGGGCCAACGTATAGTTTCATAATAATTTCCATTTGCTCCATTTATCACCAAGAGGAGGGGAGTGAAAAGCTGCTATAGTTTACTGTGATTTCCCCCCCTCTATGCTGTTCTCCTTTATTAACCAGCAGACATGAAAGGGCCTCAGCATCAGTAGTTTATATAGAAATATTAAAATCATGCAAGCAATAAATCTGTTGCCTTTCTCTAGCACCCTCCATCCATGGATCTCAAAACACCTCTATACACATTAATTAATTCTCTTAATCAAGTCCCCTGTGAGTTAAGGTAGTACAATTCCATTTTACAGTTGGGATAATTGAGGCACAGAATAGCTACAGCCAAAATTTTCTCTTAAATTGTGAAGTTTACCACATTCCTTCATATTGTATTGACTTCAGAGAGCTGAAGATGTTCAGCACCTCTTAGAATAAGGACACTTGTTCAGATGCCCATATGACGGTTTCAAAGCCTGATTGCAGGCACCCAAATGTTAATATTTTGGCCTAAGTGACTTGTTCAAGGTCACACAGTCAATCAGTGGCAGAGCCAGGAATAAAACCCAGATCTTGTCAGACACAAGTTCATCCTTCCTCTCATGATAAACTGCCCTGAATAGCCCACCAATGTTTACAGAGAAAAACTAACAAAAATGAATGGGCAAAACAGATTATTTTTAGTTGACTGATGAGGCAAACAAATGTAAACAATAACATGTAATTTGAGGAGTCTTATGGACAGAAGGAAAAGAGTACCTAGGCACCAGCTCAGTAAAACATTTAAGCATATGCTTATCCAGAACAATTAAACAGAAACAAAGTTCATCTGTGTTCAGCAATGCATTTAAGCATGTGATTAAAGTTAAGCACATGCTGAAGTGCTTTGCTGAATTGGGGCCCCAGAACATAAACACTATAAGCAAGAAGAAAGAGCTAAAATAGAAGTTCTGGCCTAAGAAGCAGAACAGTATCTTGTATTCAAAAAAGACTGAGAAAAATAAGCCAAGTTTCAAGTATCTAAGTGGACTGCAACAAAACAGCAGGCAGTATGTTGTCAAAGCAAAGAAATGGGAAATCTTCCAAGGTGAACTGTAGGTTTAAAAAAAGAGAGAGAGCAATACTGAAACCCTGGGAAAAAAAGAGGAGGTGGGAGAGCTGGGAAATTGCTAAAGATCTTAGGGCATAATCCGGCACTATTAAAGTCAAAGGGAATTCTGCCTTTGACATCCATGGGAAAAGGACAGGGCCTTCTTCAGAGCTCTTCCTCAGGCCTGGGAAGGGTATGTGGCTCAAAAGCTTGTTTCTCTCACCAACAGAAGTTGATCCAATAAAAGACATTACCTCACTCACCTTGTCACTCTAATATCCTGGGACTGATATGACTACATCAACACTGCATACTAACTCCTTTGTCATTTTCATGATGCAAAGAAGAGTAAAAAAGTAGTAAATATAAAGACCTGTGAAGGCACCTGCTTTAGTCTCCCACTGTCTTTGGGAAATGCCAGTGCTCATAGAACTCAATGGCATTATATAAATAGCAAATAATTATATCTTGCGAGAAACCACCTCTGATGTATAAGCTCAAGATAATGCAATTGAAATTTACTCAGGATAATGTGGGAATGACTGAAAATTTGTGGTGCAATCTGTTTTAGGCTCTAGTGGAGCAAATGTGATCATATCCCACTCAGAGGGAAAGGCACATATATTTCAATGTGTCTGAGAAAGAAGAATCAAATAATACATTTGCTGAAGTAATTTGTCACTATTTGGTATTCTGTTCCCCAGTCCCATCACTTGTTATGTCATGTTTGGTAGACATTTTAAAGACGTAAAGAATTAGAATAAGCACTATTACTATCACCATCAACACCACTCTCTTGGACATACCTGCCATAACAAATTCCCACATGATCTTAACATAGTTGTCCCGGTCACTCCGGGCGTGTTCATGTAAAAAACCCAGTGCATGGTTCATTTCATGTTGAATTGCTCCTTTACTCATGCAGCCGGTTTTCATCAGGCCCACCTGCTGCATACCTCCAATCTTTCCAAAGTGAGACCAGCAGCTGAAAGCAACATGCAAACAATAACCAAAGATTATCCAGTTGTCCAATGTGTGACAAGCTGTAGTCCCATATCTGGAAAGCAACGTAATCAACCAAAAATATAAACAAAAAGAGAAAAATGAAAAATTGTATGAGCTCTGGCAACTCACTCACTTAATCACAGGCTCCTGGAGTTTGCTACCAGCTGGGATTATTTAAATCCAGGTCAAGCAGGAAAGAAAGAAAACTGAAGAATATGTTAGGAAATTATCCATGCATCTAGTCACAATTAGGACTGATGGAACTGACCTCTCCCCAGGCACAACGCTTATGTAGTTGGTTTCAGTCGTGTGGTTTATAAACTGGACACAAGTCAGGGTACCGAACTCCTCCATGGCTTCAGCAATCAAAGTCCTCTCTGCCACAGCTAGGAAGAAAAGGGGGAATACGTAACAATGATATTTTGATTATTATGTGGCAGTCCACTTCACTAAGTCTCTGCACCTAGTTATTTTCCTGTCACAGAAGTCAAATTGGATAAGAGTACGGAGGGTTAAGGGATCTTCAAAGTGATTAGGGTGGTAATAATAATTATACTTATCCCTTATGTCCATTGCCTTGTATGATGAAAGCATTATACAGGCAATGAAAGGTAGGTAGGTCAGTATTATTATTTCCATTAGACAGGTGGAGAAACAAAAACAGAGAGGTTAAGGCCAAAATAGTCAGTCTGGGGTGTGTAAAGTTAGACAGCTGACTATATTTAGACACCTAAATAAAAGCAGCTTGTTTGTCATGGATACTGAACACCTGCAACTCCCACTGAAGTCACATAAAGCAGCAGGTGTTCAGCACTCCTGAAAATCAGAACATTTTTATTCAGTGCCTAAATATATCTTCAAGTGCTTGACTATATCTGAAACTTTTGGCTTAGGTCAGCCCCCTCAATTACAACCCACTTTTCAAAGTTTGTCCCACGACGTTATGCTTCGGTTTCCCCATCTGTAACATTACATTAAATAATCCTTTCTTAGCCACGGGGATGTTGTAAAACTGAATTAATCACTAGGCACAATCATACCTCTGCATCAGTGTACCCTGATTCCCCTTGCCTCAAGAGGAGGGTTTTGCAGGTCCAGGGATATGCAAGTAAGAAAGGGATGAGGAATGAGTGGAACAGTTGTAGGCATAGGTGGACCCACATTGTCCAGCTTCCCCCTCCCGCCAAATGGGACCACAGTGATTCCCAAGAAAAGTTAACCCAGACCCAGGCTGTGTTAAATGTCCATGCCTCTTCCCCTGAACGTGAGAATAACTCTTTAAGAGGGGTCCCCAAGGAAGTCACTGCTGGTTGCAGACCAGGAAGTGCTGCTCCAAAGGAATCAAGAGATCAAAGGGGCGCAGAGCTTGTACAAAGACAGGGCTTCTATAAAGATCTTCCAGGTTAAGGCACCCATTCTGCAGCCTGTTCCCCGGATCCACTCACTGACCCCCTGGATCCACCGACCCCAGCAAAACAATTAGGAAGAAATCCCTTCAGGGAAAACCTAATGAAATTTGCTTTGTCTTTTCCTCTTCTGCATCATTTCCCATGGGAGAGGACAATCAGGCCTTACTGTTGGTATGGCTCTTTTTGAGATCCTTCCATGAAAACAAGTATGCAAGGACATAATATTTATTACTAAAAGTAATAATATATTAATACAAATATATTCACTGAAGTAACAGATTAGACACATTATTTGGTTCATAGCTGTTAAATGTCAGTAAATATAGACTCGTATGTATGAATCCATTGGTAGTTATGTAACTAAATACTGTCAATTAACCACACCTTTAAATATCCATTTTACTAAATTATATACTATTTTAGCCAAACTGTCGTAGGAACAGCTGATGGAAAGGATAATAGTCATAAAGGCTGCCTTGGGTTAAAATCATTTTTGACACATGATATAGAGTTTCTGTAAAATAATCCTCGTATTTGGTATTAAGATCCATACTAATTTCACAGATACATTTACAAGTGACTTACAAAACTCTGTAGAAACATTAACAGGGACATTGACTAGCCCATCACAGGACTTGGACCAGAAGCAGCTGCTGTCACAGTTTATGGCACTGCGTTTCCTTCTCAAGACAATGTCACCCTCATGCAGAGCTGTATCACTCTCTAGACAGATAAAGAGAATAAAGAACATACTAGACATGGGGGAGAGGGTGATTTTTCAAAGGCATAAATGGGAATTTGCAGCCAACTCCCAATGACTTTCAGTGTGTCTTAGGCACCTAACTGCCCTTTGTGTCTTAGAAAATATCCCCTGATTGAGAGGTTATTCCTACTAACTTACAAAAGAATTAGTAAACATGCTTGTGTAGATAACAGGCATCAGGTTTATAACAAACAAAAGGCAGTATTTTTTCACACAATGCACAGTTAACCTGTGGCACTTCTTGCCAGAGGACAGTGTGAAGGCCAAGACTATAACAGAGTTCAAAAAAGAGCTAGATAAGTCCATGGAGGATAGGTCCATCAATGGCTGTTGGACAGGGATGGTGTCCCTAGCCTCTGTTTGCCAGAAGCAGGATATGGTCAACACAGGATGGATCACTTGATGATTACCTGTTCTGTTCATTCCCTCTGAAGCACTCGGCATTGGTCACTGTCGGAAGACAGGATATTGAGCTAGCTAGATCTTTGGTCTGACTTAGTATGGCCATTCTTAAAATAAACCATTATGTGCTGGGACAGGTCAGGCCTTCCTGACTTCCACTGAAAAAAATATGATAACTTATAGGCCAAGGCACTCTTTTTTTAATCAATGACATTCTGTTATGTGAATGACAGCGTATACATTTGCTAAAGGAGCTTTGGGATCCTTTAGCATGGAAGGAGTTTTAGAAATGTAAGACATTGCTCTCCTTCACTGGGACTTGCAGAGTGAAAGAACAGTCTTAACTGGCACCCAGAAAGATCTGCTAAACTGTCCAAGAGGCACTACTGTCTCTAAGGGGATTATTCAGTGTGTGCCTCTAATTAGTCTCCAGGTTAACTTGTGAAGTATCAAAACGTCATAATATGCCTCCCAGTTCTGACTTCCAAATCTCCACTGTTATTCTTATCCTGTGTTTCTCCTGGGCAGTAACTATCGATTATTGTGCCAAATACATGTGTAATTTTGTGCGTGTGGACAAAGAAGTGACGATGACACGCAGAAAAGAAGTGAAAGCTAAAAGAGGACAGCATAGATGGATGAGTGGCTGGAGGAGAAGGTAGACACAAAAGACTAAATTCAGCTCTGGCATAAGTATACACATCTACCACTGATGTTGAAGGAAGCTGAGCTTGCTTACATCAAGACTGAATCTGGCTCATTGTCAGACAGCCAGGATGGGGATCACTTCTATAAAAAGGGTGAAGAGGTTCTGCTCTCTTCTTATACTGGTCATATTTATTGGCAAAATAGCACTCATTCCTTGTGGTAATGATTCAGTAACCCTGCATGATTTCCTTATCAGACCCACATAAATCATCAAGTTAATGTGAGTTTCAAAGAGACAATTGGATTTGTTTTCCAGGACCCACCTGTGTTAGGTACCAACAAAGGGATTCTTTTTGAAGTGATTAAAAAGAATTATGCCCGAAATTTTCACGCCTTAGTCCCTAAAATTGGACTGAAATTGTAGTAGTAGCCTAACCGGCAGAGGTCCTGAACAACTCCAACTCCCAGTGAAGTCGATGGGATCTGCAGGTGTGATTCATCACCTTGGAAAATCTCCATAACCACTTATATTTAGGGGCTTAAATATGGATATAGAAGGCATCCATGTCTGAAAATTTCAGCTTATGTGCCCTAGTCTCCTCCCAGTTACAGCACTGTAAATCAGAAGTAGCTATTTTAAAGTGATAGGAGTTATGCTAGTATAAGCTTTGTGTAACAGAGTGGAAAATCAGGTCTGAAGTACTGAAAAGTATGGAATAAAAAGGAAAGCCTTATCCATAAGAACCCCGAGTATCTATAGAATAGTTAAAATCAAACTCACCCATGTCATTATTTCTTGTGGCTACCTGTAAAAGAAAAGGAAATCTTTTAGTATGCACACTTCATTAAAAGAAAACTGTTCTTAGGTAAAATCACAACAAACTCAGTGCTGTGCTGAAATATGGTAACTTATTTTCAGACAGACATGTCAATCAGCAGAGATGCAAAGTCTAAACTGCCATGGCAGCATGAACACACCTGGACAGGTTTACCTAGTACAAAGCTATAGAAAAATGCTAAAAGGACTGATGGTAAAATAAGGTTCATCCTCAAATTTCTGAGCAAGTCCTCTGTATTCTGAAGCTCCGTTTCCCAAAGCCCCAGCTTTTACTCGACTGATGTTTTTATAAGAAAGCTTCTGTTTTTAATAAGTAGATCAAATTTAGATAACACAATGTATTTTCACAAAATAAACAAGCTGCCGGAATTCCCAGCAGAGTTGCAGGCTTTCATTTCATACTATTTATCTTTAGAAAACGGGGGAAGTGGAGCAATAGGAAAGAAAATAAAGTAACCTTTAGATGACTCAAGTTTAACTCTGTGAGGAGCCCATGAGCTGCCACAGCATTCCCTCACCCCCCAATGCAGGGTCTGGGAGTCTGAGCAGTGAGGGGCAGAGAGTGGGTGAGTTTGCCCTAGGAGAGATGGGCATTTCTCCCTCCCCCATGAAAACACAATTGAAGCCATACTGTCAGGAAGTTGGGAGAGAACCACAGGGGGTCCAGAGCCTCTCCACAAATAGCCCAATACTCCAGAAGATTCTCAAGATCTTTTAGTTTTGTGGGCCAGATCCCTGATTTCTTCTGCATGGGGACAATCTCCACCCCTGACAGTCCTTCAGAGAAAAATGGAGAAGGAACACTGTGAGGAGAATCTCATATTGTTTCCCTGCCTATTGGCAGGTTATTTCCAGGTAGGGGAATAATCTGGTTCTGCCAGGCAAATTCCCATTGAAGTGAGAACAAATCCAGTTACTTTTCTATTTGTCAATTTGCAGGAGCTGTTTGACATCATGCTTTTAAACTTAAACATACATTATTAACCCTATTCACATATTTCTGTGCTGTTTAGGGTTACCTATGCTTTGGCATTTTCCATACAGCACATAACACAACACTGAGGGGTAGACACAAAGAAGCCATAGCAGAAGACAACTACATGGATGGAAGAGCTCCTCAGTTTGTTTGCTACTCTAGTAGCTGGTGAGCCTCCCAAGAGACTGAAAAGCCCAGGGCCACCCTCCATGCTAGCTGCTGCAGATCAAACTCAGAAACTGCATTTCCGCAGTTGCGCATCACAAAATGACTAGGGGAGCCAGCCACAAAAATTATTAAATGCCAAAAACATAGGAAACAAAAGACCAGACCACCAGGTAGAGTCCGAATATGGGTCACTCATCTGAGTGTGCATCAAGGAGGCCTGGAAGGGACCTTTGAAGTGCTGCCATGGAATTTTCCATGGTCATTCTGTGGAATGCAATTCATAAAACTTTATTGACTCCAGTTGCAGACTCTGGGTCAAATTGATCCCTGAAGTCAAGGAAGTTACATTATGAATTAACTCAATTTGATGATAGCTACAAATAATCAGATACAACTCCAGGCTAATCAGTGACCCACAGTCTGGTGTCAACTGCTAATCTAGTACAGAATGGATAAGCATCTCTCGGAAGTGACTTTCTTTTTGGTACCATCTGTTTGTCTGCAGCAATCTGCTTTAATATTCTCATACAACAATTTTAAGGGCCCAGTTTCATTATCTGCCCAAGCAATGTGACTACACCACTGTAGTTTACACTTTCTTTCCTTCCCTCTCTCTCTTTTCTCTCATCTCTATTGCTCCATGACTCTCTATTTTAGCCACATAGTCACTGATCTGAGGTAAGTATAACCATTGTTCCTTCTTAGTAAACTCTGACATGATGTTAATAATGTTTCTGTATTATCTAAGATATTGGAATTTTATTTGTCATTATAAAACTGGGATTAGTGTATTTCCTCTCCTATTTAGACTTGTTTTTCTATGAGTAGGGGGCCTGTAGGACCTAACATAACATAACATAGGATCCTGTGTAGACCCACCACTCTCTTCAGCCTCCCCATTGTCCACCTTGAGGCTTGAGTGGGTCATTTTAGGCAACTAACGTAGGGTTAGCTCCCTAGGAGCTCCCCTAGCGGGGTTAGTTACACCAGGCATTTGGAGTCTAAGTTCCTGGAATAAACATTAGCGAAGTTCCCCAGCCAAAAATCACAATAACCAAGTATAGGAGAATTATCACCAAGCAACTCCTATGAAATCCCAACAAAATCAAACACAGTTTTATCATTTCCTCCTTATCGCCATCGTCAGGTCCCAAAGTTCTTATTACTCCAGGTCTGAAGCAGAAGCATAGGGCCCCCTTGTTGGTCAGGTAATAAGAAGGCAGACACAGTCAGTGTCCTCCTTGAATGAGAGTGTTACAGTTCCTGTTGGCTTTCATGCAAATTGTGCATGCACGTTTCACCCCCCAGTTTACTAGATTACTGATTCATAGATCACATGAGCCATATATCATTTGTGAAATGGCCACAAAACCACTTTGCCAAATGCTGGGTTCATCTACCCCTGAAATTCCTTAGTGCTGGGTGCACAGTTAAATGAAATCAATTGTCTTATGGACCTAAACCCCATAATGAACTTAACACAGATATTGCTTCCTGGGGAAATAGTCAATATTATGGTAGAGAAACAATGACTAGGTGTTGTGTATATATATAGGGAGATAATTTTACATTGATTTCAGATCACAACTTGTTTAAGTGGCTTCATTAATACCATTTTAAAATCCACCAGTGGTTAAAAAGGGGCTGGGTGAAAGTCAATGATTTTGGTGTTTGTGTATTTTAGTGAATGTTGCTGGCATGTTCAGCTTGGTGGTCCAGCAACACTTGGGGTTTCTTCTGAGGTTTGAGTGCATACAGCCTCCAGACCTAAAAATGGAATTCAGAGAGAAACCACAGCAGATTCCACAGGCTGTGTCATAAAACTCTCTAAACTCCCCCACAACCTTCTTGAGACACGCTGTTCTCCTTTCTTACCTTCGGCCATTTTATCCTGCAGGTGGTTCCCCCATCTGGCTCTTCAGCAGACAGCTGGCAGGGCCCCCTCTACTTAATTCTACTCTGCAGCATCTTCTGGAGGAGGAAACAGTCACTCACCACCACTTTCTGTAGCAGTGAGACCAGGAAATTCCTCCACAGCTATTTTTCTACTACTATTCCTTAAACTCTAGGCTAAATGTCACTCCAGAGTTCAATCCCCAACGGGCAGTCCTCGTTTCTTAGCAAATGGCACAGGAGGGATTATTGGTAGCATGGGCCCATTGGTTGGTTGGTCTTTCTTTCCAAGGTGGCAATAAAGGTGGTGGGCTAACAGGCTGCCCCGGGAATTCCAGAACGTGAGGCCATGGGGACTTTGCATGGCAGATAACTAGAGGTAATGGGTGTGCCTGAGGCTTGTTGGAGGAGATTGCAGTGAGGAGGTTCCTGCCCCAAATCAAATGGTTTCAAAAGATCACCCCAAGTTAGATGAAACTCACCTGCTTTGATTTTTCTGCCCTAACTGTAAATTTCCAGAGATTTTCTGAGCCTCTCACTTCGCCCACAGGAATGTTCTTCACAGAAGATTCAGGCAGGCAATGTTTACCTTGTTTGTATTATTGTCACAAGTAATGTATGCATCTCTAGGTTAAAGGGGGTCTCATTATTATTTAATAGCCAGATGCAAACATTTAATGCTTTGTTACTGGTGGGGTTTTTCTGCAACTGGCTGCAGTTGTAGAATATTTCCGAAGGCATGCCATGGTGGCTTCTATACACTGGCCTTAAAGGTATTGGCCAGATTGGACTAATCTGTCTTTCCTTCCTCTGATTCTATCATTCCACAGGGTTCAGGTTCCAAACCAAAGGTTCAAACTCCAGATCTCATGATATTTCTTAGTTGTATTTACATGAACTATTCTTGTCCATCACAGCTGAAAACATACAATCATAGAACTGGAAAAGACCTTGAGAGGTCATCTAGTCCAGTCCCTTGCACTTGTGGCACGACTAAGTATTACCTAGACCATTCCTGACAGGTGTTTGTCTAACTTGCTCTTAAAAACCTCCAGTGATGGAGATTTCAGGGCCTACCTAGGCAATTTGTCCTTATTGAATTTCATCCTATTTACTTCAGACCATTTCTCCAGTTTGTCCAGATCATTTTCAATTTTAATCCTAGCTTCTAAAGCACTTGCAACTCCTCCCAGCTGTGTATCGTCTGCAAATGTTATAAGTGTATTCTCCATGCCATTATCTAAATCACTGATGAAGCTATTGAACAGAACCAGAACTGATCCCTGCAGAACCCCACTCATTCTAGCCTTCCAGTAGTACCCACCTTATAGTAGCTCCATCTAGGTTGCATTTCGCTAGATTGTTTATGAGAAGGTCATGCGAGACAGTATCAAAAGCTTTACTACAGTCTACATGATCTGCTACTGCACTCTAGTGGCTCACCATATGATCTGTTACTAGCGTTTTTTTCAGGAAAATGCAAGAGACCTCCACAAATGTGAGGGACCTGTTTACCACCCACGATCCAGTGCTGTATGGCATAGAGAAGTATCTGCTTCATGCAGAAAGAACGCTGCATTGAAAACAGTTTGAACCCCGTATGGAATCATCATCCATTCTGTAATGTCTCTGTCTCAGACCAACTGCAGATTCCTCCTTCCTCCTCTTTCACCAGAAACTTCAAGCCATGCAACCTTCTAATTCCCTTCACAAACACATTTACCTACTGGACACATCCCTATTCTGCTAGTGTCCAAAACTCTCTAATCCCAGGAGGTCAGACTCCTCCTCCTAGCTGATATAAGAATTTGTGGCAGAAGAAGGAAGTCTAAATTTTAATCTTGAGCCTTTTAGCTACAGGGATATGGCAGATTTGCTTGAACAAGAGGCATTAGACAGTGGAACGGAGAGAGTCCCACAGGTCTCCATCTGCAGCCTAGTGGAGGCTTGTTTTTGGGGAGTGGGCTGGGACAGCACTGGGGGGAAGAAAGTGAAGAGTGAACCTATGACTTAATATTTCTAAAGATTGGGAAGGGAAATAGCCTACTGCAGCCTCAGTGGCTGTGTAATGTTGCCCTGTGCCTGGGGAGGGGTGTGGGAAGGGTATTCCATTCCACAAGCCACATAGTACTCTGTGGAGTACAGCTGAGCAGCGACAAACCACCCAGGATGATCTGACCTTCTGTACAAACATAAGAGTAAGAAAAATAAATGAGTTGCAGTAAAAGTCACCTTTACTCAGACAGCCAAAAGCCTTTACAGATCTGCTTCTATCCCTGCTTCCATTAAAGTATGTGGGAGTTTTGCCATTGACTCCAATTTGAGCAGGATCAGACCTTTGGGCATGAGCTTTCCAGCCAGCTTGTTAAGATGTAGCTCTGCAGCCAGTGGCCAGGAAGGAAATATGGAGTTCGGGCTTTGAGATCGGACAGTAGGAATGTGTAACAGAAACATGCGACACCACTTTCTCCAATGGGACCAAACATTTCTGAGGTTCACATTTTGTTCTGGTGCCGAGTATATGCAGTTCCTGTCATGATGGGGAGCCCTATCCTGTCAGAAATGAACACCCTCCTCTGAGTCCCTACCATGGCAACATTAGTAACTGCAGAGGGACTGGTGGGAATGAAAGGCAGGAGAGTGTGACACTGCTGTGATCAGAGTAACTGCAGAGGTAGGTAAGGGCTGGTGGAGACAAATGAGAATAGAGGGAGGGAGGCTGGAGCAGAAAGAGGGACAGACCTGGAGCTATGAGATTTAAAGGGTGAAATCTGTCTTCATTGACTTCAGTGAGGTCACGATTCCACCCGAAGTCTGTAGCTCAGCAGCTGCAAAGTTCTCGTAAATTTGCAGTTATCTAAGATTACCATAACTGTGGTTCTAAGATCACCAGAAATTGCCATGCCTGCAAAACATGTCTATAATTCTAATTAGAGTTTCCAGGAGTTTATATCAATCTTTCTCGCTACTGGAAGAGGCCAGTGCTTCTGAAAGGCCAGCAGTACAGTCTGAGTATCACTGGTTTGGAGGGATTTGTGTTCCATCCTTTGAATCTTTCTTTCTCTCTCTCATTATCAGATTGCTATAAAAAAAATGGAGTGGGGGACGGGAGTTTTTGAGATTCTGAAAACTTCAGGAAAAAAAAACCTCAGCAAGTCACTAGCTACAAAGAATTCTTAGACTTTACAACTCTTCCTGTGTTAGCCTGGCTAGGTGTGTGACTAGGACTTAGAAAAATACAGTGGTGGGTCTAGATCAATAGTCTGCTTTAGGAAAGAGAATTTGATCCTTGTAGAGGGACTTGTCTTCTCCAGATTTTGTGTGTGTGTGTGTTTGTGTTCCTTCGGTACAGGAAAAAAAATATGGACACAAACACATGTGATTCCAAGGGGCTAAGCAACGAATAGGAAAGTGCATTTTAATCCCAACCAACATCATATGTCATGCACAGCTTTGATTATATAGAGAGCTTTCTTCATCAGCTGAGAGAGAGCATTATGAATATCACTATGCAAGGTCTCATGTTTTACTGTGGTACTGCTAAATGTTGGTGATCAGTGTACAAAGAGAATATACACTCCCAGGCTACCCCAGACCATGTTTTGGATGGACTGCTGGATGGCACACAGAGATATGGATAGACTTACAGTATCAAACAGGCAACACAATTAAATAAATATCCCTTCAGCAATAATTACATGGTTCATGAGCTGTGCCCTGTGAGCCCCTCCTGTTCAGAGCCACACAGGGCATGTCAACACTGCAACTGGGACAGCAAGTGTAGGCATCTCCAAGCTAGCTTTGATTGAACTACCTTGCTAATATTATCAGTGCAGATGTGGCAGCATGAGCTAACTGCCTGAGTACATACCTAAGGTCCCAGATGGGACTAGCCCATGCCACTGTCTACTCGTGCTGCAGTCAGACTTCCTGATTGCTGTGTAGATATACCCTCAGTCAGTGTCACTCCTGGCATGTCAATTACAATCTCTTCTAACTGAGAGGCAGGAGGAACTCCCTGGCGCTCGCACTGCAGGACTCTCTTAAATCCACCATTAAAATGAGCGAAACAGCAGGCCAGTGAAGTGACAGAGGCTGTCAGTAGTAATACACACGAACACAAGCTGATCACAGCTGAGATCAGGAAGAAATGCATCCCCATGGTACAGAGTACTATACAATTAGATGAACTGGGGAGCTTTCATACCTTCCTCTGAAACACAAAGCCGTGGCCACTCTGAATTAGACATACTACAGGTTAGACAGATCATTCGTTCGGCTCAGTGTAGTGTAATCTTTGTTTCAATTATTTATTTATATTTAAAATACTACTACTACTAAAAAAAAGCCTCTCCCAGGCTCTAGGTGCCCTAACATCAGAAGCAGCATAATAAAATCCCAGCAGCGTTCAGTTGTCATTGCAATGGGATTTCTTCCCACCCCTTCCTCATCATGGAAAGCGTGTCTTTGGCCTTCTTCTGAAACCCTATACAACAGACAGCTTTTGTAGCATGCCTGAAGGTCACCAAATTCAGGTTATTTTGGACCAAGAGGGAAAAGAAGATCTGGAGACTTGGAGCCCTCACAGAGAAGGCTCTCCCAGCTGCCACCTCCCTTTTTTATCGTGAGGGAAATCCAGCTCAGGCTCCCCTTCTGACCCCAGCGGTGACAAACTAGTGCGGGGAAAGAGGTGATCCCTTAAATAGGCTGGTCCCAGACAATACATGACTTTACTAGTCATAATCAACTTAACTCTACCCAAAGACTGACAGGCAGTCAGTGAAGAACCCGAAGCACTGCTTTCATGTAATCCCAGAGAGACGTCCCGCTCAATAAGTGAGCCACTGTGCTGTACACCAGCTGAATGTTAGCTAGAGCTGGCTAGAGAGAAAAGTTGAAAGAAATCCTAACACGCTATAGATCCCAATACTCTATTACAAATGTATATCATTACATATCCCAGAAATGGGTGTTCATGCATATTCTCCAAGTACAAAGACTACGACAGACAAATATATAAATGGCAGATTCCACTTTCAGACGAAATCACTTGTCAGACAGCTGCCTATATCATCATGATGTATGGGTCAGAGTAGGCCTTTGAGGCCTCTTTCAAGATGAAACTGCAGAAATAAAGGGAATGGGTATCATTTCTATTTCTATGCATTTCTATTCTATTTCTTCTTGGGAAGTATAGTATTTTATGCTAAAAATGACATTCATAATTAACAAGTTAGCAATAGAACCTAATACTTCCATACTGTCATTTCTCTGCAGATATCAAAGTACTTTACACATCTGGGTCTGTGTGATTAACCCCTATTTTACAGATGAAGAAATTTAGGCACAGAAAGGGGAAGTGCCTCATCAAAAGTCAGTGTCAGAGCTGCGATTAGAACCCAGGTCTCCTGAGTCCCCCTCCCCAGCGCTAACCACTACACTCTACTGCAAAGTAGTAATACTAGTATTGCACAGAGCTTTATATTTTCAAACATTGTCTTACAAAACCACACAACCCATCTGTATGCTAGGCAGGCATTACTATGCCTATTTTGCAGATAAAGAAACAGATGCAGAGGTTATGGCCAAAGACCTATATTTTCAGACTTGGGCAGAAGTAAGGCACCTAAAGTCATAATCAGGCACTGAATAACTTGCCTGATTTCCAGGTCTAAATACCTCCTGCTCCCATTGAAGTCAGGGGAAGCCTAACTTGAGGCTTTGAAAACGTTGCCTGAGGTCATACAGTGAGTCAGCTACAGAGTTGGGGTTAGAATTTAGGGGCTGCTGGCCCCTAACCCCACGCTCAGTTTACTAGATTCTAGTGCATTCCTTACTGCTTCCATACTTACTGAATGAGTATTCAGCCTGGAATCCAGGATATTGCAGGAAGTAGTCACTGTGGAACTGGACAAGCACTGAGTTCCCAGAGGAGATGAAGCCTGGAACTACATCATTCGCACAGTATTTACCCTCAGAACGGGCTGTGGTTGTACCTCCATCATAAATAACCAGGTAGTCATGTTGGCATTGAATTGAATCCTCCAGAAGGAAGGACAATATAGTCAGTGATATCTGTCAGTGGGAGACAAGCAAAGCAGACAGCTCCACTATGTTCTCAGTGCATCATTTCTGTAAATCATACAGTCATGAATGGTAGCCTGTTGAGATATTATTGGACAGGTTAGGGCACCAGAAACTTTCAATTAATAATGAGACAAATTCTCTGCAAGAGTAAGCTGGTGAATTATCCAATAACAAGCTGTTTAGGCAGCACCTTTAGCATTTGTACAGTGCCTAGCACAATGTGGGCACTACTGGAAATAACAACATTAATATTTAGATAGTCCCTTTCATCCCAAACTATATAAAGGGATCCCTTACAGTTCTCACTGATGGTGCACCACAGCAACTGCTTTCCACTGCACAACAGCTCTATATGTACATTTGTAATAGGAAAGGAAGATGAATCTATATCCAAGGGGAGAAGATATTTAGGTGAGTAGAATGTAATTAGTCAAGTTGAAATATGGTCAGGTCACCAACGCTAACCTTACGTGCACTGGCTAATCCTGTGGGGTTTTAACTCTACGGGACTGGCCAGTTTCTAAGAGTTTGGGTGGACGCAAGAGGGCACTGTGGTAGGCTGGAGGAATGGGGCATCAGAGAAGTCTGAGAAGTTTTATTCAGAAGCTGTGATGAGGGATGAAAGAGCAGAGAGAAGGAAAGAGCTGGGAGCTAGTTTAACATGGTTGTCATCCTTTGGTTCAGAGCCCCTAAGAAGTGATGATGCTTGTTTTCAAGATTTTAAGGCCCAACGGCCCAACTCTTATAAAATGTGCCTTGGGATCTTTAGTAACTACAGAGGGTCTGGACCTCAATGTTAAATTTCATCTGAAAGATGGCATTGCCATTCACAAAGCAAACACTATGCTGTGACAACAGGTCAGTTCAGACTCAGAAGAATGAAAACTACATACTGAGTCACCAACACCATTTCCACAGTATGGCCGCTCTTATGTTCCTGCATTTTCCTGAGTTTTCCTTGGAGGTCTCCTAAACAAATATTAACTAGGCTCTGCCCTGTTTGCTTGTAAGACTTCATGGGCTCACAATGAAAGGTGGCAAGTCCGCATGTTAATGTGTCCCCTTTGGAGATTGTAAGAACATAAGAACAGCCATACTGGGTCACACCAAAGGTCCACCTAGACCAGTATCCTGTCTTCTGACAGTGGCCAATGCCAGGTGTTTCAGAGGGAATGAACAGAACAGGTACAGGTACTCATCAAGTGATCCATCCCCTGTAGCCCATTCCCAGATCCTGACAAACAGAGGCTAGGGACACCATCCTGCCATCCTGGGTAATAGCCAATGATCGACCTATCCTCCATGAACTTATCTAGTTCTTTTTTGAACCCTGTTATAGTCTTGGAGACAGATGTATGGATCTGCATTAAATTGGTTTACTATCTGGAAAATTCCAGCAATATTTCATTATATCTTGGTGAAATTGCCATTAAGTCAATTCACTCACCCATGTGTATCCTAGAAACACAAAGACATTAGTCTGGTTTGGAATTACTTTTAAAAAGTGGATGATGTTTAAACAGGTCAGAAAATTCAAGCCTTCCTCCATTTGTTGCACTGGTACGGAGATCATCACCTGCCTATCTTCAAAGTAGATGCCGTTCCCCACAATCTCATTCATTTTCTTTGAAAAATGCAAATTCAAGAATGTTCTCTCTCAGTACTATGCCCACTGAAACCAACCCTCTTACAAAGATATTAAATCCAGACATGTTGCAGTACAAAATGAATTAAATCAGCTGGAGAAACAATTGGGAGAATTCTGCCTGTGGACAAACCAGGGTAGAAAAAGAGGAGGCAAGTTAGGGGTGGGAAGAGAAGGGGAAGGTAGGTGGCAGAATAAGGCCCTGCTATGCCTCATTCTCTTCTGGTGAAGGCTTTCTGGGAGTAGTATACCTTAAAGGTGTCCCTTTTGCAACTTTAACTTGTGTCTGGATTGGGCAGAGAAGAACCAGGGGCAGCCCCAAAGTTCTCATTGGGCACAGTGGAGAAGCATGTTCTTCTAGTTTGATCATTTCACATTCCAAACAGCTGCTGGATATTCTACAGTAACCAGAATCCATTTGATTTCTCATTGCTTCTATCTCCAGGGCAGCCCTACAGCAGGTAACCTCAGCTCACCTTGGATCCTTCTGGTGCAATCATTATCCAGGCACAGTTTGTTAGAGGAGGATAGTGAGAAGGATAAAGTGGAGACTCAAATTTCCCATTCATGGCAGTAAAAGTCTTGCCACATTGCACTGAGAACAGAAAAGGGATTAAATGTACATGTGGACCCCCAGATTCACAAACAGATTCCCACACAGAGATGTCTACACAGACACGCAAACCTATGCACACATTGACATGGATTGTGCTTTACAAGGAGGCTTCCTTATGCCACTCTAGCAGCATAAAGAGAGGTTGAGCAGCCTGTACAAAATACACCCATTGAAGGATTTTTTCCAATCACTGTAATGGCTACGCCTTGCATCATCATTGATTGAACATTTTTAATTTCATTTGTTTTGCATTTGATTTAAAATAATCATCCACAGCTCTGAGCCATAAATGAAAGTTGTCAGACACATCTCAAGCCTTATTGCGAGAGACTGGACACTTACCAGAACTGTAAGAAGCCTTAAATTTGGGCAATGTGGTGCTATCACTAACCAACTCCACAAGCATCATGTTCCCAGAAGATACTACTGAGGGGAGTTGCGTTGGTCGACACAATTTGTTCAGAAAGACAGTGTCTCTCCTGCTGCCTCCATCGTAAACCAGAATATGGTTGGAAGCACAGTCTGAGGAGGGCTGGATATATAAGGAATTAAACTGCAAGAAAATCTGGAGAAAAGATCAAGAAAAGATTTACCAACACAGCTCCAACTCTTCCAACCGTTCACACCTAGCAGCTGAGTTGATTGTATTATTAATTCAATTGTTCAAGTAAAACTATTTAATCTAAAATGTTCATCTAATAAGTTCAATTGTCATTCATAAGGGCACCTGGGAACCGATTGCACACTTAGCCCTCAATCGTCAGCAAAGAGCATTTCATACTATAACTACTTCTTACTTTATTTGCTGGGATACGAATCAGCCATACAGAGTTGGTATTTTTTGGGTATGATGATCGGTAGATAGTAGAGGAAAAACTTCCAGTCAAATTAGAGAGCAAAGTGCTATGGATCTCTGGAGGTGGAGAGAATGAAAAGATCTTAATGATACTGGATGCACAGAAAAAAACATTAATAGAATTAAATGCTTGGTATGATACACACACTCTTAATTTCCAGACAGAGTAATGAGTCTCATATGGAAACACATGTAAGGGATGACAGTTGAGTTTCGCTTCTTACAAATTGTTGGAATTCAGAAGGCAATGTCTCTGATTATCTATAACCACTAGGGGGCAGATTCACAGAACCTGTAGTAGAGTGGTAGAAATGACATCTACATATGCTAGCCTGGTCCCCTGTTCCACTGGGAGGATTCACCATGAGGAATGGTGGCCAATACTGAAGCTGCAACATTTTATCAGGGTGAGGAGGACAGCGTTAGCCCATGGCTGAGGCTACAACAGCTGTGGGATATTCTGAGGCTACAGAAAAGTCCTATTCAGAAAGCTACTGAATCAACACATCCTTTGGCCAACCTGGCTGTACCATATTCTTAGCCTGGGTCAATCCCCAGCTGTTACAGCCTCCCCCCAGCCATCTGTGGCCAAGGTCTTTACCCATACAAGCTGTTATGGGACCTAGGATGGAGGGAGGGGCGGGCAGAGGGCTCTGCGTGCAGCTCTTGCCTGTGAGAAGCTCCCATTGGCCGCGGTTCACCGTTCCCGGACAATGAGAGCTTCAGGAGAAGTACCCATATGCAAGAGCAGCGTGCGGAGCCCTCTACCCCTCCCCTCCATGGTCCACAGAGATGTGGTGCTGGCCACTTCATGGGGTGGCAATCCCATAGGTCAGATCCAAAGCCCCAAGGGGCCAGATCCAGCCTGCGGGCTGTAGTTTGCCCACCCCTGCCATAGCACAAGAGTGGATTAAAATGAATAAGGAATAATATTGGGCTTACTTACCACATTCATATAACTTATTGATTTTGGCCACATCTAGGTTACTCAGTCCAAACCTCTGTCCAATGGGTACTGTGCTATCAGGATATGGTGTAATGGTTGCCTTTCCAGATGTATTGGAGAAAGCAAATCTGTAGTGATATCAGGAATAACACGCTAGAAGTTCACTGAGTTGTTTCATTGTTTTACCTTCAAAACTTTGCAGAGTTATTTAATTTGGACTGTTGTTGAGTGTAATATTCTGAAAAATATACTTTTAAAGTAAACACTGCCTTTTTATACAGTATTTACAGTTCAGATGCTACTAACCAATCAGCATTTGATCATGCAACATCAGCCTAACCTCATTCTCTTACCTGTGATAGTGCATCACGGAGGAATAGTCATACTTGAGGCCCAGGTCATTTGCTCTGGTTGGCTTAAAGTGATAAAAATCACCTGTCAGTTACAATATAGTATGTTTTAAAAGGTGAATCATAATCCAGTAACAAACTAAAAAAGTACAGCAATAATTTCTACTTCTATGTCGAATCAATATAGCATCCTCCACACACTGCTTTGCAATAAGAGACAATCAAATGCTGAAATGAGACAGTAATATGCTTTAGATCTATGGTTACAGTCATCAACATTTGTTTACCTGGCATTGTAAGTGCAACCCCCTAGGCAGTATGTGATTTGCATCCACCTCTGTGCCCATGTTGTCTGTGGATTGGGCACAGATGGGGTGTGTAACACACTCAGACTTATGGGTTATCTAAACTCTCTACATTTCATATAGAATGAGGAAGGATGGCCATGAGGTTATGGCACTGGCCTGGGACTCAGGATATATGGGAGCAATTCCTAGTTCTGCCACAAAATTCCTGTATGCTATTTAATTACTCTGTGCCTCAGTTTCTCATCTGTAAAATGGGAATAATAGCACTTCCCTACCTCATGACACAGGTGCCGGCTTCTTCCTTTCCCTGGGGATGTTCAACCCCAGCTCAGCTCCAGGCCCCACTTCCACTCCACCCCTTTCTGCCCCTTCCTGCCCCCTGTGCCACCCTACCCTTGCTCTGCCTAGTTCTGCCTCCTTCCCCAAGCAGGCTCTGTCCTCACTCCTTCCCCCTCCCTCCCACCACCTCCTGCACTCCATGAAACAGCTAATCCGTGGCTGGTAGGAGGTGCTGGGAGGGAGGGGAAAGAGTTGATCAGCGGAACCACCGGTGGGCGGGAGGTATTGGGGGGGCTGCTGGCTGCCTGTGTGTACTAAGCACCCACTAATTTTTTTCCGTGGGTTCTCCAGCCCTGGAGCACTCACGGAGTCGGCGCCTATGCCTCAAAGGGTGTTTTAGGGCTAATAATTCTTCCTTGCCTCTCATGGTGTTAATGGAGGGATGATACTATGGTGATGGTGGCCATATAAATAGATCGAATAAAGAATGCCAAGAAATTACAGTGTAGTGCTTCTGTTTTCAAACAGAGTTGAAGAGTTAGTTAAATCCATATTCAAATGATCAACAGGATGAGACATTTACATACTACTTTTTACTTTTTGCACCTTTTTCTGGGCACAAAATAGGAAAGCCAACTCTACATTCTTGCACAGTCAGCCCTTGAGAGTGGGGAATTTACTTTGAGGAAAGGTTACAGGTTCAGAATGTAATACGTTAAGTCTCAGAACAGTTGAGTTAATATCAGTTCTCTCGCTCTCAGTCAAACAAGTTCAAGTATAGATATGGTACATACCTGGACTAATGTACTGCCATGCAATCACTACATATTTGTCCCTGTCGTTCCTGTTCTGTTCGTGCAACATCCCCAGTGCATGGTTTAGTTCATGCTGAATGATTCCTTTTCTCATGCAACCCCCTTTCTGCACCGACACCACCTGGGAGCCCCCAACTTTACCAAAATAAGACCAGCAGCTAGAGAATGAGAGAATATCATTCAGAATTTGCCGATGAAACCCAAAGGTTGGTGCTAACCCTAATTGCAATCCACAGCTCACTGGTTCAGAAGCTGCTGCCACAGAAAGAATCATCTATGCCTGCTAGCAAAATCTTTCTGTTCCTGTGAGAGTTTTTGTTTCCTTTAATTCTTGCCCAGTGACTGGACTTTTCAGTCAATATTAGTGTGCACTTTGAGCTGGTTTGAGCTATAATTTTACACTTGAGCATAATCCATAGACAACATAAATTGTCAAAAACTCTTCAAAATGTGTGAGCTGTGAACAGCATGTGGAAACTGCAGTACCTGTCAGTTACTAAACCAACCAGAGAACATTGACAAAGTGAACTGGGATAACAGCATTTCCCTTCCAGAGACATGGGTAAAAACTCCACTTTAGATCACAAGTGAAAACAAGTCTCTTAAAGTTTCTACCTGCTTCACTAACCAATTCAGTAAAACTGGCTGTCTGTACTCAAGAAGGGCCAGGGCTATGCTTGCTTTGAGTTAGGAGTAGTGACTTGGTCCAAAGTCCATTGAAGATAATGGGGGTCTGTAGGGATCAGATTCTAACATCAGGGATGGTACGGGTCAGAATTGAGGTTCGTTGGTTCTGTTGGGGAGTAAGCATGAAAGGAACAGCAGGAGGTGCCATATGTCAGGATACATGGTCTATGGGCTAAGCTGTTGCAGAGATGTAGGACTGGAATAGCAGGGGGCTGCACATCAAAACTGAGGTGCATCAACATCAGGAAGGTCTGATTGCTTAGTGCCCATTTTACGTGCTCTGGATCAAGCCAATAAGTAGTTCCTCATGGTTTAGGAGTATTCATTTTACTCACAATTAGCTTTATAAATCAAAAGGTGACAGACTCAGTGCACTGGAACTTACCCATCCTTAGGAGAAATATATATATAGTCTCTTTCTGTGGTGCGGTCTACAAAGTGAATACAAGTCAAGGTCTCGTACTCTTGAATGGCACCAACAATCAGAACTTTCTCCTCATGAGCTGGGGGAGGAATAAATATAGCGCTTAGTTAATATAAACTGGAGTCATTAGCACACCTGTGTGTGTGTGTGAGAGAGAGAGAGAGAGATGCTTTAGGGCAGCAGTAGCCAAGTTCTGTGGCACTAATAACTTGTCAGAAGCCATAGGCTGCACCTAATTAACAAATATATTTACATAAATGAACAAACATTCTAGCTGCAATGCTGAAATAGGGGTCTGATCCTGAAAGTGCTCTACACACAAAGCTCCCATTGACCCCAACAGGACTCCCTGTGCACAGCACCAGCAACATCAGGCTCTAAGGCAAGATCTTTAGAGCATCATAGCTCACACCCTGACTTAAGAAGGGGCTATGAATTTGAGACCATAGAGCTCTGGACAGCAAAGTTCAGTCACCCATGGTGATGGTGTGGGAGCAGCAGCTCACCCCAAGGGTCTATCTGCTTTATCTCCAACTGACCTGCCTAATAGGAAGTGCAGGAAACTAGGCACCAATCAGCTAGCTTAGCACAAAGATCCAGTAGTGCTGGAGTGTTCATATGCCCATGTGGGAGGTTCCAGGAGGGAACTGGGAAACCTCCTTCTCCCTGTGGTCAAATGGGACATGGGAAAAGGAATCGCTGAGATCCAGCTTTAACACCGAGGGTGGAAGAAGCCCTCTAAAGGAGGAAGAATGGAAAGAGCTGGAGGGAAAGTTGTGTCCCATCATTGGCCTTCTGGCATCCAGGGAAGAGGAAACCCTAGGAGGGTAACAGCGGGGCAGTTGTGTGCAAAGTAAAGCCTACACAACCTACTGCATATGTTGTCTTAAGAGGCCAGTTTTAGGGCCCAAATGCTACATGTGACATCAAGATAAGTTTGTGCACAGGAGTCAAGATGAAGGATAAAATCTACTTACCACACATTCACCACTGTAGTATCTGACCAAGGGGAAGAGGCTGGGAGAAACTCTTCCACAGGAGGCCCCTAGAGACTTTTGGTGGATGTGTACTGGTGGCAGGGTAGCCTGAAGCCTGACTGACCCATGCCCTATTAAAGCTTAATCCACCTCTGGCTGGGAGGAAGAGCATCTCTTGTCTCTCTCCTCTACTCCATGCCCACAAGAGTTGGCCTGACATTTGGAAAGGAGAGGACTTTCACTTCCCTATCTCTCCTCTTTTTCCCTCTTTCTTCCCCTTCTCTCTCATCGCCTCTTGGCTGTTGAGAGGGAGAGATTTGCCTTTTTTCTCATGTGTGGTGGGGGCAGGAGGGGAATGAAGTGGGGGAAGGGAGAGGAAGCATTTCAGTGGCTCATTCTATCCTACGGGATGGTGTTTGGGGGGAGGCAGGTGTCTCCACTCTTCTTTTCAGACCAGCTTCTCTACAGCTATTTGACAGAGCCATCAAAACATTAATTAGTGCAACATTTAACGCAGCCACATCGTTGTGCTGAACCTTCTATGCTGAAATACAAGTCCTATGCTCTCAATAGCTCTTCATGGGCAGAAAAAAATGGCCTGGGAGGCTAATTGGCTACTCCTCACTCATGTTAGCAATTTTAGAATGAAATCTTACTGTAGGAAGAAGAGATGACATAGGGGATGTCGACGAGTCCATTAGACGACTTGGGCCAAAAGCACCAGTTAAGTGGACAGATAATGGCATTGCGATGTCTTTTGGGGGTAATGTCACCTTCATATAAATGGGTCTTGCTATCTGTGTAGATGAAAAAAACCTGTTACTGTCAGTTAAAAAATACTTAAAAAACAGAACTGTGTGTATCCTACTGTACATATAGTGACTGAAATTTCACCAAGGGCTTTGTTCTGCCAACGTGAGAACAGATTGTGGGGGATTCCTAATGTCACGAGAACCCACTGTGGTAAACCCGGAGCAGACTGTTGCCAGAGGGATTGGTGGTAAGGGAGGTAACTACAGGTTAATTGGGTTCAGCTGAGTAAGGCTGCCAGTGGCCCAAGCACGATCAGCTGAGCCCAATTAAAAGGCTGCCAGAGTCCTTTTTAAACCCACCCCGGCTAGGAAGTGGGGGAGAGAGATAGAGGAAGTGAAGCTGCCAGCAGGTTGGGGGCAGCAGGACAGGGAGCCTCTCCAAGTCGGGAGACTGCTTTCCTGGACAAAGGGTAAAAGACCCAGCCAAAAAGGAGTGACTAGGGGAAGAGAAAAGCCTGCCCTTGGGCTTTCTAGGCAGTTTGCCTGGGCAGCACTTGCCTTGCTAGAGCTTAAAGGACTGGAGCTTGGTGAGTCAGAGAAGGCACTTTGCCACACCACTAACAGAGCTCCAGACTTTCAGTATGTACAGTTTGGGTGTATTTTCATAGGATTAGAAGTAGGAATAGGCCTGAACCAATGCCCCAATTCAGAACACCTTTGAAGTCTGGGAAGTCTCTGTCCAAAATCAGGCATGCATCCTAGCTTCACAGTTCAAGCAAATCTCTAATTATAAGATTCTGAAGTTTAAATAAAAAATGACATTTACCTCAGGTCTCGTAACTAGCAGTGTTTGAGACCCAGTAACTGTGAATGACCCCAAAAATTGAAGCCAAAACCACTTAATTTCATCTTTGCATCCAAAAATATTCAATGCCATAGGATTTGCCTCATTTCATAGCTGAACAGTGTCACTTGCGTCGATATGAAATGAGCTCCTTTTATGCTTGCAAGATTTGTGAACCTGAACAAACTTTTCAGTTAATCTGGTCTGAGTTTCCATTTCGCAACAAAACCTGGAGCCAGGTTACTTCCTTGTGGTCTGAGGATTTTGCCAATATTTCACATAGCTCTGCTTACAGCACTGGGAGCAAGGTGTGCACACCCAAGGCCAGAAAAGAAGAAATCTGAGAACAAAGATTTCTGTATATAAAATGTTAAACAAACCGAGACATACTTTCAATACAAGGTTCTGTCAAATTTTTCCAAGGATTTTTCCTAGTCCTGCTAAATGTATAAAGGTTAGCTCATGTAAGAATCATAAGAAACAAATTCACTGGATTTTGTTTTAAATTGATTACCTTTATTGGATTTTAAAATTAAACTAAAAATGGTTTCTTCTTCACTCTCTGGGAAGGCAACTCCTGCAAGAGATATCAAGGATGTGAAACTTCTTATGCTTGAACAGTGTGAGAAAATGTGGATTATAAAAATACAGCACATGGGTACCTGGCATGTTCTTCTCAATGTCAGGAGAAATTCTGATCCTACTGAAGTAAATGGGAATTTTGCCATTGATTTCAATGGGGCCAGAATTATATCCTAATTATATAATATAGATATTCTAAAAATATTATGTGCAATACTGTAACCAAAGAACCAAATCATTCTTTCAGTTGTGTGAGGACAACTGGTTCTAGCTTACAGTTCAAGATGTCCTCATATGCTCCCTAATGTCAATTATAACCTTCCATCTTATGTGGATTGTGTATGTTTCCCACATGCACTAAACAATTTGCCTCAGTTGATGTTGTTCTTAGAAAACTGTTAAGAAACTTAATAAAGAAGTAAAGCTGCTCTTTGAAGTTCATGATAAAGCAAAGTGCTTTCAATCTGGAGCAGCAGGTAAGATGACAAGAACAGCTCTAGAAACTAATGGCAAAGTGCTGTAACTTCATACCAAGGGAGTCCTAATAATGGAGAGTTAATAATGGACATTAGGAAAGAATATTTCCTATTTAAGAAGCAATAAATAACAGGGTGCAACTCAAGTACCATGTAGGAATATTTGTAACTTGAAGCAGTAAGACTCGCCAAGCTCTTTGCATTAATGTACTTTAAATTTAAATGATTTCAGCTCAATCGGAGGGCTGATACATTCCTGGTTTTTTGATTACAGTCATTTTCTAGTATTGTATAAATCACACTTACCTTCATAGTTTTGTTCAGTGTTCACCTGCAAGAAAAATACATTTCTTTCACATGTAAATTCTGTCAGAAATGTAACACATCTGGAAAAGGGAAAACTGAAAAGCAAAACATTCAGATTAATTAAAAATAATTGTCTAACTTATTTCCTAGCATGTTAAAAGGGTGGAGGATGCGGAAGGTATCCCAGTCATCCAGCAAAGAGATAAAAATCACATACAAGAAACAAATCTGTGAATAGCTCTGCTGTTTTCCTCTCACCTGGATAGGGAAGCCTATGGTGAAATAAAAGTGAGATGCAAAAAGGGCTAGTCGAATCTTCAAGTCCATCCTCAACCTCTGAAAACTTATCTGTAATTGTGATTATGACTCACAGTTCTGGAGATCCCTGTCTAAATTCTATGAGACTTTCCTGAGCCTCTACCAGATTCTGACTATTCATGCAAGAAGAAGGTGTGGCCAATCAGTTGCCAGGAACAGACAATTAGAGAAACAACGGACTTTAAAACAAACATGAGAGATCTCTGGAGAAAGGTGTCCATTATCACAAGTATGAAGGGACACAGTCAGATGAACATTCATACAATTTTAAAATATCATTACAATACCTTTGGTTATTAAAACTAAAAGAATTTAGTAACTCTAATTCACTTTTTTTCTTATCTACTGTTTTCTTTTTTGGCATTTCACTCAGTGCAGACAATGAAAATAGACTAGTCAGTTTCATCTTAGTTTCTAATCAGTTTCCTGTTCCAGTTCTCATGCATCATCAAAAAGCTACTCCATCTGGGTCAGGAAACCTACAGGGAAAGAGTGAATTCCAAACAAAAATGGTTTTCACTAACATAAAATATATGTAACACTTATATTAATATAAAATTTGGTAACTTACTTCCCCAAAACCATAAATTTTGGATTTAAAATTATTGATTCTGATAGTTTCCTTTTCAAAAACAATGCTGATTTTAATCGCATCACTGGAGGATTCTCACAAGTGGAAACACATATGGTACTTCCAAAAAATAGTCCAGATAATAATCACTGTGTTGTCTATCTTTTCAGCTGCTATAGGCTATATTAAAGGCTTAATATTTCAATAAAGGTTCATTGACTGCAAGTTACTCAGATTTAAGTTGACATTCCTACATTAAAGCTTTTAGCAGACTTGGATCAATGGTAGATTCAGAAATTGAGCATAGGCATATCCCTTTCTTAAAAAAAAAAAACAAAAACAACCCCCAGTCAGAACAATCAAATGTTAAGAGCATATTCTCAGTTTCTTCAGGGCTTCAGTGCTCATCTGACCTTTGTGCCAGTGTAGCTGCAGAGCAGAATCTCCCAGCATTGGGTCGAGCATGTACCTCATCATATGCAAAATAATGTATTCTTTTCACAGTATTTTACTGGTAGTGCATAGAAACTGGTAGAAAACTATTTTACAAGCAACTATCAAGTGCTTCCAGATGTAACTCCATTTGCTTTAACTTGTATATCAGAGCTTTTACAAACCATCCATTTTATTATCTATTGTCACTGGTTCTGCTGTAAAAGAGTATAAAGAGCTTCTCCTGGGGGAATTATGTGCCACTGCAGATGTGCATAATTAACGAGCCATACATATTTTTGGGTTTTGCACAGAAAAAATTTCTGCTGGAAAGTTGCTGTAGATCTGCCTCTTGCCCACCAGATGACTGTGGTGATAGAACAGAACAGCAGCTCCCCACCAGCTAGGGAAGAGAAAGAGCCTGCCTTCTTCACAGTGTCTGTTGGGTCAGGCCAGGAGACAGAGACTATGAGAAGACAGACAGCATGAGGCTGCTGGGGAGTCAGACAGAGGCTCAGAAGGGCTAGTGGGAGAGGAAAAACTGGGGCAGGTGTTGAATGAGAGTAGAGTTTCAGGGCCTCAGAGGGGAGGGAGGTGCAGGGCTGGATGGAGGAGTGGGTGTCTGCGGGGGTGGAGGAACACACAGAGACAGGGAGTGCAAGGACACATAGGAGTGCAGGGACAAAAGTGGATAGGGGAAGACGCCCATGACTGAATGGGAGAGGCTAGGGGTCAGCCTGGGTCTGCATGGGGGAAGCTCCTTAACAATCCCTTCTCCCTCTCCCCCCTGCCCAAAAAAACCTGTTCCATACTTTTCCCACCCATGCCCAACAATCTTCCAAATTCACAGCCAGGCTCCTTCCCAGCAATAACTTCCCTCTCCCTCAGCTCCTCTGTTGCCCCTGATTCCCCCAAGCCTTTGCACTGTTTCTGAGGGGTGTGGGAAGTACGGTTCTGTATTGTAGTTTAAATGAATTATTACTCTGAGTTCTGTATTAATATGCCTAGTAAGGAATATATTTGTCAAAAACTTTTCCTGAATCTTTTTTGTTGTCTATATTATTACTGACATACTTTCTGACAGTTATTTTGAAATAAATGACCAAAAAATTTGAATCTGGTGTGATTATATTGTGCTATTTTGACAAATAAAATAGGCAGAATTTGAAAATATTGTGGGAAAAATTTAAAATTTTTTATTGCAGAATTTTTAATGTTTTGGGGCAGAATTCCTCCAGGAGTAAAGAGCTTAATCCAGGATTTTGAACTATCACTGCCTCTTCCATTCTTTTTGTGATATCCAAAGCCCACAACCATGCTGTGACATGCCACCTGGGGCTATATCATTAATGGCTATTTTATAGCCATTAATGACATAAGTCTCTGATGGTTTCTATCCACTAACTAGGCAACCAAAATTTTATGATCTTTTATACTATGATCCACTAACTTTCGACGCCTCCTACATTCCTGGTAAAAAGACATCCTTTCTAGTTAGAGAAAGTTGGCTTATCTTTACTTCACATGCACTGAGATCCTCTTCTAATACCTGAGCAAACCTTTTCCTTCCAAAAAGCACATTGTTGAAATTCTCCTATGGAATAGCCACCCTTGGATTAGAATATCCATTCCTCATAAAGCAGCTTGAATGTCATGGGCTACTATCAGGCACTTTATGATGTATCTATAGACCATCCTGAGCAGAGGTAGATAGACCTGGATTTCTGAACATATCTCTTTGGTATTGTAGCTTGTCAGCTCCTCTCTGTACAGCTGAATACAAAGCATACCTAGCAGGTATTTGGGCTTTTTTATTGTTATAATTTATTGGGTGTGTTAAGCCCAGTAGTAATTAGCATGTAGAGAGGAAGAATGGACCAATGACATCCTTGGTATTAGCCTCAGAGATGGAAGGTCTATGTTCAACTCCTTTCTCTGCTACAGACTTCCTATGTGATCTTGGCAAGTCACTTAATCTTTCTGGGTAAAATCCAGGAAGGGACTTAGACATTGCAATCCTGAGTGTGGTGGTACCTGTAAAATCACAAGAACATGCTGTGCTACACAAAGCTGAGTTAGATGCATAGACTTCATATACAGGACAAGGAATGGAGAGCGATAGGCACCTAAGAATGCAATTCACAAAAGCCAGCACACTAAATGCAGAGTTACCTCAGCTATCTGATGGGAAATTCTGACAACAGGGGTATGTGCTAAGCCCCATCTCTCTTTTGGATATAGGTAACTAAATCTAAGTTGCAGGGAGATGCCTATCTCTGCTTACTGACCCACAAACTGGAGTCAGGCAGCTTAGGCACCTCTTGCAGAAATGAGTTAGAGACATGCCTGACTTTACACAAAATGGCAGAGGGGTGCTTATGCCACTACCCACCTTCTAACATCTAGTTCAGTGGTTAAGAGTACTGGTTCAATCCCTCCCCCCATGCTAGAGAGGAGAAAAAATTGAAACTATGGGTGTCTCATGTGAGTACCCTAACCACTGAGCTATGTGCTATTCTGAAATGGGGCTCCCTCAATTTCTCTATTGACGCTGTTCTGCTATGGATAAAGAATGAAAGCATGATTGGTGCAGGGCGACCAGACCCAGAGTCTCCCAGGTGGGTGCCCTAACCATGAGAGTACAAAGTCTTTTCTCTCACACTCTGGCCCTATGACTATTTAATTACTTATTCACACTGGACAAGTCATTGGGCCAGAGGCAGAGTGTGAAAATGACTCTGTAATCCAGTGGGCCCTGGTGTTCCTATTCCCCACCTGTGAAATGGGGTTAATAGCACTTTCTCAGAGAGGTGTTGTGAGACTAAATACATTTAAAAGCAGACTGTGAGGTGCTCAGGTAACTACAGTAAAGGGGCCATATACGATAGATAGATTTAGTGTCTATCTCTCAAGTAGTAATGTATTTACTCAGACATAGATGTTCCTTCCCAAAATGCAGGGAATGGTCTAAGAGGGACTTTTAGTCCTTTCCATCCCAATTGTTCTCTGTTTACATTTTTCTTGTTCTCTTTGGAGGGAAGTACTGGGTTATATGTTTGCTAATGTTCTAGGTGTGTTAAGAGCAGTCTAGTCTTCTTTGTTTTTCTCAGGGTGATGGATAGTTTCTTGTTTTGTGTGTGTCTTTATTTGCTTGGGAAGTTGTGAATATTGGTTACTAAGCACTGAGCCCTAACTAATGGTTAAGTTATTTAGCTGAAAATAATGCCAGTAGTAGTAGTGCTCTTTAGCACATGGCCAATCTGCTGCCACCAGGGCATGACCACCTGTCACGATGAATTACCACTATTTATTCTTTCTCCATTACGTAACGTACAATTTTCACTTGGTTTTTTTTTGCACTATTTCTCATTTTAATGACAGCCAAGACAAATGCCACATAGTATAGTACATGACAACAAGTAACTGGTGCTCAATGTAGCGTGTAAGTAAACAGGCACAACAATGTAGGTCAACTATGTTTTACAATACAGGTCACCTGTGCTCAGGTGGGTATCCTGGAGAGGTAAAATATGACCTCAAGATCTGACTTTAAGCACAGTATTAACAATAATCTCTTATTTTCATATCTCAGTCTTGTTAGGCTGGTTTACAATATACATTCATTATCTGAATGTATTACAGTATGTGTAACTGAAATAATTTTTTTTTAGATATGAAAATAAGAGATTATTGTTGATACTGTGCTTAAGCAGGCACAGCTTGTTGGATTTCTCACCATTTACAAAGGGTAACCAGATTCATTGGTTTTCTGAGATTTTCAGTTTTGAGAGGGGGTATCTTGGTGAATTATATTGAAACTGGGTGACCTTCTCCCTTTCAGTAGCCTACTAGCCTACTACAAATCACTGGATACAGCATAAGTTTGGGATAATACCACCTGTCCTCGAGCCTGGTAGGCATCTTACTATTCAATATTCCTGTGATTAAGAACCCACGGTCACCTGGCAAAATTAATAGGCAGCAGGTTTAAAACAAATAAAAGGAAGTACTTCTCCTTAGAATGTACAGTGAAATGGTGGATCGCATTGCCAGGGATGTTGTGAAAGCCAAAAATACAACTGGGTTCAAAAAAAGATGAGTTCATGGAGGACAGATTCAGCAGTGGCCAAGATGGTCAGGGATAAAACCCTATTTTCTTTGTGTCCCTAAACCCCTGACTGCCAGATGTTGGGACTGGACGACAGGGGACGGATCACTAAATAATTGCTCATCCCCTCTGAAGCATCAGGCATTGGCCGCTGTGAGAGACAGGATACGAGGCTGGATGGACCATTGATCTGATAGAGGTGACTGGGCAGGAAGGAAGGCTAGTGGATGGCCAGGGAAGATTGCGACTTGCGAGTGGATAAACATTCAGTGCCAACTACCTCCTATGCTCTTTCTTATTGCAACTCATCCCCCCAGCCACTGTGTCGAGGCAGGAATGGGAAGCTGATGTGCCCGAAACCATAAAGGGCAAGGAAAGGGGGTGGCAGGAGAGGTGTCCTAGGTGCAATGACAGGAGGGGAACTCAAGATCTAAGGGGGAAGAACTTGGGGCGGGGAGGCTATTCACTCTCAGCAGTGAGGGGGTCCGTGCCCCGGGAGGGGGGGTACGGAAGAAGCTCCTACCCAAGGCTCCAGTCTTTCATGACAATGTGTTCCACTCCCCGTACCCCGCAAGATGGCGGCCCCAGGCAGCCTGCCCGCCCATAGCGTTTCCGGTTCCGGTGGGGTTGCCATGCCACTCTGTCCCGCCCCCCCCGTTCTGTGTTTACATCGGGCAGCAGGAGCTGGGGACTCCTCAGCTGTTGCGTCCCGGTCCGCGCGCTACTGCGCTCCATCCGCCCCGAGCAGCGGAAGGGCACGAGCGCGCCGGCATGAAGGTGAGTAAGGGGCTCCGCCCCCTCCCCGGGGAGGACTCGCCCCGCCCGCAGCCTTGGGGACAGGGCTGGGTATCGCCACCTCCTTGGCTGGGGAGCAAGCGGGCTCAGGGGGTGGGGGACTCACACTCCCCGGGTGCGGGGGCGGTGCCGGGGCCACCTGCAGATGGGGGAAGCCCAGGATTCGGGGAGCGAAGGCCCGTCTCTCCCCTCAGGCTATCTGGGGGGAGCAGTGAGGGACATTCCTGGTGGGGCCTCCCTCCACCTACAGGCAACGAGGATGTCTCTGGTTAATGGCACTATGTGCTTGCCTCTGCCTGATTTCCGAAGTGTGGGATGGTGTTGGTGATGGGCTGCTCTGACATCTGGGATTCTGTTGTATGTCATCAATTTATTAGCATTGCCGCTAATCAGTCTGGGGCGCGTCGGAGCGAAGTGGGCTGAAAAGTGTATCAGCTTTGCGGGGCACTCTTTTGTGAAGCACCGGTTGTGCTGCTCTTGCTGTACAAAACGCAGGTAAAGACTCGGATCCTGCCTCATGAAGCTTACGAAAGCTCATGATCCCTAAGATCTCTTAGTCTATAAGGTGCTACAAGACTCTTTGTGGCTTTTGCAGATCCAGACTAACAGGGCTGCCTCTCTGATACTAGTCTCTGGATTGTAGTCTCCCTTTTATTGGGCTTCAATTTATCTATTTTTCTCCACTGTCTTTCCGTTAATGATCTTCTAGATGTGACATTTAAGTAATGCCTTCCATTTGGAGAACTCAGCACTCTTTGTAAACTAGATATATTTGGGTCACGTCACCTAACAAATGGAATGTGTGTGAACACCTTTTGGGTGGGACGTGGTCTCTCTTAACGTGCTCAGAGTGATGCTACCTAACAATTTAAGAAGAAAAAGAAAGAGGGAAGAATTCCGCATTCACTTGACATTGCAGGAAAAGTAAGGTAGACAAAACTTATCCCAAAATTGTATGGAACTAATTTTCCAAGGTTAACCCCTATTCTTGAAGGATGGGATCTTCAACAAATGGTCAGGTTCTCATCTTTATGATTCATCTTTAAGAGTTTTCTTAAAACCAATCCTTGCCACTATAGCTCTCTAACTCCGTGCTAAATCAGTACTGATTCAGGAGGCTAAATTACTAGTGCAGTTTGTTGTAGCATGCTTGACTTTTTTTTTCTTTGTTAGTAATCCCTCCAAGTAACTGACCAGGCTTGATTATGCTTAGTTATGCTTAGTTTATTACCTCTGTGGAGATCATTCTAAGCAAATGGCCAAGAAACATGCAAGTATCAATTGTCTTCTTTCTTCCTAGTTGTCAGTTACTATTTCATTTGTGAGTTCTGCTTGGGCATGGGGAAGAACAGAGGCATTTGTATTTGATGCTATAGAAATTTAAAGTTTCCAGAACCCTCTAGTTTGGTATGATTTGTTCTATTGGTTTTGCATAATGTTGCCTCTTGAACAAGATTGCTGTCTAGTGGGGAAGAAAGGAAGACTGATTTATTTTAGGCTCTTCACTGGAAACAGAACGAGCTAGGAGGTCAAACAAGGTTTGTCTTTTCTTCTTTATCTTTTCCTATGTTCCTGTTTTCTGGGGAGGGACACTCCTGGTTTTCCTACTACCTCCTGCAAAGAGTTGTGTGGACAATCTTTACATCTTTTATAGGTTCTTTTTAAGTCCTCCACCTTCAGGAATAGTTTCAGTGTCTGCATCTGTTGTTACTACTCTTAACTTTTCCAAACATGGTGTGATGGGAAAACATAATTTTGGCAACTGATCTTTGACTATGGCAATAGAGGGGCCTGGTGGTATAAGATGGAAAATTGGAAGGGATGGGATCTAAGATACTACAGAAAATTCTTTCCTGCGTGCCTGACTGGTGAGTCTTGTCCACATGCTCAGGGTTCAGTTGATCGCCATATTTGGAGTCGAGAAGGAATTTTCCTCCAGGGCAAATTGGCAGAGGCGCTGGAGGTTTTTCACCTTCCTCTGCAGCAGAGGGTGTGGGTCATTTGCTGGAGGATTCTCTGTGCTTTGAAGTCCTTAAATCAAGATTTGAGGACTTCAGTAGCTCAGATATAGGTGAGACGTATATGGCAGGAATGGGTGGGTAAAATTCTGTGGCCTGCATTGTGCAGGAGGTCAGACTAGATGATCATAATGGTCCCTTCTGACCTTAAAGTCTATGAGTCCATAAACAGCTGGAATGAAATTGACACTGTTCTTGTCAGTTTCATGTCTGTCCTAGAGCTCTCCATAGCAGTGGGCTAACCAGAGTCATGCCAATTTCACTTTCTGGATTCATGGGAATCTTATGCACAGCGGCCAAGGCAGGCACTAGAGCTGCATGGGCTGTAAAAACAGCACTGTATCAGTTCTGATTTGGAAATGTTATCTTCACAGTACCCTGAAAAGTAACTAAAAACAGCATCTTGGATTTCATGTTCATTATCTCTTAATGACATTGTGTCAGATATGCTCTATTTATAAGCACAACTGACTTTCCTAACTATCATCTCTGCAGACTCAATCTGGCATCCAGCAGAGTTCTCACCTTCTCATGCATCTTCCACAGCAATAAAGGTTGTATTGGCCAAATCAGACTATAAACTATTTTGGGAACAGACTATGTGTTTTCCTTTGTGTTTGTACAGGACCTAGAACAATGGGAGATTAGCCACTACTGTAATGTAAGTAACTCTTCAGAGCTTGTACTTCAACCTGTGTATCCAGTCTACCCCATTTTCTTCAATGTGTGATCTCAGGGACACTTGTGCTGTTTGTAGCTGTGCACCAGTGTCACTGACTGGAACATTATTAACGATTAACCTGATGCACAAGCTTAGTCCTGCAGAGCCAACACAAGTTTAAAAAAAAGGCATGAAGATTTATTTTAGTCCCTAAAGTCGGAAGATATGCCTCATATACACAGCAAGCACATCTCTGCCTTAAGAAGGTGCCATTTTTATATTTGGTGTAATAGGAGATTAAATGCAATTTGTTCTTAAATTATGCAGAAATGGATGTTTTAACCTAATTGTTCATACCACATACACAATCTTACAAAAGAAAGTTTGCTGTTTGCCAGTGTGTGGAGTGGTTTTGTTCCCTCTCTCTCCCCAACTCCTGACATTAAGGAATTTTTCTGTCTCTGAATGCTTGTTACTCCAGGCTAAAAAGAATCTGATGGCAGCATGGGACAGCCAAAAATCCACTCCAAGCAAATGTAATTAAACTGCTTAATGCATCTGGGCAAGTCGCTGAGTTATCTTTAAAACCCAAACCCATTGAAGTGCTTGCTGAACAGCACATTCATCTGAGGCTGAAAATTAAAAGATTTCCTGCAGACATTGTTTCCTTGAACAAAGAAGAAATGGGTAATTTTCCCGATATGCCTATTACTTTTTCTAAATTCTTCCTGTCTCTGCTCAGTTGTGCACTTTATTGCACTTCAGTAAGAATGCTCATGGCCTGTCTTATGTGGGCTCATCCCAAAGGGCAGTACAGAGCACGTCTGAAGTTGTTGCATTTACAAGAACACTGAAGTGGGGGGCAGTTCTCTTTGTAGCCTGATCAATTGTTATGTGTGTCTGTACTAGGGTTATTAGTATGGTTTTAGCACAGGTCCCCTTCCTGATAGGTGGGTACACAGAAGATTTTCATTGATTGGGAGATTGGTCTCTGTTGAGTATTCCGTCAGTAAAGGCTTTCATGACCAATCAAATCAGTCCACTTATGAATATAACCAAATATAAAGCAATGTGCGGCTAGAGGGGTTTTAGGATGGATAACATACTCACATATCCTTAAACCTTATGGAAAATAAATATAGAATTCAATCAGTGGAGCACATCACAGTACGTCACAATTTGGTTGTCACTGTGAATCTGCTGCATCCAAATTTTAGAGAATTTGGTTAGATCTTTTGTACCACTTCTTTTATGTAACTACTTGTGTGCATATGGTTCATGACCATAATAAGATAGGTGCCTGCTCATTTTCAATATGTGGCATTTCAGATGTGTATAATTTTGCTTCTGATCAGTGACCTAAGCATTTATATCAGTCAATTTCTTAATAAATCTTATATGCCAATGTGATCTAGCTACCTAGTTACAATATTGCAGATGCCCCCAAACAGTCCCCTTATTTCAAAATAACTTTCATAAGCTTGCAATGTGCCTGGCCTTTGTGTTCATTTGTTTGTTACAGAGAATGAGAAGGCATAATTCATGACCTTGGATTAAGCCTTTGTGCCTTGTTTTAGTTCACCTAAATTCAGTCCTTAGGATAAGCCTGTCACACTAGGCCTCACATTAATAAAACAGCCCTTTATATCTCAGCAAAACCTAACACCACAATTATTTGGGTCTTCCTACTTGCCATCAGCATATTTTGACCTGATAGCAATTTAAACCTATCAATATTATGTGCTTATAGTGTTATTACAAAGGTATGACAGGGTCATAGGTCAACATTTTCACTCTTACATTTGAGCAATTGGTCAGTCAATCCACCTTGGAGTTTTAAGTGCAGAACAGATCAGCAGTCTGTGGATCTATACTGTACATACCTCTGCAGCATGCATTACCTTCTGGGACAATCACATGTTGGGATTTTTTCTGAGAATTCTTTCCACTTGACTTTTTAAGACATTGGTTTGACTTACGCTTTGTGACTTAAGTATTTTAGTTGATTGGACTCAAACTGCAGTGGGGTTGCTGCAGTGGGGTTGGATGCAGGGTACATCACAGCTCCAAAGTTACATAGAAACCCTCTCTCTTTATATTCACTTCATTCACTATGTATTGCATCACTCACTTTTTTTGGATTGGCTCGGTTACTTTGCAGGAACCAATCCCTGTGAAGCACATACTGTCCATGGTTCAACTTCCTCTTTACCTCATCTCTACTTACACTTATCCCTTGTTGTCTATTTCATAGTAAATAGTTCTCTGAGTGTTCTCCCTCTTATCTTAACTGGCTCAAGCATTTTGTCTTTTTAGCCTACTGACCTATTTACTTCTCTTACTTAGCACAAATATCCTGTTTTCAGCCTCATGATTCATTTACCTCCCTAATCCTATCTCCCAAAGAATGAGGCCTCCCCCCATGTATTAATTACACGCTAGGCCAAGCCTTAGCTACATCGTGCAAGATTAAAGTTCTGAAAACAATATCTAACAAGCCAAATGTATCGGAAACAGTTGTATCAGTAACCTCTCTCCCACAATGCTGTTGTCTTCTGGCTTTCCCATTCCTTTCAAAAAGCCTTTCTCGCCTTGTGCCAGCACAAGTTGTAGCTCCAACATCCAAGGATAGTAGAGAGTTCTAGGCAATCCATAGGGAATAGGAGTTGCAAGTGATCATTATCTCTCTGAAGGTACCTAGGGAGACCTCACCATCTTTGCCCACCCTGTGGAGAGAGAAGGAAACTGCTCTCCACAGGTCCCTTCGTGCTGAGGCTTTGATTTTATTATACTTGTTCCCAGTTTGCTGTTCCCATGGAGCCTGCACTGCAAGTCTAAAAACTCCCTTAACCTAGAGCATAGCGGGAAACTAGGCATATGTTGTACTTGGCAAGTGAATCCCTCTGCAGGTCCAGGTCACATTATGGTATATATGTGTTACGGGGTAAAAAAAAAATTGGGACAACTGTAATTTCTTGATCAACAGGAAAAACAGATTCAGGTTTTCTTTGAATAAGTCACCTTATCTATTCTTTTCAAACATTTTTTTTAATTTTTCGTCTCCAGACTAAGCCTATTTTAAATATTTTCTTCTAGATTCCTACTTCACTGTTCCATTTAGTAGATGATTCTCTGTACCTGGGAGGTTTCTGTGGTTCATCCTACCAAAATATTGTATGTGTAGTAATTTTTTTACACTGGCTTCCATATCATACTTCTGAAGGAATTCTGTGCACAATATTGTCAAATTCTGAAAAATTCTGCATATTTTATTTGTCAAAATGACACAATATAATCATACCCGTTTCAATTATTTTTGGTCATCTATTTCAAAATACCTCTCAGCAAGTATGTCTGTAACAATACAGACAACAAAAAGATTCAGGAAATGTTTTTGACAAATTGATTCTTTACTAGACATATTAATACAGAACTCAGAGTAATAATTTATTTAAACTACAATACAGAATCATATTTCTCGCACCCCTCAAAAGCAGTGCAAAGGCTTGGAGGAGTCGGAGGAACTGAGGGAGAGGGAAGTTATTGCTGGGAAAGAGCCTGGATGTGAACTTGGTGGGTTGTTGGGTATGGGTGGGAAAAGTATGGAACAGGTTTTTTGTGGGTGCAGAGAGGGATTGCTGGAGAGCTTCCCCAAGCAGACTCTGGCTGACCCTTAGCTTTTCCCAGTCAGACACATCTGCCTCTGTCCCCGTATATCCTTGCACTCCTCTGTTTAAATGTGTCCCTCTACATCCACAGATATCCACTCCCCCATCTCCATGTGGCCCTGCTCTCACTTTCCCTACCCCCATGTGTCTCTGCACCCACTCAGCCAGCCCCTGTCCCTATGTGGCCTTGCACCCACTCACCATGTGGCCCTGCACCCTCCTCCCCCCGTGGCCTTGTGCCTCCACTCCCATTCAGTCCCTGCCCCAGTTTTTCCTCCCACTAGCCTTTATGATCCCCCATCTGACCCCCGCAGCTGTCCCACACTATCTGTCTCTCCATAGTCCCTGTCCCTGACAGGGGCTATGGCAGTTGCTGTGAAGAAGGCAGGCTCTTTCTTTTCCCTAGCTGGAGGGTACTGATGCTCTGTTCTATCACCACAGCACCCTCGGGTGGGCAAAAGGCAGAATTGCAGGAACTTTCCAGCAGAAGCTTTTTTCTGCACAAAATATTAAAAATATGTACAGCTCGTTATTCATGTGCGCATGCAGTGGTGCAGAATTCCCCCAGGAATAGTAGTAATAATCTTGCCTAGCAGAGTTTGGTTTCTTGACCATTTAAATGAGAAGTACTCAGTCAGGGAGCAACTGTTCTATCCATCTGTAGCCTGGAGATTAACTTGCCCTTCAACAGGAGCTTGTTTACAAACATTAAAGATTTTTCTTTCCCTATCATTCAAGCTGAACTCCAGCACGCTGGGAACCAACATCATTCACTCGTAGCCTTTGATAATCCTGTGTGTGGAGATAATCCTGTTTAAAGCAAATGAGTTCAAAAGGCTTCATTGCTATCCGGTTATGTTTGTAAACAGACCTGTGGGAAAGATGAAATTGGCTTTGCTCTGCTAATGTACCATGAAAGATGCATAAGACTTTTCTTAACTCTGCTCCCCTAATCAACAAGGCCAAGGATTTATTTAGTCCGAGATTGACTGTCCAAAACAGAGACTCCCTCAAACTTATTTTATTTCCAGTTTATGAATTATAGGCTGTGTTTACATCTTCAAAAACAAAAATATCTTGATGCAATGTGAATATACGGAGTGCACTTCACTGGAATGGCATTTGTCTACATTAGCACTTACTATACTAAATGTGCTGCTTCTAACGAGACATAGTTCCCATCAGGCTTTTGCTTGGTAAATCAAACAAATAAATTACCAGGACCAGACAGGACTCATTCAAGAGTTCTGAAGGAACTCAAATATAAAATTGCAGACCTACTAACTGGTATGTAACCTATCATTTAAATAATCTTCTGGACCACATGACTGGAAGATAGCTAATGTGATGCCAATTTTAAAAAAATGCTCCACAGCAATTACAGGCTGGTATGCCCAACTTCAGTACCAGGCAAATTGCTTGAAATTATAGTAAAGAACAGAATTATCAGACATAGATGAACATAACATGTTGGGAATTGGTATAACTTTTGTATAGGGAAACCGTGCCCCACTAATTCATTAGAATTATCTGAAGAGGTAAACAAACATGTAGACCAGGGTGATGCAGTGGATATAGTGTACTTGGACTATCAGGAAGTTTTTGATGAGGTACCTCACCAAAGGCTCTTAAGCAAAGTAAGCAGTCATGGGATAGGAGGGAAGGTCCTCTCCTGGATCAGTATCTGGTTAAAAGACAGAAAACACAGGGCAGGGATAAATGGTGAGGTTTCACAATGGAGAAAGGTAAATAGTGGTATACCTCAGGGATCTGTACCAGGACAAGTGCTGTCAACATATTCATTAAGGATCTGAAAAAAGGGGGAAACAGTGAGGTGGCAAACTGTGCAGGCAATAGAAAATTATGTAAGACAGTTAAGTCCAAAGCCAACTGTGAATAGTTACAAAAGAATCTCACAAAACTGGGTGACTGGGCAGTAAAATGGCAGATGAAATTCAATGTTAATAAATACAAAGTAATGCACATTGGAAAACATAACCCCAATTATTCTTACAAAATGATGGGGTCTAAATTACTCGTTACCACTCAAGAAAGAGATCTTGGCATTTTTATGGGTAGTTCTCTGAAAACATCTGCTCAATGTGCAGCCACAATCAAAAAAGCAGATAAGACAGCTTTTATATCATAACACCACTATATAAATCTATGGTCCACCCACACCTTGAATAATGTGTGCAGTTCTGGTCACCCCGTCTCAAAAAAGATGCATTAGAATGGGAAAAGGTACAGAGAAGGGCAACAAGAATGATTAGGGGTATGGAACAGCTTCTATATGAAGAGCGATGAAAAAGACTGGGACCATTCATCTTAGAAAAGAGATGACTAAAGAGAGGATATGATAGAAGTCTATAAAATCATAACTGGTGGAGAGAAAGTGAAAAAGGAAGTGTTATTTACTCCTAGCATAAGAACCAGAGGTCACGCTGTGAAATTAACAGGCAGCAGATTTAAAACAAACAAAAGGCACTACTACTTCACACAACTCTGTCAGCCTATGGAACTCATTGCCAGTGGATGTTGTGAAGGCCAAAACAATAAGAAGATTCAAAAAAGAATTAGATAAGTTAATGGAGGGTAGGTCCATCAATGACCAAATTGTTGGAATACATTATACTGGGCTAGATGGACCATTGATCTGACCCAGGATTACTGTTCTTATCTTCTTAGCTGAGGATTCACTTTATATTTCAGTAGAACTGCATTGAGACATGTTGTACACTGGGAAATTGGGTTGGTATAACTACGTCACTCAGGCATGTGAAAAATCCACAGTGCAAATTCTCCTGTCTAACAAGGTACTGCCTTTTGGGGAGGTGGATTATGTACACCGATGGGAGAAGCCCTCCCATCAGCATAGATTGAAATGCTACAGCGGCATAGCTGTAATGGTGCAGTTGCACCACTGCAGAGTTTCAAGTGTAGACAAGCTCTGAGATGGCTCATAGTAAAACTCAGAATAAGTTTATTAACAAAGAACAGATACTAAGCGAGAGAAACAGACAGATAAGCTTACAAACAAAACACAGATTAAAATGTAATTTTAGCAAGTTACGATCTTTGCCTAAGTAGTTTTCTTACGCACATCAAGTTACCAGCATCTCCATCCCTCCAGCACAGGGGGCCCACTGGTCACAGAATCAAAAGGTGCTATTCCCTTTGTTCTCTAAGTGATGGATAACGAAATGCCTGGTTGCTCCCGGTACACTACCCAAAGTACATTTGTCTCTGGCTCATGAGCCAGGAAGGGTTCTCCTGGTGTGTCTCCTGGTGTGCCAACTAAACTGCTGCTTGTTAACTTGATAGCTTTGTTTACTGTGTTCATAAATGCACTTTCATTGTTCTCAGCCAGTCATGGAGCCAATCAGACCGATTAAACACACTTTCCTTTTGTCTAGGGCAGGCTTGGTTTATGCACTATTCTTAAAATGTGTTTGGGAGGCATATTTCGAGCACTCACACAACTGTTTGTACTCAGTCCATACATGCATATTACAATTATTTTTTTGGACCAGTATGTTATCAGTTTACATATGATACCTTATATGACACCTTTTAGATATACTGTATGACAACTGTGTGCTGGGGGTTTAATGTGTGTCAGGCCTGTTTGAGTTATGATCTTGTGGGCTGTCTGCCAGAAGCCATTGAGGGGCTCCCAGGCAAAGATCAGCACAAGGTTTATGTATCTCTCTCTAGCTTGAGAAAGTAAGTGAGATTTAAGAGGTTCCTGGGCTTCTTGCTGGTCCTGTGACCCAGGCTGAATTTCACCTTGAATGGTTTGGATTCACTGTTTATGAAGCTGGTTGTTTCTTCACTTTGCCTTTTTCTTGATATGATGGTACTGTATCGGTAGGCTATCAAATCATTTCACTGAGACTGGCAAAATGGTGTATACTCTCGCTTTCAGCATTAGATGCTTGCCAAGAGTGGGCCTTGTAAATTATTTAGTAGATTTTAAAGAAAATTTTAACTTTTATGTCATAAGTGGGCCTGACTTAATGTCTTCGGCAGAAAAATCATCTCTTCTGTTTTCACAGCAACAGAACCATGGTTGCTAGGACATTGGAGATGCTGACAATTCACTGCTGAGGTAGAACATCTAGTCAATAGTTTCCCTTTTACACATATTACAAAATGGCTTGATGTTTTGGCTCTATCTCGAATGTCTGAGAGTTCCATATGATATCTGAGCAATAATGCATGGGGAAGAATTCAGTTACGTGGCTAACTAAGGCTATGTCTCCACTACTGACTTTAAAGTGGCACAGCTCTACTGCTGTAGCTTTGCTGCTGTAAGGTCTTCCGTGTAGCTGCTCTGTGCCAGCAGGAGAGAGCTCTCCTTCCGACATAATTAAACCCCACACAATGACACAGTGCTGTTCACACCGGCGCTTGTGTTGTGAAACCTCGGTCGGTCAGGGGGGTGGTTTTTTTCACAGCCAGCCCTGACTGACAAAAGCTTTTCCAACAAAAGTGCTAGTGTAGACAAAGCCTTAGTGCCTTATGTGCAGTAGGAAGGCCTCGGACCTCAGACACTCAGTGCAGGTGTCCAGTTTAATTATACCACTTTGTTTGATGTTTTCAACATAAATAGTAACAGTTTTAAACCAAAGGCAAAAATACTTGGAATGTTGTTATTAGGACACTACAGAAAGATGAATTATAAATGTTCCCTTTCATATCAAACTGATCTGAAAGTGACTTATCTAGGGATTAGCCCAACCCTTTCTCCCCCAGACCAAATGGAATTCAGTAGTTGCTAATCAGTACACAACTCAACCGTTTTGTAAGTGGAGGACCAGCATTGTGTTTGATGCTGTCTGAATATAGAGGAAGGTAATTGTCCCTGCTCTGGGGAGCTTACAAGTGAAATTGTATATGGAGGGTTATAGTCTGCGCTGGCATTAGTGGGGATTAATCCATTTACTTTAGTGGAGTTGTGCCTGCTTCCAACACAAGGACTGAATTTGGTTCAGGAAGGACAGTACAAGAAAGGTTGTTTAGTCTGGCTGATGAAACTTGACACAAGAAGAAGTGTGTACTGTGACAAAGTTCCAAGTCTGTATTTGTAGGTCCTGCGCTTCCTGGCAGATTTAGGGGCCTCAGAAACTCATCCAGGGCCCAGAGTGACCTCCCTTTCTCAGTAAGTAATTAGGGGAGACAGAAGGGGGTGAGCCCGGGCCCGCCCTCTACTCCGGACTCCAGCCCAGGGACCCTAATAGTATCAGCTAAGATGGCTGACCTTTTATCCACAAAACACAATACAATTCCCTGGGCTACTTCCCCACAGCAGTCTCCGCTTCTTCAAACTCCACTTCACCCTTACCTCAGGGCCTCCTTCCTTCTGTATGATATGTTGTCCAACACTCACTCTCACCAACAGCATAACTTCCTTCCACAGCTCCTGACACCCACAGCCCACCTGACTAACTGGAAGGTTTTTATCTAGTTTCAGCCAGTCTGTGATTGGCTTCAGGTGTCCCAATCAGGCTAGCTGTTTCTACTCCTTTCTAGAAGGTTCTTAATTGGCCCCGGGTGTCTTGATTGGCCTGGAATAGCCTTTGTTTGGCTATCCAGGGAACAGGGACCTGCACATCCTGAGACTAATATACCTGCCTTCCAGCACTCTCCTATATCCTTTTGGACTGACTCCGTCACAGTACGCAGATATTTTAAGGAGAAACTTTTGACTGGAAGAAGGAGGCTGCTTTGTGAGCAACAAAAGAGACAGGGTTCTAAGCAGAAAGTGCAGCATTTGAGAGAGTATGATGAGTTGCATGGGAGAAAGGAACAAATAGGTGGGAGCAGGGCATTCAGGAGGGAGCAAGGAAACATGATGATCTAGCTAAGGAAAAAGACAATAATTACCAAAACAGGAATTTGGTTGGAAGTCTAGAACTAATGTTCTACTTCTAAAACCTTTTTCAAGGTTAAAATACTACACTTAATATGGGTTTTAAAATCCTTGGGCTTCAGTTTTGAAGTCAGTGGAGTTACTCCAAACTTACTCCAGTGCAAAGGACAACTGAATTTGTCTCGCGTAGAGACAGAGTCTTGACTGTTTTGTCAACCACTTCTACTAACCCTGGGAGACCCAGGTTCAAATACCTGCTTTGGAGCACGGACTTGAACCCAAGTTACAGACCCCATCTTCCCCGAGAGCATACAGTATTCTGGGATAGATCTCATTCATTTTTTTCCTGTTGAAGCGATTTTAAATTGTATGAATAACTAGCTATTCAGTGGTGCAGGGACTGGAACCCAGGTGTTACTCCTTTTTGCCTGCATGACCCTAGCCCATCAGCTTGTACTCATCCCAACGCCAGCCCCAACCCCATCCTTGTCATCCCTTTTATCCCTTCCTGTTGGCTCCTTGTCCCTGGCTCAGTCTTCTTACTCCCTCCCAGGCCTTGCTTCTCATCCCTCTGCATTTCAGTCAGGTGGCTACCTCTTTCTCCTGCATGCTGCCTCGGCATCATAATAGGGAGCATTGAGAGCAAAGACGAGAGTTTCCCTGCTCTCAATTCTTGTGCTGCAGTGGCTGCGACTTCCAGGATAAACAATTGCAAGAAAAGTCATGGTTGGCCCCAGCAGCTCTGTGAAACAGAAGAGATGGAATCTTGGGAGAATTTAACTGCCAAACTCTAGCAAGTCTCTATGGATTGAGATTTTTCAGACTCCTAAATTAGACACATTTTCATGGTGATGGCAAAACACACATCGCTGATACCAAGATGATTCCTTTGTCAAATGTCAAGTCCCTGTTCCAAATTATGGATATGGTAGAGCTTCTCAACAGAATGGTTGTAAGAACTTTATGTGGGCAATACTCATTCTAAGAGAGTCTGAATCACTTTGCTAAGGATTTTCCAAAAATATGCAGCTTGAGACAGATACTCAGCACAGAAAATTTTAGTTAGATTCCCAAAGTTATAAGCAACAGAAAACAGGGTCTTGTTAAGTTTGCCCAACACTTTCTATTATTATAGGTATCGCTATTTGCTCTTCATAATACCAAGGTGAAATCATTTGATCTCAATCATAATTCATGGTCTCCAGAGAAGTTTCTTATCTTCTCTGACTCATCGTCTCAGTACAGTACCAGTGGACTATATTTTATAAAAATACTATTATAAAATAACAAGTATAACACAGAGGGCCTGCAAAATTGCATTTGGAGATGTAGTAGCTCAGGAGAAAACATGTAGTATAACCAGAACTAGTTGTGTATTTAGGCTGCAGTCTGTAGTTGGCCTCTTGTTTTACTCTTTGCTTCTCATGAGAATATCAGCAGATATATATCCACAAATACATAAGAGTGCTAGGTCAGCTGAGATTTGGGAGGAGAATGCCTCTCTTCTAAAGCAATTGTGAGCCGCTAAATTAATGTTCAGAAGCCCACACTGCTTGAGTCAGAACTTTAAAGTCAATAGATGTGCAGTGCAGTCAGGATATAGGGCAATAGGCTTTTGCAGCAACTTCTAATGAGACTCCCTATAGGGTTTGTGATTAATTGTTGTTGTCTGTTAGAAGTGTTTTCTCCAGAGCTTTCTACCCTATTTCTAGTTCCACTGAAATAATTTGGAGAACCAAATATCAGGAGTCTTCTTGCTAATTACTTGGGATTATGCCTTATGCATTATATGGAAATAAAATGTATGCAAATTCATATGTTTTTCATAATAATGTTCTTTATTATAGTGAGCAAATGTGTAGTTCTTAACATGGGACATTGGTGGTGCTGACCTGAATGCTGCAGGTGCTTGTCTGCTTTTCATCTAAGGTGACAAAAGAAACAGCTGTTGGACCCCAGCCTTCCACAACTGGCTAAAAATTCCCTTGAACAGGTTGGTCTGCCACAGAACCAGCATCTGCAGCCTTTCATTTTGGAAGGTTGGGGTCCAACAGCTGTTTCTTTTGTCATTTCAGATGAAAAGCGAGAGATGGACAGGGAAAGAGAACTTGGGGTGCTTTTTGCACATCACTATTTTTATAGTTCAGTCACCCTTTAAAAAGAATTTTCCTGAGCGTGACCCCTCATTAAAGTTCTTTCCAGCTTCAGAGCAAGGAGACATGGAGTCTGGTGGAAGAAGGAGGCTTCATGCTGTTTCTTTTCACCTGTGTTTGCTGAAAACCAGACTGTATTTGTCTTTTCTCTTCCCCCTCTTGCTGTCGGAGGACACTGTTTACAGTTTATATGCAAACTGAGGCAAACACACATCCCTTTGTTTAAGACAGGCCTGCTTGACCAGTTATAGCTAATCAGGGTGGTCTGAGTTTGAACATGTGCCTTTAACACCCAACTTTATACATAAGGTTGCTACATACATTTCATCGTGATATTATTGACCAGTCAATTATTAGCTTTCAAATCATACCTCACAGGGCAGATAATTACGAGTGTGTAGGGTGTGAATTCAGGGGTGCATTTCGTCACAACATCCTATTGCTAATGTTAATGTTTGTATAAATATTTTTAAATGTGTCCACATAACTTATTTCCTTATGTTATTCTCATTCCTGATCTCGTACTTAGAAAGCAAAGCAATATTTATTTACTATACAGTTTTATGTGTTGTCCGTTATCAAAGGATCTGGGTACATAACTAGTTGAGACAAGATTGTGGCCCAACAACCTTGACAGTACCTCTTTAAATTCCTGATTGATAACTCATCCAGGTAGGTGTAATATGATTGGCTCCCAGTTTGTATGTGATAATCATTCAATTTTTTTAAAAAAATCAAGAATTGTATCCTTAGCTCTGGTCTACACTACAAATTTATGTCTGTATAATTATGCCACTCAGGAGAAGACAATCTACATCTCTGAGCAATGCAGTTATACAAGTTATACCAAACTCCCTGTGCAGACAGCACTATGTTCATGGGAGGCTTCTCCCTTTGACATAGTTACCATCTCATGGGGAGGAAGGGTACCTGCACCAATGGGAGAAGCCCTTCCATTGGCATAGATAGTGTCTTCACTAAGCACTACAGTGGCACAGTTGCACTGGTGCAATTGTGCTGCTGCAGAGCAGTAAGTGTAGGCACACCCTTAGAAATAAAGGTATCTGAAACAGAGATGAGAACAGACTCTTAACTAGAGCTGCACTAGCTGTTATCCTTACAAATGGCATGGAAAAAAATCTAATGGTAGTTACTTGGAATGAGTTACCCGCATTAACCCAGAATATTTAAATGATGCTTGTACAGATAGAGACACAGACATTTTCCCCCAGAGCCCAGCTACCTCTCTTCCAAAGACGACTAGTTGAGTGCCTGTGGATGTTGTGTGATCAGTCAGAGTGGGAGCTTCAGAGCAAATAGCAAGGACTACCTCTACAAGTTTTTATAGACCCAAGGAAGAGTGATTGGACCCTGCAGAGTTGTGTGTAGGCGGACCAGATGTCTCAATTTTTATAGGGACTGTCCCGATATTTGGGGCTTTTTCTTATATAGGCTCCTATTATCCCCCACCTCCATCCTGATTTTTCATACTTGCTGTCTGGTCAGCCTAGTTGTGTGGTTTTTGCAGATTTATAACCACATAATTTAGGTCATTACACACTAGGATGACTAGGTGTCCTGATTTTATAGGGACAATACCAGTATTAGGTGCCTATATACGACAGAGCCCTGATTACCCTCCCCCACACCCATCTCCTGTCCCAATTTTTACATGCTTGCTATCTTGCTATCTATCACTCTATTACATACAGCTATGGAGATTGTGCTGCTCTGACTTACTCTGTGAAGGGTAGTAACTCAAACCTAGTTAAAGGATGACCTGGCTACTCTTTCAAGAATGAGAAAAGATCAGCAACTAAAATCCAAATACAATTATAGTTTAATTATAAAATTACTTCTTCAAGACAGCTGCAGCAATCAAAAAAATGCCAGTGGATTATGGAATTGCCAGACAAGTGGAGTCAACTTGTTATTAGATATTGACATATATATTACCAAACTAGCAGCAGTAGCTATACGGTGAACCCAGCAAATGAGTTCAAACAGTGAAGTACGTGCTAATCTAGAGAGGCAAAGAACATTATAAAAAGACTGTAAAATCTTATTAAACAATAATTCTTGTCACAGTTTTGAGAACTTTTAAATATGCTTTTTAACTGGTAAGCTGTCAATAGCAGGTAGTTGTCAGGCATTTTAATGATGTAGTCCCAATATAGGATTAACAGTACACATTTTTGTTTAGTGTGTGAGATTAGTCATGAACTCTGCAGTGAAGACTGACAAATATAGATGCATAACAGATCACTTATACTTGTTCTGGCTATTTCTTATTCAGTCTGTCTTGGGGAGATCCACTAGTAAGTAAATGGGAGTAGATATTAGAACTGAATGGGAGCCAGATTTCTTGTTTCATGGCAAATTTCTTGATTTTTTTTTTTTAATTTCTTCCATTCCAAACATAACAAAAACAAATATTTCAAAACTTCTGTCAAATGAAATTCCAACAAAAATGTTTTGGGTCAATAGCAGTGTTTCTTTTTTGACAAAATCAAAACATTTTGTTCCAATTGAGACTTTTTCTTTGATATTGTATAACATTGAAATAGATAATTATTTCAAAATGGAAAATACAAGACATTCTATTCCAAGAAGGTTAAGGAAAACCTTTCAAAATACTGTTTCAGTGTTTCTTTTGAAACATTTTTTTTGTTTTTGTTTTTTTGTGGAGGGCAACATGTTTCGATGAAATGTTTCAATTCAACAAATCAGCATTTTCCAATGGAAAAATACTCCTAAAATTTCTGACTAGCTCTACTAGATACTAAGTAAGTTAAACAGGAATAATTCTCTTTGATCACTTTTTTTCTTTTTTCTCAGGAGCCTGTGTCCTTGACATCTCTTCTAGTCTGGGTTGAATGGGGAAAGGATGACTTCAAGGAACTATTTCAGTCTTGTCCATGGTTTGTGCTGGCAGGCCACCATGATATAAGAATATCCCAACTGGCTTCTGCCTTGATCACAGCTGGTTCTGTCTATTTAGCCCTAGAATACCTGGTTCAGGAATAGAGTAAGCTTGCATCTAGTACAGACCAGAATTGCCATCTGGATAAATAGCTAATATTTGCAGTCTGCCGTAATGTAACTGGCTTTTTAATGGCGAGAACCTGATTCTCCATGCCATACTTTGCATCATCACATACACTTGTGCAAAGTGAATGTAAAATGCTGTCATCTGGTGGCATTTGGACTCTCTGTGCACTTCTGTGAAAGACAAAAGGTGCAAAGCAGCTGCAAATGATGAAGAATCTCTGGCTTGGACACTGGTGGTGGTGTCTCTTACAAACAAATCTGAGTGTAGTGATTTTTCACTTATGTTATCTGACAGAGGGGCAGATGGTGTTGGAGATCCTCTAAAAGCTGTATTTTTGGCAAGTAGGTTTAATATTTTTATATTAAGCATATTTATCATCTGTTGAACTGTTCTTTCCTAATAATACAGTCACTGTTGCATCTTACGCAAGGGTTCCGTTCCGCACTTTCCGCTTTACGCAGAAACCGCATATAGCCAAAACTCCATTGACTTCAATGGCGGGCGAAATCTCCCGCCCTATAGAAAATTTTTATATTTTTATTTTTCCTTTTCTTTTTTTTGTTTTGGTCGACCCCATAAAGCAAAAAAATCGCGCATGTTAAATGCACGTAAGACGTGACATGCCTGTACTAATAATGAGGGGGTTTTCATGGAAAGGTCCACCAAGGAGTGAGAATGTGAGATGGTTAGATTTGCTGCGTTGGTTTATAAATCAAAATGGGTCATCAGGCACTAAATAACTAATATTGGGCTTGTGCTTGGCATTGTAGAATATGCACAATTTTGACTGAAGATATCAAATGCTTAAGAAAATATCTTCCAAACCAAGTTACTAGCAAATTAGCTGATGCCAATTATTATATTTCTTGGACCAACTGAAATATACAGCTGCTCTAATTTCATCCCCAACAGTACTGACTAATCTATGAAGATATTTTCATGAAGATACAGTACTTTTGATTCACAGGGATTTAAATCCATTAAGAAAATATATCTACAGGTGAAAAAATACATTATTTATTACATTTCTATCCTATTTCCTTTTATGGCTATCTAGTTAGGCATATTACAGTTGTATTTAGAGTACTGAACTGGCTTGTATTTTACTTCTGGATGCCATTCCAATTGTTTGCATTTATCTGTGAAGTTCTACATGGTTAAGATCTGCCTATTTTACATCTTAACCTCTCTTCCCTCCCCTTCCATCATTTAGTAAACTTCTTTTTTTTTTTTTTTTTTAAACCTTTCTACTCTTTTGTAGATGCTCTTGCATTTTGGGAGAGAATTGAATGAGGCAAGAGAAGTAACTTGGTGAACAGGCTTGTGTAGGTTGCTACAGCCTAAGGCAGGGGTGGGCAAACTTTTTGGCCCAAGGGCCACATCAGGTTTGCAAAATCATATGGAGGGTCAGGAAGGGAAGGCCCTGCCCCCAATCCGGCCCCCTCCAACTTCCCACCCCCTAACTGTCCCCTCAGAATCCCCAACCCATCCACCCCCCGACCTTGTCCCCTGACTGCCCTTTCCAGAGAAACCACCTCCTAGGATCCCACCCCATACCCAATTCCCCTGCCCTCTGACTGTCCCCAGCCCCTATCCACCCTCCCCTCCCCTCCCCCATGCTAACCACCACCCCAGAACCCCACCCCCATCCAACCCACCCTGCTCCCTGACTGCCCCCTCCAGAGCCCACCCCAACCACCATCCAAGAACCCCACCCCCTATCCCCCCCATTACCGTAGCTGCTTGGCACAGCTCCGGGGAGGGGCAGCACTGGACACGCGGCACGGCTCCGGGGGAGGGAAGAAGCGTGCAGCCCCGGCCCGCTAGAGCTCTGTTCATGCAGCTCCGTGGGGGAGAGAGGGGGATGTGCAGCCCCGGCCCCCTGGAGCGCTGTCCATGCGGCGCGACTCCAGGGGAGGACAGGACATGCAGCCCCGGCCCACCAGAGCGCTGTCCGTGCGGCGCGACTCCAGGGGAGGACGGGACCTGCAGCCCTGGCCCACCGGAGCGCTGTCCGCGCGGCACGACTTCGGGGGAGGGTGGGGCCTGCAGCCTCAGCCTCCTGGAGCGCTGTCCGCTCGGCGCTGCTCCAGGGGAGGGAGCTCGCCACGCTTGGCCCAGCCCGCGGCGCGGGAATGTGGGGCCCAGTGCGCCGAGCTCAGACTGGCCCCTCAGGTTGGGAGCGCGGGGCTACTGGCCCCGTGGCCCCGGCCCACACTGGCAGGCCGGATAAAAATGGCCGACGGGCCACATGTGGCCCGCAAGCCATAGTTTGCCCACGTCTGGCCTAAGGGGTAGCATGAAATACAGCGCAAAGACTCCTGTGAATGAAGGAGAGGGAAGGAGTATTAAGCATGGCTCTCTTGGTGAAGGATAGAGGACTTAGGTAATCAGGGGCTGGTGGAAACTGTTGACCTTCAGAGCACAATTTAAAAGCTCATCTTTTATCCCAGGCATTCTCATGGGTAAGGGAATCAGAGGTGATAGAGTTTTGCTAGTCTGAGAGGGTCATAATATAAATGTTGGTCCAACTAGATTTCTGTCTGTGTCTATGTCAATTGTCTGCACTTGCATCTTTCACTCCAGATAAGGGCAGTCTTTTTATATAAACAAATAATGTTTCAGTTTTGCCAGTGGCGGTGTATGGTACAGTCCTCTTTCTTCTTCTTAAGGCATTAATCGGCAAAAAAATGATGGATTTGGAGCAAGATATTTTAAGATGGCAGGGGGGTAATGTAGAATGGGAGTCTTCCAAAACCTCATATTAAATATTGTATACTCAGTTACTGCCAGAGTCCAAAATTTCTACCTTTTCTCAAAATCTATCCCAGATTCCTGAGGTGAGCAAAAGGGACAGTCAGGGAATGGGTCTAGTGGCCAAGAACTTTTGGACATTAATCATGGCTATCACGCTCTGGTGCAAGTTACTTAACTTCTCTAGTTCAGTTTCATCCTAATGTAAACTGAGGTAGGTAAACCTTTACCTCTCTCCCTGGCATGGTTCTTGTGAGGTGCAATTATTTAATGTTTATACAGCTCCGTCACTTGAAGATGTAAGGTGCTATGTAAGTACTGTTACTAAATACAGTAAATTGGGCAGGTGAATGGATTAACTCAGCATTAATGCTGCAAATAAAAATTGCACAGGTCACAATAGGCAGAAGTCAAGGTTGCAAACATAGTGTTAATGTGACAGAGAAGTGTATCTTGCCTGTTTTAATAACAGACCCTTTGTGATGAAGTAATATGCAATTTTCTTTTCCTGTCTTCTTAAATCAGTGGCTAAGGAGCTGAGTATTTAAGCTACCTGTTCAACAGAAGAATGGGAGCAGAAAATAGTGCACGTTGCAGTCTGTTAAATTGTGCGTGGGAGCGTACAGAATGTGAAACAATGCGGGGTTAGTCTTAAAATCAATAAGCTGGAAGATGGAAAAGATAATGCTACACAGTCTTAGCACTGGATAGTAACACTTCCTAGCATTTAATTTTCTAGTTGGAAAAAAAAATCTACTGTAAGCATGTTAGCAGCACAGCTATGTTTAAGTGAGCCGCTGTAAATTTCCAGCTGCAAATATTCAGAACATAATTTTTAAATAATCAAATCTCTGGTTAAAGCAAACCCAATTATTTTCAAATTGAACAAAAGGCCAGTTCCCTAATGAGACTCTCTTCCCCACTAAACTTCAGATTTCACTTGTTTTTACTGTAGGATTGTGCCAAAAAAAAAAAATCATATTGTTAGAATTTTTTTAAAGGGAAGTCTGTACTTTGTTCGCTTTCTCATAATATAAAAGGGATGAAGAGGCTTTGTTTTTTGACCTTCAACCAAAAAAGCTTTTAGGCACACGTAAATCATGGGAAATCTCACATCCAAAAAGTGGCTTTTTTTAATTAATTTTTTTTTTTTTTTGAAGTTGCATGTGTGAAAAGTGGAAGCTGTTATGGAAACTGTTCTGCAATCTTAACTATAAGTTACTGTCACCAGGATCTGTAATACATCTGGTAGCCTGGGGCATACTGATGTGAGGTTATGAACATATCAGTCATAGGAATTAGAAAGGTCAGCAGACTAATGGCATTGAGTTGAGTGCTATGGAAAAGAATGTGGTAAAATGCTATTTTGCTTGAGAATGTGTGTGTGTGTGTGTGTGTGTGTGTGTGTATAATATGTATGTATATAATATGTGTGTGTGTATATATATGTGTAATTATATATATGTAGTAAACAAACAGGTTCTCAAGCAAAATAGCATTTTACCACATTCTTTTCTATAGAAGAGAGAGAGAGCCTAGAGAGAGACTATATGCTTGGGGTGGGTAATCAAAACTAGCTTTTGATAGCCCACTGGGCTACTAGACTTTAAACCAGCTCCCTCAGCCTTGCCTTGAAAATACTTCATGCCCCTTGTCCTCCTTTATACCTTTTTCATTCATAGATTATAAAGCCAGGATGGACCATTGTTATAAGCTAGTCCAGGGGTCGGCAGCCTTTCAGAAGCGGTGTGCCAAGTCTTCATTTATTCACTCTAATTTAAGGTCTTATATGCCAGTAATACATTTTAACATTTTACAAGTTCTCTTTCTATAAGTCTATAATATATTACTGAACTGTTGTTGTATGTAAAGTAAATAAGGTTTTTAAAATGTTGAAGAAGCTTCACTTAAAATTAAATTAAAATGCAGGCCTGCCAGACCAGTGGCCAGGACCAGGCAGTGTGAGTACCACTGAAAATCAGCTCGCGTGCTGCCTTTGGCACCTGTGCCATAGGTTGCCTACCCCTGATCTAGTCTGATATTAAATGGGGAGGGCTCTGAGTTACTACAGAGAATTCTTTCCTGGGTATTTGCCTGGCGGGCCTTGCCTACATGCTCAGGGTCCAATTGCTTGCCATATTTGGGGCTGGGAAGGAATTTCCCTCCAGGTCAAATTGGCAGAGACCGTGGGGGGTTTTCATGTTCCTCTGCAGCATGGGACACAGGTCACTTGAAAGTTTCAACTACTGTGAATGGTGGAGTCTCTGTAACATGAAGTCTTTAAACCATGGTTTAAGGACTGCAGTAACTCAGCCAAAGGTTAGGGATTCTGTTTCAGGAGTGGGTGGGTGTGGTTTTCTGGCCTGCAATGTGCAGGGGGTCAGACTAGATGATCATGATGGTTCCCTTCTGACCTTGAAGTCTATGAGTCTGAGACCCCTTGTATAAAAGACCATAGGACTTAAATAATTTCCATTTGAACTAGAGCAAATGAGTTAGAAAGACATCAACCTGAATTTTAAAAATTTCTGGTGATGGTGAATCGACTGCAGCTCTTGGTTAATTGTTCCAATGACTAATTACCCTCCCAGTTAAAAATCTGCACCTTATTTCTAGTCTAAGTTGTCTAGCTTCAACTTCCAGTGTTTGGATCTTGGTATAAACTTATCTGCTAGACTGAAGAGCTCTTTATCAAATTTCTTCTCTCCATATAGTACTTCTATACTGTGATCAACTCACTTCACTTAACTTCTCTGGTTCAGTTTCACCCTAATGTATAATGCAATAAATAAAACTTTACCTCTCTCCCTCCTCTTTGTTAAATTAATTAGGTCAAGCCCCTTGAGCTTTTCACTCTAAAGCATATTTTCCATGCCTTAATCCTTCTTGTGGTGGTTCTTCTAAAATGAAGTCCTCCTTGCTGTTCTTTCCTATAGGGACCCAGCTCGGAAACACAGATGGTGGAAGATGAAGCTGAGACAACCAGTGAGGAACTGCCCCCTCATCTGCAGGAGGAGCTTCCTGAAGGTACAGTACCATCACCAGGATGAGTTCCTTGTAACTCATGGGGAGCCTGTTCCACAGCTTTCCTAACACAGGGCCTTTCCGTCTGGAAGGGGGGTAAGAATCTTTGCTAATGCTGACAGTTGAGTTTGACCTCTCAGCAGGAGCTTCTATTCAAAGAAAGCTGCATATGTTGAAGCGCATGTACTGTTCCCCATGGTAGAGACTGGACGCTTTGGGTATGTCTGCAGGAGTGCTGGAAGGTGCAATTTGCAACTCAAGTAGACTTATACACACTATGCTGAGCTAGTGTGCTAAAAATAGAAATGTAGCCATAACAGCGCAAGCAGTGGGAGGGGCTAGTGACTCTGAGCATGTACCTATGGTTTCAGATAGGATTATACCTGGACAGCCAGCCCTCTTGTCACTCATACCACTGCGGCTAGGAGTACAGTTTGAGACAGGATTCTAGGTACATACTCAGAGCATGTAGGCCCTCCTGCCATCTCCGCTATTGTGGGTACACTTTAGTGCACTAGCTCAATCAGAGCTAGCAAGGGCATATCTGCTCAAAGTGGAAATTACAACTTTAGCTCAGGTGTAGACATACCGTCTGAAAATAAGGCATCTGATTTAAAATTGTCCTGGTTGTTGACCAAGGAAAACTAGTCCCCATCTTATCTTTTTTGTGACTTACTATAATCATGGGGAAAATCTCCTTAGTAGGTTATCTGCTTGCTCTCTATTTGCCTCTCTCTGCAGTATCCTGTTACGTGAAACATCCCCAGTGCCGAGTAATCAAATCCAGGTTTTATAGTGTTGCTAGATTATTTTTTTTTCCTTTTTGCTATTTCTTGGAAACTGGTTTAGCAGTCTGAGGAAGAGGCTGTCAGTCAGAAGGAGGATCAGAAATGCCAATTTTAATTAAAAACCTCATTTCCAATTATGTGGTCTGGATTATAAAGGGAACAAATCTCTTCTCGCTGTGTGAATGTTCCCTATGCTGTGCTGAGCAAAATAGGTGCTGCTTTCCTTTGAATAGAAGCTGTGAACACTGAAGCACATATGATTCATCTCTAGCTTTTACTTGTCTCCAATTCAGTGACTTTTTAAAAATACAATTATTCATCATCTCTCTGGAAGGCTTAACCTAGAAAGCACTGAGCCTCCTATTAGCGATTTACTATTAAAATAGGGGTCTCTAGCCTGTCGGATGTCAGTGGGAACATAAAGCCTTTTATTTTGTACTTCTAATTACTTTTCTTAAAGGGAAGAGCCCATCTTTTGTGAAGGTGACACAGTGATAGTCCCTGTCTCAAAGGGGATGTGTACTGGGTGGAATAGCTCTGTCACCTCTTGCTCAGCATTGTCCTGTGGCTTCCCCCTTGAGTGCTGAGTACTGCTTCTCCTGCCATGCATGCTCTGCTGGTTCTTTACCAGTAGATTGTAATGCGGAGGTAGTTGCAACAGTGACTTCTCCAGGTCCTCTTCCTACTGCTACCTTAAACTTTCAAGGTACTGGGGCCAGGTGGAAGGGCTGTGAATTCTCATGCTGTATTTAAGTTGATGACTAAATAGATTTTTAACTGCAATATATTTGAGAATTGCTGCCCCTTTGGCCACAATAATACTACTTTGTGGAAACCAGTGTGGATCCTGGTGGGTTGCTGGCTGTGAGGTTGACATCAGATGTGGTGATGTTTCTGTGAAAAAGAAATACAATCAGTGATTTCTTGTGGGGCGTGTAACACCCTATTGGTCACCAACGGGCACCCAAATGCTTGTTTTGTTCAAATTCTTTTTGCCTCGAATCTGCAAGCTCTCTGGAGCTTTAGAATTATTGATTGGCTAACAGAGGGCTGTCTGTCTGGCCTTTTAGTCTTTGGGATAGTGTTTTGAGCCTAAGTAAGGACAATTTAATGGTCTCATCTCTGTCTGTAATGATGGTTAAGCCAGGACGCAACCACCACACATCATGGAGGTAAGGATCTCCGTTACTACTCTGAGTCAGGATTAAAGTGAATTTAAAGACTGAATAATCCTCAAATGGTGAAATATAGGATGTCATCTTTTCACATCAGTGTTACAAGACTGGGAATACATTTTGCAGTTTTCACCGTACCTGGTCTTTGACCAGTGGCTTCATTCTCCTGAAGCAATTAACGTAAGGCTTGTGGTAGAATGTTTGGCCAAGGAGCTTGCAAGAGAAGCCTTTTGCATTTGCCTGTCATCCAGCCAGGTTGGAGGGTGATAGAAAACGTGTAATGCTGGCGTGTATATTTCATCTTGAGTGCACTGTTGAGCAGTCTAGGATAAACACATGTTCCCCAGCTCTTTCCATCATTGCTGATACAAGGACAGAAATGTATTGGGGATGATGTGGCAAGTGAGATACGCAACAGGTAAACAGTCAGGGCAGTAGATATGTCTCTTGTCTTGAATGCTGAGCTCCATGCCTATCTTTGATTTGTAAAGTTGCAATTAAATGTAGCAAAATGAGAGGGATGGATCCCCAGGATGCTGAAGATCTACCCTCTTCTGTGCTGTCCTCTGGGAAGCAAAGGACAAGTGGAAAAACTGCCATAAAATAAACCATAGGATTGTACTGGAGTTACAGGTGGTCCTGTATGCTGGTGAAATTAAGCAAGCTCTTTTAGTTCACAAGCTGTGGTTCTAACAATATACACCAACTATACTTATTACAGAGATTCTGGGAGATGGCGAAAGAGCTTAGCTACAAGAGCCAATACAAAAATGGCATACAATAAGAATAGCTCTTTGAAGTTCTTTTAATAGAAGATGCAATTAAGCACCATCTTTTTGCAGTCATTCTTTTATTGCTGCCTGTTCCTCTTGATAACATTTTCCCAGTTAAATTAAATGCTTTGCAAAAAATACAGTAAATCATGTTGTAACTGTGCTGCACTCTTGTTCCGGGTATCTCTGAATTGGAGACAGTGTCTGCTCACCTTCGTATAATGAGAGCACAAGGGACAGCAGGCTTTCCAAAGTGTCTGCTCTTTTGGCTCAATCCAATATTTCACTAAATTGCACCATAGTAACGTCAGTTTCCAGACTGTGAAGTGCCTTTAATCTCATTCTGGAGGGAGGGGAATTGGAAGGTATTGTACTATATATAAACATGAAGTAAACCCAAAAGCTGGTCCTACAGGGGTTGTATTGTGTTTCTAAATAATATTGTAGCACACTCCTCTGCAAATGCAGGACTTTAACTCATTTGGTTTTACTCTCTTATCTTTCCACTACACTCAGTGACTAAATAGAGCTGTCTAGTCACAAAGCACATGTGCAACATGTGCACAAGTTTCACAAGTGCAACATGAGTAGGAAAAAGCTTAATTTCAAATGGTGACATTAAAACTACTTTTATCTTAGATATGCTTACATAAGTGTGATGAGTAATATAGTGTTGCTCTGCTTTCTGATGTCCCCCTGTCAGCCTGATAACATTTGAGGCATTAAAATATTCCTATACTGTGTAGTTGAAAATAAATCATGCAAGGACAAAATTTTGGATACGCCAGCTAAGGTAACTGTCTCAGGGTATGTCTATGCTTAAAACTACATGTGCCAACAGGAAGGCTTCTCCTATTGCTATAGGTAATACACCCTGCCAAGAGCCGGTACGTAGGTTGACAGAAGAATTCTTCCATTTACCTAGCTCTGTCAACACCAGGGATGAGGTCAGTATAGCTGCATCTCTCAGGGGTATGGATTTTTTACGCCAATGAAAGATGTAGATATACCAATGTAAGTTCCTAGTTTAGACCAAGCCTGCATTTGAAATTGGTAAGGGGGAGTGTGTGTGGGGGGTTCTATCTTTAACCATGCTCCAGCATGTACTATTAATATTTCATGTTTTTTGATAATGCTATTGTTAACTTCTGTTTTACTTTTGCAATCTTCTCTGAATCCAACTGTTGTAGGTGATTATATATATTTTAGCTTGCGATGAAAGACGACACTACTACAGACTATATCAACACACCTTTTTTTCTTGATTCAAATGGAGAATGATGTGTATGTATCTTGTTAAGGATAGCAAAGGACTGGACAAAGAAGGTGAGGCCCATAGTATGATATCAACGTTTTTTACTCTTGCAAAATTAAACCTGTCAAAAGGCAGAGAGCAAACATTCTCACCAGACACCAATTTAAAGGTTTTTGTTGAGAATTCCTTGGGTAGACACATGAGGGCGCTGCATGCTTACTAATGCAGCAGTTGCCAAATAATCTGTCCAGTCCTGTTTCTCCCACGGGCTGCTTTGGAGAAAAAGTTATCATAGGTTCTGGTGTACGACATCTGTGGTGTATCAGAGGTTTTAGATACCTTGTTCGCCTTCTGGGATGGGGATGAAAAAAAGTATTTAGTCCTACAAGCTGCTCTGTGATACCACATGGGTGGCTTTTATCAGCCCCCTCAATTTTAGGGGATTGGTGCTAGTATGCCTAGTGGTTTTACCTTTTGACTTCATGTCACTTCCTTTTCTCGTCTCCTTACTCCCTGATCTGGTCCATATCCTATGTAATAAGAAACTCTTTAGCAAAGGGTTAATGGTGGTAACTTGCATTGCATGAATTGTTTCTCACTCTGATGGTGTGCTAAATGCTTCGCAGAATATAGCAGTTCAGAGGCGTGGACAGCACCTAGCAGTGAAGGAATGTAACAAGTTGGTTTTAAAGGAAGCCCCTGTTTTGCTCGGTCACCTGGTGACCTGTCATACTTCTGGGCTATCTGTTGTGGCATGTTAAACTGTGGGAACATAAAGCTATAAATTAGATATAGCATATTTTAACCTTAATACTGGTGGGGCCTGTCTGTAAGGCTGCATTATTGGTTATGACAGCAATAGGAGGAGTCCCCCTGTTGGAAATTTATAAACCAGTTGTTCTCCTCTAATGGAGGTTTGAGATCTTTGTAAGTAGTAAACACTAACGTTCTTATTACGAAACTGTTTGGAGGAGATGGCCCTAAAGTGTGAGTCTAATATCTGAGCCATCTGTGTTTCTCAGTCTACACCATCAGTTCCGTTCCAGGCAGACACCGTGATCTCTTCTAAGGCAGACACATGGAGTTCAATAGAACTCTATTCTATTGAGTTGATCTTAGGCAGGTTCTTTTGAATGAGGACCTAATTTTTAGAAGTTCTATCAGCTTTGCATGGTTATCCTAGATCAAGACTGTCCAAACTGTGGCTCATGAGCCACAGGCAGCTCTTCTACAGTTAGAGTGCGACTCGCTGACCCCTCCGCCCCACCACATCCCTCCCATTGTCCTCCTACCAGATTGGGCAGGGGGAAATCGGTGCATCTGCCCTGCAGCGGAGTGATGGGACTGGGAGCTTCTGCCCTGCAGGGCCAGAAGTTTAAGGGGTTTAGCCCCGCAAGGGGGTGTCAGGACAGAATTCTCGAACTCCAGCAGGCACCACTCCGTGGGGCAGGTTGTGCATGTCTTGTGACTCTTGAACTTCTGAAGATTATTTTATGTGGCTTGGAGGGTCAGTAAGTTTGGCCACTCAGGTCCTAGATCCCGGAAGACTTACTGTAGAACAAGGTGTGACAGCAGGGTTTTTCTCAAAACTTACCCTCACCTACTGTGCTGCTATATGCTGAGCAATGTTCGCTTGCTGCCACTACCTTAAAAGTGGCTGCATTTTATTAGTTCTGTGTTTACCCCAGCACCAAAATGCATTTGAGCCTTTTACAGGGGCACATGGTATGGTGCATGAGGGATCCTTCAGGAGAAAAGTGCTACACCAGTGGTTATTGCAGCAGGGTATAAATGGTTTTAAATCGGGCCCTAGAGCCTAATATCAGCTATCATCCATTCCATGGATGCATGTTTGACAGCTACTGACTTTATTGTAGAATAAAGATGTGGTGTTAAGATGTGATATTTTCATCCCATGTGATATTTCTGCAGTACATGTGGTAGCCACATGTATCTCCGCATCTGGGTGTTTTCTATGCCCTTGCAGCAGGATCAAATGCTTGTTATGTTGGTATATGGATCACCAGGGATACTTTCACAGCTGAGTTCCTAAAGCATGTATTGGTGTTGCTCACAGATTACTGTCCTTGGGTATAAATTTGTGATGTGCATAAATTTTGCTAGAAGCAGGGGACTCTGGGTATTACCTTGAGGATCAGTGAGCTCTCAAAGGGCCAGCCACATGTTCAGTTTCAACTTCAGACCTAAATATTTTGGTTATGTAAATAACTTCTGTTAGGTTCTGACCACTGCTTTTATGCATTTTATGCATTTCAATCCAGGGACTGTTGAGCATCTAGAATGTTGCTAGAGCCAGTCTCTCTGTTTACAGTCACTGAGACAAATGAATTGTATGGGCTTTTCTCCTCTTCTTACCTCCAGCACTGCAGTGTTTGCATTAGAGATGAATTTTCACTAGGAGACCAAATGGTCATAGCTTTAAATCCCATACCAGAAGTTCTACAAACATGAGCCACACTTGATTCTTAGTCCTGCGACCCACAAGTTTTGTCTTACTTTTAAAGCGTGGTATAAAAAAGTCCCTAAAGGTGACCCCTGGGGTGTCCAAATGGTAGTGATGTAATTCCCGCTAAAGAAGTTCCTATTTGTACAAGCTCCCTGTTCCTCTTCAAGTGATCTATATTAAGCCCTGTACCATAATCTTTGTTTAGCCAATCTAAAGAATTAAACCTTATTAAAATGTCTTGTGAGACTGAGTGTTTCATCCACTGCATTCAGTTAGTCTGCCACATAACTGTTTTCAGTCATGCTCTGGCAAGTCAGTTAAGCAAAATCACATCTTTTGTAAAACCCTACTGGGCTGCCATCAGTCAATTATGCTTTTCGAGGTTCTGTCCAACTAAATCTCTGACAGTGGTACAGTATCTTTTTTGCTCAGTAGATCTTAAACCATCTGCTTGGCTGTTGGCTACAGCTTCTGCTTTTTTGTGTGTTTATGGCTAATGGAAAACCTTTTGCCCTAAGTTACATCCATGAAGCCCCAAGCAGGAGAAAGATAAAGGGCTGAGAATTGGGAGACCTGCCATCTGTTCCTGGTTATACTAGTGACTTATTTTGTGGTTTTGGACTATTCACTTCCCTTCGCTGAAAGTCAATTTCCCCCAACCTATAAAATGAGAATAACAATTCTTACTTCTATTTGGCTTCACTACTTTCTCCCTCTTCCCGCCCCCACACCTCCTGCCCCCAACAGATCTTGCTGATTTTTCTGCTGTCCTCCAAAATAGTTCCTGTGTCTTCAGAGAGAACTGACCTAGAGCATCAGTCCCATGCTCCACACAGGATCTGCCTTAACATTTTTTGCCAAGTTTGTAAAACATTTTAACTTCAGTCTAGCCTATGCACCTCCTGTCCTGCTTTCTTTTATTTTAAAGGCAGACAAGATTTTCTTTTATGTTTCCAGGTTTCCCAACGGCCAGCTGTATTTTCACATACTTTATTTCACTGCACTTCTTGATGAGCTCTTTTCGGTATTTTTAATTTCGGGTTGCTTTTGGATTCTTGGTGTATCACCCGCTAAGTGTTGTTGTAGTAATAGACTTATCAACGACAGCATGAACTCCCAGTTCAGCAGCCATATTACACTCTCTCCTAGGAACAGTATGAATGTTTAAATTCTTGGCTTCATTTTCTCCCTCATCCCTACTCTTGCTTCTACTTCTCCCAGTCTCATATGGTATAATGAGATGTTACTTTGGCAGCTCAGCATCTCACTCTCCAGCCCGTCCCACAAATCATTGTCTCAATAAATGTCGTATATGTGCACAACATAGGTTTTTAATGACAGTATAAAAAGACTTCAAATGCTTGGTCTATTCCAGAAGAGAGGTTTGTGTAACTTAGACAGAAAGGGGTAATCTCTTATCAGTGGCTCTTGTGAGAACAGTAGGCTTGTATGGTGAAGCAGTAATTATCTAGTTTTCCCTGAAGGTATTCATACTCTGCCCATTTTACATGGATACTCATGGTTTGCTGTCGTACATTATTTATGGGAAGAATGCATCATCAAAATGTAAAAAAATTTCAAGTGGAAGAGCCAGTAGGAGCTTCTGTCAGGGGTTCTCTTCTTTAGACACAAAATAAATCTTTTTCTAGTTAGTACAATGTTCTGGGAATGACTCGGTTTTTTTAAAAAACAAACAAACAAAAAAAACAACCTCCATTCATGTCTGTTTCATATGGAATGAGACCATATTTTATTCCATAATTAAGGTGACAGTCTATATTTTGTATTTTAAGATGTGTAGAATCTGAATGTGTGGATGGTGTATATATTACAAATAACAGATATTTGCACATGCATGTGAGTGTGTGCACACACACACACACACACACACAATTTTCAAACTTTGGAGCCTGAAGTTAGGCACCAAAATAAATGTAACTTAATTTCTCTCATGTGTTAAGCACTCACAAGTTCTACTGCAGTTATCAGGAGAAGCAGATGCTCAGTGTCCAAAAATCAAGCTAAGCACCTGTTGCTCCCCTGGACGTCAATGGAATTTGTGGGCACTTATCTTTCTGTGAGAAATCAAGTAGCTTTTATTTAGATGACCAAATATGGATTTAGTTGCCTAATTTTAGATACCCAGGTGTGAAAGGTATGGGCAGGGCATTGTGTATTGTTTTCATCACAAAGATTTTTTGCAAATGGAAATGCACAAGGTTTGCTTCATCCACCTCTTCAGTGCAGCCACATCTGGTACGAATGAGCACAACTGTTTAACAGTTGCAGCAATAACACTCCTCCACAGTTTATGCTTCCTATTCTAATTTTAGGGAAGCAGAATTGAATCACTTGATCTAGTATTTATTTTGGACACTTGAATTAATATTACCCTTGGGTTTTTTTTGTTTTCTTTAAATGCCAAATAAGTGTTAGTGACTACAAGTGGCCAAGGCCCCTTGGCTTTCTCTCTTCCCTATGGTATTACATTATATAAAAAAAGACACCCCTGCCACTTTTGTGCTCCCTGACACCAACATGGAGTGTAGGTTTGGTATGGAGTTGGAGGGAAGTGTACCACCTTCTGAGTCATCTGCAGCACTTCTTGCAGTACCCTGGGTTTTTATTGGCAGTCTCCAATACTGACTGACCTGACCTTGTGGAATCCGAACAAAATCATGTCCAAGGTAATATAGCAGCAGGCCAAAAGAACACTGAGAAAAATGGTAATGAAACATCATTTGGTTTTCACACTGTTAAGTACGCTTACAAAACAACAGAATTTTTGTAAAAGACCTGTAAAAAGGTAGTTAAATGTTAGTTCTTACCCTCGTGGCTTAACATTTCATGAATTGTAGAATAGTCTTCCAAAGGAAGAGATGGAAGCAACATCGCTTGAGACATTTAAAAACTAACTCTACAGTGCATTAGAAAATGTAATGCAGGGTGCAACCTTGCACTAGCAAGTAGATGGCGATGTAATAAAACTTTTCTCCATCTCTTTCTCTGAATCTCTGACTGCTGATAGAAATAAGATGTTTTTCTAATGATGTGTGGAGGATGCTCTCAAAGCATATTAGTGGGCTTTTCTGACGTAAAGTTTTGGAATTGTCCTCTTCTGTCCACTCCATTTCCCACACCTTGCCTGCCTGTCTGTTTGCTAAGAGACATGTTAGCTAATGCTGAGTTTTTAATATTCCCCTCTGCATACTGGGGTGTATACTCTTACCGTCACTAACATACTTAATATTGCAGTCATCATTGCCTGAAATCAGAGACTCAGCAGGGGGATTATCTTTCTTCTGTCATAAAATATGTTGGTGGTTTATATTGTATTTTGCTTTGTACTGAATTAATGTCTGCATACTCTGCAGAGCATGCAAGAAGCAAGCGAGGTGAGAATCATTTTCTAGCCCTATATAAACTGATTTTAATTTGAAATGTAAAGATTAAAATGACCACACCTGACACTTCTGGCCTGTAACAAGGGCCAGGATCTGGGATTTTTAAGTCAGTATTGCAGCAGGTTGGAAATTAGTTTACCTGTGGAAGAAGAATGTGATCATTTAGAATTGTCATTACTTCCCACCACCAGTGTGTGACCTGCAGTTTGTGAAGTAATATGTATAAGTATGGTCTCTCCAAAGAATGGGCAACTGATGAGCAGTTTATAATGTGTCTGTGTAAACTTGTCACTAAAATAGCTAGTTAGTATCTGTGATGGGTTCGGTCACAGAGACCTCCCTTGGGACTGTCACCTGACGTGCTGGAATTACCTCTGAGCCCGTTTTCCCTGGCAGCTTGGGACTCCAGAACCCTGCCTTGTTGAGCCAGATATACTAGCCTGCTGCAACACAGGCCCAGGTCTGCTCCCCGGCCCCAAAGCTGCAGACTTTAACTAAAAACTGCTCAGCAGGTTTTCTATCTCCAGTACCCAGACACCAATCTCCCATTGGGATCCAAACCCCAAATAAATCCATTTTACTCTGTATGAAGCTTATACAAGGTAAACTCATAAATTGTCCACCCCCTCTAATACTGATAGAGATGCACAGCTGTTTGCTCCCCTGGGTATTAATCACTTATTCTGGGTTCATTAGTAGACAAGTGATTTTAAGTATAAAAAGTAGGATTTAAGTGGTTTCAAGTAATAACAGACAGAACAAAGTAAGTCATCAAGCAAAATAAAGCAAAAACATGCAAGTCTAAACCTAATACATTAAGAAATTGATTACAGATAATATCTCACCCTCAGAGATGTTCAAATAAGCTTCTTTCACAAACTAGACTCCTTTCTAGTCTGGGCCCAATCCTTTCCCCTGGTACAGTCCTTGTTAGTTACAGAACTAACACATCTTAGGTGTTAACTAGTGTTTTCACATCACTGAGAGCCCCTTTATGTTGTTCCACCTCCTTTTATAGCCTTGGCATAAGGCTGGAATCTTTTTTCTCCCTGGGTCCTTACCCATAATTCTAAATGGAAAAGCACCAGGTTTAAGATGGATTCTAGTATCACGTGACATGCTCATATTTCCTGTGAGGCCCCAGGGATGGCCCTCAGGTACCCAGAAAGATTTGCAAGTAAACAGAGCCATTTACAGGTCATTGATTCTGAAGTACCCTTAATAGCTTCCACTTAACATGTTTACATCAGTAATACAAGTTTATATCTTATTCTCCTAACTCCAGACATAGAAATAATGCATGCAAACAAGCAGGATGAATATACTCAGTAGATCATAAGCTTTGTAATAATACCTTCCAAGAGACCTTTTGTGTGAAGTATATTCAAGTTACATCATATTCACACTCATAATGTTTTATGGAAATATGCTTAAGGAGTGCAATGTCACAGTATCTGTCAAGAATCTACTAGAAAGAAACAAGTGCTTATATTGAATCCTACTCCTTTAATTTTTCAGACAACTGAACTTAATCAAAAAAATGCAATTGACCCATGCTAAAGTTAAACACCAATGTTACTATTTATACTCTGGCCATTTTCTTGTTTCTTCCTGATACGTGTTTATCTTCCAGAGAGTTCCTGTAGTTCTTGGCTCCAAACACCATCATTATGTCTTAATTGTCTAAAATAATCATATTTGGGGAGGCCAACCATTGGTATGTAGAGGGATATTGGACTACAGTTGAATAGAATGTGTTAGGAACCACTCACTTAATGATAGTAAATGCCAAAAAAAAACCCCACCCTGTACTGACTAAATGTTAATACCACACTGTTAAAATCAGGATACTGGGAAATGCAAAGTAGGATTCCAATTTAACACCATCATTAGCTGTGCTACTTGTTCTGTGTGTTTTATAGCCTGATATTATGTTACAATATTGCAGGGTTTTGCATTTAAGACCTTGGTGGATGTTTTACTTTAAATAACAAATAAGAAAAAAATTCAGAGCACTTTAGCTGTGAAACTTGTAAGTGTCTTGATCCAGAGATATCAAGCTTGTGGACCTCACGTGGTCTTACAGTGGAGTATCTGTAATAATTTTTCAGATTTGAAGAACAGACACATCTTATGTTTTCCATGGAGAATAATTTATTTAGGGGCATATGTAGGGCATAATGGGATGTAATTAAAAAAGGGAAATGGCTATATATCAGTGAATATGTCTTGCCTATGAGATTGATTGGGTTGTGGTATATCATCATGAGAGAATAATAGGAGCCTCATCACTTGGGAAAGTAATTGAGAATGTGGTGATAAGTCAAATCCACCTACACTTAACTTCCTCAGATTTCTTTGCTCCATGTCATTGTGAACTGAGACCAGAATATGGAACAGAGGCTGGATGAGTAGGGTTTATTTAAAGATGTCATACATTTATCTTTTTGGGTATGTCTGCACTGCAGTGTAAGCACTGGGTTAGTGGGATTCAAATCTGTGAATCCTGGGTTTAAGCCCAGGCCTTTGTTGTCCACATTCTTTGGTGACCTTTACTTAAGAATTTCTGGATCTGGGCCCCAAACCCAGGCTCCAGTGTCCGCAAAACTGTACACAGGCCTGAGTCAAACTGCCATATGCTAAGCTTCCTAGCACCCTCCCCAGTTGTGGCTACTCTAGCCCTTGGTTCGTGATGCAGTGTGGGAAAACTTGACTGTCCACCATGTATAGTACAGGAAGGCATTGCAGTCCACCAATGCAAATGGCTGAGCTGTTTTTTGAGTCAGCAGCATGGAGGAGTGATGTGTGAAGAGCTTCTCTTGCTTGGGCTTTCTTTCCTGTTTCAGGAAACAGGCAGAGCATCTGAGATGCTGATGGACATTTCAGAGGTGTTTTCTGACCTACTGAAGGTTCCTAACAGAGGAGGGAAGGAGGAGTTCAATGATACAGATATGGAAGACTCAGACTGGCTGATGCTACTCATGACTCTGATGCCACTGATAGCCGCTGATGCCTCCTCTGTACACTGGTGCATCTGGAGCAGGGCAACAAGCACGTGTGGACCTGTGATGACCAGCAGTGGGTCCTGAACTTCCACATGAGAAAAGCTACATTTCTGGAGCTTTGTAAGTTGCTTTCTCTGACCCTCCAGCATCATGATGCATGTAGGAGGGTAGCCATATGGTCCAGAAGCAGGTTGTTATCACTGTCTGAAAGCTGGCTGCTGCAGACTGCTCCAGTCTGTTGCTAACTAGTTCGGTGTTGAAAGGCAACTGTGCATAAAGTGCGGCAGAGGTTTCTGAGGCAATCAAGTGTGTGATTTACCCAAGGTGCTAGGCATAAATGAGATCTCTGAAGTAATTGCTGGCTTTGAGAGAATGGGGTTTCCAAACTGTGCCGGGGCCATTGCTTGGACTCATGCACATAGTTTGCCCTCCTCAAGGACATACACATAAACTGCAAAGGATACCTGTGACACTCTGTACCTCAACGTAGCACCACGGAACCCCCATATTCACCATGATGATATGATTATGAATTTTTTTTATGAAGTATGCCTTGTGAGGTATCATTTTAAAAGTCTTGGTCTACTGTCTTGGTCTATTGAACATTAATATCCTGCTTGGATTGTATATACTATAATTGAATGTGAAGTATTACTCTATGTGTTACTGAAATATGTTGTGAGGTTAGAAACACCAACAACCAGCCCTTCAGTTCAACTTTTTCCTTGGTTTATGAAACTGTATTCTGATCTCAGAGGACCCAATGAAAGAAAGTTTAATTACACTTTCTGCAGGTATAGAATGGTGGTTAAATGTGTGTATATATATATATATATTTATTTTTTGGTGGACTGAAATCCCATTGGTGCTGTTTACATACCCATTTTGGGATTCCAGTGTCATCAGTGCTGTCCATGTTATTGTGGTTTGCTGTGCTCACATCAGTGTGAAGCCAAAGGTGAGCCATTTTCCCCCCTGAATGGACCTCTGAAAATAATGGATTGCTGAATTGATATATTCAACCGGAAAGTGAACCTGTCACTCCTGGAGCAGGATGCATTCATGCAACAGAAATCAGGGATGATCTGTGCTCCTACATTGTGCGCTTGCATGGGCCAATAGAAGAGGGAGACTAGTAAGTTTATGAATGTGTTTGTAGAATGATTACAGTAAATGAGGCACTGTCACATCATGCAGTGAAGTGGGGGAGTAGTAAGTATTTTAGTTATGGATGTGAGAAGGGCTATGAACTGGAGGTGAGGATTGATGTGCATTGTGCTTATTGGTAACATGACTGCTTATGAAATGGGGAGGGGGCATGTGACAAGAACTATGGAATGATGTAAATAAATGTATGGAGAAATTGGGTACAACTTTAGTAGTCCCTTAGTGGTTGTTTTATTATTTGAAATGTGCATTATATGATGTGATGCAGTGATGGTAAAACCTTCTTAATAAAATAAAAGCCCTTATTTTCTTGAATATGGATGTATTATTATACATAAAATATATTAAACCATTGCCAGACATGCCAGCTGCCATTAGCAGCTGAACTGGTGCCAAAACACCAGTAATGTACCAACAGCAAAACTATTAATGAAATAGTGTTTAAACTGAACATTTAACAATGCAAACACTGTTAACCAGTACCAAGAAATGAAGACCCTAATGTTGCACATCCCCTGGGCCCTGTTCTCCTTTCCCTTTTTTCCATGTTTAGTGTGCACTTGGCACCTCTGCACAGGGGTGAAGGTCTGCATGGAAGTGGAAGCCTGCAAGTGGTACATTTGTACTGTCCGGCTACTGTTGCAGGGGCCAGCCAAGCCTGGAATTTTCCACAGTATTCCTGGTCTGCAGCACGTGGTACTGTGGAGGGGACTCAGGACGTGGTGCGGGTATGGTAGAAGACTGTATTTTTGCAGCCAGACGCGCAAGAAGCCTCTCAAACAGGTCTTCATGCTGTGCTCTATCTTCTTCCCTCAGTTGACGTTCCTGCTTCATAAACTGTGCTGCACACCCCTCCTTGCACATTGCAGTTCTGTCCTGTTGCTCTGTAGCCTGTCTGTGCCTTTCCACTTGCTATGAATCATTCTCCTTCTGGTTTGGCCCTGTCCAGAATGTCCACCATAAATTCATCATGGAAACACTTCCTCTTTGACTGGTCCATGACAGTTCTGAATCCCAGGGACCTGCTGTGAGTCTGCCCGTGCTGCAGAGATGGAAGGACCAGCAGAGGTTAAAGGACCTAAAATTAGACATCAAGGAGTGCATTATTATCTCAGTACTTCAAAATAGGTTCAGGGCATCTACAGAGAAAAGTGCCTTGTGTAATTTCAAGATCAGAAACATGATACGTTGTAAAATGGGCTTCAGTTGATTGTGAGAGGAACACTTCAGTTCCCAGAAGGTCCGTGGATACAACAGGGTTAATTACAGTGAGAAGCGTCCACAAACAATGGTAAGTTAAAATTTACAACTGCTTTTTGTTTTAAAAATTGCAGACCGCCTTGAGGGGAGTGAGAGGAGTGCCTTACTACCTAAGCTCTCTCTGCCCTTTCAGACATTCCATGTTTTGGAGGACATAACAGTTCAGGGGGGCTCTGAATAGCAAAGGGACATTTTATTTCAATCTACCAGTGATAAGTCAGCTGTGTATGCCACAGAGGGTTTCAGACTTATGGTGGAGCAGGCTGGTGACAGAGGGCCCAGAAAATACTCTTTTCTGAAATTTGGCTGCCTGAAATTTGACTGCCTGTCTGCAGTTTCTAGTATGGGAACAGTTTGTGGCTATCAGTGCCCGCAACTGGATAGAGATTCATTGGGGGATCAACAGGATACTGTGTTAGCATCCACATGGATTACACTTTGTAATACATTTTGCATTGGGTTAGGAACCGGAAATCCCTCCCATTCCTATATTAACAAACATGGAGCCAGAAACTTACCAGGCTCCAGGGCTACTTCTGCCTCTTGTGTTTCTGCTGCCAGTTCTGAAGGGAGCAGCAAAAAGTTCTTCCGAACAGGGACTCGGGATATGCTGCAGCTGCTCCAGTGGCAAAACCTCTATGGGGACCAGAGTGAGCACAAGTCACTTTGGCAGCCTTAATCCGGCACTTGCTGGCTTCCTCTCAGATCCTACTTCGGATTCTGGGGTCAGAAGGTCACCATTGTGACTGACCAGACTGTTGTGAAGCATTGGTAGCTCAGTACTCAGCCCGGTACCCAGCACTTGATCAGATTGCTTCTAAAAGAGACATGGTGACAGGGAGTTCCCAGAGATGTGGTTCTCAACCCTGCTTTCTTGAGCTGCTTAATCCGCTCCTTGCACTGGTCACAGTCCCTTGAATCTCCAACACTTCCAGCTGCTTTGCTATTTCTTGGTATGCACGGTCACTCCTGGAACTCTTGCTGAAGCTGAACTCTTTGCTCACCTCACTAAAATCTCTGTGCTCCTGTGATCTATTAGCAGTGCACTTGGAAAAGGAGTTCTTGTCAGTGGCCATCACAAATGCAGGAGGAAGTTCAGTCTGATGGCAGCTCAGCAGAATAAATAAAATGGAAGAGTTAAATGCTGAGCAGCTGTACTTGAACCAGGGGGACAACTTCCACTTTCTGGGAGTCCTGAAATGGAAAGGAGAAGGAATACCAACCCATGGGATTGTGGGATAGCATTAGAGGACTTCCAGGCCTTGCTTCGGGGGACCTGAGACCAAACTGGGTCCACACTTCAAAAGAATGGAGTCCCTTGTGGGACTTGGGCTTGAACTTCTTACCCCTTTCCCCCATGGGATCCTGGGCCTGGAGGACTTGCTGGCCAGAATTGGGTGTAGATGGAAGAGGGGTTGGATTCGAGCCTTAATCTGAGTCCAGGCTTATATTGCAGTGTAGACATAGCCTTTTTAATGTGGAAAAACGCTGAGGAGTCTATGCTCATTTCCTTAAATATCTGAAAGACTTTGCTGCATCCACAGTAGTTAACATCAGCTGAGAAACACTCCCTGTCACAATCCAAGTTGGTATACTCCATATTTGATGTCAAAGCTTTCTCAGGTGATTGACCTTGGCTTTGTAATTTGTTCCCATTGGACCAAGTCCAGCCACTTTCCATGTGATTGCAAGACATTTCCCAGCATGGTCATGTGTTCTATAAAACTAATATATAAATCTAGATTGGGAAAAACATTAAGAAAATATGCTGGGTGGGGAGCAAAGAGACAGTTTGAACAACCCAGACTCAGGATATTCTCCTTTTTGTCCTTCTCCATATCCAACATCTGTAACTTTCCAGTTCATTGGTCTAATTAAGAAATGATAGCTAGGAATATTTGCTTTACATGTTCTTTGTAGGACAAGATGCTCTTGATAAAATTGGGGGCTACAAAAGGCATGTTCTGATTGCATTGTCCACACAGAATGCTTCACACTAATTCCATTTGGTGCTCTGTGGCTTAGTGGTCTAAAGAACATATACAGACATTTCCTATGGGTGTGGTGTTCATAGTGAGTTCTCTTATGGGAAAGCTATCTATTAATGGGAATTTTCCATTTTTCTACCTTTTTTTAATTTTCATTTGCTATGCTCTTACTGCTGACAGCCCTGCAGAGGGCTGCAGAGGGCCAAAGTAGACATTAATCAGAGTATTAAACTGTGCTTAAACCTGTGATGACAGTTATGATTAGAATAATAGATTGGCAATTTTTTTTATATCATTGAGCTTGCATTTGCTGCTTCCCTGAGTTTAAATTCCAAAATATTCAGAATGTCTTTTTTTCCATGTCATAATTAATTTATTTCAAAGATAAAATTGGAAAAGGTGGCAGAGGGATTTTTTTCCTCCGGTTCTCCCTCTCCTTTCTTAATTTTTCTTCTCTTCTTTTTTTTCTCCTCTCTCTCTCTCTTGTTAGGGTTCTGGGTGTACAGCTCATTCCAAAATTATCACCCATATGTGGGACATGATTAAATGGGGTGTGTGTGGGAAGTGAGTGGGAGTTGTGTGTATAAGACATTGACTGAAGAATGAGGGACTGTTGAATGCACAATATTAATTAATTGGCATGGAAACAAACAGTTGTGGCCTTAAGTTACATTTGCACATCACCCACTGTAATTAGGTTCCACACTCATCACAAAACAAAACTGAGCCAGTTCAGTAAGCCCCCACAGAGCAACTTAAAGCAAAATATGTCCTCTAGCCTGTGTTCGAACCCCACATGCAAGGTTTAAAATACACAAATAATGCTGTCCAGAGTTGTGAATCATCATAGATCTGATCGTGCAAGGAACTTAATGCCCTCAACTGCTGTGTCTCAGGTGGGAAGTGAATGTACTCAGTGCCCCTGATGAGAGAGGGCATTGCTGCAGTTGCCTGTCTCCCCACCCCCGCACCATTCTGAAAGGCTGTGGAGGTAGACAGCTCTGGTGCATGGCCCTATGGCTGTAATGGGGCTTTCTTGGTTTTGACAGCTCTGTAATAGTGTGAGCTGAATGGTCTCTGAGCCTGCCCAGCAAGCTGATCTCAAAAAACAAGGTCAATGCTTCTGACAGCTGCAAGTGGGAGAATAATCTGTTAAAGAGCTGCTGATGCCTCATGGAGGAATGAAAAACTGGCCTCTTTGCAAGCAGTACTGTTTGCATTGTATACAATATATTTTCATATCTCTCCTTTATCTACAAGACTTCTCTGTTCACCTCCTCATTCCAAAAGTGAAATCCTACTCCTCTGTCTGCCATTACCCTTTCCAGAGCAACAAGTTACGCTTTCGCAGATAGAGGAATATGAGTGGAGTGGAGCAAAAGCAGCTGGAGAAAATGAACTGTTGAGAGAAACCCTATTCTCATGTTGATGTCATCATGAGTTATGTCCAGAGAGATGAAATACAGAAGATATATAATAACAACAGGAGCGGAACTATTTTTCAATAGCCAGAGTCTTTCATGACATGTCAGCAGTTCTTTAAAAGGTGCAGTGAAGCCCCAGGGTATTTTAAACTTTATTATTAGTGCTAAATAATCAATTATTTTTGCCAGCCCCTACATTTTCCCCCCTCATATGCAAGTGTTTCAGAAAATGGTCTGGTAAAATGAGGACCCTGGGAGGCTACAGTAAAACGTGTGTGGCTGGGAGTCCCAGAGAAAGATCTTGCTGATTTCCATTACTAGAGCAAAGCTGTCAGGCTTGCTCTGAGACTATCAGTTGGTTTGGAGAGGAAGACCGCCCCCCATCACCCCAGTTTGTGCTAAGCAAAGCCCTCAATCAAAAATGCTGACCCCTGCTGTGTTATCTTATGTCTCTTTACTCATTATTCCAGTTTTCAGTGTGGCAAAGAGCTGACAGGAAAATGGAGCCTTCAGCCTCGCTTGGAATATCTAGGATGTGTTTGCCCAATTGTAACAGACAAGTAGTGGAAGGGTCAGTCATTCAATTGCAGAGCAACTCCAGCTGTGGACACTGCTTATGTTTCTAAAAATTGTGATCGAGTACGTCCTGTCCTTTCAGGTTTTCATTGCTTCAGACACAACCATCAATAGAGTCCCTTGTTGGGCTTCTCGCAGACCAAGAAGTTTAGACACCCATGAATTTCACACTCCCTTTAAAACAGGTTTTCCATTTATAGTGCTAAAATCTGTCTTTCATTTGGAACAAGCGTTACTGCTCTTTTGGATTTAAGACTTTTCTTCCCTTTTAAGTTATCCCACCCCAAAGAATAAAAACTGCTGTCAAAATGTAAAGTAATAAATATTTGTAAAACTGCATGGCTGGTGAGGTGAGGGGGACAAGGGGAGGGAAGAGAGAGGTAAACTGACCCTAGTCATGATTTCAGCAGGAATGTAATAACATTTAAATGAAGTTCTGTCCCAGCACACACTGAAGACATCCTGACCTTAATTACCTCTGATTTATTCATCATGGAAATAGGTTTCATCTCTCTTCCATTCCTTGACTGACAGGCAGGAGTAATTTCTCTGGCAGTACAAATGAGTACACAGTGGTAGACTCCATTTGCCACATTGACAGGAGCAGAATGCCATCAACCACAGAGTTAGTCAGAGAAATATTTTCCTTTTCAGTCTTGCACTCTAACGTGAACATGAGATATGTGTACCAGTGGGGCTAGGAGGAAGGTCACTGAACTGTGTGAAACTGAGACATTTGTCTTCTTCTCTGGTTTATATTTTCTCAAATGTATAGAGATTAATAAAAAAAGTCAAAAAGCAATTTTCTCTTTTTCTAAGTCATTATTGATTTTAAAACAAAATATAGATAGGCAATATAAAACAAGCAAACACTTATACACACACACTGCAACACCTCCATATCAACATAATAGGCCGCCGCCTTGCACATCTATGTTCTCCTTTAGATAAGAGAGAGTCTTCCCTATCGCATGAAATTCTTCAGTTTTGTCGTTACTCTCATAAACAGGATGGTCATATGAAGCAATTTCTGCCATGTCAAGATGCCATTTTCTAAAAAAGTGGGATATAAGAGCTTTTCCATCTTCTGAGGATCAGTCTTTGCACAACTAAAAGCAATTGCAATCTGTTTTTTTAATATAGGCTGTAGCCAGTTTAACTGAAGAAAATTAATGTAGCAAAAATAGTTCTGACTCATCTGACCATTTATGCCAGTGATGGGGCAGAGAGGCCCCCATGCCTGTAATGATGGGATTTAGGAAGCTGACGGGCTCACCAGTGGTAATGATAGGATTAGGAAAAGCCTGTGGACCCAGCTGGCACTGCCCCACAACACCTGTAGCCAGTGTCAGGTGTGAAGAGAGGAGATAAAAGGAGATGGCTTAGCTTAGTCCAGCACAGACCAGGAAGGAGGACAGAGCTCTGCTTCTCTTTGTGGGAGAGAAACCTGGTTGCAGTCCTGAGTTGGACCATCCGCCAGCTGGACAAATCCTCCTGGAATGAACAAACATATCCTGGGAACAGAAGTGGCAGAAGCACAGGCTGTTTTCAAAACAAGCCCTGAAGAGAAGGACAATGATCCACTGAAGATTTGGAACAGCCCTGGTTTTGAGTTGTTTTTACTTCTGATTTCATTTGAACTTTAAATGCCCCGACAGGAGTAGGACTGAAGAGGGTTTTGACCAGAGGGCCAAAACACTATCATACGTCATCTCACTGGGACAGAAACATTCCAGCAGGGACCCACAGCTGAGTGAGCTGTGCACAGAAGGGCCACGAGGGGGCACCTCCTTAGCTACAATGCCCTCTCTCTCTCTCTTCCTCAAAAAATATAACAAAATGCCAAATGAACTTGTGGAACTTGCTGCCACAAGGTATCGTTGGGAAGACTGGAAAGCTTATCCGGATTCAAAAAGATTAGAAATGGGGCCAAAGGGAATGAGAACAGCCACAGTTGGAAATTTTAAAAGGCTTCTAAACCCTTAGTCCTCAGATCACAAACCAACCACTTACTGCTGGGGGTTACGGGAAGCAATTTAAGGCAAGGCTCATCTACTACTCTGTGTTTGTACAGTACCTACCCCAGTGGGCCCCATTCTTGATTGGCCCTTAGGCACTTCCATAATAAATGTGATTCCACTATGACAGGCTAATTCAGATTTATCTGTCTGAGGATTATTTCATCATTTTATGTGAGATCTAGACAAAACATTGTTTCTAGTTCTTGTGATTGCAAAGAAAATCTTCAGTCTGTGAACTGTCTGCTGATGCAGTGACATCTGCTCAAGTCTCCAGGAAGCCTGAGACAGGTTCCTACCTGCTCTCTTCATCTCAGTGGGATGCTAACTCTGGACCCAATGAGTGTAATTAAAAATGTCATCATAACTATGTTATTGCTGATCATTTTAGCAGAAACATCCAGTGTATGCATATATCTCACAAAACCAAAACTCTCTCTCCTGTCTGCTTGAGTGTCAAAAGTCCCAAGAATCCCTCTGCGCAACTGCCAAAGTCTCCAGTTTCCCCTTCTACTTCCCTTTCTACAACTTCTACTAAGTAGCTATGCACTGTCAATAGAAAAATCTCTGGCACAATGAAAAGTGAATGTGGGGACAGGATAGAATAGGTTGAATTTAATATCATAATAAATAAGATGGGGCATCTGCTCTGCATATATTATTCATGTTCATGTTTTAATTAAATAGAAACCTCCATTTATTAATTTAAATGAGGCTGCACTTCTACAGCACTTCTACCTGAGCTTTACAGAATTCAGGAATCCTGCTGCAGAATTTAGGATTTGCTTGCTATGGTGTATGCTGGGTCTTGGATATTCATTGATAATTTCATCATAAAATGTCGGCATACGCAGGTGGGGAGCCAGTGTTCTAGTCAGGATAAGATGACCTTCATTCCTCATATAATTTCATTTGTCACTTGTGAATTTCTAACAATTTTGTTAATGATCTTCTCCTTTCCCACCCTCAAAAACAGTTTGCCACTGACCCTGTACTTTCCCACCCATGTACACTTGACCCCCCAGCAAGTCCAGCAAATGTTATTGTGTATTCTAGGATCTGTGAAGTTTTTAATCAACTAGGAAATCATAGAACTGGTAGATTTTGCAACAGATGAGTTCTTTTGATGATGCAACAGCCAAAAAGAAAGAATCCAAAGAGGCAAAATGATACACTTTCTGTGATGGCTATCACCCTTTCCTGCAGAGCAATTGGCTTTATAATGGAAGTTCCCTCGAATATCTGCTACACTTTCTCTCTTCTCTCTTCTTCTCTCTTCCTCTGGTGATGGCTGCTGTAAATCCAGCACCAGAATAATTGCTGGATTTACCATCATTCTCACTGGCTTCAGTCCCTTGTTGCTAGACCAGAACTGATCCAGTTTGCATTGATTTTTCTCTTCCACCTATATAGGGAGTTCACTGTACAGCCGAGAGATGTAATGCAAGGTACTGTAGTGATTTTTTTGTCTTTAATATGTTTAATTCATTGGGGTATTTAATTTCAAGCTTGACACTAAATTTAATAAGTTCAATCATCCTTTTTTAAAAGGGCCTTAATGAAACAGTTTCACGCTGCTGTTCAAACACAGCTTTTCAGCCTATCTCTGCAGTGCTGCTGTGCTGTTGCTTAGCTTGCGCGTTAAAACTGTAATAGCCTGTGTGACAGTGTCCAACACACTGTGACGCTCCCAATGCTTAAAATTCAGAGTTTGGTTTCAAGGGTGAAATTCTATTTGTAAACAAATGAGTGACTCTGATATTAATGAGACACCAAGCTCTGTAGTGTGTTCCATCTGACATGGGTAATGAATGTATTGTTAATGGAATGTTGACACCCCTCCCATCGTATTGCTTCTCAAAAGACCTAAGTGATCTTTTGAAATCACCTTGGGGAATTTTAAATCCTCACTAAACACAATATTTATTCCTCAGTTTGCTTAGTGTTTTGGGTTTTTTTGTTTGCCTGTATTTCTTGGGTATTTCTGCATCATCAGATATCGGGACATCTGGAGTGTCTGCTAGATCTTTCAAGCTTGTAAGTAATAACCTGATGCTATTTTCATTAAAGGGAAAAGAAAAATCTATTTGATTTTCAAAAACTAAGCACAGCAGTAAAACCCAAGTGTTCACTGGGGGCTCAGACATACACTCACTTTAATAATCTTTTATAATATGTATATCAGATCTGTCTCTCTTTTTTTTTTTTTTTTAATAGCCTAAACGTTTCCCGGTCACTTCCGCCACATTCGCTAAATATCTAATCCTACAAGATCCCGGTGTCCAAATGGCATTATTACCCAACCTAGTTGCCAAGATTTGATATATTCAAACTCCTCTTTAGTATACCCCACCTATGTATTTCATGGGATTGTTGGAAACTGACATCCAAGTCAGTGAAATGAGGCCTCCCTTTTACAGCTCTTCATGCAGAAATTTCAGGGCGATGGGTTGGATCAGAGCTGCATTCGTATATGCCATTGAACTGTCTGTCAGACTCCTTTCTTTCCATTAACTCTTGCACTACTGGAAATACAGAGAACCCTTTTCCATAAGCCATCTCTGTACCTCTGTTTGCCTGGCATCTGTTAGCATGTCCACCTGCCACTTACAGAGCTGGGCCCACTGTCTTAAACTGAAATGTATTAAAAGAGAAATCACCATTAAAAAAAAAAAAAAACTTGCCTGAGGAATGATTCCTCTTATTTTAAAAATATTTGGTAGCTGGAACGAGGTATTTAAAGACTGCAAAAGATATAAAGTAGAATGAAATGCAGACATTTAGAGATCAAATTACTCAGTATTGCTTTACAGCTTGCCTGTTAAAATGACTTTTTGCATTAGCTTTTCTTTAAAATAAAGGCAGTGTAGCATTTAGCTTTCAATTAGGTATACTAATTCTCTTTTTCCCTAGATTATTACTCAGAAATTCTAATGGAATCTGAATCCAAGATCTGCTTTCATCTATTTTCTAAAACAAATATGTCCTAAGTGGAACAGACTTGTGTTTTCATTGGCCCGCAAAGCATTCAAAGTACAGTATAATCTTCAGTGCTGCATCTATCAGCAACACAACAGAAAATAGAATGGGGCACACACATACCATGGAGATGGATGTAGTATAAGGACTTGACTGGAATGGAATGGATTTGGATGTCTTCGGCGGTCAAGGCTCCATCAAACCACAGAGGCAAACTTCTATAAAGTGTACTAACTCCTGTCAAGGAGATAATTTTGAACTATTGATTTGTGCGTAACCCACAACAATGATTGCAAGATACTGTTATGGAGCTACTGATGCCTCATGGAAAATCTTGGGAAAATTCTGGGGTACATAGATAAAAACAAGTCAGCTTTTATTTTGTAAGTATCATATTTGATTGCACACAGTATCTTTGTTTCAACAGAGTTCATCTGGTTTGCCTGTAACTTGCTGCTTGTTCTGCTGTGCACTAGGATCGTCCTTTTCACAGCAACCCAACTGTGATGTCTCAAACAGAATGGACTTCAGTTTAAGGATAAAATGTAGGAGCTGATGAACTCTCAATCACGAATCTGTCTTCACCAAGAACGAGGGAAAATAAATACTAAATATCTATATTGCCTTCTGTTAAATTAGTCCCTAGTATTAAAGTGAAATATTATTAAAAACTGTGAAAACTTTTCTCCAGCCCTCTCATTAGGGAGTCAATGGAGAACTTCTATAATGCTCCAAGGGGGGAAAAAACTGATAGACATCCTTCCTATAGATGACTGTGGCACAGTAGCATTAATCTTAAAGAAAACTGCCTGTCTCTCAAATTTATTCTTTCTACAAGAGTCAAGTCAGAATTTTAGAGCTTCAAGGAGGACCCCTTAGCTTTGTTTTGAAGAGTATATAACTAATTTTCAGATTCTGTTGTGTTTTTTTAGTCAAGATGTGCCAATTAATATGTCCAGCAGTCTCAATACCTACAGTGTGAACATTAAAACTATGTGTTTGGCTACCTAACTGCATTTTCCAACTGATGGATCGTATGATGAATTTCCTTGTTAAAGGACATATGGGCTTTCTGGAAAGTCTCTGTACAAAGAATGTAAAACATTTCCAAGATGGCTAAGAGAAGACATTCCATCTGGTCCTATAAGCAACCATGCAATACTCAGACATATTTACAACTGTAATACAAAGATACTGGCTTTCATTGTAGACATTTGAGTTGCTATATAATTAGCAGTTTGTGGGAATAAAATATTGTCTCTGCCTCATAATGGAAAATGTTAGACTCTGTTCCTTACTAGCTATTGGGCTTTTTAAAAATATTTAAAGTAAAATGATTTGGAGGAAGGGGTAAGCAGCAAGGTGGCAAAGTTTGCAGATGATACTAAACTGCTCAAAATAGTAAGACCAAAACAGACTGTGAAGAACTTCAAAAAGTTAAATGATTGGGCAACAAAATGGCAAATGAAATTTCATGTGGATAAATGTAAAGTAATGCACATTGGAAAAAATAACCCCAACTATACATACAATATGATGGGGGCTATTTAGCTACAACTAATCAGGAAAAAGATCTTGGAGTCATCGTGGATCATTCTCTGAAGACGTCCATGCAGTGGCAGTCAAAAAAGCAAATAGGATGTTAGGAATTATTAAAACAGGGATAGAGAATAAAACGGAGAATATCTTATTGCCCTTATACAAATCCATGGTGTGCCTGCATCTTGTACAAATGTGGTCTCCTCATCTCAAAAAGGATATACAGGCATTAGAAAAGGTTCAGAGAAGGGCAACTAAAATGATTAGGGGTTTGGAACGGGTCCCATATGAAGAGAAATTAAAGAGGCTAGGACTTTTTAGCTTGGAAAAGAGGAGACTAAGGGGGGATATAATAGAGGTATATAAAATTATGAGTGGTGTGGAGGAAGTGAATAAGGGAAAGTTATTTACTTGTTCCCATAATAGAAGAACTAGGGGCCACCCAATGAAATTAGTGGGCAGCAGGTTTAAAACAAGTAAAAGGAAGTTCTTTTTCACACAGCGCAGAGTCAACCTGTGGAACTCCTTGCCTGAGGAGGCTGTGAAGGCTAGGACTATAACAGGGTTTAAAAGAGAACTGGTTAATTTCATGGAGGTTAAGTCCACTAATGGCTATTAGCCAGGAAGAATAAGGAATGGTGTCCCTAGCCTCTGTCTGTCAGAGGGTGGGTGCTGGATGGCAGGAGAGAAATCACTTGATCATTACCTGTTAGGTTCACTCATTCTGGGGCACCTGGCATTGGCCACTGTCAGTGGAGAGGATACTGGGCTAGATGGACCTTTGGTCTGACCCAGTAGGCCTTTCTTATGTTCTTAAAAGTCTGGTAACGTAAAACTATTTTTCCCTTTCAAAAATCTCTTCTATACCTCATTTATCCTAACTTAACTGGGGAGGTTCAGCGTCAAAGAAGGAAATGTGGGTCAAGGTAACGCATTTTCTTTCAGCATATCATTCTAATCGATGAGATGCAACCTCACAGGACAAAACTGGAAAATGTTTCTTGCAGCACTATTACATTTCTGTTCAGGTCCTTATCTCACACCCATCACCGTGGTAGCGGAGCACCTTGGAAACCTTGGCTTAATTTACTGGGACCCTTTTTACAACAGCTGCATTTGGCATTCCCATGTCAATCCTTTGCTTCTGTTGTCTACACTTCATTCTCCATCTCTTTCCTTGATGTGCTTGAAGAGGAAATCCAAGGGAATGGAAAGGAGGATTACTAGGAAAACATTTCCTTTCTTGAGTATAAGCCTATTAACATACACATGTTCCAGTACTTTTCTAGGACAGAACCTTACAGATCCACTTGATTGTTTAATTCTTGCTTTCAGATTGAATGCCTAGGTTTTTAACTTTGTCGTGTTTTGGAATAACAAGGGGGAGGTTGATCTCAAACCAGTGTTTTCTCAGCTTATCTGTGAATGATGTTAAAAAGTATTCAGAGGAACTACCCCCAAGACTGGAAAAAATAATTTCTATGTGATGAGCAACCTGTGTTTCCATGCAGAGTCCAAGAAAAGATGTGAATTCTGTGATGTATTACATCTGTTATGTGTGAATGTAGAGGATTGGAAATGTTTCATTATTAAGGTGTATTTGATCCCATAGCAGCAATCCACATTTTACTATTCCATGCATGCGTCTTTAGTATTTGCAACTTTTGATTCAACAAACATTGACTTGTGATATAGAAACCAAATAATTGTGCTGCTGCCAATGTTACATTTTAATTGGACTATTGTATAGCTTAGAGGACAGGCCACATGGGAACAGCCAATTACTCTGTATATCTGTCTGAAAGTCTTTCCATTATAGAATGCTGATTGAGATTATATAGCTCCAGATTGTTCCATGTTATAGATTTCTACCACCCTTAGTCGATGGTCTCATTAATTGACAATTACTTTTTTCCCTGTGTTTGAGAAAATTGACGTGAGCAACCTGAGATGTTACGTTTAATTTGCACTAGGTAACACTGTGCTGTTTAATCTTTAACAAGACCCATTAGGCTTCCTGCTTTTAATTTCACATAGGCCATAAAGCATCACCAAAGGGACGCTATGACCGAGTCAATATAAGGAGAACAGGGAGATCTATGCAGAAATAATAAGGAATATTAGTGGTAGGGGTTGGTTTTTTTGTTCATCTTTTCTAGCAAGGAGGAAGAAATTGATAGTTTACCCATCACGTATATTGCAATAGACTGAGGAGTCCCTGGATTGCACCAATTTATGGAATTTGTGATTTTAACTTGTTTTACTATGTGCAATGCTGCTCGGTAAAATGAAATTTTGAGTCACTTCGTGGGAGATTTTGCAAGAATCCCATACCACTGGATTTTTGGAATATAAAGCAAGAAGCTGATTCTTTTGGAAACTGGAATTTTATGTATAAAATAAGAAGCTGGATTGTTTCCTTGTAGATAAACATTTTCAGCCACAATTAGGTTTCAATATCTCGTACAAGTTGCTCACCTTTTGATACATAGTCTCCCTATATCAGGGTTTCTGTTTTAGGTTCTTTTAGCTCTTCTGGTGGCTTTCCCCAACCCATCAGTTTTATTTTCCGTCTCATCAGCACATGCTTGCAACCAGACAGTTCTAGACATGGTAATTTGCTCTTTGCTCCAGCCATGTCAGAAACAGAGGTGTAAAGATGGATGAAATCAGCATACTGATTTCATCACAGCCCATATCTCCTCACTACCCTTCCCTGCAGCCCCCAGTACGTGTTGAACAAGAGAGATCAGTGTACAGCTGTGCACCCTGAAGGGGAAGAACTTCATGGCAGAGGAACAGTTGCTCACAACAATGCTTTAGGTTCAGTCAGAAAGCTAGAAACAGCTCCACCTATCCCTGCTAAGATTCCCAAGTAAGTCAATGGGATTTGATGATCAATGGAATTCAAGGCTTTTCTTCTTTTACGCCATATCCATGCAAATTTCAAAAAGTAATGAAACTAGAATAGTCTGTTTAATGTTAGCTCTCTTGTAACATGTCAGTGCTGCAATGCTGCAGACACGTAGGGAAATGGTTTTAAATCTTAAAAACCCTTTTGCTTGTTAAAACAAATGAACCATTTTCCAGAAACAAGAGATGCGGCGAGTAAAATTAAAAACTACTCTAGGAGGGGAGTGTGGAACTGGGAGGGGGGGAACTGTTCTTGAGAGGACCCCCCACAATGTCCAAGTTTGCTTGAAAGTGACTTAGGACAGAGATCATTGGACTCTTGTCTAGATTGCAATAGCACTGAAAATGTCCTACGCATTTTCCAAATAAAGACAAAGTCACAGATGCAGCCCCTGTTCCAAATAGTGAAGAGCTGTGTAAAATTCTGGTGCTCCATAAATTAATGAATTAATCAATTCTATTCTTCAAAACTTGTGGGTGGGACTCAAGTACTCTGACTTTTAGAGCGTGTTCCAATGTATTCAAAGGTGTTGATTAGATCTCTCTTTCCATAAGTCTTGTTGCCAATGTGGAATTTAATAAAAGCAATTTTTAAAAAGTTTGAAATATGTATTCATTTGCATCCACTAAGCAGATCATGTCTAAATGTTCACCATCTTCAGCTTTAGTAATTTAAACACTAAAAACAAAAATGGTTTTCAGTTCCATTACAGATGTTTTGGTCTTTAATGTGTTTTAGATGGAGCAGAAGGTAACCATATCTAAGCCAGAACTTGTTTCTTGAATTAAGAAAAAAAATAACAGGTATGTTGATAAATGTAAATTGATTTTCTCTTCTCTTTGGGTGAAATTCTAGCTCTGTGGAAGTTGTTGGCAAAACTTCCATTGATTTTAGTGGAGCTAGAATTTCACCATTTCTTCTCTCCCACTATTCCCAGAGATCAGTTTTCATTTACTTTTGCTTGATACAGTATTGTGGAACCTTAGAATTATGAACACCTCTGGAATGGATATTGGTCATAATTCTGAACAGAACATTATCGGTGTTCTTTCAAAATTTACAATTGAACATTGATTGAATACAGCTTTGAAATTTACTATGTAGAAGAAAAATGCTGCTTTTATCTTAATTTAAATAAAACAAGCACAGAAACAGCATTTGCTTTATTTTGGAGGGGGCGGGGGGATCTGCTGCTGCCTGATTGCATAGTTTCAGTTCCAAATGAGGTCTGTGGTTGACAGATCAGTTTGTAATTCTGGTGTTCATAACCCCTGAGGTTCTACTGTACCTGTGCTTTTGAAAGAGACATCTGAACCTACCTGGTTTTGTTTTTCCTTCCCATTTCATTTTCATCCTGACTTGTTTTGGGTCATTGATCTCTCTTTTTTGATTCATTTCATGAAGAGATGTTATGGGAACGGAGAAGAGCCGTTTGCTTATGTGTGTTTCCTATCGAAAAAATATTTCTTCTCCATCTCTGTCCATTTTATGTTGTTCCACTTTTTCACTAGTGTTTGAATTGTAAAAGGTATAATAAACTTTAAACTCTGTAGTATTCTCGTGATGGAATTTAAAGCTAGACAGGTTTGTCATTTTTAGCCATTGACACAGGCTGAATTGATGTGAGGCCTCAGGTCTTCTACTGCCAGATTTGTCTAAAGCCTGGAGAATCTCATTATTGCAGAGTGTTCTCAAAGCTCAGTATGTAGAGGGTATGACGGCTATATTGATGGTTAACTCCTGCACCTTATGAGTCAGTGTCACCGCTGCATATAATGTCTAGGTTTGTGCCAGTGTTCGCATTCATGTGCTTGAGTGATAGCAGATGATAATGACTCATATCTTGTTTGCTGATATCCTGTCACTTTCTCTGGCTTCATGGACCTTTCATTGAGTCTCAAGGAGCAATTACTGGAAAAAAATGAAGAGATCTGTGTACATGAAGAGTGGCCAGAGGCTGGGGAGACCCTGAACATTATCTTACCTCTGGAAAGAAAACAAGATGTTTCTCCCTTCACCCCTCCTCTAAAATACAGTATCTGAAACTTTCTGGCTTTGTTAGAATAGCTTAAATTCTTGCATTCAAACACCAAAGCGCTGGAAATCCATGAACTAATGCTATAAAATGTCTGTACCTGAAATCCAATACAATAAGATAAGTGTGCCTATTCATTTGGTCCTTGAGTGACGAGTGAAGGAAGCAGCTTGTGTAGCAGTAAATATCTTGTTCCAAGGATGACAGTTGCTACGTCTATCCCTCTCATGAGAATCCAGTGTTGCAATGGCAAAGATATGGAAAATGTCACCATTTATTATTATCGGAATCCAGTGAATGGGTCTCTTGTAGAAAAAGGAATTATTAGTCAGACGTTCCACACTCAGAGTGCCAAATGCTGGTTAATGGAACAAGGTGTGTGGCTTTTTTTCCTCACTATTTCCCTCCCTATGACAACCAGGATGATTTTAAAAGGATTGTGTTTGTGGTTTGAAGAAGGGAAAATCCTCCTCATCTGGTTAGATTCTCATCTGCTGCTAATAATATTAGAGCAGAAGCAGTTGTATTGGGAATAGGTATTAGGAAAGCACGGCTGGGTAAATCGAGAGTTCAGCATGATGTAATAATTCCAGAAATGATACTTTGCACTTAGTCCTTTTTATCCGAGGATCGTGAAGTGTTTACAAGCATTAATTCATTAAGATGCTCAGCACATTTCTGAGGTAAGTATCATCCTTCTTTCGCAGGTGGTTAAACAGAGGAGAGACATTAAGCGACTCGATAAAGGACACACTGTGAATTAGTGGCAAGAAGAGGATCAGTGACAAAAGAAAAATTCAAGAGCAAGTGGACGTTCAATGAAATGATGCATAATTAACTTGTGGAACTAGCTTTCACTTGATATTATCAAGTCTAAGAGCTTCATTATATGGGATAGAACAGTGGTTCTCAAACTAGGTTTTTTTGCAGACCACTTGAAAGTTGCTGAGGGTATCAGTGGACCACTTAATGATCTTTCCCAGTGTTATTGTGTACTGTTAATTAACTATTGTAAAGTGCTTTGGATAAAAGCACTATATAAAAATAATTAACTTTTTTTGTTCTGTAAATAAAAACACAGAACTCATATTTTAATATCAGTTGTCTTATCTTTCTAATGCAATGGATGTGCCCCTTTCTCTCATACCATGGCAGCCCCCAAGCTGGGGCCGGGAAGGAGAGTGATTTCTCCCCCACCACAGAGCTGAGGCTGGGAAAGAGGGCCGTCTGTTCCCAGGAGCCACAGCCCTGGAGCTGGCAAAAGTCACCTCTTTCTCTGGCCGTTGCAGCCCTGCACGTCCCAAATTCACCCCACGCTCTCTGTGAATCATTGGATATTGGCCACTATCAGAGAAAGGATACTAGCCTAGATGAACCTCAGGTCTTATCAAGGATGGCCATTCCTATGTTCTTTTTCCCTATCCCCCAATTCTATACTTTAAGTGCTAAAATGGCTGGCTGTGTATGGCCGTTCATACTGTAGGCAAAATTGCATGTTAAAACTCATTTGAGCTGAAGCATGTAGACAGGCTGCCCCGAGCTTTAAGATGCCTCTGGAAAAGTGGAGCATCAATGAGAGAAAGGAGGAAGAAAAATATGCTCAATAGGATACAGCAGCTGCTGGATTAGGTAGCCTATTGAAGGACCATTATATAGCTAATTCTGTAAGGATCACCTCTCTCTGTAGGTCTTAATCCACTTGACTTAACCAGTGACAATATTTTAAGGCATGAGCCACTGAACTTCTGAGAGGAGCTTGGATCTTTGTTTATCACTGATGGGAGCACAGAGAGTGTCTGAAGCTACAAGCCAAACATTTTTTATGAGCAGCTTAACTGATGTGACCTTACCTACTTTCCCTCTGCCCCCCCACAAAAAAAGGCTCAAGATGAAAAGGAGTGCGACAGTTGTCCCTGTTCTGAAAGGATCCAAAAACTTCCAGATCTTGGTGACCATTGGTAATGTTTTCCAGGTGACATACAAATGTTCGTTATCTGCAGATCCATATTTCAGTTGGACTCAAACTGAACCCAGAGATAGCTAGAATTGCTTGAGCTTAACGGTACTGGAACCGCTGTAGAAGTGGAGGGGCCAAGGCCAAAGTGGTGGAGGAATTAAAATACTATTTAAATATCCCACAAAGTACAGCTGTAACATACATTAACCTAGAACACAAAATATAACCACATTATAATATTTAAGTTATAATTATGGTACGAACAAATGAAAAAAAAAACTTTAGTTCTAAATACTGGGATAGCATTTTCTTTGTGCCCTTCAGGTATTGTACTTCACTTGCAGTTAGAATTTTACTGTGTGTACTCCACTATTAATACTGCACTATTATTATTATTGAACTGTAACTTGCAATTCTGCACATTACCACTGAATCATCCTTGTTTATATATAATGTATATTTTAACAATTGTAACCCTAACTTGTAAATATCCTTGGAAAAAGGCATCAGCAAAATAATAACAACAAAAAACTTTGAAGGGAAATAAATGTCCCCCCATATATGACCTACCATAGACAAATCATCTTATAATGTTTCATTAAAAAATCAGATCAAAAATATATTTTTAGAAAACCTAACACACACCATAAGCAGGCTGTAGCAAATAGAAGCAGTATATCTATTAAGGAAAAAATGTAAACTTAATGCAATTTTGATTACATGATTATCTAGGATTGCAGTGGATATCTAGGAATGCATCCGATCTCATAGTGCATCTTGGCCTTTAGTGGTATGATCATGTTTTTCCCATGGTGTATATATTTCTTTTGTTAAAAAGCAGAGGGACCATGGCCCCCCTGATTCTGGCGCCTGTGATTCAGCTACAATATTCAGACCTACACTCTGTAAAGCAATCTTGTTGATCTTCTCTCAGTGCCCAATGCTTGACTGATGTATACAGTTACATCCTAATAATTCGTTGGCTCCCACTTCTCTATCATATCAGATATAACCTGCTTGTCTTTACTTTCAAGGCCTTACATGATCTATCTCTCAGTTGGCAGCAGAAGGCCCATGAAATCAGCCTCTATCAACCACTTGTTACGTTTTCAAACAAACACCTTTGGGCCTTTTCCCAGGCTGCCATTCATACCTTGTACAAGCTCCCTGTAAGCATCCACAGAACTCATTATCCTTCTTCACAATCCAGTTTAAGTCTCTCCTTGCTACAAGGCCTACAAAGACATTTACAGCTGTTCCACTCAGCTGGAGTGCTGAGACCACAGCCTACCATACTGGTTCATTGTTTCCTGGTACTCAATCTGTCTAGCCACCTGTTGTCTCATCCTTAGATTGTAAGCTTTTTAGGGGGCATGGACCATCTTTTTGTTCTCTGTTTGTACAGCACCTAGCATGATGGGTGCTGGTCTATGACTGGGGCTCCTAGGTGCCAGAATAATACAAATACTTATTACTTGTAGTGTGGTTTTTATCAGTAGATCTTAGTGCTTTGCAAACAAGATCCATATCATTATCCCTTTTTTAGGGATGAGGAAACTGCATCACAGAGCAGGAAAGAGACTTGCCCAAGGTCACCTAGTAGGTCAGTAGCAGAGCTGGGATTAGAACCCAAGTTTCTCAGAACCTAAGCTGGTATGCTGTCCATTAGGCTACACTGCCTTCCACAAATAAGAGAGTTGCTGTTTGTGCAAGCTTCTTTGGAAGTTCTTGTTTGTAAACAGGAAGTCTGGAGGGAAAAAGAAATCAAAGTAGTGGAATTGCCTAATAGAGTTGGACCCTCGCTTTATTACACATCACCACCAAGATCAAGCTAGACTGCCAAGAAGCAGGTTTTAGAGAGTCAGTGAAGTCCTACCATTGTCATTCTTTTTCCTGCAATGCTCAAAGCATATTTTGTCCATCTACTGTGTTGTAACATGTTGTGCATGCTTGATGCACTTTGTGAGTGTTTGTTTCCTATTAAAATCGTATGTAAATATATGTGTAAATTAGGTATGCTTCCTGCCCCAGGCTATTACCACTATGGTCATTGGTGCTACTAAAGTTGTGCAATATTAGGCCATCTGCAACTTTCCAGCTGCCTATGCCCTTCAACAACTGGATCCTGAGCTTTTGTTTAGAAATTTAAAATGTTGCATTGCAGCATATTGCTGATCTTGAATCGTATCAGGGAGATGTCTCTAATCTGCAGGTACTGATTTGAATCTTCTTGAAAAACAATAACCCACAATCACTGTCATGGGGGAGGTGGATAGGAGGAGGGAAAGCATGTTTACCCTAGATATTTCTTTAAAACTTGAGAAATAAATATCTAATGTCCAAATTGGATATGGGATCTTAACCACCGTGTAATGGAAGTGCAATGCTCTTCGGTATTCAGGTTATCTGCACTGTGGACTTAAGCACTTTGTATGCAATTCAGGTTATGTGCCAACCACACATGGTTAGACCAGTTACAGACACATCAGGTTCTTTTGGAATAGGAGGCATTATTTCCAACTGTAAGTGTTGCCTTTGGAAGTGAGTGACTCCTTTTTTCTCACTTGTCTTGAATTAGTTTTTTATCCTTTTGGGACATCAATCTTTCTATTAATGGATTTGAAAAATTAAAAGTAATTAGAAAGCTTTACTACAGATTGCAAGTCAGATAAACTTGTTAGACATCAACAATATGACCAAGAGAGCACTTCCTCTAGGGAATTAGTAGGGGTGGGGAGAGAGAGTTTGAAGTCTCTTTCTTGAATTATCACTATGCCGTGTAATGAAGCAGAAACTTACACTGCCATGAACTAATTTGCTATGGCTCCTCAAGAGGTCGGCAGTCCAGCTGGAGAGAGGCTGAGACACAACGTTTTTAAATTTTTTTTAAAAAAATTGTGCCCTTATTTAAAATTTTAGAATTTAAATGTTATCTTTGTTGAAAAGCAATTAGGCTTTGAATCAGCTGTCTGCTATATATACAATTGTCAGTGGTTACCTCTTTCATTTTTTTGTTTTGTTTTTTAACATTTTGAGCACAGACAAGAGGAAAGTGACTAAGTATCAGCAAGTGATGCTTTTCACACACTCTAGCAGCCTAGCCAGCTGTACAGGCAGGATGCTATGCCTCAGATCTATGTAAATGAGAAATATGTTTATCACAAGGATGCTGAGCTGTGCTTCTGTCTTGATTCCTTAATTTTTAATGCATAATGATTCTGTAGAAAGCACTTCTCTTCTGATTTTTCTTTAGACTTCGCAGCGTTCATTAATAAGGACACAAATGTAAGGTGCAATGTGCTGCTGCTGTATTAAATATATATATATATTTGAAAACCATATTAAAATAGATCTGTCTGTAAAGGTGTGTTTTCCGTGAGTAAAATGAGGAAACTGTCCCTTAATTCATCCTTTTGCATTACAATGCAAGATCAAGCACCACTGGGACGTTCTTTGCTGCCGCTAGATAAATAAGTTGTGGTACTCAGAAGCAGAAGGATTGTTTTAAGCATATTGTGTGTGTTTTACCACTGATTTTCCTCCCATTGTGGCTTTCACATTTTTAACTATCAGGTGTTTTTTCATTTTATGTCCTGGGTGCAGCTCCCCCTTCTTTTTTTTTTTTAAATGTTATGCTCTTTTCATAAATGTGGCAGTGTTTTAATCCTGCCATTCTTTCCACATACAAAGTTGGGGGAAAGCTTAATTTTCACTTGCCCTTCTAACTAATTGTTCCTAGTGCAGAAAGGCTTCCTTTTTCTGCCGAAGAGAGAACTACATTACAGTGGTGGATGACTAATCTTTATATGTACTACAATGTGCTTTTGGAGCTCTCATGATGAAATGTTATGTAGACATAGCTTGATATTACTGTATGTATTCTAGTAACATGTCAGATATTCAGGATAGCATGAGCTCTATCAGCAGAGGTAGCAGAGAATGTTAGATTGCATAGCCAAAAATGATCATCCATGAAGTCATTTATTCATCCTTGCAGTGTGCTTGGAGCTGTACAGATAACCGAATGAAATTGTCCTTTCTCTATTTGGGTGACTCTGAAAGGCCAGACGTGCAGTCAGATGTTGATACAGACTCTCTTAAAATCTGCTCCAACTGACTGCTTTCACCTTCAATACTGTGTGCTTCACCTTGTCAACAGAGTTCACATGGAGCTCCGTGCAGTCTGAGTCAGGTCTCTAGGATCTGTTGAACTTAATTTTGGTTAGTATCAGTCTATGAAGGTGTCTTTGATTCCAAGACCCATGTTAATTTCGTTATTACAGGCTACGCAGAGTGAGACTGCATGCGTCCATGTCATGTTGCGTCACAAGATTGTCAGTAATCTGGAACTAGCCATCAACTTCAAAAATGCTCCTATTCAGACCACTTGCTGTTGTGGCTATCATAAGGTCAGTACAACCAAAGAGTTCACAACTCAGTGAATAAAACACAGATGAGTGCAATTTTGAGCCCACTGAGGTCAATGAGAGTTTTGCCTTTACAGCTTGGTTAATTAGAATATTAATTATCAGGTGCCTAATATATAGGGGATACAAACCCATGATCCCAGTGGATTGTTAGACTTGGATAATGACAAATGCAGCGGTGTTTTGGGTCCCATGTGGAAAAAGTTGAGAATCACTGATCTTCTCTCTAAGCCATGCACTCGCATTGAAGGTCCTATAGAGGAACTCTGTAATGTGTGATTTCCCCCAAATGTTGTGTGAAGCTTTATTTAGGTCTTCTGTGTTGATCTTGTATTTTGAAGTATAGCGTAAGGTTTGAAGGAAAAAAATGAGGTTTTATTAAAAAGAGTAAAGCCTCCTCCCAGCCTGGAGGGCCCAATTATGTGTACGTAGTTGTTTGTGGTGGTAGTAAGAGTGGTGTGTGTGTGTGTGTTGTTTTTGGTTTTGTTTTAAACACAAGATAAATGGAGCAGGGGGGAAATAGAGAAGCTTTGTTCAATTTTTAAAAACTGAAATGATTTCGTAAGCAAAAAAAAAAAATTGGCGAATGTGCTCAAAAATAAATGGTAATGACCCTTGCACAAGGCAAAAGGAAACGATCCATTTCATTGTATAACTCTGTAATGTATATAGAATAAAGCAAGGCTTTTTTCTTTCTGATGAACTAGAAATCTAGAATAATGGTTCTGTACGATGATTAACTGGCTAGATACTAAGCTAGATCTAATGTCAGGTTCCAGAGGCGAATCCATATGACACCAAGTCTGTAGATATTGCCCCCATTTGTGCTGTCTGCTAAATGAAGTTTTCTCCATGAGGGCTGTGTTTGATGGCTCCTTCAATCATTCTGTGTAACAAGGCGAGGATTCATTTTGCCAGCATCTGGTGGGTGTTAGCTTACAGTTTTGATTTCAAGATGTTAAAGCAATAAGCTACCATGAAAAGGTGGGCATTTCTGGGCCATTGATGTGCACCTCAGGTGTGTTACAACTCACCTTCTCTTCATCTGACAGTGAAACGTCCCAGAGGCCCAGGTGCACTGGAGGCCAGCCTAGGTGAAGGAAGCATCAATGGATTCCTTTTGAAGTGCTTCTTGGAAAATACGGCCTCACATGTATAAAGTACTGTACAAACATTAATTAACTTGCTAGCGGCTGTACTTCAAAGTCTGTCACTTCCCAGCCATGTTTCAGGGGTAGATGCACTACTTAAAGTTTTAAAATTACTTCATAATCTGAATTGGTAGCTAACTCCATGCTCTCATTTCAATTCTGTAAATGAAAGTAAAATTATTAAAATGTCTTGTTGCTGCAGTGTAATAGCTGGGTTGGGATAGGAGAAGATTAATAGATTATAAGGCCAGACGGATCATTGGAATCATCTGTTCTTGAGACCATTGTGACCATTTAGTCTGACCTCTTGAATAATGCAGGCCACAGGACTTCCTTGAATACGTATCTGTCTGAACTGAAGCTTAGCTTTTAGAAAAACATCCAACCTTTATTTTTAAATTGCCAATGATGGAGAATCCACCACACAGCTCGGTAAATTGTTCCATGGTTAATTACCCTCTTTGTTAAAAAATTGCAACTTTAGTTTCCACTTCAGACTGGAAATAATGATGAGCGTTGTATGTGGGAAGGAGGTGAATTTCAGGGTTTTGTAGCTTTGAAGGTAAAGCCATTTGTGGTTAGTTAAAATACTATGTTAAAATATGGAAAACAGCCTTCCTTGCCCCTCTCCAACCCCCATTTTTTAACTTGATTGCTTAAAAATGTACGTAACAATAACTTTTCTCTCCCCTCTATGTTACATCTGAGTATCTCAGAGTACTTTTCAAACATCAGGGGTGTGTGGGGGAGGGGGAGGGAATATGGTGATGAGAGTGATAAAGCCCCACTGAATTTGACTAGCGATTAAAAGGGTCAGACATCACTCTCGCCAACTAGTGTGGCTTTAGACAGTGCTATGCAAACATCTGTCCCAGTAGCCTGAGTCCAGATGATGGCTGTTGGGATTTTGATGTGAGAAGCAGCTCTCTCAAAGCCCTACAATTTAAGGAACATGGTAGAGTTAATCTCACTTTTCTCAAATGTTGTTAGTTTTGTTAACACATTTTGTAACCTAGAATTGAAATCTGCTCTCAGGTGAAGTTGCTCTTTCTCTAGTGTTGACACTTGTGTTTTATGCAGATTGTCAGGCTGGTTGACTTCTTGGCCCCAACAAGCTGACACACTCGTGTGGGCCATTTGGGTTTTTGTTCATCTCTTTAACGGAACAGTTTGGTATGTAAATGTCAATGCACTCTTGTCATTTTTTCCCTGGAATTTCCAAAGGGGATAAAGGTGTTTGGCCCCTACCTCTCTTAGATACCCTTTGGATATCTTAGCCTTTATGTAATTTGTGAGCGTGCCTGGTATAAGCTTTGTGTTCATGTCCCCCATGCAACCTCGCCCTCCCTCAAATCCCCCATCTGTGATTTAGCCTTCCTTTGCTCTCCTTTATATCTTTCTGTAAAATTACGCCAACGACCAATATCCAATTACAACATAACAAGAAAAGCCCGATTTAAAAAGTAAGGGCAAAATCTTGCATATAGACATCTTTACTGTAGTGTATCTGTAAGGTCTGATCTTCCTTTATCTACAGCAGGGGTAGGCAACCTATGGCACGTGAGCTGATTTTTAGTGGCACTCTCACTGTCCGGGTCTTGGCCACCAGCCAGGGGGCTCTGCATTTTAATTTAATTTTAAATTAAGCTTCTTAAACATTTTAAAAACCTTATTTACTTTACGTACAACAATAGTTTAGTTCTATATTATAGACTTAGAGACCTTCTAAAAACATTAAAATGTATTACTGGCACACAAAACCTTGAATTACAGTGAATAAATGAAGACTCGGCACACCACTTCTGAAAGGTTGCTGACCCCTGATCTATAGTTTATAAAGTTCATTGCTGACACAACTAGTCAGTGAACTGAACTATCAAACTTGAGTTCAGAAAATTCTCAGAAAGTAAAGCAGAACCTGCCTTCACCGAAAACCTCTGTAGGGGAGTATGCTTGTGTACTGTTCCCCTTTTCTTGCATGCATTTGTAATAAACCTCTGTATGTAGGTCTGCACAATTTTCTCTGTCTTAGGAACACTATTGGGCTATTAGGAACAATAAGACTTGCCTTTAAGCACTGTTTGCTTCGATACTTTTCAGAAGTCATGCACAGAATCTGATGCTAGGAGGTCATGTCCCTTTATTAAACTGACTTCAAACTTAACCCCCTTCATACTAATAATGAAGATTGGTCAACTTCCCCAAATGCTTTGTGTAGAGAATAATGCCTCTATCTATAAAATTTTGAACCACTCATTCTTTAGCACAAGTATCCAGCTGTGGATGGTGAAACTTGATGTGTAGAGGAGATATAGTGCTTCTCTATATGAGAAAGTTTCATTGCTCTTTTGAAAGGTGTGATTTTTTTTTTTTTTAAGATGACTTAGCTATACAGACACTGTTGGTTCCTGTCACGGAGTCACAGGCTCGGTGCTCTGGAACTCTCTGAATGAAGTCAGTGAGGACTCAGGTGCAGTGTGACTCCCTCAGAGCATATTCACCAGGGCAAGAAGCCTCTTCACCCTCCTGTTCACACCATGAGCTTCCCGCAGTGAGTTGACCTGGATGGGACACCTGGGGCAGCCTTACATGCACCCCCCACTCCCTCCAAAGGGTCCATGCCCCCACACCTCGACAGTCAGCAGTGACTCCCAGTCAGCATCATAAAGCAGAAGATTTATTAGTAATTGGGAACACAGCATAGAAGAGGTACTGATAGTGCAGAAATTAGGAACATTTGGCAAAGTGATTCCGGTGGGGGGAGGCGGGAAGGTGTACCAGAGCCCTGGGCTTCCTGCCTTTGAGTTCCAAACGAGGACGCTGACCAGTTTCCAGCAGCCAGCCTCCATCACAACCTGCAGGTCCACCTCCTTCCTTTGTCTCTGTCTCTTTCCCAGACAAACAGGTCACTTGGCCTGCACCTCTCACTTTATTCTCCAACACCTCCCGTTGCTTCTTGCAGAAGGTGCCAGCATACAGAGTGTCGACTATTCTCTGTGCCCAGACAGCGGTACCCTCCAAAAGCAAACTGCAGTCTGGCTTAGCCACTCTGATCACTGGCAAGTGGGGGGCCCAGGTCCACATGCTACCCTCTAGTTGCAGCCACTTAGTTTCCTCCTCCAACTCCCCTCTACTGCCTGCTTCCCTGGGCCACTTCCCCATAGCCCCAGCACCTTCTCTGCCCCTTTGTGTCAGGGCCCCAGTCTGGCAGTCGGCAGCGTAGAGCCCTCCCAGCCTCTGCTGACCTTGCCCAGCACTGCTCTGTCTTAGAATCAGTTCTTCTCCCTTTGCCCTCCAGGGAGAGACTGTCCTCCCCTCTGCCCTGCAGCCTTCTTATAGGGCCCAGCATGGCCCTGATTGAATTTCTTTCAAGCCTCCACTTGATTGGCTCCCAATAAGCTCTTCCAGGATTGGCTGGAGCTCTGTGCATACTCTCTAGCTTGCTTTAACTCCTTCCACACCAGAGTGGGGGCACCTGTCCCACTACAAAGGCACTTTGAAGATTTTTGAGTGGGTTTTTTTTTGGGAGGGTAAAAGGAATGATACAAATGTGTCCACCAATTAGCAGATTCATCGTCTCCTGTAATTTTCAGCCCTTGCTATCTGGTTAACTAAAAATTGATGTGTATGTGGGAGCTGGCGATGGACTTAGGGTGAGAGGGGAATTCTGTTCGGGGGGAGGGGGGATTTGCTTTTTTCTCTTCTGTTATAGACCTTGTTAGAGTAAAATCTTGTCTAAATTAGCATTTGAGGCAGGCTGCAGCATCCCATCTGTTTTTTGTTTGTTCCCACTCCTCCCTCACCCCGCTATTAATTAGTTAGTGTACCATGTGAAAAATCTGATCTGCTTGTTGATTACTGTCTTCATTATAGAATTGTGATACTGAAGTGTACACTGTGTCGTTGTCCCATGCACCTACTTTCTGTGCCTTCTGCAGGAAAAAAAATTATGTAACTCTAATGTTATGTGAAAGATGCTGGATTGACAGAAGAAATACAAGAGTGATGGTACAAGCTTCCCCACTATGCCTTGCAAATGTCTTTTAACTCTGAGCTGGAGGGGCCTACATAGAGGAGTGAAGGAATATAATCGCCATAGCCATTCTAGCTTTGGCCTTTCGGCCAAACAGTCAATTGTGGAGGGGATTCCTCTTCAGTAGAAACTAGACTGAATAAGCTTATTAATTTAACAGAGCTGGTGGGACCCCCAGCCTTGTGAACCCAAGTTGCAGTCCATGCTACAACATGCACACTTTCTTCGGCGTGCTAGCTCAAGCCCTACTAGTGCGAGTCTGTCTACCAGGAATGACAGTCTTCCTCCCAGCTGCCGTGTAGACGTACCGTAAGGGCCCCAGTAAATATCGTCAATGCGGACTAGGTAATTTGATCACATGACTCACATTGAAATTACAAGAGGAGCGAGGGTGCAGAGTGCTTGAGGGAGGGGGCAGAACTGGGCAGGGAAGAGGCAGGGCAGGCATGGGCGATTGGGGGAAGAGGTGGAGTGGGAGCGGGGCTGGGGGGAGCATCCCCCAGCAGATTAGAAATTTGATGCTTATGTCTCAGGCCCCGCATCCCCTTAGTGACAGCCCTGCTCCTCTAATACCCAACTCTCATATGTCCGAGACCCCCTCTTTCCTTTATGATAGATAATTGTATTTTTCTTTCATGAATAAGCCTGGTAAATTGTTACTACAAATGTCGGGGAGATGAACTTTCTTTCCGTGACTGAAGGAAACTTGGAAAATCCTTTCCTTGGATGCAGTTTATTGTAGCCTGTGTCTCGCGTAACTTCATCACTTTACTAATTACGTGTTGCCTAAATAAGGGAATCTTCCTCACAACCCATTTTTCATCTCTTTATTGATAAAGAATTAATGTTTGGCATGTCGGTCGCTTCCATGGCAACAGATTGAGTGGTTGTCATAGGTTTATGCTGGTTGTTCATTTTGTAATCTTTTTCTAAAGTAACACTTTGAGATATTTCCATGATTAATATGGTTACATAAATAAGTAACAAATAATGAGTAATACAGACACAGAGGACATACAGGGCTATGTGGACAAAAGCTCTTCAGAACAGAATGATCTGCAGTAATAGCAAGCAAAATGGAGAAAATGACTGGCCAGTTAACAGTTCTTTATAAAACTGTCATCCTTTCCTCATGAGGCTTGTTGAAATTCCCTCTTTCACGCATTTCGTTGTGCTGAGTATTTGAAGATCCACAGAGATGGAGCATCGGTGGTGTAGAGAGGAACTTGTATTGTTGAATAGCCTATGCATATTTGCCATAATCAGCATGACTGGAGTAACAAGGGGTGCTGCAGGTTGATGAATTGGCAGAGCATAGTAGGGATCTCAGGGCTGTACTAAAGGGGAGCCTTGCAGGTCAGTACTGCAGTGATTTGTATGTCTTGATTAATAATTGGTCATTTTCATAAGCTCCCAATTTACAAACTTTAAAGGAAAAAATCTGCCTCATTAAGTTCTCCCAATAATAAATTATTCTAATGTGTTGTGGCCAGACTTTTCCAGTGAAAATTCTGAGATTATAATTTTGTATATGTTGTTATTGCCACCATGACAGCACAACTTTATCTGCTGTATACTTTACAATATGGCCAATGATAGGCCAGGAGGAAGGTAGGGGTATGATTTGAAATGGCTAAGTGCCACAGTAGAATCTACATTTGCCATGGTGAAGTACGGTTGTATGACTTTTCTTTCTACATCATGTGGTTAGGATGGCCTCTGTCAAGCAGATAAAATACTTTGTATTTCTGTGAATCCCATTTAATTCTCAAGACCTTTGAGAAAAAAGGAAATATCCCCATTTTACAAGTGGGGAAACTGAGGCACAGAAAAGCTAAATTATTTGTCAAAAGCCATACACCAAGTCCATGGCAAAGCTAGGAATAGAACCCAGAAATCCCAGAACTCCATTCCCATGATGCTGCCTCTTGTAAAGATGTAGTCTTCATGCCGTGGTCAAAGGAGCCATATTCCAGTGATGGGAACTTCCTCTCTGCATAAAGTAGGTCTTCATCCATCACCCTTAGATGGAGAGACAGACTGTGGTTTAACAACATTTCTTGTTGATTACTGCACTGTGCAATGCTAACTGTACAATAAACTCTGAATCCTATTTAATGTACAGGCTGAATGGCACCACTCAGTGTCCTATCAAGAGCAACTTTTATGTAGCCATAAAAGTTTGAAGTGGAAGGCTTGGGCCAGGGAGGTAAATCAGCACTTTCAAGGGAGCATGTGGTATAGTCATAGTAGGATTTGTGCTCTCAGGTTTATCAGAGCTATTTTTAACTGCACTTTCCCAGTGCCATGCAGAATAAACAGGAACTCTGGTTTACTGTTGTAAATAGGTTTCATTATGAAGACAGCTCTGGCGGAATCAGTTCTTTAATGTTAGTGATATACCTTTTTTTCCCCATTCCAGCAAGTGTGGGGGAGCCCTTTTGTCTAACAAGAGAGGACTTTTATAAAGCGGTTCATTAATGCAGGGTATTTAAAGCTATCAGGTGACTCTAGCTGCAGTGAAAGTGCTTTTCTCTCTTGCGGCCTTCCTGTTGACCAAGCATTACTCTCAGAATTTCAACAATGATGCTTGCAGCTAAGATGATCTTCCCATGTGTTGCTTGAGAGTGAAAGTTCAGCCTGGAGTGGCTACAGGTATTCACTTTGAATGCCACTTATTGTTTCTGCTCTTAAGATCCCTCTTAGAGAATTTTCTGTGGATTGTAGCGGCACCGGGCAGGATTGCTATGCGGTATTTGCTGCTCTGCCTTTCCATTATAAATTTCCCCTGTGAATGGCTTATCCTTTAGCTCAGATGTTTGAATGCTTTCAGGTAGAAACTGAACATACAGTTCCGAGCCCAGAAGCAACCCCCTAAGGAGGTTAGCTGCACAAAGTATAATGTAATCCTCTGCCTTTCTTTAGCACCTTTCTCCTGAGGCTCTCAAACAGTTTCCAAACATGGAATTAATCCTCATAACACCTGTGTCAGGTTGGTCCCTAGATGTTTAAGTTTAGATAGGTGTTTTATTGTCTCACTTTTACGTATATGGAAGCCTTAGACTTACCCAAGGTACCAGTCAGTGGCAAAGATGAGAATAGAACTCAGGTATCCTGACTCAGTCTGGACCAACCACTAGATTTAGATAGCTGGTAAATTATTCCTCTTCTGCCCATTTTCTGTATTTCTTCCATGTATTGTATCTTGTTACTCTTGAGTGAATTTGCTGAAGCAGGGACTCTCCTACTTGTGTGTCTGTACAGCACCTAGCACAGTGGGGCCTTGATACTTAATGGGACCCTCAAGGTGCAACTGCAAGACAAATAATAATACACCCACTACTGGGAGCATCCAGCATAATCCGAAACGAGAACTGGAGACCTCAGAGTGAAGGGCAAGCTCTTGCTATAGTCTGTGTCCTTTCTCCTATATCCATCAGAACTAAAACAAAGGGGATTAAATAGAAAATGGAAAGTATGATTCTTTGAGTATTTATGTGTGTGTGTGTGTGTGTATATATATATATATATAATATAGTGACGGAGTCAGACCAGAAGGATATGAGAGTGCTGGAAGGCAGGTATATTAGTCTCAGGATGTGCAGGTCCCTGTTCCCTGGATAGCCAAACAAAGGCTACTCCAGGCCAATCAAGACACCTAGGGCCAAATAAAAACCTTCTAGAAAGGAGTAGAAACAGCTAGCCTGATTGGGACACCTGATGGCCAATCAGAGACTGGCTGAAACCAGATAAAAACCTCCCAGTTAGTCAGGTGGGCTGTGGGTGTCAGGAGCTGTGGGAGGAAGTTGTGCTGTTGGTGAGACTGAGTGGTGGACAACATATCATACAGAAGGAAGGAGGCCCTGAGGTAAGGGTGAAGTGGAGTTTGAAGAAGCGGGAACTGCTGTGGGGAAGTAGCCCAGGGAATTGTATTGTGTTTTGTGGATAAAAGGTCAGCCATCTTAGCTGATACTATTAGGGTCCCTGGACTGGAGCCCAGAGTAGAGTGGGCCCGGGCTCCCTGCTTTTCCATCTTCCATACTGGCCTGTGATGAAGGTAGGCGGTGACTCTTGCCAATTATACTGAGAAAGGGAGGTCACTCTGGGGCCTAGATGAGTTTCTGAGGCCCCTAAATCTGCCAGGAAGTGCAGGATCCACAAGTACAGACTTGGAGCTTTGTCACTATATATATATATATATATATATAATATATATATAAAATATAGTGGCAAATTTGCCTGCACTATTGTAATGGGTCCCACGCTTTCTCTTCTTGTGGGGGGGTTCAGGGCACCATTTCTTGCCCCTGAACAGGGTATTAACTGCCCCACTAGTATCCTAGAGTAGGGGAGTGAGGGACCCGGGCCCGCCCTCTACTCTGGGTTCCAGCCCAGTGGCCCTGAGGATAGCAGTAAACTACTTGAACTAGCTATTCCTTCCCCTGGGCTACTTCCCTCTCCTACCCTTCAGCTTGTGAGGCCTCCTGCCCTCTCTCTGCACAAGCCAGGTGTCCCTTTACCTATGGTCTGGGTGGTCTTAGCTCACTACAGCACTTCTTCAAACTCTCCTCTACTTCCCTCCAAACTGCTCTCTGCTCCAGCTCCTCCAAACTGCTCTCTGCTCCAGCTCCTTCAAACTGCTCCAACTCCTCTCAACTGACTGATTGAAGCAGGGGGGTTTTATCATGTGCCTGGCTTCAGTTACTCTAATTGGCTTCAGGTGCCTTAATTGGCTCCAGGTGCTCCAACCAACTTCTAGTAACTTGCTTCCCTCTGCAGGGAATAAGGCTTCCCTCTAACACTGTCCTGCTGCCCTCTGGCCAAGCTGTATCACAATATATGTATATAAAAAACATTCATTCCACTGTAGGTGTATATGTACCCAGTGCACTCAAAACAGATTTTCGACTAGCAATAACAACTGGGTTGATGGGGCATCTTGAATGTCCTTGTGCCTCCAAATGAGGTACACAAAGAATCCGGCCACTCCAGCCATTCTCAGTTCCTTGGCGCGCCCAAGGATGCCTCACACTCACTATTTATCATCACTCTTTTTTGTAAAGAGTTATTCTAGTCACTAGTCACAATATATATAGTCACAATTTCCTTTGTTCTCTGTTTTTTCAGGAGTAAACCTTTTCCGTATCCCTGGGGGTGGCACTCTGATACCATGTTGATGTTTTTGGGGGGAGTGGGGAGTTCAGGATGTCAGTCTACAAATCCCCAGGTTTTGAAAACTGCCCAATCTGTGAGGCAGTGATGCATGTAAATGATGGGAACACAAGGCATCTCAGCAGAAGCACATATCCTGTAGAGGTGCAGCATATTCAGCTCTTCCTCCAGATGGACACAAAAATGGAGAGAATCCGCTCAGCCTTTGATCGTGGCTGTCCCAATACTGAGTATTTGGGCTGTGTCTCACCAGAAGTGTTCCTGTGGCTTCTCTATCTTCATTGGCTGCTCCAGCACCAAAAGACTCTGCCTGTGAAAGAGAGTAGAAGCCCCAAAAGAACAGGGAATAGAGTATTTGGTCTTCATCTCCAGGGCCTTCATCCAAGGCCCTTTAGACCTCTGAGGTCCCTTTCCTTTCTGAGGATCCAAAGTCCAAAAAAGGCTCCTCAAGCACTTATCTCATGCCTCAACTTCAGACTTCTTTAGCTGAGAGCTGACTTCACCAGCCATCTGACATGCCACAGCCATATTATGTACCCCAGTTTTCATAGTCTCCACCTCACAGTGTGGATGTTGAGCAGGTAACTGCATCAGTCTGTTCTAAAAGCTTCTAAAACATTCTAATTAGCAGTAAGAAAGACTTAGCTAGATAACTAGATCTACTTAAGTGGAAAAGATTTTTCCATTTGGTCCCAGCATCATCTGCTCGTTCTAGCCAAAGGTCAGGTCCAAGGGAATACTTACTAGACCTCTCATTGGGCTCATTCAAAGTTCACCTCAGCCATTTCTGCCATTCATACTCCTCTGCAGGGACGGTCTGTGTCTTTTCACCCTATGGTAGGGAGATTGATGAAACAAGAGAACTGGCTCCTCTTTGGGACCTTAACTTTGTTTTCTCAGGACTCAGGAGAATGCCTTTTGAGCTGTTAGCCTCTTACTCTCTCAATTTTCTCGTCAGTTAAGGCAGTCTTTCTAGTTACAATAACATCTGCTAGAAGAATGAGAAAGTTACAAGCTTTGATGGTAGGACATATATGACTTTCTATAAAGATAAATTTTCTTTAAGACCTCAGATGAAATGCCTATCAAAAGTTGTGTTGGAATTCCATCTAAATCAAATAATACATCTACCGATTCTTTCTGAAATCACTTCCTCACAAGGATGAGGAGAGGCTACATACATCGGATGTGAGCAGAGTGCTCTCACCTTTATATTGACACAACAAAGCAATTTAGATCCTCTTAGAATCTTTATGGCTTATGGTGAAAGGATAAGAGGACAGGCTATTTCAGCACAGAAAATTGGTAACTGGAGCGCCTCATGTATCAGGGCTTGTTACGATTTAGCAAATATGATACCCCAAGAAAGAATTAGCGAACATTTTACCAGGGCTCAGGCTATTTTAGTGGCTTTTCTCAGACATATTCCAGTCATGGACATTTGCAGAGCAGCAACATGGTCCTTGGTACACGTTTGCTCATTATTATGCCATAAGAGAAACATCCAAAGTCAATAAAAACTTCTTTGGAAAGAGTTCTACGGTCACTATTTTAAGTAGACTCCAAGTCTCCACCTCCAAAAGAGCACTACATGGGAATCATCTACAGTGGAATGTATATCTGTGCACACATTCAAAAAATGATTACTTACCTGTACAGCAACTGTGCTTTTTCAAGATGTGTTGCATCCACAGATATTCCATAATCCATCCCTCTGTCCCTGCTACTACAGAGTCTATCATCAAGTTTCTGGTAGCAAAGGAACTGAGAGGCACTTGGAGTGGCCCTACCCTTTACCCCCTTGGTTTGAGGCATAAAGACACTTGGAACAGGTGCCACCCCAATGAGTACAGCTTATCCAGAATCTTCAGCACTGGATGTGCACATACCTACAATGGAAAAAATATATAATATATATAAATGTACAACACATGTTGAAAAACCGCAGTTATTGTACAGGTGAGTAACTGTTTCTTTTCACTTAGTCCTTAGAGAAGTGATTAATTAACTGGTCTTCATCGGTGTCCTGCAGTACTCCTCCCTCACAACCTACATTAGTTGCCTAGACCAGTTCCCTGTCTCCTCACTTGCTTACTCACTGAAGTAGTGCCCTTCCCTGCTTGTACCGCTCTTAGCCATTTCTTTCTTTGTGCTATTGGTCATTGTGCCTATCCCCAATTGATTTCAAGTCTTGTGATCAGGTCAGGAACCAGCAGTTGGAGAAATAAATTGTGTGCAAGTTTGGGGATTCTGGAAGATTTCCAGCAGCAAAGAGCTCCAACAGGCACTTGAGGTAACTATCCCACCTCCATGCAGTCAGAAAATCTCCCCAACCTTTCAGCATCTCTCATGAGACCCCTGGATATGAGAAACTGAGAGATTTCCCACCAGGAAACAGACTAGTTTCCTAAGGATTTAAACTGATAAAAAGAAGTAAATGGAAAATTTAGACTCTTGCTGCATCCTTCACTCAGTCCCTTGTGCCTAGTTGTTAAAACACTCATCACTTTCTAGCACACAGACAACTAAGTTTCCATGCTATAGTCACTTTATGACCAATAGCAATGCTTATATATTTGTATTTAATAATATAGAATTGAATGCAACTCTTTAGTTCCCTGCAGAGACTGCAGTTGAAAACTGTATGTCTGCATGAACAAGTCAAGAATTTGAAGATGGAATTCACAAAGTCAGTCAAATTGGCCTCTGTTCCCCATTGCATGTTAATAAGAAAATGAAGGGGGAAAGTGATTGCGACACTGTGTGTATGGAAATAGAGATTCCATTAACCTGAAGTCCTGGGCTTGTGATGCGTGAGTACTACTCAGGATGCATCATCTTTCAAGACTGGTTACTGCAGGAAACTTGTGTACATAAACTAACTCTAAGGTCGTCCTAGATGATTCTCCAGGCCTCTCTAAGATTAGAGGTGTGGGGCCACAGAGGGGTGAGATGATGACATAGCAAGGGGGGATGAAGGGGAGATTCGGTTGCAGATGAACAAGGGAAGAAGTGGAGAGAGATTTCAAAGGGCTATACAGGATCAAGGTAGGGAGGCTGAGGAAGACAGATGAATGATAAAAAGTGAGGAGTACTTGTGGCACCTTATAGACTAACAAATTTATTTGGGCATAAGCTCTCGTGGGCTAAAACCCCATCAGATGCATAGAATGGAACATACAGTAGGAATATGTATGTGTGTATATACACAGAGAGAACATGAAAAGGTGGAGGTTGCCATACCAAATCTGAGACTAATCAATTAAGGTGTGCTATTATCAGCAGGAGAAGAAGAACTTTGTAGTGATAATCAGGATGGCCCATTTCAAACAGTTGACAAGAAGAGGTGAGTAACAGTAGGGGAAGACTTAGCATGGGGAAATAGATTGCAGTTTGACCCAGCCACTCGCAGTCTTTATTCAAGCCTAATTTAATGGTATCCAGTTTGCAAATTAATTCCAGTTCAATAGTTTCTCATTGAAGTCTGGTTTTGAAGTTCTTTTGTTGAAGAATTGCCACTTTTAAGTCTGTTACTGAGTAACCAGAGAGATTGAAGTGTTCTCCTACTGGTTTTTGAATGTTATGATTCCTGATGTCAGATTTGTGTCCATTTATTGTTTTGCATAGAGATCGTCCGGTTTAGCCAATGTATGTGGCAGAAGGGCATTGCTGGCACATATCACATTGGTAAATATACAGGTGAATGAGCCTCTGATGGCATGGCTAATGTGATTAGGTCCTATGATGGTGTCAGTTGAATAAATATGTGGACAGAGTTGGAATCGGGCTTTGTTGCAAGGATAGGTTCCTGGGTTAGTGTTTTTGTTGTGTGGTTGCCGATGAGTATTTGCCTCAGGTTTTGGGGGCTGTCTGTAAGCGAGGACTGGTCTGTCTCTCAAGATCTGTGAGAGTGAGGGATCATCTTTCAGGACAGGTTGTAGATCTTTGATGATGCGCTGGAGAGGTTTTTGTTGGGGCCTGTGGCGTTCTGTTACTTTCTTTGTTGGGCCTGTTTTGTGGTAGGTGACTTCTGGGTACTCTTCTGGCTCTATCAGTTTGTTTCTTCACTTCAGCAGGTGGGTATTGTAGTTTTAAGAATGCTTTATAGAGATCTTGTAGGTGTTTGTCTCTGTCTGAGGGACTGGAGCAAATGAGGTTGTATCTTAGAGCTTGGCTGTAGACAATGGATTGTGTGATGTGTCGTGGATGGAAGCTGGAAGCATGTAGGCAAGTATAGCGGTCAGTAGGTTTCCGGTATAGGGTGATGTTTATGTGACCATCACTTATTAGCACAGTAGTGTCCAGGAAGTGGACTTCTTGTGTGGATTGATCCAGGCTGAGGTTGATGGTGGAATGGAAATTGTTGAAACCTTGGCGGAATTTCTCAAGGGCTTCTCTTCCATGGGTCTAGATGATAAAGATGTCATCAATGTAGAGCATTAGTGGTGAGAACTAGGGACATGTGATGGGGGGAGAGAAGTCCAGATGGCCAAGAACAGCAGTCCTGACTTCGAAGCTCCTAAAATTGCATTAGATAAATGTGGTTTGGGCTCCCTTTGCCTCACTGAATTTCTGAAGTGTGATCACAGTATGAGAGAGGATTTTATTTCTGTGTAATATTTAATTTCTTTCTCTCTTTGATGCTTGTGGTCAGCAGTCCTGTTGTGCTTCTAAGAGTCTCTTGCTCAAAGTAGGTGTCACAAGATGACTGGCCTTTAAGAGGAGATGGATCTGTCATTCCCAGCTGGAGAAAATTAGCAGAGTTACGTGACACAGGTCATGTGGCTAAATCAGGCCTCTGGGATGGAGAGAGGTAAATAAGAGTCCCCCAAGGATCTGTACTAGGACCTGTGCCATTCAACATATTGATAAATGATTTGGGAAAGGGGGTGAAAAGTGAAGTGACAAAATTTGCAGATGATACAAAATTACTCAAGACCATTTAAGTCCAAAACTGACTGCAAAGAGTTCCAAAGTGATCTTTCCAACTGCATGATTGGGCAACAAAATGGCAGATGAAATTCAGTGTTGATAAATGCAAAGTAGTGCAATTTAGAGAACATAATGCCAACTATACATATCAAATGATGGGGTCTAAATGAGATATTAATATTTAAGAAAGAGATCTTGGAGTCATTATGGTTCTCTTAAAAACATCTGCTTAATGTGCAGCAGCAGTCAAAAAAGCTGCCAGTGTCTGAAACCATTCAGAAAGGGATAGATAATAAAATAATATAACTCTAAATAAATCCATGGTACACCCACACCTTGAATACTGTGTGCAGTTCTGGTCACCCCATATTAAATATAAATATATATATATATATAATGTTAATTTGGAAGAGGTGCAGAGAAGAGCAATAAAAATGATTAGGGGTATGAAATTTAAAAGACTGAGACTGTTCATATTAGAAAAGAAACAACTAAGGGGGGTAGGAAGCTCTGAGAGTTTTTGCTATGTAGAGAGCAGAGAGAGAGGAGCTCAGGATGGGAGAAGAGAAAAGATAATCCTCAGGGAAAAGGGCCTAGGCCTAGCTTAAGATTGGGAAGAAAACTCTTGTTTGTTTTGGACTTAGATACCTGGAAGGGGTGGACTTTTTTCTTTAACACCTTACCCAACAAAGTCTCTGCAGCAAGCATTGCAGCAACCAAACCAGCCTGGAAGGTTGGAACATCTTATCTAAGTGAGGGGAAACTGAGGTAATAGTTATCCTGAAGCCAGATTAGGTAGGCAGTGCTGTTGCATTTGGGGCTGATGTGTGATTCAGTGACAAGTGCACATTAAGCGTATTTAAATATTCCATATCACCATTTAAAACATGGAGCTTTTCCACCATTCTCTGTAGAGAAGTACCTGTAAACAGCATAGAAGAACCTCCATGACCTGAAATTGTTCAGATGGATTTCTGTGCTTCAGCCTTGGCAAGACTGGTGTATAGGCTGGGATCCATAATATACTCAGTGTGTAATGCCATGTAGGATGATTTATGAGTGTGTGCACATGTATACTAACATTATGCTGCGGCTGTTTCAGGGTTTTTTGCAGCAATATATATCTCAATAGGTAGCATTGGCTTTGGTATTGTACATAGACTGCAAATCTTCTTTAACGACACTCTCTTGGAGCTCAGCACCAGAAGTTTCATAGTCACATTTATCCTATGTATGATGCATGCTTGTTCTTTGCTTACACTGGGTCTTTTTTTTTAATTTGATAATATTTGTGTTGCTTAGAAGTGATCCCACCCTGTGCAGTGCCTTTTCCTGCAGCATCCTGACATGAAGTTGTAATCTTCTGCTCGTGGCATCACAGTTTGTGCTCATGAAAATACTTGTGGCTTCTCAAAATAAGCAGCATGACGTCAAGAACGGCTGGGCTTGGAGAGATCATGCTAGCATTTAATCACAATTACTGTAGTACTGGGAATTTGTAAGCATGAGAAGAAAAACTATATTAGAGGTGGGTTTAATATTATCTGTTGTGATTTGTGGGTAGGATAATTCCTTGTTATCCCTCTTTTCATTTTTAGTTCAGATCTAAAATGTAATGTGAATGTATAAATGTAACGTGAATGTGTAATATAAAGTGGTAATATATAGTATCAGTTCTCATGCCCCCAATCAAATTCAAATAGTTTATGGTGGGTGCCTTGCTGCCAGAAGCCACCCAGAAGGAATAGGATCCTCATAGCCAGAAGAAAAATACTTTCAGGCAGGTGTGTCCTGTCACAGCCCTCCATAGAAGATATATTGACTACTATGATAGATCATAATCAAAAAGTCAGTGCCAATCTGCTACTAGCAAACTGGTGATCCTGAAACACAACCAAATGTGCATTCATTTTCCTAAGCAACTAGAAGCCTCCATTCAAAATGACATGTCATGGCTTAGCGGTATCTGACTGCCCAAGCATAGAAATACCATTCCTGCCAGTGAAATTATGTGTTCCGAGCACAATTCTGAAGGGCTGCACATGGTGGCATGCAGTTGATATAAGATGTCGCACTAGAAGTGGCAGTTGCATTCTACGTCAAGTGATGAGTTTACAGGAACAAGACTTAAAATTAACCTACAGGAGTGGGTGATGTGTTGGCACTACATATTTTTCACTTTGTCAATCTGTTGTGGGTTTTTGAGTGAAAAGAAGATTGTGTCAATTTCTTCAGCTGCTTTTTGAGACCATGATTGGCCTGAGTTCATACAAAAGCAAAACGAAACTCTGATTTTTCTTCACTATAATAATGACAGTGATGTACAAAACAGCTAGTTAGAAAAGTCCCTGCTCTGTGGAGCTTTCAATCTAAATTGAGTGGCTCCAGGACCAAACAAGTTAAAGGACAAGGGTAAGAGCAAGCCTAGTTATATTCAGTCAGTAATGGGAAACTAGGTGGAAAGTGGGATTTAAGAAGAGGCAGGATGCTTAGTGTGTAGGAAGACAGAGACTATTCCCAGCTTTTAAGCTTATGAAGACTGGTTTTGAACAAGCAGTACAAGAAAGGTCTCTGCAACAATTAATGTAAATGTGGCCATCATTAACAGGAGAGGTCCAGAAAGCAATTAAAGGTAGGAGATCCAGGAGGAAGGCCACCACTCTTTCTGGCTTTTTCTGCCTCAGTCTTGCCCTAGTCTTAGAGATGTTGTATACTGCTTGGGAACTTGGGTGTCCAGTGTCTTGCTGATACTAATAAAAAGGGTATGATTTATTAATCTCCTGGAATATAGAGTACATAATGGCAACTCTTCCTTAAAAATAATGATCCTGTTGAGCACTACTTTGAATTTTCATATAAGTCATCACTGGATTTGGTAATGCTACCACATTATAAGGTTACTGTGATGCTACATGATGTATCAATATACACGAGAGTATCTTAATGCAACTTCCCTATCCTCTTGGTTTTTGTCATGCCCCTTTTGTGTGTATCTCTTTTCCTTTCTTGTCAGTGTTGTATCTTTATGTTCAGTTATCTGTCTAAATCAGATCATAAACTCCTTGGGGCGGGTTTCTTGTTTATAAAGCATTATGCACACCAATGGCAGTGTATTAATAGCAACATTCAACCTTAATTACATCTGCCTCTGTGGAAGACAGAATAACCCAATTTAAAATGAAAACAATATTTGGGGAGGGGTGAGGGCAGGGAGAGTCTTTTCTTCTTGGTTCTCAAGATTCCTGTAGCATGGGACAGCCAGTAATCCATCAGACCCTTCCATGTTAATACTGTTTTTATAATAAAAGTCAATGCAAAGTAAGAATGTGATGATATTGTCAGTTTACAGGTAGGATATAAATAGTTTTAACAGATCCCTATTGCTTGCAGAGCTCCTGCTGTTCAGTGGTGGTGGTTGTGATGTCTTGAAATGTTCATTAAACTGACTTGAAGTGTTGTTTAAACCTGATGTCTCACACAGTCAGCCAAATTCACTGCTGTTTTCCATTCCCTGGATCAATCAGGACTTTGAGGCTCTACATTTTAATTTCTTTTGCATCAGAAATGACTTTGCAGGCTTGTTTGTGTACCTTAGTTGCATAAATTGCCTTCTTGGCTGTCAAAAGTAAGGAGTCCATGCTGGAGGACTGTGGAAAAGGACTGCTACTGTAAGCTTTTTGAGAGTCCAGAGTCCAGGTTCAAAACATATGAAGCAGGCTTTGTTACTTCAAATTACAGCTTTATTACTTCAAACTCAAGATACTCAGATTAGGAAGCTGCCTAGTTTGTTTTTGTTTGTTTGAATAGCAAGAGGTAAAAGTTCAGATGTAGGATTTAATAACCCATTAATTGCTGGAGGATGAGCAGTATTGTGCAAACAATGAGTACCTGGAAAGCAGATCTAAGAATGTTATGGTCCTGATCAGGCGTAGCGTCGTAGACTGTTCACAGATGTTTTTAACCCAAGTGACTCAGACTTCAGAGGTTGAAAGAGAGCTGTCAGATCAAAAGCAAGGCTTTCTTTCACCTTTTAAATACATTTTCCCTTCACAGTGGTATTCTCTTTTCCTCCTCTTCATTTCTGAGAGGGGTTGCACAAGTTTAGGGTGGCAAAGGACTATCATTTTCGTACCTCTACTGTTGGATTGAAATTGAAGTACTGTATTTGCATCCCTCTCCTAGTCAATTGCATTTATAAAATGGGTAGAACTGAAGAATCAAATCAATCAGATAATTGCAACCCTCACTTGTATAATCACTAGCCCCCAGAGAATAGTTTTACTGGTTTCCCTCACCTATCACTGAGAGAAGGCTTGTGGGACACAACAGTAGTTAGGGTCCTTAGGTTCTCTCAAACCTTGAGCTGATTAGTCACAATTTGCAGCTCTCAGGCTGAAATCTGGACTGGCCTTTTGAAAATGAGTCCAATCATTGGCTTATGTGCCTAAAATTAAAACATGATGTGTTGGTTTGCACATGTTCACATTTTTGCTATAGATGAGTAAATCAGCCTTGCTTAGGTGATTCATCTCATAATCAGAATCCTATTGTCTCTTTCTTCTCCTGTCATGATTGCCTCAGACACTCGGAATTTGTGTGTTTTTGTGTTTTCAAGATTGTTTTTTTTCCTTACTAAAAACTACTCCATTCCTCCATTTCAGTGTCACCACTTTGTGAACGGTAGATAATCCTTTAGGGACCATCAGTTCTGGTTACATCTACTCTCAAAGTGAAATTGCAGTACACCTGGCAGTGCTAGGATTTGAATTTCCAATGAGACTCAGATATAAAGGGTCAATGCATTGATACACCAGAGCATTCATGACATCTTTAAAACACCCAAGAAACTCTCTTCGTCTGGTGGCTCAGGACATGAAGCTGAGCTCAAGATATGACAATACCAGGCTATGGAGTTTCAGATTGGTGAGAGAGATATGGCTATACTGTAACCTAAAATCTGTTTGTGGGACAAAACCTTTGTCTTCAGGGAACATTAAGCAAAAAGAGCAGAGGAGAATAGCTGAGGAGGCACTCCACATAACTGGAACAATGTGGCAGTCTTTGACTGAGGTTAGAGCCAATTTTATCAGGCTTTATCATCCAGATTTGGGCCTTATATAAAAGCAGCTGGAATAATTTCACTGTCGTAAAATTTTGAATCTAGTTTCATTTTGTTTAGAGATAAAATAGCAATAAAGTGGAAAGAGATTCCATTGCCCACGTCCTGTGGAATCTCTTATTTCTGAGGAAAGGGGATCTGTGTCAATTAAGTTGAACTGCAAGCTATGTTGAGTTGATCATGAATACTGGAGAGGAGCAAGAATTTATTATGGATAGTGAAAGTTCCATATTTCTAAAATAGCACGTTGTACCCAAAAATCCTCTCATTGTGCCCAGTAATCTTGTTTCATTGTCCGTATAGAATAAAACACTGTTCTGCTTCGGAGAAGTGGTTATGACAGCACGAATTTTAAGTTTACACTTAAAAGGTTACACTGCAGTCTTATTATTTCATTAACTGCAAGGAAGTAATAGAACTACGAGTACTAAACTTAAACTGTGTGTCCAGTTGAAGCATGCTTAAGAACTTCACCCCTTAACGTTAATTTTTTAAATTATATGGTTGTATGCAGTGCTACAAATGTACATCTAGAAAAAAAGAAAGCCCTTGCCTTCACATTCTTACTTTGCCTTTATTTCTCCGAGCTTGTCTACACTTAAAAGGCTGCAGCAGAGCCAATGCAGCTGTGCTGCAGTAGCACTTCTGTGCTGCTCCCGTCAGTGTAGGTAGTCCACTTCCCTGAGAGGTGGAGGCTATGTCAACAGGAGAAGTCCTCCCTTCAACATAGCGCTGTCTACACCGGGAGTTAGGTTGGTATAACTGTGTTGTACACGGATTTTCCACACCCCTGAGTAATGTTTTATACCAACATAACTTACTAGTATAGATCAGTCCTCAATAAAAATGAGTGTGGTGATCTAAGCCTAGTTCTTAATAGCTTTTGGTCCACACCATATAGGCACTACATAGTTCACCACTATTGTAAGCTCACCGAACAGACACTCCTATAGGAATAATAGGAGTGGAGAGGTTGCAAATCAGATGCAAAGTGCAGCGCCAGAGGAGCTAAAACTGGAAGAACAGAGGCTGCTGCAGGCCAGGAGAGAGGTAAACTGGCAGGACCTGTGCAGCTCAGGACAGGAATAGCAGAGTGGGCTGCAGGTCATGAATGAAGTGCATTGTCAGAGCTCTGTATGTGGTGATTTACACAGCACCTGCCTGCGCTATAAAACTGTCTCTGCCTAGAGTATTAATTAGGTGAGGTAATATCTTTTATTGGACTAACTTTGTGAAGGAGAGGTGCTTTTGAGCTACACAGTGACTTAAAGAAGAGCTCTCTCTAACTCGAAAGCTTGTCTCTTTCACCGACAGACGTTGGACTAATAAAAAATAAATTACCTAACCCAGCTTATCTCCCTCATATCCTGGAAACAACATGGCTATAACTCTGTATTAACTTACTTTCATGAGCACTAAAATATATCCATATAAAATTATCCAGCATATAATACACTTAAGGACTTCTCTGTGGATTTTCAAGTGCGCAGGTAACAATGTAGAATACCTGTGCCCTGTTTTCTCTGATAGGGATGGACAAGTGAGCTTTGTCAGGTTGGCTGACTTCTTGAAAGAGCATGCTCTAAAGACAGAATTAAGAGTGAGGCACTGAGAAAAGAAAATATAAAGAGAGCACGTACTGGACAGATCAATTGCTGACAGCCCTCGTTTTATTCCTAATAATCTATCTCACCCGAAGAAAAACTTTTAGAGCACAACCTTGAATTATTTTACATCTATCATGTTTTGCAATCCTGGCACCATCTCTGATACAGATTTTTTTTCATACTCTCCATCTCCCAGGTAAATTAAATCCTATTGAAACAGCTGTCTGTTGCCACAGAGGGCATTGCTTCTGTGTGAAAGACAGCGGCTTTTCATAGGGTGGAAATTAGATAGGCTTCTCATGGGAGAAATATTTGTAAGTCAGAATGTCAGCTGGTTGAATGCAGCACCCTGACTCGCATGTGTTTTTCCAGGTTGGTCTTCACTATTGTCACTGAAAGAATGTGTCCTGAGTTTAAGTGAACACCAGTGAATGAAAGATGCACTAGGGTTTGGGGTTAAATATGCACTGTGGACTTCGCTGCTTAGGAGTGTCACATGTATTTGACTTAACTTTTCAAGAAATATTTCATCTGCTGCATTCCCTTTATCAACCAATTCTATAAAAAGCAGCCCCAAACCCCATACTACTTTTTGCTCATGATCCCTTTCTCCTTGTCCAATATTTTTGCTCTGATAGTCACCTACTGAAGTAAGAGTACAAGAAAGTAACTCAGCCAGAGGTTATGGGTCTATTACAGGAGTGGGTGAGTAGGGTTCTGTAGCCTGCCATGTGCAGGAGGTCAGACTAGACGATCATCGTGGTCCCTTGTGGCTTTGAAGTCCGAGTCTATAAAATAAGTGAAAAGAAGCACAGTGTTGTTGTTGAAGCACAGTGTCACATTCTTCTTCCCCCTTATCTTTGCTTTTCCTACAGCGCTTCATGCCTTTTCAAACACAATTCAGTCATTTAAGTACACCAGTTCGTACCTTTAGCACTTCAAGATGCTTATTCCCTGAACCCATTATATTTCTGGTATTTATAAACATTGCACAAAACTACATTAAAATACCATTATTAAGGTTGCAAAGTCTAGCACTCAAAAGTTCTGAAATGCTAGGATTAAAGTTGCCTGTGCAACCTTAATCTGGCCTCTGGTGCCTGTGCATTATGATAGTCTAACTACATGATCTCATACCATATTCTCTTTCCACAGGAGTTCTGCCTCACTCCATGCACAGGATGGATGTGCTCACTTAATGACCAGCAATTCAATATTTATTTATTTTCTCTTCAGAGTTCCATGTGTGGCCCCACACTACCATGCTGTTCTAATCCTGCTCTGAAGACTTAATTATTAATTTCCTTGTGGGATTTTCCATGGTACTCATCACTAGAAGTGTATCTGAGTGCTTCACAAATCATTTATTTTCACAGCATCAGTGGGAGATGGGGCTATTCCCGTTTCACAGATGGTGAATGGAGGCATGGAGAGATTAAGGTCAGAAGGATCCACTAATTCTGAGTGCCATGTTTGAGACACCTGGGGCTTGACTTTACAGCATACTTAGCATTATATAGCACTTTATATGTTCAAAGCACAGTTCCCATGGACTTCAGTTACAGCTGTGAGCGTTCAGCACTTCTGGAAATCAGACCCCAGAGTCTTAAATAAGGCACCCAGAAAATGAGGAACACCTATTTGTGACCACCTGTGAAAGTTTGGTTGAAGTGGTTTGCCTAGCAGCATGCACGAATTCTATGGCAGAGGCAGGGAATTCAGTTCTCCAGAGCAGAATTAAACTGCCTTAACTAGGAAACAGAGGAATGGTGAGACTTGGAAATCTTCATTCCCATTCTAGACTCTGGAGAGGGGCATGCTTTGGTGGGCATAGGCCAAATGAAATTAATAGGCAGCAGATTTAAAACAAAAGGAAGTATTTCTTCACACAACACACAGTCAGCCCATGGAACTACTTTTCATAGGATGTTGTGAAGGCCAAGACTATAACAGGATTCAAAGAAGAAAGGTCCATCAATGGCCATTAACCAGGGTGGGCAGGGATGGTGTCCCTAGCCTCTGTTTGCTAGAAGCTGGGAATGATTGACAGGTAATGGATCACTTGATGATTACTTGTTCTGTTCATTCCCTCTGGGGCACCTGGCATTGGCCACTGTTGGAAGACAGGATACTGGGGTAGATGGACCTTGGTCTGACCCAGGATGGCCGTTCTTATGTTCTTATCCGATCTCAGGCACTCCTCCCTACCTCTGCTTGGCTTGTTGTCTTAGTCTCTTTGCCTAGTCAGTATCAGTTCTCCTTCCATACCCTAGTTCATCAGATTTCTCTCTTCCCTTGGCTCCCAGTTCCTGTCTCCCTGACCCCTCCCTCCAAGGCTCCTCGTCCCATTCTATTCCCCCTGTCCAGCTCTTGGCCCTTCTGCCTTCAAATTGGGTAGTTTTCTCCTGCTGCCTGGCCCCAGCAGAAGTGACGTAGAGAGCATAGGAGAAACAGTATTCCTCTCTCAGTTTTGAGAGGACCTGGACCTGGCATGGCCTGCAGCAGCCCAGAGATACACTTGTAGGAAAAGTCCTACTCTGCACTGGGTTGAAGCATTCCCAGTGCAGACAGAATCTCTGGAAACTTTAGATGCAAAGCTCTAGCAAGTCTTCAGTTTTTCAAAGACTTATAACTTGTCCAAATATGGGCAGATTTTCAAAGAGATGACAAAACAAATCCCTGACAAAAAGGTCACCCGCTGCCAAATTTCAGTTCCTGCGCCAGAGCATGAGGGTGCTAAGGCTTTTATAGAAGAGATTAATATAACATTGGCAAAACAATGTGTCTTTCCCTAGCCTTGTTTGAATTTTTCCAAATTGTCCCCTCCCTCTGAGTCTGCACCAATTCTGAAGCAGACACCCAGCATGGAAAATGTCAGTCCAGCTGTTTCATCTGGCAAAGTTATATTGAAATGAAAATGGATCATATCATATGATTGGAAATGTCAGGTAATATTAAAGTAAGCAGTGCTACCAACACTTTCTATGTTTTTTTCACTTTCCCCCATATACATGTGGATCTTAGAAACTGCCATACCAATTCAGTCCACCTCGTTTGATATTCTGTGTCCAATAGCACCAGTACCAGATGCTTCAGAGCAAAAGGTAAAGTTCCCATAGGAAACAGTTGTCCAACAATTTGTTGGCAAGATTTCTTCAGAAATATAGAGAATAATTGGTTGGATTATTTCCCAAAAATTGTGTGTGAGAATTTATACATCTTACATTTTACCCCAGCTATGGTAACTGAAGGGTGATAGCATTCATATGGATGTCTACTCCTCTTTTGAAACCTAGAAGCTAATTACATGTTGTATGTGTACAGATATTTCCTTTTACTAATTACAAAATAGATTCTCAATTTATTGGCTGGTTTAAAAGGAGGAATAAATATAAGCTCTCATTTATTATATTCTGGGTCATTTATTATTCTGTGTACCTATACCACATCTTCTCAGACGGACGTCTTTAAAGGCTTCCAGCAAATATTGTTCTCTTTCTCAGGACCTGTTCTATTTCTGCTATATTCTTTTTTTGAGCTGGGATGACCATAACTGAACATAGAATTCAAGGTGTGAATGCACCATCATTTTGTAGAAAGGCATTGTAATATGTTCAGTATTTTATCTCCCTTTCTTAGTACAACCTAATGTCTCATTTGCATTTTTGAACATTCCTGTGGTTTGTACAGATGTTTTCACGGGTTTGTACAGAGGTTTTCATGTTTCTCTCTAAATATGCCCATATTTCTTTCTTAAGTTTCTAATTTAATTTAGATCCCAGCGATGTTTGAGGTCAGATTTGTGCCTATCCGTGTATGCTTCCTTGTATATGCCAACCTTGAGCGTCTTCTGCTGTTGTATTTTCCAAATACTCAGATTTGTTAGATCCTTCTGAAATTCCTCACCATATTCTCTAGACTTGATTAACCTAAACAATTGTCATCCACAAATTTAGCTTCATTGCTGTTAGTCCCTTGTTCCAGATCATTTAATAAATATATTAAACACCACCAGTCCTAGGGTGGATCCTTGAGCAATCTCTGTATTTTCCTGCATTCAGTATTCATATAGACACACAGCATTTTTTAAAACATTCCCAGAACATATATTTGTAGTCTGCATCATTGCACCTCAACATGTTTCTGACTTAAACATTTGACATAATCATTTATAAATTTCAGGCTGTAGTTTTTATTGAAGTAATTTCTATTTTGAATTTCTGTTGTCTCCATCAAAATGAATCCATGCAGACCTTGGGTATATTTTACATTATTTCTTAAACTGCAGCGTGGCTACACTGGTTACGGAGTACGGCGGGAGGATTTTTTTACTGAGGAAAATCAGATTGAATAATGGGAACTCTTTTTGGTCAGGCTAAAATGGATTCATGTGGGATATTTTTTTAAGCAAGCACCTTGGCTCTAGGAACCTTTACGATTTGCCCAGTCTATTTTGATTTCATACGCTCAAATGATGTAAAACCTGTAAATCCATTGGCCTAAATCATAACCTTCTTGAGTTTACATGTGGAGACGTATTCCATGTGCAGGTCTCCCTTCCTTCATGTGCTGGGAAGGAGAGGGGAGTCCATGTACTTCTACAGCATTGCCATCTCAACCGCAGCAGAGAACTCTTTACCTGGTCTACAGCCCATACAAGGAAGGCAGTGAGGTTGGCATGTAGTTGGGAAGGAAGAGGTATTTTGAGCAGGGTATTATGCATCTTTCCTCTGGAATTGCAGAACATAGCCAGAAAAGTTGATACAGTGCTCCTTGCTTCTTGCCCCAGAGCCACTGCTGCTGGAGGCAGGAAATCTCTGGGAGTGTGGCTACAGTACCAGAACCACGGTAGGTATACAAGGCCTCTGTATGGGTAGCCCAGGTACCCAGTGAGTTTCCCCACCAGTTTTGGGTAACTTTTCCATGAGGTATCAAGAAAAGCCCCAATCAGGACAGTAAGAAGAAATCCTTGCAGTGATTTCCTAATAAAACTTCTCTAATGGCAAGACTCATGGAAGGAACAATATGGCCCACCATCGGCAAGTTTTTTTTATCTATATTGACCAATATAATAGGATAATGGGACACTTAATTTATAAGATGTCCCATATATATGCCAGTCCAGTCTTTTTGTTAGTTTGAAAAGCTACAGATTATCTAGAATGCTGAATGGTCCGGTTATCACTTTTAGAAAAAAATGAAATGCTTTTCTTTAGTTGTCTCCCAGGATGGATTTTTGTTTGGAAAGTCTCTTGAAATAACTAACCTGAGACTATTGAAGTGTGGTTAGATATTTTTAAATCTTGTCGCTATAGACCACCTTTTCTATGGAATGACTTTCTAATTTCATAATGCACTTGTAAAAATCCTCTCTTACTTTACTTAACCTCTTCAGTAGAGCTAAGATCGAACAGGAAAACATATCAAATTAATTAGAAGTATGAAGAGCCCTGTAACAGGGTCAGCTGCTTCTGGGGCACCGCTGCATGGAAAGAGGTCACTCTGCAGCACCCTGTCTCTGTTTTCCCTCTCTTCACAGCCTTGTAAGACTTGCACATCTCCAGACCAAAGATAGCTAGTTTATTTAGTCCTTACACAGTTTGGCCTTCCAGATCCCAACCTCAGTCTCTCTCTTTTTCCCCCATCTAAATAGGGAGTCCCCAGCACTCCTTCCCAGAAGTGGGTCCCGATTCAGTCACCACTCCCAGACTTTCCTGGCTGGAGCTCAGCTTTCGGGCTCTGACTTCCAAACTCCTCTGCTGTTAAGGTCCTCTTCCTCCTGTCTTAGCAGGCTACTCCCAGTCCTAGCTTCCTAGAGCAACTCTCCTGGTCTTAGGGTCTTTCCTGCAAGAGCTTTTCCTCAGTCTCTGCTTCACCTTCCTAAACTTCCCTCTCTCTGCAGCTTCATGCTGCTCTTGTAATAGAAAGCATCTGATTACTCTCAGGAGTAACTCCTTATTAGTCAAGGTTGGCTGGCCCCAGGCCTTCCAGTCCTTTGGGACAACACAGCATGTTGCAAACCTCATTTACACTGCTGAAAATGCCTTCTATAAAATGGTTTAATTTGGCACAGTTGTGTCACCAGGGCAGATAGGTTTTTTTTTTTTTTTATCGATTTAGCAAAGTTATATCCTTTCTCCAGCCTAGGTTTTTAAAATCAGCTTAGCAAAACTATATTCTCTCTACACAAATGTTACAACTGCCATTTGAAAATTAGTTGCAGCCAACAGTTTCAGTGGTATAGACAGAGACAATATGTGTCATCTACGAAGCACACTTGTGTCTGCTTAAGAAAACCCTAGATTTCCAGCCAACTGGGGCACTTTCTTTTACTCTGCTTCCTTCCAGTCTGTTGGAGCTGTTGAGTTTCTCACAGAATGTAAATCTCCTTTAAAACAAAGGAGATACACCAGTATTTTATAGCTTCTTAGGCCTTGTCTAAACTGCCATGGCATGTAGGGTACGTGTAGCTACACGCTGCTGTGAAAGGCTGTGGTCAGGGGGAAGCAGTGGAGAAAGGCAGCCTGATGCTACACCTCTAAAAATAGCAATGTGAAGGAGGGAGGAATGAAGAGTGCCATATTGGGTATACACCAGAACCTTAGGTGTATCTTTACTCTGCTCACCTAAGCAGTGCCTCACCATCTACACAACTGTTTATACCCATCCTAGGGACACATACAGTGCAGGTACTCTGCCATTTCAACTGAAATGTTATTGGACTGGAGTCAGATGAAAATTTTCAAAACAATGACCAGATTTTGGATTACAGTAGAAGTTCATTTTTATGAACACCTCAGGAATGGAGGTTGTTCGTAACGCTGAAATATTCGTAATGCTGAACAAAACGTTATGGTGGTTCTTTCAAAAGTTGATTGAATATTGACTTGATACAGCTCTGAAACTTGACTATGTGGAAGAAAAATGCTGCTTTCTCTTTATTTTTTTAGTAGTTTACGTTTAACTCAGTACTGTCCTGTATTTGCTTTTCTTTCGGGGGAGGAGGGAAGGGTGTCTGCTGCTGACTGATTGCATACTTTTCCAGTTCCAGATGAAGTGTGAGGTTGACTGGTCGGTTCATAACTCTGAGGCTCTGCTGTATGTGAATGGTCACTAAGGGGAGTCAGCTGTCAAATTAGTTGCTAGTGGAGTAAAGGTAAAGAAATTAAACAGGTTACCCTGTAACCTGAGGATAAAATTTAGGTTAGCTGACTCCATAATCGGAGTTAAAAGGATTACTTAGGGCTCATAGTCAAGTGGAAAATCTAAGAATTTAGAACAAGCAGTTCAGATTGACCATAGGGATCTATATGTACTTCATTAATTATTGTAGTATGCAAATACAGCCTTTAATGTATTTATCCTCACAACATCACTGTGAGAAGTACTGTTGTCCCTGTTTTACAAATGAGGCACAGAGAGATCAAGTGACCTGCCCAAGGTCACACAGGAAGCCGTTAATGTAGCAAGGACTTGAACCTAGGTCTTCCATGTTGTAAGCCATTACCCGAATAGTCTTTTTCTGTTCTAGCTGCCTACTGCCTGATCCATCCACCATTAATTATTCCTCTTGTTTGCAGAGGAACCAGAGACCAAGGATTGCATGAAAGAGTGAGCTGACCTCTTGCCTTGAGATGTACCCCTTTTAGTTCAGCACAACGGTACAAAGTCAGAGGGGATGGGCAGGATGCAGGGAAAGTTTTGCACAAATTCTGCCTATCTTGTATGCCTTGTGTGGATAAGCAGAGACTTCAATTTCTAATGCCAGAAATTCAGCATATTTCATGAGCATTAAAAATGCACTTAAGAAAAGAAAATAACCTGTTCCTTTTGTGTCCATTTATGTCTGATGCATTAAAGTGTTCCACAGATACATATGTACTTAAACTCCATTTAGATTTTTCAGTTTTTCAAACTAATATAATCCTAGATATTAGAGGTGACAAAGACACAGCCAGCCCTCTAGTTCCCTCAGCTCCTGTAGTGTACAAGATTGTCCTGACTGAATACTTACAAGTGCTTTATCTAACTTACTTTTGAATATTCCAGGGATGCTGCTGCTTCTGCTGCTCTAGAGAGCATTCTACATTCTTATTCCTCTAACTGCAGAAAAATTTTCCTGATACCTTGTCAAAATTCTCCCTTGAACAATTTCCTACTGTTACCTCTCTCCTTGACACCTTGAACAATGTACTTTACTCTCCTCTCCCTGTACACTCTGGAAGTATATGTAGACCCTTATCCTGTCATTTCTTAGTCCCTTTTTCTCTCCAAACTGTATATATTTAATTTTCAGTCTCTTTCAATGTCAGTTCCTTCATGGCCTTTCTATTAGTTGGAGCTGCCTCTTTTCCCCTTTGCTGCATCTGTTCTTCACCTTTTTCTTTGAAGTCACCCCATGGTGTTTATGATGGTGGCAGAACTAATGTATACTAAGCCAGCAAGTGAACTAGTGGAACACTTTAGTAGGCTACCTGCCTGATTTTTTTCCCCAAGGGGACTAACCAAGTAACATGATTGCCAGCTATCTAGGTCCCAGGGCTCTCTCTTTCATACATTGATGAAATCTATACATGTGCTGTTAAAGATTACGCAAACAAAAAACAACAAAAAAGTTTCCATCATGGTAGCCAAATATGGCCATGCAGGTGACTGAATGGAAAACCAAGCTCTGTCTCTTGTTCCTTGGGCCTGCATGGGATGGGAATGCTAGAGAGACAGATTTCTCAGATCTAGAAGTGTCTCTAGGAAGGAAGTCCTGGTCTGAGTTCCAGATTGGGATCTAGCAATTTGTGTTTTAATCCAGTTTCTGAGTGATTCTCCCATCAGCATAGGTAATCCACCTCCGCACGAGGTGGTGGCTAGGTTAATGGAAGAATTCTTCAATCAACATAGTGCTGTCTACAAGGGGACTTAAGTCTATTTAACTGTGCTGCTCAGGAATGTGGATTTTTCACACCCCTGACTGATGTATTTAAATGTACCTAATTTTCTAATGCAGACCAAGCCTTCTTCCCTGGTTATTGATCAGGCCATTAGGAGCCCATGCCAACCGCTCTTGTGAGAAGGGTGAATTTCTACCTCACTGTCTATTTGTGATACAAAGTGATATAATAAAATGAACATTTCTCCATGCTCTCAGAGGGAGACAGGAGAAACTGGATATGGAATGGTTCCACTGATCTGGGGATTCTGTCAGGCACTATAGTGGTGGAAAGAGGAGAGGGAGAGAACCATCAGCTTCTCTCGAAGGCTCATGATGTAGATTGGGGTAGACAACCTGTGACACGCATGCCGAAGGCGGCACACTAGCTGATTTTCCGTGGCACTCACACTGCCCTGGTCCTGGCCACTGGTTCGGGAGCTCTGCATTTTAATTTAATTTTAAATGAAGCTTCTTAAACGTTATAAAAACTTTATTTACTTTATATACAACAATAGTTTAGTTCTATATTATAGACTTATAGAAAGAGACCTTCTAAAATCATTAAAATGTATTGCTGGCACACGAAACCTTAAATTAGAGTGAATAAATGAGGACTTGTACACCACTTCTGAAAAGTTGCTGACCCCTGGTCGAGATAGACAGCTCTAGTGAGTGATTCACGGAAGCAAGCTGATGATGCTGAGTTGGATTGGGCTGGTGAGGGGAATGACTGGGAAATAAACAGAATTCCTTGTGTTGTCACTATTTAACATAATTCTCAGATGCTTCCCGTAGAAGCATTCTGATTTAAATTGTTGTTGGTATCCAATTCCCATTTAGATAACCCAGGGGGGATGATCAGCTTTCGTTTGCTAATTGGAGCACCAGTGTACATTGCAAGTTGTCCTTGCAGTGTACATAAAGGCTGCAGGAAGATCACACTGACAGGTACTGCATTTGTGAACTTAAAATAAAATCAGCAAATGAGTGACACTTTCTTGAAGTCATGCCCACCATGATCGCTTAAGTTGACCATTTCAGCACCACTTGATTGCATCTCTGTGTTTGCAATTTTTTACTAAGTTGAAGGGAGGCCTAATGGATAGGGTTGAATACCTCTGACATAGAAGGATAAGTTTTAAAAGGCACTTCTAAAACAATCTAGTTAAAAATAAGTTAAGTTTGCTGGATAGTGAGAAGCCTTTAAAATCCAGGGATGCATCTGGAGGAGATATGTTCAATGCTTGTTTTTCTCTTATTAAACATAGAGTGGCACTTACAATTGCTTCTCTTTAGCATTTTGCATGTCATAAAAGGGGGAGAAAGGCCTCTATATAGGCTTTGCTGTAACTAGGAGCAAGGCAACATGAGCTCACACAGCATTACAAAGATTATTGTGTATTCAGCAATAATGAGCAACTTCATTTTCTTGAAGTGGTCACCTTGAGAAGAGAGTTAGTGTCAGAAGCCAGCAATTCTGCTTGGGGACTTGCCCAAGCTCTCCTTCTCCTGGATGCAATTGTGTTAATCAGGACCACTTTTACTAGATTTTAGAACAAAAGAACGGCCCTATTGGGTCAGACCAAAGGTCCATCTAGCCCAATATTCTGTCTTCCAGCAGTGGCCAGTGCCAGGTGCCCCAGAGGGAATTAACGGAACAGATAATCATTAAGTTATCCATCGCCTGTCACTCATTTCTAGCTTCTGGCAAACCAAGGCTAGGGATACCGTTCCTGCTCATCCTGGCTAATAGCCATTGATGGACCTATCCTCCATGAATTTATCTAGTTCTTCTTTTTATCTGTTATGGTCTTGGCATTCACAACATCCTCTGGCAAGGAGTTCCACAGTTTGACTGTGCATTGTGCGAAGAAATACTTCCTTTTATTTGTTTGAAACCTGCTGCCTATTCATTTTATTTGGTGACCCCTAGTTCTTGTGTTATGAGAAGTCTTAAACAACACTTCTTTATCTACTTTCTCTACACCAGTCATGATTTTGTAGTCCTCAATCATATCTCCCTTTAATTGCCTCTTTTCCAAGCTGAAAAGTCTCAGTCTAATTAATCTCTGCTCATACGGAAGCCATTCCGTACCCCTAATAATTTTTGTTGTCCTTTTCTGTACCTTTTCCAATTACAGTATATATTTTTTGAGATCAGATAACCACATTTGCACACAGTATTCAAGATGTGGGCATAGCATAGATTTGTATACAGGCAACATGATATTTTCTGTACTATTATCTATCTTAAATATTAATTATTAACCTTTCTTAATTATTCTCAACATTGTTCACTTTGTTGACCCTGCTACACATTGAGTGGATGTTTTTGGAGTACACAATAACTCCAAGATCTCTTTCTTGAGTGGCAACAGCTAATTTAGACCTCATCATTTTATATGTATACTTGGGATTATGCTTTCCGATGTGCACTACTTTGCATTTATCAACATTAAATATTATCTGCCATTTTGTTGCCCATTCACCCAGCTTTGAGAGATATTTCTGTAGCTCTTTGCAGTCTGTCTGGGTCTTAACTATCTTAACTAATTTGGTATCATCTGCAAATTTTGCCACCTCACTGTTTACCCCTTTTTCCAGATCATTTACGAGTATGTTGAATAGTACTGGTCCCAAAACAGATCCCTGGGGGACAGCACTATTTAATTCTCTCCGTTCTGAAAACTGACCATTTATACCTACCCTTTGTTTCCTATCTTTTAACCACTTATCAATACATGAGAGCACCTTCCCTTTTATTCGGTGGCAGCTTACTTAATGTAAGAACCTTTGGTGAAGGACCCTCTCAAAGGCTTTCTGAAAATCTAAGTACACTTTATTCACTGGATCCGCTTGGTCTACATGCTTGTTGACCCCCTCAAGGAATTCTAGTAGATGGTGAGGCATGATTTCCCTTATTCCCAAAAGTGAGTTAGGCACCAAAGCCTCTATAGCAGGGTCAAGACTCACTGGTGTGGTGCCTCCTGCTGGTTGTCTGGGAATTAGCTCTCCAGTTTCAGAGCGCCCTCTGCAGGCCGCTGTCTTGCCGTTTGCTGGCCCCCTTGTCCCTCCCAGACCCCAGTGCCCTTTTTCCTGGGGGGCTGCACTCTGGCAATAACCCCACATTCTGCCTCTGGGTCTCCCTTCCCTGGGGAACTCCCAACCCTCTAATCCTCACCTTGCCTCAGTCTAGGGCTACTGCCAGTCATCATCAAGCCCCCGCACCCTGGGGCAGACTGCACTGTAAAGGCAGTCGTCATAGGCAAGAGGGGTTTTGGACCTGTTGCCTTTGCCTAGATCTAGTACTCTCCGTAGGCTCCCCTTCAGGCCTGCAGCCTGGGGAGTTGCTAGGCTGGAGCTCCTCAGCTCCCTTGCCTATTTCCCCCAGCGCTGTTCCACCTCAGGTACCCTGTCCCACAGGCAACTAGGCCCTGCTCCCTCCCAGCCTGTAGAGAGACTGCCTAGCTCCTGCCTCTCAGCCTTTTTATCAGGGCCAGTTGTGGCCTGATTGGGCTGGCTAGGCCACGGCTGTGGGTGCTACTCTAATAAGACTGGATTTTGCTGCTTTCCCCAGCTGCAGCCCTCTCCAGAGCTGCTTTAATCCCTTCAAGACCAGAGCGGAGCTCACTGCCCCACTACAGCCCCATTGAAAGTCAATGAAAGTTAGGTGCATAGCCTGTTTTGGCACTTTTGTAAATCCCACTCAGCACCTATCTGTATCTTCAGGTGCTTAAATACCTTTATAAATCTAACTCATAGCTCATCTCAGATTAAAATTGTAGAAGGAGATTCGTCTCCTATGAAATCCCTTACTTCAGTGTTCATACTACAGCTGTTAATATAGATTTCTTTTTAAATTTTGGTTTATTTTCTCCTTTTGGGTGTGCTCTGTTCTGGGATTTATCATCAAATGGATGCAACTGTGACAGGGCATTTTCTTTCTCTTTGCTGTGGAACTGTGACAGATAGGGGCTTTGAACTTGTACACCAGCTACACACACTGGTAAATTATGACATTTCATTAGTTCTGTTTGTCTGCTCTCTCATCCTGTTAGGGAGAGGGAACAGAAAGCAAGAGGACAAGGTGATTGGTTTTAAAGAAGATGAGGGTGAGAGAAGAAGACTATGTAATCTCAATATTAGTAAGAAAAATGACACATTGCAGAATTAAAAGCAAAAGGTTTGTAGCAGAGCATAATTACAGAGAGATTAGACCCGTGTCTGAAACTTTCTGAAGAAGGAAGAATTTCAGCACCTGTCCGTCTGAGCTAGGGTGGAAAGAAGGCTGAAACGGGTGTGCTTAGCTTTTACATTGGAGGCACAGTCAGGTTTGCAGACCTTGGTAAGGAAGCTGTACAACAGAGAGAGACACTCAGACCATAACCTTTTAACTTTTGCTGGCGTAACTATGTCGGAAAGGGATGTGATGAGGTATGATTTGCCACTGACATAGTGGCGCCAGCAAAAGCCCCTAGTGTAGACCTAATTGTACTAGTAAAACTGCGCCTTTATAGCATGTTTTGTTCCGGGGTGAAATGAAATAAGCTATACTGGCAAAAGTACATTTTTGCCATTATAAGCTGCATCCACACTAGAGGCAGAATGGATATGTCTTCGATCTTAACCTCTTTGCTCAATTCAAGCATGTTGTGGTAACTTTCAGTGGCCAATAATGGCAATTGATTCTATAGAGAAGAAATACATTCAGAGAGCAGCTTCCTAGTGAAACACTGACTATTAATGTGTGTTACTCACTTCTCTTGTAGTGATGAAAATGTTTGCTATGGGTCTTACAGAAATTGTGGTTCTTGTGGCCTGCTAGATGGTGGCTGTGGTAACAGTGAAATTTCTCATCACTCTGTAATGATGTAGGATATATATATAGGTATACTGCATCTCATACTCTCCACCACCCAGTTTTCCTGACTTCCCGACCCAGCCAGAATTAAAACAAATGGTTGCCTCTCTTGCTAGTTACCCATGCTGCTTCCAGGCTCTGGGACTTAAGTGAAACTAATGGCAAAGCCAAAGCCTGTCAGAGGAGCTAAACAATGAGTGATATAAACTGTTTCAAAAGAAAATAAAGACAAAAAGAGAAGGATTAGCCTTATATGCAGCTCAGGGTTGGGAAGTTTGAGAGAATGCCTCAAAAGAACTATGGGTGGTGTGGGGGTTTGTAACTGGGCGGCTGCCCCACTGCTGGAGAACAGGGATTAAAACAACCAAGATAGGCTGTTTGAAGTAGCAGTCACAGCTGTGGTCAGCTCAATTAGGACCCAGCTGGTCTTGATAGGAGGGCTGTTGGCCAGGAGCTGGGAGAGAGAAGGGTACCTGAGGTAGAGCCCTGCTAGGAAAAGGCAAGAGGAGCTGGGGAGCTCCAGGCCGCAGGCCTTGTGCAAGGCCTAAAGAAGGCACTGGGGCTGCAGAGGCACAGTTTGGGGTTAGGCAGAGGCAGCTGGTCCAAACCTCCTTTACAGTGGTTTACAGACTGCAGTCTACCCCAGTGAACGGGGGCTAGATGATGACTGGCAGTAGCCACTGAGGCAAGGTGGGCTTAGAGGGTTGGGGGTTCCCCTGGGAAGGGAGACCCAGCATGGGGATACTGCAGTGGGCAGAACCCCAAGATAAAGGGGCACTGGGGTCTGGGAGGGATACGGGGACCTGAGGCAGGGAAGACACCAGCCAGCAGAGGGTGCTCCAAAGCTGGTGAAGAGCTGATTCCCAAAATGACCAGCAGGAGGCACCTCACTAGTGAGTCTTCCTTTCCCTACACTGGAGGTTGGGAAATCCCAATTGCTGGAGGTTCTTAAGGACAGGTAAGATACACACCTGTAAGGGATGGGCCTGCCTCAGCATGGCAGGGTGGAACAGATGACCTCTTCAGGTCCCTTCCAGTCCTCCAACTTTTTGTGTGTTTATGCACTTTTTTGAATTGGGCCTTAGTGCACATGTTATGCTAAGGAATGGCTGAAGGCAACTTCTTACACTTCCACTGAACTTCCTCAAAAAAATAAAGCATAGGAAACATTGAGCTTATTTCAGTCAAATAAAATTAAAAGCATTATATACCAAACTTATGGGGAAACCAGATAGTTTCTCCCAGCCCTCTTCCTCTCCACATCTTCCTCCTAGGTGGATTTATAGCTTTAATATTGCATCATTTCCCAATTGTGCCACCATTCTATTTTCCCCTTTCCTGAAGATGTTTTGAAATTAAAACATAAATTGTATTTTTTTAATAAATTTGGTAATGTTATATTATAGATCAATATTTTCATAGCATCTGTGGTCCAGTATAAACTTTCAACAAGAAAATCTGCTTGGAATGTTACATCTTTGGAGTGGACGCTTTCTCTTTCAGTATACTGAACACTATCCTCAACAAGTTGAAGAGAATTCTTGAGCTGGGAGGGCAACTTTAATTCATTTTTTGTTTGTTTTGGTTCCCTCAAACACAATCAGAGAAAGGGAGTGAGTGAGTGGCATGGTGAGAATAACTTTCCCATTCTCCCCTTCCTCCCTGTCCCCACGTATCCCAGTTGTCAGTTATCTGAGTCTGTGGTCTGTTTGGCAAGCATTGAAACATACATCATCTGCTAGATTGTAAACTGACTATGCTCAGCTATGGAATGGTGAATTGGAATATTAAAGAGGAACTTGCATAGTGCTTTGGAATGGGGTGAAATAAAACATTTGCAGAACAGGAAAATAGTCTGTTTTCTATATGTATCTATATCCCAATTACTTTGCTACTACGCTTAAATGAGAGAGCCTAAAACCCTTCTAGTGAAGCAGCTGATGCATGCACATACCTTGATGGTCTAATATCCAAACATCTGAATAGAATATACTTGATGTGCTGCTGAATACAACTACTGATTTTCTGTAGAATATTAATTGAGGACAACAGCATAACGACACAGTGGAGGCCTAACAAAAGGGGTTAAATAATTTCAGCTCTTAATATTTTGTCAGCCTGCCTTCTTTAAGTGCATTAGTCAAGAAACAGTTTAGAAGTGATTCACTATAAGCGACCGTTGGCAAGAAATGGATTTTGTGGTTTCATTCAGGTAAGCATTTTCATCACGAATAACAAGCCTCTTAGGACCATCACAGGCTAGAGGTCATGTTTCCCAAGTATGAAGCTGTGAAAGATGAGGGCCCATGAATGGTGCTTGCTTTGTTAGTCATTAGAAAGCAGGTGTTCCAAAAGATCCTCCTCCTGTAGAGAAACTGTTAGTCACCTAAATGTATCTGTATTGAGGTGACCCAGAAAACTTTGAGATGGGGAATTCAATGTACTTTGAAGACTTGTTCTAACTTTCAAGGTTGTTAAGCTGTGTCAAGGACTGAAGACACATGACTTTTCACATGTAGGATGAGAGTTAACTCCAAATGGGTATAGAGCGTTTATGAAATCCTCTCTAGGGTGAAAAGCACTGGGTGCTCTAGTAGATTGGTTCTTGTTACAACGGTTCCCATTGTGCTGTTTCATGTATCTGGATTTAGTGCCAAGGTCCTTCTGGGTTTTCACACTACATAAATTTGCAGACTATTCAGTGAAGCAAAAGGTGTCTCTGATTAAACTCTTTTCAGAAAATGTTCTTTATGGAGCTATTCTCCAATTTCTCTTTTGATTTAAAATCAATATAAGTTTACGATCCTAAACCTCTTTTATAAGAGAGATTAATTGGTGGCCAACTATTGAGAGAGAAGAACATCACATAAAATCAGATTTCTAAAGTAGGGCCAGTAGGTTGTCATCCTAACATTTGTATTCCTGTTATATCTTAACATGCCTTTTGTCTTCTGCCACCCCTTGCCTCCCATCATACTGCTCCTAATTAGAGAAAGAAATGAGCTAGATGACTCCCAATGTCCTAGCAGATCAGGTATATGTTTGTATTTGAAAGATCTACTGAAATAGTTTGTAATTTCAGAAAAGAGAACTCCCCTCCATTCTTCCTGCAACTTTTAGCAGAGTGATCTAGTGCTTTAAAGTAGGGAATAAGAACTGGCATTCCTTAATTCTGTTCCTGTTTCTGCCATGGACTTTCTGTATGATCTTGGTCAAGTATATGTGCCCCTTAAGATATGTACACTTACTGTCTTATGTAAGAAGTTCTAGGTTTGTTGGTCAGATCCTAAGCAGGGGACAGTATTCAAGAAGGAGGATCTACAGAAAATACTCACCTTTCAAGTCAATCAGCTACACCCAAGTAATTACCGATTAGAGTCATGGCTAAAAGTCATATCCAAAACTGCAAACAGACTTTGAGAGTTAAATGATTTAATTTTTTCCTTATTATTTCATCAAAAATTGACATATAGATACTCTTAATTTTTCATGACCTTTCATTTTTTAATTTGATCTACTAAATGCATTTTAAATCTAAACTAGGTTTTTGCTCCTGTGTAAGACCTTTTTTCTGTTTGAATATCTTAACATATTTAACATAAGCAGAAAATTGTATAGAAATTACTTTAACATCTATTCTCTATTACTTTTTACTGCCAACCTCATCATTCAAATGCACACAATACCTGTTCAGCTGATATAACTGAATTATGTTCAATTTGCGTAACTCGGTTATTAAAGACCAGTTTTTAAAGAGTTCATTTCTATGCCCTATCCAGTTCTGCTGTTGGCTTAAAGGGATGATTGTATGAAAAGCACACTTTTAAGAAGGCAGATTTTAAAAAATTACTTCAGGTATCTCTTACTCCCCTCCCTGCTCCTTCTGGGATCCTTGTCCTAACTTTTAATTGATTTAATAAAATGCCTCTGGATGGTTCATCTTCTCCTGGAGTGTCCCTTATGCCCGCTCTCCATGTCTCCATCATCACATGGAGTACTATGTGCAGTTATGCAGATGTGCACGCCCTTAAACTCTACACTGCAATTAAAAACCTGCAGCTGGCCAGTGCCAGCAGGGTTGGGCTTATAGGGCTGTTTAATTGCAGTGTAGATGCTCGGGCTTAGGCTGGAGTCCAGGCTCTAGAACCCTGCGATATCGGAGTGTCCCAGAGCTCGAGCCAGAACATCTACATCACAGTTAAATGGCTCCTTAGACTGAGCCTCACCAACCCGAATCATCTCATTGCCCACTCTTGCCTTTGGGTATGGCTACATTGCAAACGTTTTGGCCTGAGGGCCACACTGGGATTCAAAATTGTGTGGAGGGCCAGGTAGGGAAGGGTGTGCCGCCCCAAACAGCCTGGCCCCACCCCAATCCAACCCCCACCCACTTCCCGCCCCCTGACTGCCCCCTCAGAGCCCCCGACCCATCCAACCCCCCCCCCCACACTCCTTGTCCCTGATCACCCTCTGGGGAGACCCCCCCCCAACAGCCCCCTCCCAGGACCTCACCCCATGCTTAAGCCCCCCTGCTCCTTGTCCCCTGATCGCCCCTTCTGGAGATCCTGCACTCTAACTCCCCCCCCCACAAGGGTCCTACCCCCTATCTAAGCCCCCCTGCTCTTTGTTCCCTAACTGCCCCCTCCCAAAACTCACCCACCCTAACCACCACTCCCAGGGACCCCAGCCCCCATCTAAGCCTCCTGTACTTTGTTCCCTGACTGCCCCCTCCCGAGATCCCCCCACACCCTAACCACCACCCAAGCCCCCCTCCTTCCTGCCCCCTTTCTTACTTACCTTGTTCAGCTGGGCGTGGGGCCCCGCGGCTCGCTGCAGCTCAGCCCGGCTCCGGGGTGGGGAGTGTGGGGCCCTGCGGCTCCCCGCAGCTCAGCCCAGCACTGTGGGTGGAGAGACGAGGGCCACTGGCACCGCCCCGCCCCCCGCCAAGCTTGCAGACTGGATAAAAATGGCCAGCGGGCCACATGGTCTCATTTTCCTTCCCCTTTTCTACAAAACCAATTATCTAATTTCAGGAATATCAGGTCTCATGTCTCATCAGGTCTCATGTCTCTCCACTGTTAAGAGTGAGAATGGACAATTAGCTGTACTGTGTACATAGCCTTACGTCAGGATAAGTTATGTTGCTCCAGAGGGGTGAATAACCGACCTAAGCATTGGTCGGCAGGAGAGTTTCTCCCACCGAAATGACTACCGCCACTCTCGGGGGCTGGAATAATTAAGTCAAAGGGAGAGCGCTCTCCCAGCAGCTTAGAGCATTTGCATTGGCAATGCTACAGGGGCGCAGCTGCGTCGCTATAAGCTCTGTAGTGTAGGCATAGCCTGAAGAACAGCATAGAGATAAGATATAGAAATTGAAAGCCAGAAGCCAAAATTAGTGCTTTGCTGCATAACACTGTACATTGAAATCAGTTAACATAAAGTAAGAGCCAGACTCTGCGAAGAGGGATTAGAAGCTATGAAAGTGAGATAAGATCCTGAAAGGTTGAGAATGAAGAGAACAGTAAGAAATGGTGTTAATATTAACTGCTAACTCCCACAGTGTCACTTCATTCCCATAAATCAGTTTTGACACACACTTAGGCTTTCTCTACATATGATACATGCACTGTGCTATGAACCACATGGTCCCCTGAGCACATTTATAAAACACATCATCCCCGCCTTGTAGTGCTCCACATGGCTTTAGATGTGTATTCAGTACTGTTTGGATTAGATTTACATTCACTAGGGTTAAGTACTGGTTAGTGCAGACTGACATGATTGATCATTCTCTCATTACTGTCCCAGTGTGTCCTGGTGGCCTTTCAAAAGTCTCCCAGAATGCACTGCTTCTGGAACTTGTGTTGGGAACTGGGAATAAGTCTTACAACTGAAAGTTCTCATGAGCACTAGCTTGGACTTCGGGCAAACCCCAGTGGTTCACATAAATTAGTGAGGCTAGAGTGGATGCAAGGAACCATTTTGTGCCTGAAATGGTGAAATCACATGGGTTCAACTAGGAGCATAGTAAGGACACATCCTTCTGGGCCCTACCCTGCAGTCCCTGGTCAGGCAAAGCTCCCATTTGAGCCAGTAAGAATTTTTTTTAAAGATCATCTGGTTCAATACCTCTAATGAACTATAATAGTGACAAAACTGGTCTAAACTGAAAATTGCTGCTGTTACTCCCACTGTTGATGTTTCCTGGATATTACTTCATATAATGATATTCCTGAAATTAGATAATTGGTTTTGTAGAAAAGGGGGAGGAAAATACTTGGCCCCACTTAGCATTAACATCAGGGATCTTTCTTGGTCTGATTACAATGAATTTGTTCTTGATTCAGGTTTGATCTTGAACCCCAGGGCCAAGTACACTAGCCCTGTCGGGGAGAAGACGTCAATAATTCAGATCATATTATTCTGCACGATGCTGACAATTCAATCAGCAACACAGTTGCCTACGTTTCAGAAACATTTAAAATTCCTCGTTCTGTAGGAAGTTAATTTGAAAGAGCAGCTGAATGCCTCCTGGAAAATGTTGAAGTGTTTCTATTTAGCACCCATTCTGCTTGCTTGCTCTATTGTATATTTTCTGCATTTCTCTAACCTTGTTCTTGATGACAAAAGACATTTGCGTGAGAACAGGATCTTTGTTTCTTAAGTGCTCATCTGTTCCTGCTGTTTATTTCCCACATAAAGTCATAATCCTCTGCTTGTGGCATCACTATTGGTTGCAGTGGAAACTATTATGTTGTCACAAACAGAGGACTATGGCTTCAGGTGGGGGGATAAGCAGCAGGAACAGATGAACTCTTAAAAACAAAAATGCTGTTTCATGTAAATGTCCCTAGTAATAAAGAACAAGGGGAGGGGAAATGCAATGCGGGAGGGAAACAGAAAATCGGTCTGAGCAGACTTACTTCTGAAAAGTGGGGCTCATGGTTTTCTTTCAGGCAGGAGCAGCTACTTTAAATTTGGGACATGTCTATGCAGAAGAATTTATTTTGAAATCAATTCTTTCTTGACCTGAACAAACAAATATTCTCACTCAAATGTGGGAGAGATTGCATGTTCAGGATTTTTTATCCTTATGTCAAGCTTTTTGTTTTATTCCTGTGCAAATAAATTTGTTCTAAAGAATTGTTAATATTAAGGAAGTGCCCCCTTTTGAATGCTGATAGGTTTATTGAGAGCCTGTCTCCCACCAATTCAGCATGGAACACCTGCACAGGGTAAAGTAGGAGGACCATGCTTGGAAGCACATCTATATCAGACCACTGAGCCAACCTGCCAAATGCCCTCCTCCCACAGGCTACTTCTATTTAAAACCATAAGCAGCAAGCTGATATTTATCTTCAGAACATTCCATTTTAGGATATTTAAATACCCAGTAGAAATCTCAGCTTCTACCTTGTTTTGGTTTTATCTGCACCTTTTTTTCCCATGCTGCTGCTGTTTTGTCCTTTGTCAATGGCAGGCTTCAGCACTCTGTGAAAACCGAAAGGTTTATAAAAACAGCAGAAACTGGGGAGCAGAATGGGAATGATGATGGAAGAGAGATTAGCAACAAAACCTATTATGTTCCTTCTGTGGGAGCTGCCGATTGTTGTACTTTCATTAAAATTCTCCTTGTTAGCTTGGGTGATGCGTTGGGGTGAAGGGCTATTTGATGTTTGAGAAGTAGTGAGAAGTTGGCTTTCTAATGATGGACTAATTAGAAAGCCCAGCCTGGCAGGATCCATGGAAATTGATTTGCACAGTGCCATTTTTGCTAATGAGAGTCATGAATATATGTTTGCAGCCCTTTACTTACTTTTCCTCCCTACAGCTAACGAAGGAGAAGTGATCATTAAGAGCTCAGTTATAATCTGTTCAGAGTTTCCATTACCTTGTAGGAATAGCCAGACTTTAGGAACTCCAATTTTAAATAATGCTCTTTGTTGAGGAATGAGCTCCACAAGTTTTACTGCTGTAAAATCAGTATGTTTTCTAACACATCTCTACTGATGGTTCTTCCAGGTGTATGGCGAGGTAATATTTTTCTGTGATTATCAATAGGGAACCTACAGTGAAGTTTATTGCAATGTGAGACCAAAATATATCCATAAACAAACTTCTGATTAAAATAAAAAATCAAATAGCCAATTTTTATCTGTGGGTACAATAGCTATTCCCACAAATATGTCCGTGCACGTTTTTCACTCAAAACCCCGATAAAGGTAATAGTGATTAATAATAGTTGATAACTATAATACTGCTAATGTTATTTATTTAGATTTCTGTAAGAAGTTTGACTTGGTACTGCATGACATTTTTATTAAAAAACTAGAAGAATACAAAACTAGCACAACACAAATTAAATGTATTTAAAAACAGGCTAACTGGTACCATCTCAAAATGTAAGTGTATTTGGGGAATTTTCATTGAGCGAGAGTATTTCTAGTAGGATTCCAGAAGGATTGGTTCTTGGCCCAACTCCGTTTAACATTTTTATCAATGACCTGGAAGAAAATATAAAATCATCATAGATAAAGTTTGCAGATTACACAAAAATTGTGGAAGTGGTGCATAATGAAAGAGGACAGATCACTGAGTCAGAGTGATCTGCATTGCTTGGTAAACAAGGTGCAGACAAACTATATGCATTTTAAGATAGCTAAATGTAAACGTATATGTAGCAACAAAGAATGTAGGCCATATTTACAAGATGAGGGACTCTGTTCTAGGAAGCAGTGACTTTGAGAAAGATTTGGTGGATGATAAAACTGAACATGAGTTCCCAGTGCAACACTGTGGCCAAAAGGGCTACAATGTGATCCTTGGATGAATCAACAGGGAAATGTTAAGTAGAGAAGTTCTTTTACCTTTTATATTTGGCACTGGTGCAACTGCTGATGGAATACTGTGTGCAATTTTGGTGTCCATAATTCAAGATTGATATGGATAAATTGGAGAGGGTTCAGAGACGACCACAAGGATGATTAAAGAGTTGGAAAACATGTCTTATAGAGGCAGACTCAGGGAGCTCAGTCTATTTAACTCAATACAGATAAGGTTAAGGGGTGACTTGATCAGACTGTGAGTTCCTACACAGGGAACAAATATTTGGTAATGGGTTCTTCAGTCTAGCACTCAGTGATTCAACAAGAGCCAATGACTGGAAACTGAAGCTAGACCAATTCAGACTGCAAATAAGACGTAAATTTTTACATGAGGGTAATTAATCACTGGGACAATTTATCAAGAGTTGTGGTGGATTCTCCATCACTGGCAATTTTTAAATTAAGATTAATTGGCTGTTTTGGGTTTTTTAAAGATCATCTCGATTTCAAAATAAATTATTTTAGGGCAGTTCTATTGCCTCTGATTCATAAGAGGTTAGACTAGATGGTCATAGTGGTCCCTGCTGCTCTTGGAATATATGATATTTGTGTGGACAGAACAAAAATTTGCACTTGGGGAATAGCTCACACAGTAACATCATTGTATATGCACTTACCAAGTTCATTTGTGCAAATGCTTTTAACTTACCCAGAGGATGCACACCTGATTGGAAATGGAGGCCTTTGCATGTAGAGAGGAATACCCAGAAAAGCAGAATTCTTGTGGGATAGGGATCTTTCTGAACCAAATGTATACTAACACATGGAATGTGGTTGCCTGAAAGCAGGTTCTCAGTTGCCCCCAAAATGCATCTTTCTAATTTATCTTCCAAATAGGCCCGTGTTGGTATCAACTATGGTGTGAATGTACACAGGTCTTCCCAAGCCAGTGGTCTCAGATGTACCATATTCCTTTCCCTTGCACACCCGGTCACTTTAAAATAAATAATAAAAAGACTGACTTTATTCAGTTCTCATTTCCCTTCACTTATTTTGCCTTTTTTAAAAAGTAAGTTCTTTACTATGTAAGCAAATTGGTATGGATGTAGCTATAGACCCCAGGAATTGCCATGAAGAGTTTTTTTAGATACCTTATTGAAAACAGTTCCAGTGGAGCGGAAGGCACAGAAGGGAATTAAGTGAAATTAAAGAACATTGGTAAATTGTCTGTTCAAGAAGCTGAGAGGCAGAGGTAGCAAGGAAATAAAGGGGCTTTTTTGAAGATGGGGGATGCTAGAGATTGTTCTTACGCAAAAATTAAGGCTGCAGAGTTGAGCCTAGAATCAATGGAAATCAATAGCTAGAACTGATGGTGTCAACTCCACTTGAAGGAGTTGGAAGCAGAGTAGGTGAGACACCTAAGAATCAGTAACTTACTAGGAGAAAGAATGAGAATTGGAAAGGGAGGGCGATCGTGTCTGAACTTGTCAGTCTCCTCCTGAAAGTCAGCAAGATCCTGAGTGAAAAGGGAGAGGGGAAGAGGAAGGGCTTGAGGAGCCAAAGGCAACAAATAGGCATTGAAGTTTTGTAAGGGCCTTTAACAATGATTCCAATAAGGACAGGGACAGAGTTTGGTGCCCTGGGATTGGAAGTCATTCCATGCCTAGCTGTGTGAATGGAAGCAAGGACAAAGGCAAGGGAGTGCGGGGGAGAGGTGTGTGTGTGCATATGTGTGTGTGAGAGAGAGAGAATGTCAAGTGTAAGGTCTTGTTTTCACTGAAAAACAAGGTGCATTGTTTACCTTCAGGGTAACAAAAGCACATACACTGGAGACTGGGCACTTTGATTTTACCAGGAGGAAAATGAGGCTAGGTCAGCACCAATATTCCCTCTAATTTTTGACAGGCCATATGCGCAAAAAATTTCTTCTGTGCTGAAGCATAGTTCAAATTTGTGCGCCCATAAATGATATTTCAGCCTGGCACCGATTTTTTTTTTGTGCACGTGGTGTTTCGCCATGTGCACGGGGCTTATGATCAGTGTGTGCGTGCACACGCGCACAGCTTACAAGGAACAGTGGTCAGCACTATACCCCTGCCTGGGGTTGATCAGCCGCAGTTGATGTCACAGTGAAAGCCAAATAATTTGTCTTCACTGTTCTTTTGCTTGGGATAGTTCGCATGCATTCATTATTCCAACATAAAAAACATCTTTTTTCACAGTGAAGAAAAGGCCTGAGGATACATCAACACATCTACCCTGCTTCCAAAAATACCTCCTCCCAAAACAACCCTTCTTCATCTTGCTGAGATATGGACCAACAAAAGGATATCACTTCAAAGTTAAGGCTCCATCTGTAACTCCTCTTTTGTAATGCAGCATCTGTGCAGCATAACTTCCCACACCAGTCTGAAGCTGACAGAACCCAGGCACAATGGGGTCAGCTTTTCTAGTGCAGCCCAACCTCAGTGTTTTCTATTTTTTGTCTGCTTGATTTTGTGTTTTGTGGGGTTTATTTTGTTTGTTTCTTCAGTGGAAACTTCCTAAGACATTCAAAGAATCCCAAAACACTTGGGCATTTACTGCACTGTTCCTGGGGCAGACCTGTGTGCAGAATTCCGCTAGACTTATCACATAGCATCTAAATCTCACAACCACACTCTGAAACTTTAAAAGCTTACCTTTGTTTGAATTGGCTCTTTGAGCACAGGCAATGTCCAAAGGTGCATTTAAAAACTAAAATCTGCAAAAGCAATGGTATGGATTCCCAGCTTGGAAAAGGCTAATCCAAAATGGCAACTGGGGAAGATACTCCAGGGTCTCAGCCTGGCAATTCCTCATAGCCCATCTGGAGCTATCAACATTTATAATATTCCTCCTAAAATGCTCTTTGAATTATGATAATATATCCTGCATATTCTTTGAATTATGATAATATACCCGCATATTCTTGTGGGTTTGCCACACTTTTAAAGTGATGCTACTGCATCAAGGTTGATAAATACATTGTATTTTCATGCTTGCTTTAGGAGTGTATATCCTGTAGCTATGTGTTTAAGAATGTATCATAGTTCAAATTATTGACCTGTTTGTCTTTTAAAGGTGTCTGTTGGCTGTATCAACAAGACAATGTCCTGCATTGCACAGCAGAAGTCTGCTCATCGTTCTTGTATGGTTCTAATAGATGTATTATTTAACTACAGCATACTGTATAAATTATATATAGAAACATATTGGAAAGTACCCTCTCAGCAAAGGGATTTTGCCAGGCAACCATTATTGTTAATGGGAGTCATGCGGCTAAATCCCCACTCACTACACTAAAAATCTACACTGCTTTATATGTACAACAGGAGAAAAACAACCATGCATCAGAAAAGCCAGTAGATCCAAAGGGATTCAGCAGCTGTTTTAAAAATAGATATAATGGGAAAGAGGAATCTGTGGACAGGGAATTCACAGTAATAATTACAGAACGCTCTGTGAACAAACTTCTTAACCTGTCAGCATTCAGGTCAGAGGCATGGCCCTCCAATTCCAGAGGCACAAAATTATTTCACTGAGATTAACTGAAATAATAACAAAGGCTATTTCAATGAAAAAGTACAGAGTGATGCTAGAAACCTAGGAACTGCTGTATAGGAATAAATCAGTGGGCCACCTAGTTAGTATAGTTAGTATGCTAGAAGAAACCAATTGTCCATCTACACCGGGATGGGCAAACTTTTTGGCCCGAGAGCCACATTGGGGTTCCAAAATTGTACAGAGGGCCATGTAGGGAAAGCCCCGCCCCCTATCATACCCCCCACCCATTTCCCGCCCCGGACTGCCTCCCGCAGAACACCCACCCCCCCCCGCTCCCTGTCCCCTGATACTCCCTGCCCCTTATCCAACCCCCACACCTCCTTACCAGGCCGCTTACCCCTGCCTACCCCTCTCCCAGAGCCTCAGAGCACCCCACATCCGGGAGTGGCTCTGGACAGTGCTGCAGCGGCATGGCTCAGGGAGTGGAGGAGGGCATGAGCTCCTGCTGCGTGGACCACCGGAGCTCGCAGCCCTGCTCCCAGCGGCAGCTCAGGCCCCGCCAGAACCACACGACATTGTCCAGGGCTGCTCTTGGACATGGCACACAGAGGCTCCAGGGGATTGGAGAACAGTGTGGTAAGGGGGCGGGACTGCGAGCTCCAGCAGGCCATGCGGCAGGAGCTCACTCCACCCCCATCTTGGAGCCAAAAACTTCCCTCCAGAGCCATGTACCAGTATGCCTGCTCTTGTTCCTAACTTTACCCCAAAATGCAAAATAAGATATAAATACTTCCTTCTCCCTTCCCCCATCCCCTGTTGTCGCTTGTCATCACCCATTGGGCTTTGACTTATTTTATTTGAAAGCTCTTTTAGATCAGGAACATATCTTCTTTATACCTCTGCAAATACACCTGCTGCTGTGCTGGAAAATACCAGTAGTCCATCTAGTACAGGGGTGGCCAACCTGTGGCTCTGGAGCCACATGCAGCTCTTCAGAAGTTAATATGCAGCTCCGATGTACTCAGGAGTGCTCACGGCTCAACCCCTGGTTCTGCCACAGGCCCTGCCCCCACTCCACTCCTTCCCACCCCCTCCCCTGAGCCTGCCATGCCCTCGTTCCTCCCCCTTCCCCCAGAGCCTCCTGTACCTCACAAAACAGCTGATTGGAAGGTATGAGGAGGCAGGGCTTCCAGTGAGCGGGAGGCTCTGGGAGCAGAGTGGGCGAACTGATGGGGGTGCTGCTGACATATTACTGTGACTCTTTGGTAAATTCTGGCTCCTTCTCTGGCTCAAGTTGGCCACCCTGATCTAGTAAATTGTCCTGTCTGGCCTATGCTGTAAAGTATAAACATCCCATAGTGCACCTGGTTAATTGTGCAATTTTGTACAATGGTGGAGGATTTCTTCTTGACCACAGTCACTGATGCCCTGAAGCATTAAAAATTGGGTTGTCTTTAACTTCTGTCCATTCTAGCTGGTGATAGCTCCGTGGACCTGGTGATTTGCTCAGTCATCTTACTTTCCCTGTTGTAGTTTACAAGATTACTTCATTCTATTAGGGTTTGTCTGCACAGGGCATTTAATCTAGATTAAGAGTGGAAGTGAATTTAAAGTGAATTAACTATTTATGATTAACTTCATGTGTGGATGTTCTTATTCAGGAGTAATAGTACCTTATTCCAGAATAAAAGCATCCACCCATGAAGTTAATCAGGAACAGCTATTCTGGAATAACTCCCTATATAGACAAGACTTTTGTCTTTTGGGCTGGCTTTCTGCTCTTATTTGGGTTGAAGTACCCTTTCAAACTTCACTTTATTACCCCTGTCAGCCCAGTGTCTCCTTCCCTCAAATTAATTAGAGACCAGTAGCAGGATCCAACATCAGATATCTGCAAAGATGAGGCCTTTATGCCAGAACCTGCCCCTGGCCCTGCCTGTGTGCCTTTATGCTTATTGTGAATCTTCTCTGATTGGCCACTGTATTTCTTTTTCTGATAAATTAGGTCAGTGTGACCTTTCATGGCCATAGGAACAAAAAGAGAGGATTAGACAGGAATGGGATATTTGTTTGCGACATTGAGGGAGAGCATGGTCTGGACCTACAACCATTTAATGTAAAACTAGTTAGATATTGGGGGAGTCTTCCCTGCTCTTTGACATGGATATAGGAGATAACTACAAAATCCAGCCTCTACATTCTCAATGAGATGTTGTTTGAGCATCATCTAATCAAAGAGCAGAAAAAATACCATGTGATTTTAGGTGACCAATCACAAAGCAAATTATGAATAGTAAGTACTCAACACAAATAACTTTTAGGCAACCCACGGACTGAAATATGTTTGCATCTACCAAAGTCAAATAAATGCATTTTTAAAAACTGAAATCTGTAGAAAATTTGGAAACAGAAAAAGGGGTTAAATTGGATGAATTAATAGTTTGTCCAAGTATAGTGGTTATATTTTTACCCTAAATAGGCAGCTAAATATGAGTGAAACATCATTGCATTACCCATTGGCCAACTATCCAAAATTGCCAGCATTTCTGGTTCTGTCACATAGTAGTCTTATGTGTGTATTGCTGGAGGGTTGGAGCAATCTAGGCTGAATTCTCCCCTCCGTCATAGAGCTTGTGACTCATCCTGTATTGTGTAGCCCTCCTACTCTGCTCTCCCTGCATAACATGTCATGGCAAAACTAAAACCCAGCATGCCTTGTGCTTCAATTTTTTTTTCACCTTTGTGCCCTTGGCGGAGTGAAATCTATTGCCTTTGGAGTTTATTGAATTAGAAAAAGTGAAGAAGAGGACCCCACAGAGTTTTCTTGCTCACCAAGTTGGGGACCAGCTGGCACCTGCATGTCTCCTTTCCGGGGCTGTGATGTGATTTTTCTTTTTTATTTCATTCACAGTTGGTAGCATCACTTTAAAAAAAATGGATACTCTGCAGCAAAGAACAGGATGTGTAGTCTTATTCAAAGCCCAAAAACAGAGTAAACAGACATGTTAATATTGTCTCTTCTGACGTGCCTTTCAGTCATGTCTAAAAGGGAATAAAGAAGAAACTCAAGATTACCCTGAACACCTATGGGAAAAATACATTTATTAGAAGAAAAAAATTCTGATTCACCCCCTTACTGTCTGCATTCTATGATGGCCCAGAATCCCAGAGCTTGCAACAGTGTTTCCATAAAGCTTTGTTCCCATATCATAGAACACTATACTGTTTGTTGTTCTTCGAGTGATTGTTCACGTCCATTTCAAATTAGGTGTGCATGCATCGCGTGCACGAACGTCGGAAATGTTTTCCCTCAGCGGCTCCCGTCGGGCCGGCAGGGTACAGCAAATTGGCACCAAGAAGGGAGGACAAGCTTTGGCGCTGGTCGACCTCCCCAGCACCGACCAGATGGCACGGCCGAGGGGACAAAGGATGCTCCCCTCACAGAAAGGCAGTGCTGCACGTGGAGCCTAGTGCTCAAATGGGAAGCGCGGGCCTGGACCATGTACCAGCACTGGTGGCTACGGCGCTGCGAGGCCCGTTGAGCCCCGAGCTGAGTGACTGCAGTGCCGACGGAGCCTTGGAGGAGACCTTTGAGCAGCCCTCCATGACGGACACGTTTGAGGCAACAAGAGTCCTCATTGAACTGTCCGCAGCAAGCCCCCTCCCTGATAGGGAGAAGTCTCCGGCACTGCCACCATGGATGCCATCCAGAGGAAAGCTGGCTATGGTGTGCTGCTTGAGGTCACCTTCCCAGCACTGCTTCCGGCATTGCTCACGATTGAGCTTAGACTCAGTTGACTCCCAGATGCCATTGACCCAGTGGGACACAATGGCACTGGAGATGACTCAGCCCGCCACACCCGCTCCCTCTGGGCGCTGATCCCCGGCACCGGCGGTCACCTGGCACTGGCGCGGCGTGGAGCAGAGGTCACCAGCACCAAGCGGAAGGCACTGATCCCAGTCCCAGGAGCCCTGGTACCACCTGAGGTCCCAGAAGAGGAGGAGCTGTTCCCCGACTCCAGCAGGTTACAGCACCACTCTGGCCCTCGAGATCAGGCTCATTGGAAAGCGAGGCAGACTCAGGTTGCTCTAGCTATATGTGCAGACCATTGGCTCGCAGGGAGCCTCAGCCTCAGCCTGCGTGGCAGATGCAGTGGGCTCCTCCAGGCCAGTGGCCCTTTTGGACCCCGTGGGCCTATCACCAGCAGCAGAGCATGTCATCCAGAGCCTTCAGGTCGGGGTACTCAGAGTGCCACTGGTCCAGGTCTTCAGTGTACACGCTCTTTGGACACAGCAGCAATGTAAGCCACTGCTTACATTTCAGAATAACTATTGCAGAATGCAAATATCAGCTATATTGAGACACTAAATAAATGTCCAAGGAAATTTCCTAAAGTTGTAACTGTAATGAAGATATTTGCAGTTTTCCCATGCTGTTTCTGCAGTATTGTTTTGTCTAAGTGTCTATTTCTGTTTTTCAACAAGATTGACATGAAACCGTAGGTGAAATCCTGGCCCCATTGAAGTCAATAGCAAAGCTTCCATTGATTGCAGTGGGGCCAGGATTTCACTCCAAGTATTTAAGAGCCAGGGGCACATTCTTAAAGCAGCAAACAGTAACCAGAGAGAAAGGAATTGTTTCCTACATGTACATCACTGCACAAAGTTGCATCTTCATCTGAACCAAAATATTGGCTGTTCTCTAGGAATAAGATATCTGATCTAGTAGAACAATTGATAGCCTAAAGCAGTATGGAAATGCTTGCCTTCCTATAATGTTTATAGAGGAAGATGTAGCGGTGATGGGGGCAGGAGGGACGAGAGTGTGTATATTTTACATATACGTTATATATTAAAGGCTTTTAACAGACAAAAAATTAAACAATTTAACTTTAATCAAACCAACGTATCTCAGTATATTTTTCTTTTCAGCATAAGGGAGTTCTACCGTATATTATCTATCCCTTTCTATTGCCTAAAGGGTAACTTTTCATATTGGGAGAAATTGAATTCCCCATATAGCTCTCTTCCTCTTTCTAGGCTGAGGCCATATTCTGTCTTCATAAGGCTGCATAATTAAAGTTGTGCCCATTCCTCTTGAAGGTTGTTGCTGACACAAGAAAGCAAAGGTGGAAAGAAGTGATGGGCTAAATCTAGGGATGTTCTTGTGATAACAACAAAGATGTGGCCATAATCTCCTCTCATCAACAGAAAAAATCTCTAAAATTATTTTAGTTTTTATATTTTAAAGGAAAGAGAGAAGATGGAAAGAGATGGGGAGAGGTGTTGAGGGGCCAGATGGATGGATGCATGCGTGTCTGGCTCCTTCATTGCAAAAACAGGATGTGTGTTTTATTTTAAATGAACATTGTACGTAGATACAACAGAATATCCATGTTCTACATCACAGAGCTATACTGGACAGTACTGCCTTTGCCCATATGCACAGTTATCTAGGAGGCTCAGTGTGAGTGAAGCAAGGATGTTCCCTGAAATATAGTTTTAACAAATTGCTCTGACCAAAAGTTCAGACCTGTAAGATGCTGGAAATAGGCATAGTTCCTGAGGTCTGACCCTCTGAGGAGCAGCAATTTCAGGTCTGTAGAGAGGGGCCGGGGGATTAAGTCTATACTTCTAGATCTTTTCTCTTTATCTTAGTTTTTCTTGTAGCCAAGTTTGCATGTCAGGAGATTCTGGATGATCAGCAACTCGGTGATCTGGAAGGGAAATACAGTAATTAACTTAGTGATCCAACTTTACAGCAATGCTGTTAGGAATCTAGGGAAGGGAGACTGTCTTCACAAGATTTCATACTCAACTTTGCACGCCCAGAGAGGTGCAAAATCTTTAGATGAAAATCAAAAATTTGAGGGGCTTAACTGAACTGAACCTCCAGATGTAAGGTGGTTCATCACAGCCAGAAATTAGATCAAGAGGGGAAAAAGTATTGGTGCTTGAAAATATTCAGGCAAGGATCTTGACTGAGAATATTATGGTGTGAGTTAGGGAAGCAGGAGAAATGTCCACTAATCTGGTGGTAAAAGAAGGAAATAGTTAACTTGAATTTCAGGAAAAGTTTCCTAACAGTGAGACGTTATGGAGCAGTCTCTCACTGGAAGTGTTTAGCACTCCATCTTTTAGGGACACTTACAACTGGACTGGACTAATCAATAGTTAACTCCCATCTAAATAACTTTGAGGTGAAATTAAAGTTGCAGATACATATCAGAAGGAAGAACAACTGACAGATCCCTCTGTAGCAGCCAAGTGGCCTTGGAACCTTTTGAAAATAGCAGTGATGCCTGCAGGCATGTGTCCCTCACATCCTCTCTTCCTAGGCTAAAGGTATAAGTAAGTGTTGCAGGGTACTTTTGCGTCCTGTAGGAACGAGGCACAGACAGCTGTTGAATAAAAGTAGTGAGTTTATTGAAGGCAAAGTGACACACCCGCAACGGGGGCTCCCTACGTTGCTGCCACTTAGACGGGGACCCGACGCATCGGAGCAATGCCCGGGGAAGAAGCCCACTGCGCGTGGGCACACAGGCAAAGAAATAACAGGAGCATTTGCATCTCATACATATCTCATGAATAACTAATACCTTATTTTTATCTTGTTAGTATCACAGAATACAAGCAGGTGTTTCATTTCAAGGCAAGCAAACCGTGAGAGCCAAGTCCGGCATGGGAAATATGCGATAACAGGGCAAAGACTGATAACAGTGGCTGAAAGTACCCTTTCCTTCCCAGGAGTGGGTGGGGAATAAGCACCCTTTCCCTCCCAGGATTGTGTGTGGAGGAATAAGCACACACACACCCCCGGAGTGGGGGGTGGTGGTGAGCACCCCTTCCTTTCCTGGAGTCAAGGTTGAGAGCGCCCCTAGCAGTCTACTGTCACAATGTCTTGTGCATCCTTACAATAAGTCACCCCTATCAACAGTCCCTTGGATCCCATATCTCCAGAGGCGCTATTCGTAACTGAGCTATGAAACAGAACTGAGGAGGGAGGTGAGTTTACCTCTGTGAAGGCAATACAGTCAGAAGTCAGTATCATACAAGGTCAGTAACCGCTTTTTCCTTCATGAAGCTCCATTGTAAGAGAGAAACTAGCAGTGACATCCCTGATGAAGTGGGCTGGGGTTCCTACTAGATGAATAGTGATTGAAGCATTGTTGCCAAAACCAGCATCATTTGTGGAAGGGTGAGCTGAGCTCCAAATACTAGCTCTATAGATTCTTCTTTTAGTAGTGTCCCTGTGGGCGCTCCACTGTAGGTGTGTCTGCGTCCCTGCGCTTCTGATTGGGGAACTTCGGCAGTAGTCCGTCCTGCCTGCACATGCACTGCTCTCCGCCTGCCACGAGGCTAGCCAGCATGCACAGGCAATCCCTCCTCAGTTCCTTCTCTACCACAGAGTCAATTACTAAAACTCCGAAATAGAGCACCCAGAGGGACACATCTTGAAGAACCAGCATTACTGCACAAGGTGAGTAACTTCTTCCTATCAAGGGCACATTAGGGATATATGCCATAGAAACTGCTATCATCATAAAAGAGTGAGCTGTAAAGTGCTCTATCTGTGAGAGAGACTAGCTAGTGCTGGTTCATAACTGGGCTTGATACACGGCTTAATCTATGTAGACAGGTTTTGAACTGAGATGATATTACCTTTGGATTTGTCTGCAAAGGTCACAAATAGCCTGTTTGATTTCCTGAAGTCCTTAGTTTTGCCTAATTAGTAATTAACAGCACTTGACATCCAGGGTGTGCAATCTCCCTTCCTAAGATGCCTGTGGGGCTTTGGAAGAATAGTGGCAGAGAAATGGATTGATTTAAATGGAAGTTGCAAATAACATTGTCAAAAAAATTGGGTGAATCTTAAGAACTACCTTGTATTTTGTATGTAGCTTGAATATGGTATAAAATAGGTTGGTTAATGATGCCTGAAAGTCTCCTTGGTGAACCGATGACCACCAAAATAGTGCCCTTCAAAGGTGGGCAGAGAGCCAGATCTCAAGCACTCACTGTACCCCTCCATGTAAGTTTGGTACAATAATACAATTTTTAAAGAGTTCTATACTTGTGTGCATAAAAAGAACATACAAAATTAAAAAGAACATTCAGAATTACACATTTTTTATGCTATCTAGTGTAAGAGCTGTCAAAGCTCATGCTTCAGGACATGCTAACACGAGTTAGGATGCAAGTTCCCCTGAGAGCAGCTTAATTCCAGTATGCATTTTTTGGTACTGTTCTCTGAAGCATCTGGTACTGCCTACTGCTGGGGATAGGATTCTGAACTAGGTGGACCCTTGGTCTGATTCTCTGTCTATTCCAATGTGCTGATGCCAGAGGAAATGTTCCAATGTACTAATGTTCCTTTTTAATATCCAACAGGTCCATAGTTATGGTAGCTTTATTTCAGTACAACTGTGGTGGGTAATGGAATCATTAAAAGGATACTGTGAACTTCAAAATCATACCAGTGCTTTGACAGTATGGTAATCTGCTCATTAGAAAAACTTTAGACACATTTCAAATCATTTTTACTTTGTTACTAATTACACCTTATAGCATAAAACTGAAATCCAGAGATGTGAATGTTAACAGCGTAATGTATTTTTCTGTGATGTTACTTAATGTACTATGTGAAAATGAAGAGCCAGTACCTGACCCCAGTTTGCTTCCTTTGTGCTACTCAGGAAGGCATGAAAGGAGCAGAAAATGGCTGCAACTTCCCAGCTGGGGATTTCTCCCTTGGTAGGAGAGTCTCCCATAGATAGAGAGAGGGCCTAGACAGACACGCTATCTTCCTTCTGGCTATACTGTACTTTGGGGAACCTTGACTGGCAGATGGCCCCATGGGAAGTAAAGCCAGCCAACATAATTTAGACCACTTCAGACTACTTCAAGTTATACAGGAGATAGCTTAGAACGGGTGGGCAAACTACAGCCCGCGGGCCACGTCCAACCCACGGGACCATCCTGTCTGGCCCCTGAGCTCCTGGCCGGGGAAGCTACCCCTCCCCCCCCACCTCCGCCTGTAGCCACAGCGCCAGCATTCTAAGCAGCAGATGGGACAGGGAGCAGGGAGGGTTGGGTAGTGGCTGGGGTTCTAGGGGGCAGTAAGGGTGTGGGTGGGTCTCAGGAGGGAGCGGTCAGGGGACAATGAGTAGGGGGGCTTAGATAGGGTGCAGTCCCAGGGAGGGTGGTTAGGGGCGGGGGGTCTCTGGAGTGGGCGGTCAGGGGACAAGGAGCAGGAGCAGTTGGATGGTTCGAAGGTTCTGAGGGGGGGGCAGTCAGGGGGCGGGAAGTGGGAGTGGGTCAGATGGGGGCGGGGCCAGGCTGTCTGGGGAGACACAGTGTTCCCTACCCGACCCTCCATACAATTTTACAACCCTAATGTGGCCCATGGCCAAAAAATTTGCCCACTCCTGGCTTAGAATGAGCCACAGGAATGGGAGCCTTAACCTGTTGGATTCCTCCTCAGCTGTGTCCAGTGAAACCTGCAACCCAATTTGTTAGGAAATATATAGGGTGTTACTGTCCCTTTTTATTACATATAATGTGTTTTACAGAACTGTACCATAAACAGCCTCCATCTATTTGTTTTCCCCACACTCCTACATTTCAGTTATGTCTCACCCGAGCCAGGAGAATGGAGTTGGAGATTTCCTTTTGTAGTTCTCGTCTACCTCTAATTCCTGGTTCTGTGGAATCAAATATTCAAAGCCCTGTAGCTGACTTGTCTGCCATTTCTGCACACATGCGCACAAAAATGAAAAATTAGTGAGGGAGACAGAATCAGTGACACACTGAGTGCGAGGCAAATGTTTGGTAGCTTCAGGCCTGTGGAAAGCAATGCAAACAAGTGACAACTCATAATGCTGACGTGAATGCTGTCCTCTTAAAAGAAGCCTTGTGATTCTCTCAGCCACGTGGTTATCCTGCAACAACACCTGGCCCTTTTATAGCTTCTTGATTAATACTGTAGTTAATTTGCTATGTTGGAGAAAGTTTTCTTTGAATATCCCATACCAAAGAATGTCATAATATTCTTTTTCCTTAACTCTTTCAGTTAAATATGGGGGTTTCTATCTCTTTTATTTAGGACAGGCCAAGACAGTGTGCATCTCCTAATTTTTGTGGTTTTCACCCCTTTGTAACTAGTAGTTATGTCATAACTTCTTGTATTGTCATTGAGAATTTGCTGACTGTCAGCATAATTTACATGAGAAGTCAGTCTATAGTATTTAAATATATACGAAGGTAGTTGATACAGAAACAATATATACATTACATTTCTGAGCACCCCACTGTCCATGAGGTTAAAAGGTGCAATAATGTACTGCATCTCTCAAGGCTCGAGTTTTAGCTATCTATCCAAGGCTTTTACACTGGAGTCCATCACTGTAGGAGCAGGAGCTCTGGTATGTTTTAGGCAAAGGTGAAATGAGTTGGTGGGGTCTCAGCCTGATCCATAGCATACCAGTACACATCATAAAACCATCACAGTTTTTAGTAGAAAAGGGATAGGTTTGTCAATGTCTGAGGTAGCAAAGATCACAGATCTGCTACTTTTCCTCTCAGGCCTGGAAGAACAGGTGGTGGTGAAGATCAGCACTGATATACATTGGTGGAGCAGCACACGTCCATATCTTAGAATAGCAAAATGGGGTAGAAAACTAGGATTGAGGTCCATTGACAGAGTTGCTGGGGTTGGGGCAGGGACTTGGGTCAGTATCACTAGCCCCTAACTTTCATAAGAAAATCCCCTATGCATTTAGATTGTAATAAAGGTGAAGATAAAATTGTGCTGCTGGCTTGCTTGTTGTGGGATTATTTTTTTCCGTCACAAACCTGAAAAGAGGCACAGCATAAGTAAAAGCTGTTCTGAGCCATCAGTTTGGCTAGAATATGGTCTGTGCCGCTCTCAGTGCAGGGAGTATCTGAAGCCTTTACTGCAGACAAAGAGAGGGGAACTACTCTTGATTCCTGATGCACAATGTTTCCTCAGACCTTAAAAAAATAAAAAGTGGGGGAGTGTTTGTTTTGCTATTTATAAAGGGGACTTTTTATCATATTCAAGTTATTAGTCCCATCAAATACAAAATCAACCAAGAATTCCAGCTCAAGATTTAATCCATCCTTCCCCCAGCTCCTCTTCATGTTGTGCTGGGGCCTTAGCAGAAACATCTCCTATCCCTCCTTCGTTCCCATTTCCCATAAACAGTAACTCAGTAAACTCCTGTTTGGTGCTGATCCTGGCTGCAGCCTTCAGTCAGAACTGATAATTAGACTTTGAGATGAGTCATCTGCTTGCAGACCCCTGGTGGTCTCTGGGCTTGAAACAGAGCCACAGAGGCCAGTCACAGGTCTGTAGCAGGAGAAACCTGTCAGTGACACAGCATCTGCTCACCAAGATACTGAGCCACTCTTGCAATTGAGCACCTACGTGCTGGGGGTTTTAAAATGTCACTGGCCAGGAGGAGAAAACAGCAGCTCTGTAAACAGCATTTTCTCTCTCTCTCTCCAAAGGGTGTTGAGTATGGGGGCTAACGAGGGTAAGCTGGGGAGAGACAAGGAGCTGAATTCAATAATGAATTAAAGATTTCTGCACACATTGAGTGTCTGAGCCAGGGAGGGAATGGAAATCATTCCCAACTTAATGCTGGCTGGCTGAAAGGAAACAAATCTGCCTCTTAGATGCTGTTTGTTCTATGTTTTTGGCACTCTAGCCCCCCATCTTACAGATCATTAGCAATACTTGAAATTGTGTTTGAAAGTTGACCTAGAATTAAGAAGTCATTTAAGAGGTTAAAAAGCTCACAAATGCACAATTACCATGCAGCCACACTAGGTTCAGAACTGAGACGCGGAGACTCACTACCTGCGTAATTATCCCCATTCCTGCCTCTGGGTTTCTTTCCCTAACATTTAACCAAATCCCTTACTTATTTTGGACGGCTCTGTGCCATGATTCTCACAGTGCATTGCAGTAGTGTATCTTAATAGTGAACTCCCAGCTAGTCCTGTTGCTTTCGTGAACAAGAATCGGCTGTAAACCCACTTTTCGTAGTTTTTCCCTTTCAGTTCAGATGAGGTACTCTGTAAAAGTCGGTGAAAAAATGTTTGGTTTCCTTTCTTTCCAGTCACAAATGGGCGCTTTGCTCAAATCAACCCCTCTCTCTTTCTAGTTAGAACAGAAGCAGGTCAGTAGAAGACCTCATTTTGTCAGGCAGGAGACTGTAAAGATAACCTCTGTATTTCAGCTCCTTGAATCAGCCTTGTCCCAGGTGCATACCAGAAAGGGTTTAATGGCCTGATCCAATGCTCCTGGGTGTCTTTCAGTGAATTGAGCCCTAATATTTGGGAGATTGTGCCATTTACTCTTCCAGTAAGCCCCCTACTGGTCTAGTCCTGAAGTGGCATTGGTTGTAACCTCAAAGGAGGTTCCAGAGGGACCCTGCACACCCTACAAGTAGGGAAAGGAGAGAATTAGTTTATTTTGTAATTGTTTGTTGCTTATAGTTACTTGGGAGATGCTCAGATTCTGTGGTGAAGAGGGCCATAAAATTACCTAGGTAGAAAAGCAGATGCAACTGAGATATGAAGGATGGGGGAAAGTGCCAACCCATCCATTAATTTTAATTAATCAAGTTAGCAAGTTTAGGATTGCTGATTTTAGTTAGCAAGTTTAGGATTGCTGTTCCAGGAAGCAACTTGCCTTTTGGCCACCCCTGCCAGAAGAGATCAGGCTGACGGAAAAGGAGAGAAAAGGGAGTTGGGAATAAGCAAAGGAAAACTGGGGGAAATCAAAAGCAATCCATGAAAACCACTTCAGATTGAAAAACTTGAATTACATTTAATTTTAATCCTTAACATTTATCTAAAAGGTGATTGGAGGAAGGTTTATTAGGATTCTGTGTCCCTAGAGCCTTGCTTTGAAAGAACACTGCACACCATGATAGCTTGCATGTCTAATTGGAAGTTTTTCCTCTCTTGATCACCTAAAGTCAAATTCATTTACTCTGCTTGAAACAACGATTTAATTTTTTTTCTTTTTTTGGCATCAAAAGATCTCTCTCATACTTGGTGCTGAACCACAGCCTGCTAATCAAGAGAGGGCCTATTACCAAACCTGCTTTATGAATATTCACATCAGAGGGCAGCACCAACCTCATTAGAAAGGGTGTTGCAATCATTATTAAACTGTTGGAGCCCATTATGATTCACAGTGCTGTAATGATGACTGATACCCACTGAGGGCAGCTGGGAAGAATACTGGAACATAATGACCTCACTTTTTCTTCGTAAGGCTACAGAGCTTTTAAAGCTTACAGCTTATATCGTTTGTGTCCTTTTCATCCATTGTGTGAAAGTAGTCTTAATATCCCCAATTCTTCTGCAGAAGTGGTGCAAAGAGAAACATCAGAGCTATTAGGGATCCCAAGTACATTACATTTGGGTGATGCTGTTAAGTCACTAGTACCATTAATTTTTTCAGATATAGGCGTTCTATTAATGAGTTTTTTTCTTGTAAATTATACTGAAAGCTTATAAGCTGTATCAAGCCCCTCCTGTTCCTTCCTTGTAAGATGAAAAAGCCAATGGTATTGTTAAACCTGAATTTGATCATTCTAGGGACAGCCCTGCTCTAGTTAATGGGTCTTCAGCATTCACCCCCTTCCTGCTCTATTGATAAAAAGCACTTGAAGCTAAATCTTAGTACAGATAACGCATGATGTACAACATCTGTCTGTACTGAGATTCTTGCTCTACTCAGACACAATGAGGACAAGTGAGTTGGTTTGTCCAACCAAAAATCTCAGCCTTGCCTTGCTTTGATTTACTTAAGCTACTGTTGTCTGAATTAGCATATTTAGGGGTGGGTTGGTGGGGGGATTTGGTGTTTTTGTGTTTTTTGTTTTTGCATTTATAAGAATCAAAAGAGAATATATTAGCCGTCAGTGCATCTCCTGGGGACAGGCAGAGAGAAGTTTCCGAACACAAATTTTAAATATGAATGATTGAATTATATAAAACCAAAGGAATTCATGTGACTCTTTCAGTCTTAAATGTGATTGTAGAAAATGTGCAAGGCACAGTAGCAGGGGAAGATCTCTACAGCTTTTTGGGGATATTCTAGACAATTCATTTTTTTCTTTTAATGACTCACATCAAGGTGACCCTCCTTAATCCAAGAAGGGCTAGATGAGACTCCCTTAGGAATCCAGCCGTGCTTCTCCTAGCACATCCTCATGCGGTGCTGCAGAAGCGCTCCGTCTCTGGGCTGCACATGCTGTCTCTGCGTCTCTTGCAGTTTAGGACTGGGACCTGGCTGCCTTGTGTGGCAGTGCAGACTAAGTACATCAGTTTTAATGTGATTTTAATTGACATTTCTTGCTACAGTGTTCTTTTTATAAACTTGCAAGAGGCTATTTCTGCAACTGATGAAGCTGATCATAAATTATTCTGTGATGATAGTGTCCCATAAAGCCTCATCTGTAAATTTCAAAGCAGGACAGACATGTGCCAACTAAGAGTACCTCTTTTGTGGGTCTCTCTCCAAATTGGCTTCCCTAGGAACTTTAGTGAGAAATCTTGCTACCTCGAGAGCTCTCTGTTCTCTGGCTAGCATCTTGGGAAATGTGAGTGAATGTGCCCTAGCTGCTTGAAGCATAATTGTTACAGATGATCACAGCAAAAGTAACAGTGGTCTTTATAAGATAGAAAAGGAGAGCATTCAACCAACCAACCAGAGTGTTAATTAAATCTAGTGAGGGAAGTGAAGGCATTAAGGGGTCTTGTAATAAGCAGGGCTGAGTACAACTTTTTTGATTAATGATATTGCCATGTGGATTAATTAGGAGACCAGCTCAGATGCTACCTAGAGACACCCGGTGAGCTGACAAGGATGTCTAATGCTTCATCAAGGGGAAACTGGAATAGGTTTCTTTATGAAGACTGGGACATTTCTCCTTTCCAGTGACTTGGCAGAAATATTAAATTGTGAAGCAGATGGCCTCCGGCAATAGGAATCTCTAATTAGGCTGTTTACACAGCACATAGTGACGGCAGAGCATTTCTCATCTAGGATCTGTGGGGATGTACCCACAAGCAAACCTTTCCAAGATGCATGTTCAGACTGAAAGCTGTTAGATTAGGGTGAAGCTAACTCCTCAAACCCAATAATATCCCTCATTCCTCAGGCTCAGTCACTGACAGTGCTCTTTCTCCCTGAAGTAATACCTGTTTCTAGATGGGACCAGCTCACATCTAGGTTTAGTGAACATCATGTGGGAGGAAGACTTTGGACAAAGCATTGTTGTGTGGCAGGGTAACTGTCACCACTCACGTGCTAAATGGCATACGTTGTTGGCTGATATCAGGCTGCTTTATCTGAGCTGCTGTCCATTTCATTAAACACCTTCATAAAGAAGCAAGGGGGAAAAGCTGCAACGCAGGAGCCACTGCAGATCACTCAAAGGGGGAGTCTAGGTTTCTGGACTTTTTTCTTTCATTTTAATTGTTTTCATTCTACTACACCTTTCACTCCCCGGATCTCCAGCATGAGGCTCTCTTACACTAGTGAGGAGAGTTCACTGGGGTTGCTTTGTGATCAGGGACTCCCATTTCTGTTCACTAGATAGGGAATTTCCCATACACTAGACCAAGGGCTGTTTTTTGTTTTTAACATATTGATATCAAACAATTGTAAACTGATCTCACAGCGCCCCTTCATTGGCTCTTATAGCCCTCTGTCACTCCTACAGGGCTACCTCTTGCTTATTTTCCTATTGATAACATTGAGTACAGTAGTACCTCAAAGATACGAGAGTTACACTAGAGTTACATTCTGACAGATCTTCCAGACACCAAGTGAAACCGGAAGTAACCAATCCAGCAGCACAGACCGACCCCACCTTCATTCCCATGCATGGGGCAGCCACTTACAGCAAGACACTTGGTCAGAGGAAGCGCGCATGCACGCACCACACATTCACAAAACAAGCTTGCAAACTTAGCTGAAGCCTGGCCTGGAATGTCAGCTACTGGATCTGGAGCCCAAAGTGTGCTTTGTTCAGAGGTACGGACATTTCAGAATTACGGACAACCTCCATTCCTGAGGTGTCCGTAACTGAGGTTCTACTATGTGTACTAAGCCAATGTCTCACCTCCATTAATGCATACCAGTCCCAAGATTCCCAATTATTTACTAATAAATTAGTAAGTAACAGTACCTAGTTCCTAATAATTCTGTTAACCCCCCATAATAATATAATGTGAGGTATATGGGACCAGCATAGGTTCATCTAGTTCAGCATTCTAACTCTCGTTCAACATTTACATAATGCTTTAAGGGAAAACAGAATCTGTTCTTTTTTCTGATATACCTGGGCTTGGATGTTCAAAAGGAACCTATGGGAGCAAGGTGCCCAACTCCCATTGACTTTCAATGGCTTTTGGCACCTAATCTGTGTAAATTTCTTTGAAAACCCCAACCCTAGTGAACTGTGCAAAGTTATCCAGGAAGTAGGGATGAAGAGCGAATGACAGAGGGAATTCCTTCCTGACTCCTTTATGCAATCTATTTATGCCTTGAAGCTTGAATGGTCCCAAAAGTATCCACCTCATTTTATCTTTCCACAAAACCCACACAGAGCACAGGCAGAAGAGAGAGGAGAGCCGTTCCCCACTTACAGGCAATCAGACCACACCTTAGCACAGCTGCCAGAATTACCAATCATGGAGACATGCACCAATAGCAGGGAACAATTAAGAAAACTAAGCTCAGCTGTAAAGGAAGGAGGGCAGAGGGAGAAGAGACGCATGTACCTCTATCGAGAGCAAATAAGTACAGTAAAAAGCTTTAAAGTTTTTCGTGAAATATTTGGTAGCAAGCTCACCTGGAAGGATCATATTGAAAATATTAGAGATAAGTGTAAAGGCAGAAGCAATGTATTTTTGGAACTTCCTGGGATGTGGATAAGAAAGTGGTAATGCTATACAGATTGCTAATAAGACCAGTCACTGACTAGAGGTACCTGGCTTTCAGTTGGGCATTGAAAATGAATTTGAGTAAGCTTGTCTCAATCCAAACTCAGCTGTTGCAAATTGCATTGGTGCCTTCGTCACAACGCTCTGTGTTACTGAAGATAGCTGCAGATGAAATGCCATTTCCTTTAAGAATGGCGCTTTTAGACTTAACTTTTTGGCTTAATACCACTGGAAACACTAAGCTAATATACGATGAATGCTAGGAAATAAGTGGTCAACATGTGGGGTAAAAACTCAGAATGCCTCCTATAAGTAGGGTTGAAGCATGGACAAAGGATTTTGGTGAAGAAAAAAAAAACCTAAAAGAGGTTAAAACCTATAGCTTTGAGAAAATGTATTATAATTAGAAAATTGTACCTCTTGAGGTAGATATAGAATTGTATAGGAAAATTAAAAGAGGAAAAGTAATGTTAAAGGTGAAAGATAGAGCAAATCAGTATGTTTCTGATAATAGGGGATGCTACTATCAATTGTATACGGTTGGCTCTAAAGGTGTAAGAAAAGGAAGAGTGGGAACAGCATTCTGCATTCCTTCACCTGGAATCAAGACAGCTGTAAGGTTATCAAATTTTGTAGCCCTTTTGCTGGCTAAACTGGCAGGGATAATTCTGGCATTAAACTGGATCATAGAGGTGCACCCAGCCTCTCTGGTTCCTTATTAGGACTTATTAGGACTAGTGGTGACCAGAAATGGCTCTTCAGATAGCAGAAATTATATTCTTATTCTTATTGCTATCAACAGAATTCACATAGTTGGATGTGACAGTAATAGCATGGATCTCAGCGTGTGTAGAGGTGTTAGATAAAGTGGCAAAAAATGCTGTCAAACATGAGCAATTTGTTTGAGAAATCCCTTTAAATAAACTGCAGTTTAAAAATCTAATTAAAAATTAGTTAATAGAGGAATGGCAGGAAATATGGGCAAAAGAACAAAAGGGAAAAGATACGCTCAAGGGTCGAAAATGCTGATATCCTCCAAGACCTAAGAACAAGAGTGAAGTAGCTCTATTTAGAATTTTAACCAGCCATTGTGTCTTAAATAGTATTTGTTTCTAATAAACGTAAAGATGGATTATGTGGGATGTGCAAGGTCCAGGAAATAGTTGATCATCTGTTGGAGATCAAAGAGTGCACCATCAAAATCGGGTATTTATATGAAAAACTTAGAGGCTTAACGTATGTACATTTTCACTACAACACCTAAAAAGAGCATCAAGAAAATGGGGCCCTATGAAAAAAGCAGTACTGCAATTCTTAAAGAATACTGGGAAAGAGGAAAAACTTTAATTCTTGAATTTTCCAGGTGGTGCTCATAGACCACTTGGCTGTCGTAGATTCAGCTAGTGAGTCTGCTTTGCCATAAGTCGTGAGAAAAAGAAGAGAGCCAGGAGAGTCTGGGATAACAGAGGATCAACAGTCCCACACCAGGCCACCTCTAAGGAACTGATAGGGCGGTAAAGGAGGACTGCAAGCCCAGGAGCTTAAAATCTGATTCACTTTCTGTTAAATTGATAGATTCGGACAATTTGTGCTGAATTAAAAGTTGGGACACCAAAAAGGAGACAGCACAAAGAGCAGTTGACCGACTCATATAAAGCCACCACTAGGTAAAGTAATGCAGAACAACCATGTGCAGATTTTGATACCCCATGATTTTATATGCAACACAATGATGGAAAACTTCCTCCTAAGCAGACGGAGTTAAGCCACTTAAACAGGAAACTTTGTCTGTTGTGTCACTAATCAAGAGAGAGTTTTTAATCTGATTGAAATATATAGTGGCCTGATTTTTTTCAGAGGTGCTGAGCATCTGCAGTTGCCACTGGCATCTTTGGGATTTTTGAGTGATAAGCACTTCTGAAAATTAGGTCAGTTACATTTAGGTGACTAAATGTATATTTAGGAGCCTCGCCTAAGGCACCCGGTTTTGAAAATTGTGGCCTAGTTCTACTGACAATGACATAAAGAAATTGCTACTTATCTGGACAGGTGGCTACCTGGCCAGGAGTTTCAGGGCTGTGGTTACCTTAACTGCCAAACGGCACTTGTGACTATAATGAATCTGATCCTTTCTTTTCAACCTGTCAGAGATGATGTCAACTGGATTTCCAGGGCATTTGTGCCTCTGAAAAATTCAGTCTGCATATCCTGTATGTAACTCTCAGCCTGTGTAGCCAATTTCTAGAGGTGCACAAGTGAGTTTTATTAATGATGCTGGAGCGTTTTGAGATCTTCAGCTAGCAGACTATTGACGTGTGCACCTTTATTTTAATTTGTTTCCATGAAACAACCACACCATTTTAATGCCACTTTGAACCTTGCTGACTCAGGATGCTCTTTGTAGTAGCCGTTTATGTTTACAGTCGCTTCAAGTGTCTTATCAATGGAAAATCATTTTTGAAAAGGTGTTGGTTTTTTGCTGTTGCTTTGGATTGATACATGGTGGGCTTTTTACACATGCAACATCATTGCAGCCATTTGAAAATCTACCTTTCTGTAGTGTTCTTTTTGATAACCCCCTTTACTAATCATTGTCTTGGGGGACAAGATGCATTCCCACATATAATTATCCTGTCTCCATGCAGACTTCAGCAGAAGATGAAATGAGTACTTTTCAGTCATCTTGAAGCAGTTCCCCTGTGTCCAACCCACACTCTAATTTCAGATGTCAGGATTCCTCTGTGAAGCCGAAGTTCTGTTTTCAAAGAATAAGAGGGAATCACATATGAATTAGGAATAAGCTTATAATACCAATGTTTGATGTTTAAATGCATAGTTGATTGTGCAGTTTTAGCATTTTTGTGTGTGTATGTCTATATATTACATTTGTGCATATGTATAATGACTTCCGCATGCATACATGGGTTGTCAGCAGGTTCGACTCCTTTACACCAAAGAATTGTCTTCTACTTTATGAGCCAGATCAACTCCATTAGCTGGTTTCAGAAGTAGTCTGTTATACCCTTAGCAAACAGCAATTAAAGGGAGACATGACACACATTTTGCCTTTGTGTCACATGTATCCTCCATATTTATAATCCATGTAGTTAGGTGTGCACACATTTTAGCAGAAGTGAGTATCCTCTGTAAAATAACTTACGTGTTTCCATTTGAACAACCTGTTCTCAGTCACTCGTATCTCAAACTTTTTGATGCTCAAACTGTCACTTTTGTGAGGACATTTCTTTAAGAGAGCCATGCTTGGGAGTCAGCTCCATCTAGCCTGACTGAGCACAAGGAGCTGCAGTGCTACAGAGACTCCCAGAAAGTGGTCAGACTTTGCAAATGGTTTAGTCTTACTTCTGATAACCATCTCCCTCAGCTTCGTATAAGTCTTCTTCATAAGAACTCATGAATATTACAAATTTAATGCCTGAAATCATCCAAAGGTGAATATTTTTAGGAAGTTCCAACAAGAACAGCTCAGGCATTCTTGAATACAAAGGGACTGGATAAAATATTCTTAGAAAATGCCTGCAACTTTATTTTTTTACTTCTGTGGTACCAAAAGCTAGAAAGCTGAAATTTGTCAGCCCTTGAGATGGCCCTTGTTGAGAATGCTGTTTTTGCATTTTACATTGAAAATCCTCAGAAATCTTTCCTTCGCCTACTGAGCCTCTTGTACAATAAGAGATGCCCAGTTTCTAAAGTCTGCAGGAGAGGGATTGTTGACTGTTGGCTTTGTAGGGTGTCAAAACTGTCTGAGGGTGTCAAGCTGAATGGTTCCTTAATTATGAAATTTCTTATTTTCTAATTGCAACCATCCCAGGAAATTCTATATACGTAAATAAGAAAGATTAAGAGAGTGTTATGTATGCATGGTTGCATGCTCAAAAATCAGAGAATATTGTTAAGGCTGTTTGCACAATTTTGATTCCTCCCTTTTGTGTATGTGTATCACAGTACAGTCTTTAATTACAGGATTATATACTGTTCTTCAGATACAAATGCATTTTTTGTTCAACCTTAAATACCATGTGTAGCATCGTCTACATTTTTTCATTCTTGAGTACTTACACTGCTTTCATTAGCATAATGGTTTACGATGTTTATAGACTTTATACAAGTTCCTTTTTCTTGAGTCCCACTGAAGTCAGTGGGTCTCAGTGTAGGCACAAGAATTTGGGCCATAGCTAACAGTTATGTATTACACAATACATTTTTAACCAGCAACACCTCCTTGCTTAGGTGACTTTTAAAATTAAAAGGGCTCCAAAAAATAGTTTTATACCACTGGAAAGGGGATGCTCCTAGCTATCCAATTGCATAGGGCACACTTGCTTCTAACCTTGAAAGTCCCAACTTATTGGACCTTTTATTGAAACACCATTATTATAGGTATAAGATTGGTTTAGGAAATATTAGCGGTTTCTAAAAGATAGTAATTACCGTTTTCCTTTGCTTCCAAGGCATGCACAGTTGGATTCTGAGTACTAAGGTGGCCTGGTTTCATAGGTGGAGAAATGTGGAAATAGCACTGTAACCCAGCCCTCACCCATCCTCTCACAAACTCAGTCGGAGACCATACCAGGCTGGAGCACTGTCTACAGCGGGGATGAGGTCGTTATAACTGTGTCACTCAGGTGTGGATTTTTCATACCTCTGAATGAAGTTGTTAAACCGATGTAAGTTTATAGTGGGAGCTGTACTGTTGAAGAGTGAAGGCCTTAATGGAGACCACCTAACCTTTCTAGCTTTGAAGATTCTCTGAAGAAGAAGCCAGTGAATTTGCATCGCAGTGGTATTTGAGCTAAGGTAATGCTCTTGCTGGTGGCTTGGCACCCATCTGGAGGACTGTGACATGACAAGACCACCACTCTGTTACAGTATTTCTAAGAGACCTACACTCTAGTAGCGAAACTCTTCAATCGGTTCAGCATAGTACAAATTCTCATTTTGGACTCATGTATTTTATTTGCAGAAGTGGGAAGATCTGTAACTAGTTACGGTTGCTTAGGAGACTGGATTCTAAAATCAAATACAATCCAAAATTCATATTCAATTTATATTTTCAAAATATAATATTAATCCATTTTGTAATGTGACAGTTTTTATAACTCTAATTGGCAATCAGAAAAAAACTGTGATCTATGCTAATTGGAGATGGCAGTTTGTAACTGAGTACTTGGCATGAACTAATAAGACGGGTTGCATTGTGTTGAGGAATCAGGCAATTGAGGAACGCATGCTGTGCCGTCTTGTGGAAGTGAATCTAGACATACACTCAGGTATGGGGTTAACTCTCTTATTAGCAGAAGCTTGCTCTGCACTCTATCTGTTCAGTCACAACTTCCAGTAGTGTGGAGATTCCCAGATTAGAATATGCATGTCTTGAAAGGACTAATCATTATACATTTATATAATTAAATATAGATCTTTATTTATAGAGTACCTCTGCCTACCCACATTTTGAGTAGCCATGTGCTGTACTGCTACACAGTTTGAGGTTAGAAAGGGATTCACAAGCTTTTGAGCGTATATCTGTTTTCCTTCATCAAAGTGTTGCATGGATGGCTTGGCCAGGTGGAGAGGAGCTGGTTGGCTCTCTTCTTGAGGGGAGACTGATGGGAGGCCAAAGCTTGTAAACCTTTTCATGGAGGAAGGCAAAAGATCCACATTTCTCAATAAGAGCAGTTACAGCAGGAGCAAAGGAGGCATGAGGAAAAGTCTTATTTGCTGTGCCTGTGTTCTTATAGGGAAAGATGTTTAATGGCAGCTTTGTTCTCAGTACAGTAATTCCTCACTTAGTCATCCTGGTTAACGTCATTTTGTTGTTACATTGCTGATCAGTTAGGGAACATGCTTCTTTAAAGTTGCACAATGTTCCCGTATAATGTCATTTGGCAGGGTCCCCCCCTTTACATTAATTCTTATGGGGAAATTGGATTCATTTAACGTTGTTTCACTTAAAGTTGCATTTTTCAGCAACATAACTACAACGTTAAGTGAGGAGTTAATGTATCTTGAAATCCCAGTGCTCCAGTCTGGTACGATGGACCGTGTTAGTAAGCATTGTCACTAGTATACTTGCTAATACAATATGATACCGAGAAGTGACAATTTGCATACCATCCAAGAGTAATCTTATTTTATGTAAATGGCAATAAAATACAGTAACTTTAAATATTACTAAAAGGGCGAGCATTACATTTGGCCTTGAACTTAAAACAGATACAGGGTGACCCTAATAGATATTCAGAAGAAACATAGACTGGAAGAGGTAGGAGGGGGAAAGTGGTGGCCTAAGGAATATCCTGAAAAAGTTGTATATCCAAAACCTTCCTGGGGATTCCAAGACTTCCTGTTGAAACAGCGTGTGTTATATCTGAGTATCTTTCCCAGACCTGAAGAAGAGCTCTGTATTAGCTCAAAATCATGTCTCTCTCACCAACACAAGTTGGTCCAATAAGAGATATTGCCTCACCCACCTTGTCTCTCAGTTGTATCAAAGAAATTTGGTGGGTGGCTGGTAAAGATTACCTATCTAGAAATGCTGTTGTTTTTTTTAATTGAATCTATGATACAGTTGAATGCAGTGCCAGAGAGGAAACAAACTAACGAGCTTATTCAAAGGTGTTGAAATAAAGATAATATTGTCTGTGTGCTAACACACAAGGTGACTAAAATGGTGATGAGCGTTCACATCTTTTACTCCAGTCTGTCAGGCGTATAAACCAGAAAAGAGCTATAGGGGAGGGGGAAGCCTTTCTGCTGGCCAGTGGACTCAGTCAGATAGCTCTCTCTGCCAACACCTTATGGTCTAGCAGCAGCAAACGCTGGAAACACAGACAGCCGCTGAGGATGTTTTACAGTTTATTTTAACAGAAATAGTAATGACAAGATTTTACCCTCACTAATCTGTCTGTTACCCAACCCTAGATTAAAATAGCCTATATAAAGACCTAAAATAAATAGACATTGTCCTCTCAGGCCTTAGCCAAGGAAAGAAAAGAGGAAAGCTTTATATCAAGGGCCAAGCAGCCCCATGCACATCCTTCGTATGGTCCTGTTTGCAAAACTGTCACCACCACAGGGACCTAGTTTGGCCTAGTGGAGTCTTGTAAGTCTGGGCACCAACAGCAATATAAATACCTGCATGCAAGAGGAGCGACATGTCATGCCTACCTAATTTCCATAGGCCTCCCAACCCCTGATCCTGAAAGTTCCTTGATGAATTTGCATGTCATGTCATCCCATGCTGTTTATCTGGCTAGCAATCTGATGGGGTGACATGCCATGCAAAGTCATCAAGGAATTTAATTTAATTGCTGCTTGGCCCTTAGTCATCAAGGAACTTTCAGGATTTAACCTCTAGCCACTCACTGAATTCAGTCACAAGCAACTTCAAACAAATCTTTAAAAAAACTACAAAGACGTGTTTGACGTGTGCCCTTGGGGCTGCTTGGGCATGGTAGTAAACTCTCCTTACCACCCAGCTGCACAATGGACTCTTACGCTCTATGAACCTGAACACTTAGAAGGGTTGGTGGGCTGGATCAGCAAAAGAGATCAGGTGAAATAAGGGCATAAGGCTCCCTCTTATCCTGTTCATTCTTCCCACAGAAAGGGATTTTCCTTTAAAGTTAGTCCCAGCCAACATGAAGGTCTGCCCCAAGTTATGATGAGGGGAGTTTGATTTAAATGCAAGGAGTGCACAAGGCTCCCTTCAAATACATCAAAACTACATTGCCTTTTTTTGCGGGGGGGGATACGAATAAGAAATGGCAAAGAGATGTTAAAAGACACAGATAAGCAAGACTGAAAATACACTTTCTGTTAAAATTTCAAAATGTATAGTCCAGTGAGGTAGACTATTGGGAGGATACTTCCAAATGGCAGGAGCTATGGGAAAAACGGTTCTTGCATCAATAGTGGTAACATTGTGAGACGTGTCAGAGAGAAGGCTCATTCTAGATGAGCAGAAGAGGGGAACAGAGCAAGAGATAAAAGGTCCAAGAGGAGGACAATAATGAACTAGATCCTGAATTAAAGTGAAGCTCTTTGCGACTTTGGGTTTGTGAAGATTTTTTAGCACAAGTAATGTAGGAGGCCAGTAATTTGGGTTATTAGTATGCTGTTAATTAATCACAGTTAACTCACACAATTAACTCAAAAAATGAATTGTGATTAATCGCACTTATAACAAGAAAATACCAACTGAAATGTAGTAAATATTTTTGGATGTTTTTGCACATTTTCAATATTGATTTCAATTACAACACAGAATACAAAGTGCTCACTTTATATTTATTTTTTATTATAAATATATGCACTCTAAAAAACATGCTTCCATGCTGATGATGCTCATTAAAAAAAATGCATCAATTAAATTTGTGACTGTACACCTTGGGGAGAGAATTGTATGTCTCAAGCTCTGTTTTACCCTCATTCTGCATATATTTCATGTTATAGCAGTCTCGGATGATGACCCAGTACATGTTCGTTTTAAGAACACTTTCACGGCAGATTTGACAAAACGCAAAGAAGGTACCGATGTGAGATTTCTAAAAATAGCTATAGCATTCAACCCAAGATTTAAGAATCTGAAATGCCACCCAAAATCTGAGAGGGATGAGGTGTGGAGCATGCTTTTAAAAGTCTTAAAAGAGCAACACTCTGATGCAGAAACAGAACCCAAACCACCAAAAAAGACAGTCAACCTTCTGCTGGAGGCATCTGACTCAGATGATGAAAATGAACATGCCTCAGTCCACATTGCTTTGGATCATTATCAAACAGAACCCATCATCAGCATGGACACATATCCTCTGGAATTGTGGCTAAAGCATGAAGGGACATGTGAATGTTTAGCACATCTGGCACATAAATATCTTGCAATGCCAGCTACAAGAGTGCCATGCAAACTCTTGTTCTCACTTTCAGGTGACATTGTAAACAAGAAGCAGGCAGCATTATCTCCTGCAAATTGTAACCGACCTTGTTTGTCTTAGCGATTGGCTGACCAATAAGTAGGACTGAGTGGACTTGTAGGCTCTGAAGTTATCTTTCTTTTATTTTTGAATGCAGGTTTTTTTACATAGTTCTACATTTTTAAGATCAACTTTCATGATAAAGAGATTGCACTAGAGTACTTGTATTAGGTGAATTGAAAAATACTATTTTTTTGTTTTTTTACAATGCAAATACTTGTAATTAAAAATAAATAGAAAGTGAGCACTGTACACTTTGTATTTTGAGTTTTAATTGAAATTAATATATTTGAAAATGTTGTAAACATCCAAAAATACTTTAAATAAATGCTAGTCTATTATTATTTAACAGCAGGATTAATCGTGATTTTTTAATTGATCGACAGCTGTAGTTATTAGTATTCTGATCCCCAAATTGCCCTGAAGGATTCTAAATAAATGAGTATGCATTCAGACTACCTTAGAGATAGCAAATCTTTGTGTTTGTTTCTTGAAGTAATGATCTTCATTCATTTCATTAATTCATTTCATATTAAGAAGATACTGACCACTGAAATCTACCATCTATAAGCAATACAGAGCACCTTGTTGGAAATGTAGTGATGGAAAGAGGAAAGGAAACCAGAGATCTTCTTTTAGTGTATAGACATTCAGATTTATAGGACTTTAAGAGAAACCTAAAGGATTTGGCTATAAGAAAACTCCAGGCTTACTCAGCTCTGCAGCTCAGCTACTAGAAAGATAAGCATTTTTTTCATTCACTGAAAATACATCTGAACATTAAGTTGTCTGTTTCTATTTTGTTTTTGTGACTCCTCTAGCAGCATCCACCTTGCAACAAAGGTGAACCCTTTTGCGACACTAGAGAACTAGGAGAAACCCAATGTCAGAGGCCATAACCCAGCTGTCATCCAGCTGTAGCATGATCACTAAAAAGAGCTCCAAACTTCAATATTTTAAAAAAGCATTATAGTTTTAAACATTGTTTTCAGTGTAGTATAACAATGCTAAAATAACTGCAATAGAATTGCAAGCAGCCCAAAGTACATACCTTGTTTCTATAAGATGGCTGCCCACAGCAGGAGGCTGAAATCATAGTTTGTAACAGATTTCACGTGTAATTGAAGTTTTGGCTTATGTTTCAAAATTATGAAAAGAATGTCTGTTTACTTTTTGCATTTTAAGACCCCTAGGGAAGGGCTTTCTCCGCTGATTGGTTTTTTGTTTTGTTTTTTGGGGTAGAGATAAATTTCTTTTTTTTTTTTTGTTTATAAATTATATAAATGTTTCATAGTATTTTAGAAGATGGTCTGCCACATGGAAAAGTGCGTGTCTGTGTTATTTTGATAGTGTGGCAAGAGGTAGCCTGTATCCTTTTTTCATTTACTTCCCTTTTCAAGAATCCCTTTTCCCTAATTCTTTTTTATAATGTAGCTCTCTACTGAAGCCATATCAATACATTTTATACAACTCAAACTAATAATGACTATCTCCAAGAGATCGTGTGTGTTAATCTTGGACTTCTAGCTTTTATTTTGGCATAACACTCTGTTGTGTATTTGTCAAGTGGTGATTTAATAAAAACTCAGCCATATCAAATAACAAAGGCCAGACACAGAGAATTAAAATGATAGGTTTATTATTTTATCCCACATCATAACACCTAAAGTTGATGTTATATGTTGTGAAACAATCATGCAACTGCAGAACAGTTCTCCTATCTCCTCTGCTGACACATGCAAGCCTCTTTGTTCAACATTAGTGTTCAACATTAGTGTTGCATACATGTGAGGCTTATGTTCTGTTATCATTAGCCTATTGCAAGGTTGGAGGAAGAATTAATGTTATGCTTCTGGTAAGGAGAGCCATGTGGAATGGGAAAAGGGAGACACAAGTGAAGGCTTGAGGTCAGAGGTGTCAAATTATTTAATTAAAAAAAGCTAATTGCTGGAAATGCAGATTTGCATTTGAGGCCTTCACTCATGGTTTGGGGTTCTGTCCCTCACCAGAAGTGAGAATCAGTATTGTCAGCCCTAAGCATCAATAAATCATGAGTCAGACCCCCAAAATCAAGAGATTTTGAAACAATAATAAATCTTAGATTTTTTTTATTTGCCTTCTGATTTTTGAATCTCTAGAAATCACAGTTTTTAACTTTTCTCCACACCCACAATGCTAGATTCTTACTTTTTATCTGACCAAAAGCTGAGTGTCTCCTTTAATTACAAGACTCCAGAAGCTGGGGCTTTAAAATATACCAAATATTGGAAGACTCATGACAAAATCCTCAGAGTTTGTGACCCTTAAGTTGCTTCACACTGTACACATCATACATTCACAAGACAATGATGGTTTTTCAAATGATATTCTGAGTTTTCTGGGGATGGAGGGGAATGAATTGAAAGCAAATAGCATGTAGAATGGAGAGACAAGGAGTTTTCCATGCTACCATTTTATTTATCAATAATTACAACTCTGAGCTCTGTTAAACTAAATGGCAAACTCATTATTAATTTGAAAGTTCAAAATGTTCTTTGATCTTCCCCTTATTCCTCTCACTCGTAAAAAAAATTATGGTTTTCAGTGCCCCTTTTCATGGTTCTTTCCAGAGCTATCAAGTTGTCCTTGATAGGCCTGGAAATCTAGCTCACTAAAGGAACTATGATTCGAGAGGTCAGAGCATTTTTGGGCTCTGCAAACAAGGCCCATAAAATACTGCTTAGCAAAAGGGTCTGTTTGCAATGTGAAAAGTTTGTTATATATATAATATCTGGTAGGTGCCTGGATGTCAGCCCTGAAGAAGGAGATGAAAGTAAAGAAAAATAAATGCATTGGATTATTGAACATTTGATAGAATGTTATGGGAAAGGGAGAAAACTGCAAAGAACACAGTTGCTTCTGCTTTATGGGGAGCTTTCTCCACAAGGATTTTTTGTTATTTTTGTAAATTTACTCATGGTAACCTCACTGTCAAGTTAATAACAGTCAAGGGAAAATGTTTGAGGTTCATACTTTCTTTACTGTTGGGTTTAAGACCTTTTAATCCTGATAGGACCTATGGTATCCCAGCCACAGTTCTCAACAGGGCTGCAAGTTTTTTATTCAAACAGGTCAGGCTGAAAGGCTAGAGTTCTGAGTGAGTTTGGTACTTGTGAAAGGATTTGTGTTAACAACCTTCAGGACTGAAGTCTCGTACTAAGACAGACGAATGTACAGCAGAGGCAGGGCACGCTTCCCCTTATGAGTCTCCTGTCAATGTGCCTCAAACCTAGGGTGACCAGATGTCCTGATTTTATAGGGACACTCTAGATTTTGAGGGCCTTTTCTAATATGGGCACCTATTACTCCCCTGCCCCCAATCCTGATTTTTTTACACTCGCTGCTTGGTCACTCTACTCAACCTAACCTGGAAAGATGAGAGGGGAACAGGTTCTCCAGGCTCTGTTCAGTTCTTGGCCTCTTGAGAATACAACTTAGAGGGCTAGCTCTAGTGATAGTTTTTGTGATGCTGTCTCTAGGAGCTGGTCTGAGATCCCTAAATTATTGCATGTAGGTCACAGAAAAGCTGTCTTATGGTAAGAGCTTACACTCACTGCTGGTATAGAGTGGTTGCAAGCTGGTAAACTCCAGGTACTAAATTCCATATCTCATTGGTAATTCCTGAGCCTGCCGGCCCCCTGTGGTATATTAGATACAGTATGCTGGCCTACTGGCTAAATCTACCTCAGACTTTATTCAATGCTCACTAATATTTTTCAGTAACCCCCTTTTTAGAATCTCCAGCAGACCTGTGCAATGTGTCAGTCTTCCAACACTCACTCCTCGCTTCAAGCCCCACACATGTATCCTCTTAACCATGTTGCCAAAACATTGTTGAGCATAATGTAGTAGTTTAACAAATCTGTTTTCTCCTTGAGAGGTACATGAACTCTCACCAGCACCAATGAGAATTGTATCAGTACTCCAGTACTGAAAGGCAGAAAGACCTCCGTATATACAGGACCCATACAAGTCTGACATTACTCTTGTCTACTGTTGGGCTGAAGAACTGTGTGCTTTCGCTCCAATCATTCTCAGTGTAGGAGAAAATTCAGAAGTGGTAACTGCAAATAGAGCACTTATGTGAAACCCAGTTTAGTTTTTTTAATTTAATATGACCTACTAAGACAAATTGCAGTTGCCCAGGAACAGATAATTTTCTGTTGCACTTGAGGGTACAAAGCTAGCCATATTGAATCAGATAATTAATTCACCATGACTGATATCCTGTCCCCAGATGCGGTCAATACAACATTTCTGTTTATCTGAAGTTTTATATGACGCCCATTGCCTGCTCTTTGAAGGCATAAAAGGGTCTTGTGTTGGCCATCACTGGATTTGGGATATTAGTCATGTGATGTACCCATGAGTTGACTCAATATCCAGAGTCCTGAGAATCACGATTGCTGTCGGAAGTTGTCTATTCTGTCTGCACATGGGCAGCAACAATTTGCCTTTTAGATCCCTTACAGATATCATATACATAAACTAAATAATATTTTAAAAGATAGGGAAATGAAATCCTGCTCCCCATAATGCACCTCCAGCAGGACTCTGCACTCCATGGCACATTGGGATCAACTTCTACAGCGACAACAACTTCTAAATTCTTATAGCCACATTAACATATTCTTTTGCCATGAAATACCCTTCATACCATCCTCACATGAGCATACATAACTTTAATGATGAGCTTATGCCTGGATGTCTGAGATCTGACTATCTTTTAATATGACTGTAGTTGGCCACCATGTAGAATAAGAATGCTGTGATGAGGTGATGCACATTCCAGTCTATCAGTTTAACTCCACAATTGCCACTCTCTGCCATTGGCAAATTTGCCCAGAATCATGAGACTAAATCTCATCTGGTTATTTACAGCTATCTGAAGAGACCAGATGGAGTCCTGTGAAAAGGAGGTTTTGTGAAGCAAGCCCATGAGGTGTGTTGTTTCTTAGCATAACGTTAGTCTCCAGTGCAGAACCAATTCCAGCATTTTACCCCTATTCTTTTCTCACGTTGAATTCCTCATTTCTGTCAGACCTATTCTGTTTTATGATAATTATGTCTGTTTACTGAAGTTATGATCAAAACATTAGTTGCTGCCAACACCAGCTCTGCATTTACATAAGATTTATTTTTCAAACGGAACTTTCTGAGAATGAAAGGCTCAGACTTTCTTACAGCTGTAAAATTAATCCTGCTCTAAAGCATAGCTTATTACTTGGGAAAGAACTCTTTATTTTGGAATCCTTTGGCTGGCCATAAATAAATTCTATCGTGCTTTTTTTTGTCCTAGTTTAAGAAAAATCACACAGATTTAGTCCAGTCCATGGCCACGTTTGTACCTTCGCAGAAGCTTGACGTCCACATTTATTTCATTTACTTTGCCTGAAATGAAGCAGATTTTATTTGCCCTGTTTTTTAATACAGACAAGCAGATCACGTAGATTACAAGCCTGGCGTACAGTACTCTCTCTTGTCAAGTGGGGCTGCTCCACCATGTTGCATACAGGAATATATTGTTTTCATAGGTTGTTTTTTGTGTTAAAAATGAAGGCAGATGTGAAGTAGACTGAAGGACTCCAGACAGCTGGACTTGACCTGTGAGCAGTACTAGGACCATCCCAGTATAGGCCTATGCATGAATATGACTGTGATTACAGTAGTATGAGAAAACATTTGATAATGAAATCCACTTCTTAGTGTAGCAAAAGTAGTTTCTCTTTTTGGAGTGATAGCTGCAGTTTAAGAATAACAGCTCTGAGATTTTGGCTGTGGCTTGACTTGGATGAGGCATTGAGAATTTTGGGAGGGAGACTAGCAGTCCTGTTCCCTCAGATGGAGCTTTGCAGAGCAATATGGGCTTTTACGTAGTCTGTTGGTCCAATTCAAAAGGATTGATTCCCATTGGATAATACACAGTATGGATTTAGTGCACATTCAATACTTTAAACTGTCTTGTGCAGTTGCCTTATAGTTTTGTGCCGCTGCTGCAACCACATGTAATAATAAACCTGGAGCTGCTCATTAAGCGCCCCTGTGGAGGTCTCTGAAAGCATCACATGTATGTGAGACCCAACTACAGCTCAGCATATGAGTGGTTATGGGCCTGAAAAGAAGGATATTTAGCAGATCCACTTAGTGAAGGTCTTGACTCCTCCAGGACACCTAGGGCATTGGGAGTGGAGGTGGGAGGGGTGATGGAGAGCCATTATCCTGGATGTTGATTGCTATAAAAATGCTGATTGGGTGCCTGAGGATAAATTTGATGTGCAATAGCTGAGGAAGGGCTCTTTCCTGAAGTACTATTTCTTCTCCATTTTATGAGGGAGAGGCACAATGGATCTGTAAAATTGCAATGTCCGTCTCGCCCAATTCCCAGTGTGGTGTGGCACCCCACTGAGACATGAGGAAGTTTTCTGATTGTAAAAGGTCTTTTGTTAGGCTATGAAATGGCTGTTTAGTGAACAGAAAGGAGTTATAAATCTTCCCAAGAAACCTACTTTGCTTGTATTATTAAATAAAGTCCCCTTTGATCATAAATCATTCAGTGTTCTTTCATTTTATTTCAACTAAGCTAATTGAAATAACTGCTCACAGTTCAGAAATGCCTCCCTTCCACAGATTCATCTTAGTCTAAACTAGCCAGAGCTCTACCCCCCCTTACAGACTGGCAGCCACCTTCCGGGCCATAAAAGGTACTACTCCTTCTTCCATTAAGCATGACAGTTTTCTAAATGAAAGCAGGAGTGTCACTTCAAGGCCCTGTGAAGCTTTTCCATAGCACTTACTGAGAAATGCAGATCCAGATGTCCAGAGCAGCTGTCCACCAGTACTGCATAGTACTGCATAGTCAGCTGAAGTGTTTAATGGACTCAGTTCCTTTGTACTCAGGAAAGCCTTAGGAGACCAATGTGATACTTAAATCCAGTTCAAGATAACGAAGCATGATCGGCCAGTTTGGTCCTCACCAAAATGGTGAGTGTGGGCACAACTAGGAGATGCCCAAAGATGGCAACAGTTGCAGGCTGTGGCCAAAATTATTCCTGCTGCCAGGTCAGCTTGGGATGAGAAATATGTAGAACTGGAATTCCAGTGCAACCAAGGGACACTTCCAAGAGAGAATCTGCACAGAGGTGCAGTCCACAGAGATCCCAGGGCTATCGCTGCCTGCCCTTATTCTTCTTGTTAGCAGGAGTAGTTTTGAAAACTGTTCACTTTTCTCAAGAGAAAATAACCCCCACCAGCCAGGAGCAGCAAGTCTGGATCGAGGCTTTTCCTGTATGGTTGCTTAACAAAATCTATATCTTTATGAATCAAATTACAAATGTAATTAATTCTGTTGAATTACTTTAATTGGAATGAAGACAGGCATGTGGGGAAAATACCTGGAACTAATGAGCCTGATGATTTTTTTTTTTTTAGCATCTGGAGTTGAAGTAATCTTTAGTTTCAATGTAGAGAGCAAAAAATAATTTGAGTACAATTAATTCCTCATCTTCCATATTGTAGTTTTAATGTCTTTTAGCAGCAACCAAAACAGGAAAAGACTGTGGTGCCATCATCTTTCTTTTGTGTTAACTCTTCCTTACCTGAGCTTGGAGGTGTGGCTCAGAGGTCCCATGGCAGAGCATTACTATGTTCCTCCCTTGCTGCTGGGTCCTCATTACTCAAATGCCATTTGCAATCCTATTTGCCCAAGTTCCTTCTCTAAATGATACATACCATGTATCTCTTATGTTTTCTCCATCATGTGGGCATCCTTTGTCTCTCCTCTTTTGTGGGTTACTGATTCCTTTGCTCTAGTTTCAAAAGACCTCCTTAGTTTGTGCCGAGTCTGACTCAGGTCATAAAGTGTTGGCCACTACTGACAGTATGTTTGCATTAACTCTAGGGTAGCCTGTCTGCACCTTGTTATGTAGGCTGTCACTACACCCTGCCTTGAATGAAGTTCTACTTTAACTGAAAGAAAAGAAATACATGTCCACCTGGTACAAACAACAGCAGGAGATTGCAGGCTCCTCCTTTTGTAGTTTGTCAGCATAGCCTTTAACTCTGTTTACAATGGCTGGGTAAGTACTAGCCATTGTCAAGCAATTAAAAAAATTGATCATGATTAATTGCACAGTCAATTTTTTGTCACAATTAATTGCACAATTAATTACTCTGTTAAACAATAATAGAATATCATTTATATAAATATTTTTGGATGTTTTCCACATTTTCAAATATATTTATTTCAATTATAACACAGAATGCTTAGCGTGCAGTACTCACTTTATATTTATTTTTATTATAAATATTTGCACTGTAAAAATAAAAGAAATAGTATTTTTCAATTCACTTAATACAAGTATTGTAGTGCAATCTCTATCATGAAAGTCAAACTTACAAATGTAGAGTTATGTACAAAAAAATCCTGCATTCAAAAATACAACACTGTAAAACTTTAGAGCCTACAAGTCCTCTTAGTCCAACTTCTTGTTCAGCCAAGTGTGCAGATAAACAAGTTTGTTTACATTTGCAGGAGATAATGCTGCCTGCTTCTTGTTTACTGTCTCAGGTTAAAGTGAGTACAGGAATTCGCATGGCACTGTAACTGGCATTGCAAGATATTTACAGGCCAGATATGCTGAACATTCTTAAGTCCCATCATGCTTCAGCCACCATTCCAGAGTACATGCATCTATGCTTATGACAGGTTCTGCTCGATAACAATCCAAAGCCATATGGACCAATGCATGCTCATTTGCATCATCTGAGTCAGATGTCACAAACAGAAGGTTGATTTTTTAAATTTTTTTTCGGTGGTTTTGGTTCTGTAGTTTCTGCATCGGAGTGTTGCTCTTTTAAGACCTCTGAAAGCATGTTCCACACCTCATCCCTCTCAGATTTTGCAAGGCACTTCATATTCTTAAATCTTGGGCCAAGTGCTGTAGCTATCTTTAGAAATACCACATAGATATCTTCTTTACATTTTGGTAAATCTGCAGTGAAAGTGTTCTTAAAACAAACAACCTGCTGGGTCATCATCCGAGACTGCTATAACATGAAATATATTGCAAAATGAGTGTAAAACTCAGAGCAGGAGACATACAATTCTCCCTCAAAGAGTTCAGTCAAACATTTAATTAATGCATTTTTTTAACGAGCGTCATCACCATCAAGGATGTCCTCTGGATTGGTGGCCAGAGCATGAAGGGGCATATGAATGTTTAGCAGATCTGGCATGTAAATACCTTGCAATGCTGGCTACAATAGCGCCATGCAAACGTCTGTTCTCACTTTCAGGTGATGTAAATAAGAAACAGGCAGCATTATCTCCCGTAAATGTAAACAAACTTGTTTCTCTTCATGATTAGCTGAACAAGAAGTAGGACTGTTTGAACTTTGTTTTGTTTTTCAGTGCTGTCTCTCTTTGCCTTGCCATCACATTGCCAGTTTGTTTCCTCATGCTGCTAGTTCCTATGTTTTCTTTAGCTCTGTTGATAACGGCATTCCTTTGTTTCCTTGCTGAACAAACTCAAATCACCACTGGGAGCTGGAAGGGAAGCACCCTGGGGAGTGGGGAAATGGCAAATGTTGCTTTTGGGAGACATTTTCAAAGGTGAACATGTCAGATAGGGACCTAACTGCCATTTGTGCCTTTGAAAATCTCTCCCTTCCTCTTTTTCACTGTTGCCTGTAGTTGCACGTATTTTGATTATAGCTTTTTATAGAATATCCACTCAGATGAATGGAAAATCAGAGAATAATGGAGTATTTTTTTCACAGAAGCACCCAGCCCACTGATGTGGTTAAGAGAAGGTTACATTTGAGTTAGAGATCTCTCTGCTCCCATAAAAGGGAATAGTTTCAGTGTTGGAACTGATCAGGCTGAAACCTTTCTTAGGTTAGCAATAAAGATAACTAGGTGTGCAGTGACTAGAGTTGGTTGGAAATTTTCTGATGAAGCTTAGTTTCATTGGAAAATACCAATACAGTACAGCCAAACATGTCACCAAATCTACTTCTTATTTGACTACACTTTAGTCAAAACAGACAGGTTTCCTTACCTCCCCGTTAGCTCCAGAGGATGAAGATGCATAGCACAGGGGCGCTCTGCCTCCCTTTCAAGTTTTGTGGGACAGGCAGTGCCTCTCTGGCTCCCCAAGCTGGATAATTGTCTGGGAGAAAGAGCAGCTGGGCTCTCTGCCTCTTCAGCTGCAGAGCTGGAAAGATCTTGTCAATTTTAAAAGTGAAACTAACAAGAGCCTTCCCCACGGCAGCTGGGAAGCCAAAAAATATTTGTTTCTGTTCTCCCAAAATGGAATTTGTTTTGAAATCTCTTTCCACTACAAGTTTCCTGTTTTTGGCGCTTCTTCCTGCTTTGGGATTAAACTTTTTTCAAAAACGTGAACATTTTAATGGAAAGGAATGCCCTTTTTTGGCCGGCTCTACTAGTGACCTCAGTTTCTCAGGATTGTAAAGATCACCATCTGTGCATCAGAGAGGGAAACATAGGGATAATTTTTGTTATGGAGATTTGCTAGGATTTTATGTATTTACAGTAATGAACTCTTTTAGCAGAACTCATAATTGTAAAATATTTTTGTGCCATGTATGCTTACAGTTCCTGTTTTAAAAAGCAATAAGGATTTTGCTCAATTAACAGTCACAATGGTAACTTGCCAGGAGCCTCTGGGTCTCCCATTAGTCGCTTAAAATAGGAAAGGTTGCAGTGTCTTGATCTGTAATGAAGAGGAGGTCCTAGCATGTATCATTCTCTCTTTATTGGATTTATCTACCTGCATTGCATGCTTTGACCTGTAGTCTCCATAAATCACATCTTGACATTAAAGATTAAGACAGCCAAGAGGTAAGATGGAAGCATGGCCCAGTAAATAGGGCACAGGACTGGGAATCAGAACTGAGTTCTCTTTCTAGATTAGCTATTGACTCCTGATTTGACCTTGCACAAACCACTTAACCCTTCTGTGCCTCAGTGTCCTCATTCTTAAATTTGACCTACTTGCAGAAAGAACTTGGAGGCCTTCAAATGAAAAATGCTAAGTACTAAATACGTCACTGCGTGGTCTGCGGTCAGATTAGAGATTTTTTTTGGATAGGTGACTTCTGAATGTGTGTAAATATCTGCATTAGCAGAAATTAAATACAACTCCTCAGGAGGTCTCCTGGTTCTTTGTGATGGTTGTTTGTGTCTTTTTTAGAAGTGCTCTGTCCTGTGTGTGATCTGGTCTTTCTGTCAATTTCAACCTCCCTTGCCCTTGGTGTCTGTGTTCCTGATAGTTGCTGATTGGATCAAAGCTTCACAGAGTCTCCCTTCCGCCCCTTCAAATTCTCATTAAATGCAGTTTATCGCTCTGCCATTACATAGCCTGTTGTTTCACTTTAGAGTTTTAAATTATTGCTGTCTGGGTTTTCCATTTTTTCAAACAATTTTTTCAGGGGAGGAGTGTGTGTGTGTGTGTGTGTGTGTGTGTGTGTGTAAAATCAATGAGCAAGGACAGTGCACAGTTATTTACACAGCAGCTCCTGCAGCTCTAATATAATATTATCATTTAAATGCTTGCTGAGTATTCAGACATTCAAGGTCTGTATGGCATGCTCTGCAGTGCTGGAGCCCTAGGGTAATGTTTTTCATAGCTGTTTATTCCTAAATACTCTTGACGGAAATACAAATGCCACCAAAGCACCCAATATGGTTGCAAATATTGGAAAAGGGGGGAATAGAGGGCCTTGGATTGTTTCAGAGAGGGCACTGAACACTAAAATTGTGTTTGAAAAAAGAGACCGAGAAACGACAGGGGCTGATTAAGAAAGAAACAGAGCGATAAAACCACATAGAAAACTGATCTGCAAAGCTTGCAGGTTTATTTGTGAAATTCTCCTTCCGCAAAAGCTTAGACACTAAATGACAATGTACTGCCAATATTGTGGTTAACCCTTACCAGCCCTGGGCAGATTTTTTATTATGTGTCCTTTCCTTGGAGGACCTTCGCACTCTTTACTCCTTTGGTGGATTTCATTGGCAAAGTAAGGGAGAGGCCACCTCAGCGGTGCCATTCAGAGAGCCATCCAAAATGAAAGGTTGGGAATTGATATAAAAGAAAGCACAGCACCTGCAGATTTAAAGGCACTTTGTTGTAATGGGCCTGGATAATGCATTTTGGTCTTTCATGTTCATTGTGTGGGCAGGGATCAGAGTCTATGTCAGGGGTAGGTAACCTATGGCACGTGTGCTAAAGGCAGCACGAGCTGATTTTCAGTGACACTCTCAGTCCCTGGGTCCTGGCCACCGGTCCGGGGAGCTCTGCATTTTAATTTAATTTTAAATGAAGCTTCTTAAACATTGTGAAAACCTTATTTACTTTACATACAGCAATAGTTTAGTTTAGTTCTATATTATAGACTTATAGAAAGAGACCTTCTAAGAACATTAAAATGTATTACAGGCATGCAAAACCTTAAATTAAAGTGAATAAATGAAGACTCGGCACACCACTTCTGAAAAGTTGCCAATCCCTGGTCTATGTGTTGGATTAGTTTCATTTTCACCGGGTGGTAGGAATAGTGACAGGAATTTGGGGATTACAAATGTTCATTGAGCCAAAAAGGAAACATAAATCTCATAGCAGAAGCCTGACTTTTTGCTTTCTGAAGATAGGAAGATTTCAAAAGCGTTTTTGTATCAGGATCCATTTTTTCCTTCTTAATAATCTACCTTTCTTTCCAACAGTGTTCATCCAAACAGCTATTAACCACTACAATTCCTTATTGAAATTTAGGCTGGCACTGTTGTGCTGTGAAAAAGTGGTGAGACATACACATCACATTTTTAGATACACCATTGGCAGAGAAACATTAACTAGTCTGTTAAAAGAAAAAGTTGCTCCATAAGATACACATGTAATAATCACATCTTGCTCTTATTTAACAGGGGATGTGTCTATAGCAGTGTTTCCCAAACTGTGTTCCGCGGAATGCTGGTTTTCCGCACAATGTGAATAAGTGTTCCATGAAAGAATCGTAATTTTTAAAAAGCGTCTTTAAAATTTTTTAATTTTAAATTTGGCATATTTTTGAATTATTATAATTTAACATAAAACTCTTTTTCCAGTTATTGATAGATCTTGTATTGATAGATCATGACGTAAAGAGAATTTTGACTCTTGCACTTGATTTTTGTACTACTTTATACACGTCTTCCAATTAGAAATTGTTAGTTCAAGTTATTTTAAATTTGTATTTTTGCTTTGTTTTGTAAAATATAATATATTTGAGCATAAATAACACAATTTTTATTTGAAAACCAAATGACTACAAAATAATATTATAAGTGTTCCATAAAATTTATACCAGGCCAAAAAAGTTTGGGAAACACTGGTCTATATGATACAGGCCCCAGTTCAGCAGAGCACTTAAGCACTTGTTTAAGTTCCATTACATTCATTGAGAACTGAGCATGCTTTGCAGTTGGGACCACAATCTCTGGGTGCATCAGTGGTGGGATTGCCAACTCGGACTGAAGCTGTTCCAGGAGATTTTTTTCCCCAGCATGACATAATGTCATTTTCTTAAAATAACCTATTAAAATCTCCCGGCTTGCTTTCAATAGTCCCCTGGAGATCAATGCCGATTCTGGGAGATTCCAGGCCAACCTTAATCAGAGAGAACACCTATGTGTATGCTTACACATATGCGCACATGTGCGTGCGCGCACACACACACACAAAAGGGGCAGGATTCAGGTTCAAAATTGAACTGATCTGAAATTCTTGAGATATATATGGAGTCTGTTTGCAAGATTGTGTCTCCTGAGAGGTGCAACATAAAGCTGTTCAGCCCCTTCCTACCATCTTCTTACCTGAAAGACTTCCTCTCTCCTAAGAACTGTTCCTGTAACAGATGTTTGTTTCACCAGTTTCCATTGTTTCAATGCAACTTCCACTGGCCTGATACAATCAGAGTCCCCCTCTTCCATCCCTTCTTCAGTCTGAGCCTTTAAAGGTCTTCTCCAGCCTATTTTACTTTCCCTTCTGAGAATACTAGAAAGAAGTTCAGCCTTTTGCCGCATCCTTCTGGCTCACATAGATGAGCTCCACTGCAAACTCTGCACAGAGTTGACTTGGTGAAAGCATTTCCCAGCCCAGCTCTGTACCTGATTTTCCCTATCACCATATATAACGTTTGGCTTTTGGGAATTTTTTAATCTCATTCCACTTTCGACTCTCCCTACTGTTATCAGGCTTTCAACCTGAATTTCCATTACCTGCAGTTTTGTTTATACCAAACCAAAGGCAAATTGCTGATGTTATTCACAACAGACTGTGCTTCCAGAAGTGTGCAGATTAAATCTAGGGTGTTAAATTCAGATTCCACGTACCATGCTTCTCTTCCCTCTCCCCGCATTTCACTGGTGACAGGGAACTGTTACCATAGCAATAACATTTGAAAGTTTTCCAGAAGTGCTACAGGAATCATTTTCTTTCTCCTCCCCCTCGACAGTTCGGGAAAATTGAGCTTATTACAGATAAAATTCTTTTCCTCCGTGACTTGATAGGAGACCAGCAGGGGTACTTCGCAATCCCAGGGAAAGCAGTCTGCAGCTCAGAACTGCTCCTCTGAAATGAGAAGCCCAGCTGGGCTGCCCACTGTTGCAGTTTGCTTGACCTGAAACGGTTTGTGTGTCCTTCACTGTACACTTAGATGGTAGAGTTTGCACTGCCTACAAATTGTAAATGGGAAAAGAGAGCAGGACAAGTCATAAAAAGAAACAAAAATACAGAAAATGTATAAAACCCTTGAGATAACCTTAAACCTCGACGAGTAAAAGTATAAGCTGCCTTTATTTACCTGTCCCTGCAAGTCGCATAGGCTACTGCACCATAGCAGTTCAAACTGCAACACAGTAATATACAGGAAAACACAAAAATCCCGGTAAAGAGAGAGCACTCAACAGCCCTCTGAAAAACTGAAAGTGTTTCCGAAAGAGAGGGGAGGATGTTAACATGAGGTCAAGAGTGATCACACTAAAAAAAAAGATCACAGAGGCGAATATCAAGTGGTGGTTCGAAAGTGGGGATATATGGGCTAGGATGGATGTGATGGGCAGCAAATCCCTACGACCCACTATAACATGGGCACAATAACCTGCCAATTTCAGATATGATGGTAGGGGATGCCTAAAAAGCAAGACACCTATTCATGCAAGATTCAAGGATCAGTCCCAGATATAGGTAGAGCCTGCATCATTACTGGTCTTAACAACCTCTTGGGCAAGAAATGATTTCCATTCTTAAACTGATGGTCAGACTAGTGCAAAGAAAGTATCTTCCCAATAACCTGGATCCATCCTATGTTTTAAAGCTCCAAGGTCCCCTGAGCTGGAATATGCAGGTGTAATTCGCACATATGAATTGGGCATACCTTATTTTAAATCAAGATGGTTCCTGGCAGTCTGCCCTATAGGTACCTGGGAAATAGAGGTGACTTTTCCCACCCAGTCATCCAGTGGGCCAAGAAAATGAACAACTTTACATCTGGATGTTTGCAGATAGAGTTGAGATAGTGGAACATAAGCTTCCTTTCTTGTCTTTCACCTCCCCACTCCAGGTTTCTGCCCATGTGTAACTCTAGGAGCCCTTCAGTGCCACTGACAAAGAGTTCACTGCCATGTAACACCAACTATTATCAAACCTGACAAACTCACTACACTTAACACATTGCTCTCATGATATTTGTCTGTAAAGAATGTCATGAAAGATTTCAGATGAAAGCCTGTGAAACACCAGCCATTGATATGACAGTGGAATACATGTATTAACACGGTCTGAGGAATTATGGATACTTACTGATACTATACTTAACTTCTGTTACCAGACAAAGAGAGGAACAGGTTTTCTTCCAGATAAGAGGGAGGATAGTTAATTCCCTCTCTCTCTACTGGAAGTTGAGCGTGGTGATACCGGAGACAATGAACAGTTCATTTGCATCGGAGCAAATTAAAATGATGATGTGAAAGCAGCATGGGAAGATGCTGGAGTCTGAACCCCAGGGGGCAAGCCTGCCTCTGGTGACAAAAAATAATAAACTCTAGGGAATATAAGGAGAAGCAAAAAGACACTTTGGTTATCTATCACTGAGGGAACAAAGAGGTCAGCGCTTTTTGCATCTATAAATGGTGGATCCCCAACCATGTGGGTTGGTGACACTGAGAAGTGCCTTAGACAAAGGTTGTAACCTGATGTGTTAAGTTTTAGCCAATAGAAAGCATGATTATACTTTTGTTTTATTTGTAACCACTTTGTTTCTGTTGTCTCTGATTAGTATCACTTAAATCTCTCTTCTTTATTAATTAGCTTATTCTTGTTTTTTTTTATAATTATTGTCCAGAAGTGAGGTGTGCACCCTGTAGTGTGACCAGATGTCCTGATTTTATAGGGACACTCCATATATTTGGGGCGCTGTCTTCTATAGGAGCCTATTACCCCCCACCACCTGCCCTGATTTTTCACACTTGCTGTCTGGTCATCCTAGCACCCTCAGTTGAACCAACAGGCTGGTCTGTACTGTTGGAGTATATCTGCTCTCTTTGGAGACAACAGACTTGATGTTGATGTGGACATCCATTGACTGGGGTCAGATGCAGCTGGGAGACACTTTTGGAGAGTTTGAGAACTGAAGTACACCAAGTTAGGACTGGCAGAGCTGGAGGTGGCAGGGAGCTGCCACACAGTGTAAGTCAAGAAATCCATCATTTACTAAGGCAGAGAGATAATAAGGTGACTTAGGCAGAGGCAGTGCTAGCCCAGTGGGGGCCCTAAGCAGGAATATTTTTGGTGGCCCCCACAACACAGAACACATAATAAAAATCAAATAGGGGTCCCTTTGAGCAGCTTGGAGCCCTAAGCAATTGCTTAGTCTGCTTATACCTAGTGGCAGGTCTGCTTACAGTTCTGGATGCCCCAAGAAAGCGTGACACCAGATTGTACACGTGGTGAGATGGCCTCTTCCTCTGGACTCAGAAGTGGATGTGCCCTGTCACAGCAGCCAGTGGTGAGGCTTATCATAAGGCCCTCTATGGCCTCCCTATTCTTAGTTTTCATCCCAGGTGTAAACAAACCTGTCAGACTTCTTATTAGGGAGGGGGATGACATTTTCTATTCTTTTCAGCCCAGATATTTTTCAATGTTTATAAATATCTCTGTTGTCATTCTTCAGTTATCAAAGTGTAAGTGTTTCCTCCCAACCATCCGTTGTTCAGGTGTTTGAATAATTCAGAAACCCTTTTTGACTTCAAACCTGCCATGTGCTAGCTGCAGCCCTCAGTAAGGAATGCTGGGTTGAAAAGATTAGATGAGAAATAAGTTACAACCAAGTAGGGGGGAAGCATGTTTCCCTATAGACTGAAGTGCGTTGCAGAGTGTGGTTATCCAGACATACAGACGTTATGGTTCCCAGAGCAACGATACTGTAACCTTGTTACACTGCACACAGGTTTTAAACTATCAATGGCCTGCATATACAATAAATCCAAATACTGTGTCGGCACAGGGAGCTGAGTTGCAGTTGTTGTGGGAACTAGGAATTTGAATTTACTAGTTTTTATGTATTAAATAGGGGAAAGGTTGGACTCCAGAGTGCTACCCATCCCACTGTTCTTTCATCCCCTTTACAGGTGGCTGAAGTCTTGCTTCTACTTAGAAACCCCATTTGGTGCTCAGCCTTATCCTTTTTTAAACCTATTCACAACCGAACCTTGCAAAAAGACCTTGTCAATGCATCTCTGCAGAAAACTGTCATAGCCACAGAGATATAGAGCAGGGGTCGGCAGCCTTTCACAAGTGGTGTGCATGCGGAGTCTCCATTTATTCACTCTAATGTAAGGTTTTGCGTGCCAGTAATACATTTTAACAATTTTAGAAGGTCTCTTTCTATAAGTCTATAATATAGAACTAAACTATTGTTGTATGTAAAGTAAATAAGGTTTTTAAAATGTTTAAGAAGTTTCATTTAAAATTAAATTAAAATGCAGAGCCCCCCAGACAGGTGACCAGGACCCAGGCAGTGTGAGTGCCACTGAAAATCAGTTCGTGTGCCACCTTTGGCATGTGTGCCATAGATTGCCTACCCCTGATATAGAAATTGGGTTTTAATTATAGCTATACACCTCTAGCTATAATGAAGGGTCTGCCAGCGTATCCACTCTATTCATATGTATATTCAGCGGGTTAAAACATATTGGTGCACTTTGCTCGCCTTATTTCAGTCCAGAATGAAAGATTCAGCACGGGCATAATTAATGACTTTCGACTCAGTTTGGTGACAGATCAGTTCAGCTGTCTAAATTGCAGATGTGCAAAGAGAGGCAGGGTTGTACTTTCTATTTTCACATTTATAAATAAGAAATTGCCTCCGTTTCAGAAGTGAAGTGTCATTGCCTTTAGCTAATACAGAGCAACTGACACCTCCATGAAAATTTTGAAATGTTCCTTTGAGACTAGTGAGACAGCATCTGTCTCAGTCTGGTAGTGGTCAGAGCATACCAGTGGGAGCCAAGAGTTCCTGAGTTGTGAGACAAAAGCTCAAAGACTTGACGTTGAAGCATCTGTCATTCTTACTGAGCATGTCTGCTTGGCATGGATAATTACTAAGTTCTAACTGAACAAGCCAATCCTGCTTCCACGGAAGTTAATAGGAGTTCTGCTATTGATTTTGTTAAGCACAGTACTGGGTCCTAACCTAGCAGAATCCTCTCCCACACAAATAATCTCTATACTTTTGGAGATGGTCTTTCTCTGGTTATCCCAAAGACCTGGCTTGGAAATCGGAAGGTTTATGAGAGGATATTACAAAAACTAATGCCTGCTGTGACATGGACTCCTGTGGAATAAGGTATTTTTCCAAGTATCTCTGCACTGTCACTTAATTTTTGCCTGTTTCCAATTCTGTAATATTGGGTAGTATCTACCTGTCTGCCAGAGAGATTTGAGGATAAAATTGTTAATTTTTGTAACTAACGCTTGTGTCCCCAACCAGTTCAGCCTTTTGTGCCTACTTCCCTTTTTTGGTGCTTAATAACCCTAACCATCTCAATGCACCAGGTCCCCAGTCACTGCTTATTCAATTCCCTTTTAAAGACCCCCTCTTCCTAGACACTCTTATTTAAAAAATAGATAAAACTTGTGAGACAAAGAGGAAATAAAGCAGCTTCTGTCTCTGGCTCTCCCAACTTGTCTTACCTTTCTGGATCTGTCTTCTAGATGGTAAACTCCAGGGCAGGATCTTTCTTGATATTTGAGTTTTGTACAGCACTCAGCCCATTGTTGGCACCTTACTAATAATAACTGTAAAGTGCTTTGAAAAAGAGGGAGTGTTATTACTCTAAGCAAGATCATCTCGATCTTTTCTCTCCGTATTTCTTTCTCTTGTTCTTCTGTTTCTCTCTTTCTCTCATTCTTTATTCCTAAATATATTTGAAAATAATAAAGGAGCTGGGCAAAGTAATGCAGCAAATGTGGATGCCAACATCTAAGTAGAATTGTGTTATTTTTCACAACGTTTTGGTAGCTCTGCGTTTGTTTGACCCTTTTAGCTTTCAATATAGGATTTCCTTTGTGCTTTTAAATATCTTTATTTTTGCTTAGTCTCTCATTTCACCTTTCTGTCTTGAAAACTACTCGAGAGGTGGAGACCTTCGTAATATATATTATTATAAACAACTTCCAGCTGGTTAAGTAGGTGTACTGTGAATTAATTTTCATGGCCTGGACCTGTACGTTTAAGATATGAAGCTGGGGATTACATCAGTTGATTTCATAGTATGAAGCGATCAAGAAAACATGGTCAGTGTTAGCTGGAGTTTGACAGCAGAAGCTTGGAGGTGGAAGCTACATGCAGGTGTGAGTTTAACTGCAGGCCTCCTGTGCATAGTCCCCTCTTTCAGGCAGAGGAAGGGAGAGCAGGGACAGTCCCAGGGCCAGGCACTGAGGTGTCTTGCCTTACAGGATCAATAGAATCACAACTCGGTAAAAAGTGTCAAGCAAGCAGAATATCCAAGTTCAAGTGTTTGACTGCACTTGAATTCTCTCCCCTCAAGGGGAAAGAAAAAGCTTTAATTTACAAAGTGTCACAACCCATTACAGCACATCCCATCTCAACACACCGCTGCATGGGGCTGACATTTGTTTGCTTTAATTTCTCAAAATAGCTTTTATTTAGAGCAAATGTTCTCAGTTTAATTCAAACAGTTCTTTTTCTCCCCGACTCTGTACTTGCCAGTTCCCATGGGGACAGTCGCTCCTGCAGTGCTTTGCCCACTGTTGGTGAACTGTCAGCCCTTGTCAAAGGTTTTACATTATTTTTCTTATTAGTAACAGAGAACTTCTTTGTTGCCTCCAAACCAAAACATTCACTATATAGGCTGGAATGATACTTATGTTATCTGATTGTAATACAAAGTACAGCAGGTGCCTTGCAATTCCACCAGCCCATAGGAAGTGTGATTTCTATAGAGGTTTTTTGGCAGAGGTGTAGGGGAAATTCAGGAACTCACTGTTGTTCAATGGCATTTTCCTTACAGTCAGGGATGAAATAAGGCAATCTGGGACCCTAGCACAGTGCCACATGGAAGCCCCTGTTGGAGATGACAGTGGAAGGATCCACCCCTGTTGCCCCCCCTCCCCCGGAGCCAAACTGTCCTGTGGGTATCACTCTGTGGGGTAGGGCTGTATGCTCCTTCGGGAGAGCAGGGCAGCATGTCTGGCTCCGGCTGGGCCGCCAGACACTCTGTTCTGAGTGGCATGGTAAGGGGGATGGGAACAGGGCCAGCGGGGGGTGGGTGGATAAGGGGCAGGGAGTCCCTGGGGGCGGGCAGGGAGTCCCTGGGGGCAGTCAGGGAACAGGAAGCTGTTAGAGTTGGGTAGGGGGTGGGGTCCCAGGAAGCAGTGGTTAAGGGAGGGGGTCTCTGGAGGGGGCGGTCAGAGGACAAGGAGCAGGGGGATTGATGGGTTGGGAGTTCAAAGGGGGGCAGTCAGAGGGCGGGAAGTGGGAGTGGGGGGCCGGAGAGGGAGCAGGAGCCCGGCTGTTTTGGGAGGCACAGCCTTCGCTACCTGGCCCTCCATACTATTTTGCAACACCGAGGTGGCCCTCAGGCCAAAAAGTTTGCCCACCCTTGGTATAGAGAGTACACTTGTAAAGTTTGTGGATGATACCGAGCTGGGAGGGATTGCGAGTGCTTTGGTGGGTAGGATTATAATTCAAAATGATCTGGACAAACTGGAGAAATGGTCTGAAGTAAATAGGATGAAATTCAATAAGGACAAATGCAAAGTACTCCACTTCAGAAGGAACAATCACTTGCACATATACAAAATGGGGAAATGACTGACTATGAAGTAGTAATGCAGAAAGAGATCTGGATGGGTCATAGTGGATCGCAAGCTAAATATGAGTGAACATTGTAACACTGTTGCAAAAAAGGCAAAGATAATTCTGGGATGTATTAGCAGCAGTGTTGTAAGCAAGACATGAAAAACAATTCTTCCTTTACTCCACTCAGACTAGGCCTAAACTTGAGTATTGTATCCAGTTCTGAGTGCCACATTTCAGGAAAGATGTGCGCAAATTGGAGAGAGTCCAGAAGAGAGCAACAATGATGAAAGGTCCAGAAAACATGTCATATGAGGGAAAATTGAAAAAAGCTGGGGTGGTTTAGTCTGGAGAAAAGAAGAATGAGAGGGGACATAAGTTTTTCAAATACATAAAAGGTTACAAGGAGGAGGGCAAAAAAAAAAATCTCCTTAACTTCTGAGAATAAGACAAGAAGCAATTGGCATAAATTTCAGCAAGGGTAATCTAGGTTGGACACCAGGAAAAACTTCCTAACTGTCAAGATAGTTAAGCACTGGAATAAATTGCCCAAGGAGGTTGTAGAATCTCAGTCACTGGAGATTCTTAGAAGCAGTATAACAGGGTTCACGCTGTGCACCCCAATATTCGGCCCCTGGGCCTTCCTCTTCAGTGAGTCAGGGACACTTCAGTTTGAGAATAAAGAGCAACACCCATGCTCTTTATTCTCAAAAGGTTTCACACTACCAGTTCCCAACTATATTCAGGCTTTGCAGCTACCTTGCCTACAACAGACCTAGCCAGCAACAGCCTAGGAGGCCCCGATCTCTTTCTCCGCCTGTCCTGGCCTTTATAGCTCTGGGATAATAAGACTGGCAGGTGCAGCCAATTACCAGGCAGGCCCAGGCTATTCACCCAGCCCCAATCCATCCCCCTTGATTGGAGCTGAAGTTGCAGGAGCTGATTAAGGGCTTCTCAACCAACACCCTGCCACAAGTAGGTTAGACAAAGCCTGTCAGGGATGGTCTAGATCAGGGGTCTCCAAACTTTTTGAAATGAGGGCCGTATTAGATTTTTGAAGGGGCTTTGCGGGCCGCTGCTGCAGCCCCCGCCCTTTGCTCCTCCAGCCACATGGCTGCTGTGGCCCCCCCTTTGCTCCTCCGGCCGCTGCCGCGACCCACCCATCCCTTTGCTCCTCGAGCCGCACCACAGGGGCACTCATCCCTCTGCACATGGAGCTGCCGGCAGCAGCTCGCACTGTGGGGAGCGGCGGCTTCACCACATGCCTGCTCAGCTGGGGCCGTGGGGCTGGACAAATCGATGCCACGGGCCGAATGTGGCCCCCGGGCCATAGTTTGGAGACCCCTGGTCTAGATAATATGTATCCTGCCATGAGCGCAGGGGACTGGAGTAGATGACCTCTTGAGATTCCTTCCAGTCCTATCATTCCATGATCCCACTTTGGGCAGAGCGAGGCCTCTCCCCTTCCCAGACCGCAGCCTCATCCTGGAAAAGGGAGGACATAGCTGCCACACAACAGAGCAGACACATGGTGACGGAAGCCCCGATGACTTCTCAGCAGGATCATGAAGGGTTGGCGCTAGCCAGGTACCCAACACAGTGATGTCAGTGAGCCCTATCCTGCACAAAACTGTGCATTTCAGAGTTAACACAGCATAAAGATGAGTGGGACAGTTCACACCACTCAGAGCTGTAGTTTGGGGCTTTCTGACAACTCAGGTAGCCATCACTGTATCAGCTGCACTTGGGTTCACTTTTGAGCTTTTCTACAGAGAATTTAGTAGCCTATAGTTATGTTAGGGCCCAAGGACCCCAATTGGGACTGGCACCTAATTGTGCTGGATGCTATACAAACACAGAAAAGAGACCATTCCTGAAAAAAAACTCTACATTAGTTTGTAATTAGATGTGTGTTCAGCAGGAGTAATGTTCAGATGTTACTCTGCCCTATTGTGGTTTTTGACTTTAGTCTTATGGGCATTGTGTTTTTTGGCTGTGGTCTCACAAGCATAGTAAGTGCTGCATGTCAATGACTAATACAGATAATAGAGAACAGAAGGGGAATCTGGCTACACCGTTGCCTTCAGTTTATGGAATGAAATTACTTACCGAGGGGGAGCGATCCAATTTACAGTTTTTCTTACGAGGTGTCAGTGAAGTCATGTGCAGTCAAGGCTCTGCCTCCTGAATGAGTAAACTCCATGTTTGTTTATAACACTAACACTCCAAGCCTGTGTGGAAAGCCAGGTGAACTCATTTCAGGGGTTCTAGAATGGCCACAGATTCAATACTCTTCATGTCTGATTGCACTCTGGAGCCAGACTGGTTGTTTCTGTGTCTAAGATACGACCATATACATAGGCCTGGAAGAATTAAATTTTTATTGGTAAATGTCGATAAACATAGATTTCACCATATGCCCGCGAACTGATGAAAAAACGTCATCAATGATAATAGACAGACCAAGTAGGAAAAATGCTGCTTGAGAACTTAGTACAGTTTAAGGATAATTACTTCATATATTTTGACATATTATGTTGACAATTTGTGTATTAATGGTTATAAAGCTTGAACTTTTGAATCTCAACTCTACTACCATTAAATAATTATTGCCTGCCCCCTCAGTTTCCCACAACTGTGAAAATTTAAATTGATAAAAATAAAAAATGCTTAAAATCCATAATTTTGTGCAACTGTGAAAATTTAAGTAGATAAAATAGAAAAATATGCTTCAAAATAGATTTTGATATTGCCTGTCGAAATTATGTGAAATTGAATTCTGCCAAGCCTCGATATATGATATCAGATTAATGGTACTCTAGTCTGCACATATTTACTTCATTTTGGCCAGTGTATATCCAGTGCCATTTAAGAGGTAGGTAATTAATAGATGAGGGTCTTTTGGAGGCAGGCAGTTCTAGTTTTGTTAAATAACTGTAATGTTTTATTATTGGGAAGGTACTTGGAAACAGATCATTAGGGCAAACTGTGTAGTACAATCTGCCTATTTTTCTACAAGTTTGCATAAGGAATTCCAAGTGTACAGGTGAGGGTGTAATCATTCCTGCCAAGGCACCAGGAAAAATTTTTGGTTGGAAGAAGAGAAAGAAATAGAGCTGCCAGGTGTCTGTTTTTTTACTGGAACGCCCAGTTGAAAAGGGACCATGGTGGATCCATTAAAAGTCCAGTCAGTGTTGCAGCAGGGCTAAGGCAGGCTCCCTGTCTGCCCTGGCTCTGCGCAGCTTCCGGAAGCTGACGGCATGTCCCTGCATTCCCTAGGGACAGGGGCAGCCAGGGAGGCTCTGTGCACTGCCCCCGGTCTGAGCGCCAGCTCTGCAGCTCCCATTGGCCAGGAATCACAGCCAATGAGAGCTGCGGGGGTGATACCTGCAGGCAAAGGCAGCACGCAGAGCCCCCGGGCCGCCCCTGTGCTTAGGGGACACAGGGCCATAGTAGCTACTTCCAGGACCTGCCTGAGGTAAGTGCTGCCCGAATCCCACAACCCAAACCCCTCATCCCCAGCCCCATTTCAGAGCCTGCACCCCCAGCTGGAACCCAAACCCCCTCTCACACCCCAACCCTCTGCCCCAAACCCGAGCCCCCTTTGGCACCCAAACACCCATATGAAGCCTACACCGCGTCCCACAAAATGAACCCCTTGGCCCCAGCCTGGAGACCCTTCCTGCACCCCAAATGCTTCATCCCAGGCCCCACCGCAGAGCCCGCACCCCTAGCTGGAGCCTTCGCCCCCGCACCCTAAGCCCCTGCCCCAGCCCTGAGCCCTCTCCCATATCCCAAACCTCTCATCCCCTCCCACACCCAACTGCTTGCCCCAGCCCAGTGAAAAAGAGTGAGTGAGTGAGTGAGGATTGGGGAGAGCGAATGACGGAGGGAGGAGGGATGGAGTGAGTGTGGGGTGGGTCCTCAGGGAAAGGGTGAGTTGAGGAGTAGGACGAGGTGTTTGGTTTTCTGCAATCAGAAAGCTGGCAACTCTGAAAAGGAGAGTGCTGGAGGTGTTAGAACAGTGTTTGGTTGATCATCAGCCATTGAAGATGTACCCCTGGAAGTTTATTTGGTTGGTTAGTTATTTACCAGTTTTCCTTGTCACTCTTCTCCATCAGGGCCCTATTTGTCTCTGTCTTTCTCGTGTGGAGAGGAGAGAACAGCCCAGTCAGAAAGCATAAAAGAAGAAAGGAGTTGAGGGAGTATTGAATAAGCAGCTGTAATGTCTGGAACTGCTTGATCCCTTCTGCACCACCTGGGCCTTTGGCAATCTGCTGCTCCTCTTCTTGGATCCTTTCTGACCTCCTGCTATGTGAGACAAATGAAATAATTCCACAAGGCCAGGTGTCTTGTGAGGGTTAACTGTAAAGTGCAGAGGACTCTCCCGAAGAGCTTGCATCTCTGGAGCCCTTTACATGCCTTGTGCTTTGGGAATCACAGGTTAATCAACCCTTCTGCAAACAACTTGTTCAAATAGCCCTTCTGCCTCAAGCACATACCATGCTTGAGTGCTTACCCTGCACTCTCAGAGGCAACACTTGGCCAAACTGTGGTGGAGAGCAGGGGCTCAAGACTTGGTAGAAGAATGGTTGGCCTTGTATGTTGTATTCTATATTCAGTCCTTTATCCTCTTTGGTTTTAGTAGCTGAATGAGTAAGGGAACATGTATCCGAAAAGGAGAGAAAGGGCAGGCTAGGACTGGGCAGCTGGAGTGAGCAAGCAAGCTGGTCTGTTGATCTGGGAGTCTGAGTGCAATCAGTGGCAATGTTAGTGTAATTTAATGGCAGGGGTTGCCTTTTGCCTTTCTTTCCTTTCTCTCCAGTCTATTTTTTTCTTTCCACTGTGCAATGTAGCCTGCATCCATTTAGTCATAGCTGTAGCCATGCCTTTCACTGCCCGTGGGGTCTCAGCACATGCCACAAGGGCCTCCAGTCCAATACTCAAAACAAAGAACGGGTCTGTGGCGTGTTTCTAGATCTTGATGACTTTGACTCTGGGGTTGTTCAAGTGATGAGGGGAAAGCAAACTGGAACTGTTGGCACCTCAGAACTATTAAAACTGCTGCAAATGTTCACCATGAGTCCAGGGCATGGTTGCACCAAACCTTTTCCTCCCAAGGGCTATCACTATAATGGTGCACTGCTTTGAAGAAAGGATTATTAAAGGATCGTACAAATAAAAGGATAAAACCCTTGTAAAGTTTAGTTGTTTTTAGCCTCTTAGTCTGGGCCCCTTTGAGAAGACACTCTTCCTCTGCTCTGCCAGGATATTCCCTGTGGAGCTGGTCCTGTCTGACCAAGCATCATCCCCTTTCTGTCAGAGCAGCAATTCAGTGCCTAATTCCCTTCCCACCCACTACTCCCAACATCTTCTTCCAGAATTTAAGGCAGGTGCATAATGCCCTGCTCAAGGATGGTCGGGCCGGGTTCCCCTGTGCTCTGCTCATTACCTGTTTCTTGGAGCAGTCATTTGTAAATTAACAACCAGGTAGAACAGGGCCTCATTAAGTTCAGTGTGTGGTGGCTTTTGCTATTTCAGGCATGCACCAAGCACGGAAGATTCATATAAACAAGACAGAATCACAATTTTCATTCAACACAAAGCAGACTAGTATATATGCATCATAAACTGTTAAGATCTTGTTGGTAACACTCGAGTTTCTTAAATCCAGGCTTCCCAACCAGAGAGTTGTGGGGCAAAGATCAAGCAGGTTTGGCATTGAAGCTAAATGAATTAAAATGTGAGACCTTATTGCACTACTCAGAGGCTGGTTTGAGAGGCATTCCCTCTCAGGTAATAGGAGATGTTTGTGGATAATGTGTTTTGGGTTCCTAGTGTAATTTAAGGTGCTGGGTTTGATCTTTAAAGTATTAAATGGGTTGAATCTTAGTCTTCTCATTCTTGTGGGGGATAGCAGCATTTGGGATCAACAGATGCACTTAAAATAAGAGCTGCTGGTTTAATCAGGAGAGATTAGATACAGAGCAATTTTAACATGAGGCCCTAAGCTCTGGAATTCTTTTTGTATGTTGGCTTGCCAGAGCCCAGATTTGTTAAGGTTCAGGATACATGGCAAGATGGGTTTGTGATAGGTGGAACCCTGGGAGGAACCTGGAAGCGGGGTACTCCTAAGCCCCCCAACCCACCAGCCACACAGCTCCCTCTCATGCTGTACTGCTGTGACAAGCTGCGTAGCCCTCCAGCCTGCACTTTCACCAGCATTCGTACAAGTAGGGACACAGCCAGCTACAGTTACATGCAGGCTCTCTGTCCAGCCTTTGCAATGAACCAACAATAGAAAGGCTACAGCTAAGGCAACTCCAAGTGCCCCAGGCACGCATCCGCCTCTGAAGCACAAACCAAAAATTAAACCATCTTGTGCTGCACAGGGACCTGAACAGTGTAAACTCATAAAGTTTTCACCCTCCCTCACTATGGAGAGGAATATACAAGAGCCTTTGCTCCTGAGTTATGATTCCCACGCACTTCACTCCAACTCGCTGGTTTAGATAAAGCAAAAACAAGTTTATTAACTACAAAAGATAGATTTTAAGTGATTATAAATGATAGCAAAGAGTTCAAAGCAGATTACCTAGCAAATAAACAAAAAACACAAACTAAGCTTAATATACTAAATAGATTGGATATAAATTAGCAGATTTGCATCCTAAGAGATGATACAAATAGGCTGGAGATTCTTAAGGGGCCAGCTGCACTTACTTTACAGCTTGGAATTCCCAGGTGTTTCATACACAGAGCAATTTTAACATGAGGCCCTAAACTCTGGAATTCTTTAGCCTGGGTCCAGCACTTCCCCCAGTTTGGCCTTTGTTTCACAGGTGTTTCCAGGAATCTTCTTGTGTGGGGAGCGAAGTACACCAGATGATGTCACTCCCTGCCTTATAGAGCTTTTGCAGATGCCGGGAACCCTTTGTTTCAAAGCTTGATTCCCAGATCAGTCTGTAGAAAAATACTGACATTCCAAGTCCAGTATCATGTGGTCTGATCACATGTCCTTGTAGAGTCATAGCAGCCATTACTTGGAGACTGTCTGTAATGTTCTCAGAAAGGCTCCCGAGGTGGGAGATAAGCTTCTTCTAAGGTCCACTGTTCCTTCTTAATGGCCCAAAGCACTAAATAGGCCCTTTCCCACCCACTATCTAGACTGAAAGCATCTTGTCTAGTGGGCATTATCCAGATGTAAGTACATTTGAAATACAGATATATAGTCAATATTCATAACTTCAGATACAAAAATGATACATGCATCCACATAGGATAATCATATTCAGCAAATCATAACTTTTCTAATAACAAGTCCCATTACTTATCTTGCATGAATTATAATCCTATCCTCCAAAGCACTTGCAACCCCTCCCATCTTGGTCTCATCCACAAACTTTATAAGTGTACTCTCTGTGCCATTATCTAAATCATTGATGAAGATATTGAACAGAACCGGATCCAGGGCCAACTCCAGAGGGACTCCACTCGATATGCCCTGCTAACATGACTGTGAACCACTGATAACTATTCTCTGGAAACAGTTTTCCAACCAGTTACACACCCACCTTAGAGTAGCTCCATCTAGGTTGGATTTCCCTAGTTTGTTTATGAGAAAGTCATGTGAAATAGTATCAAAAGCTTTACTAAAGTCAAGATGTATCATGTCTACCACTTCCCCCTTATCCACATGGCTTTTTACCCTGTCAAAGAAAGGTATCAGGTTGGTTTGACAAGATTTGTTCTTGACAAATCCATGCTGACAGTTACTTATCACCTTTTTATCTTCTAGATGTTTGCAAATGGATAGCTTAATTATTTGCTCCATTATCTTTCCGGTATAGAAGTTAAGCTAACTGGAATAGATTTGCCTCTTACCAGAAGGAACAGCAGTGAGCACACATTAAGTAAGGTATCTTTCAGGGACACCTTTCGCTGATATGATGGGAAATTCCCTTGAAGGCTTGTATCAATATTGGCAAACACACAGGTTCAAAGTGACATTGCCTTGCAGTACATGGCCTTTTAGAAATTCATGCTAACCCTAGTTCTCTAGGTTTCAGATGTAATGACCTCGAGCAATTGTGGTAAAGCTAACATTGTCCAATCCTGACTCTCCTGCTGATTCTCAGTCTGAGGCAAGAAGGATAGCCCAACCCGCACGCCAAGCCCAAGAGGTATACCATCATCACCTGGCCAAGTTCGTGAAGATCTCAATATTTTTCAGTCATTTCAAACCCTATGCCAAATGGCATGGTCACATTTCAAAATTTATGGCCACTAATGTAGCCTTTAAAATAGAGGGTTTTTAAACCTTAAATCAGCCAGTCCATTACGGAAGTGTATGAGCCAGGAGTTTAATGGACTTAAAGTGCTGAAGTATTGATGGCGGTGAAATGGAAACTATTCATCCTGTAAATACTGGAACAGCAAAGAGAGCTCATCTCACTTCAATTTATTTGTTAAAAATCCTGGTGAAGGAAGGTTTGGCGGTTGGGGGATCTAGTTACCTGAAGGGAAGTGGGATAGGTTTGCAGCAGCAAGTCTGAGATGGGAGCATTTGTCACTTTGAGGGTGGGGAGCGGGAGATCTCCATGTTTCAGAGACTTCCCCCTTTCCCTGGTCACATGTTGGCTTTCAAGCTGCTCTTCGACAACCTCCACACTGGTGTGTCTTCCTCTTTACTTTTAAAGATTTCTTCTGGGACCAGCTGTGCAGAGCTGCAGGGTCCAGCCATTTCCCACGGCATTGTTACACAGTTAGATGTGCAACTGAAGCTGGAGTGCTCCATCATCTGGGATGGGTTCAGCTGCAGGAAACAGAGTTAGGGCACACCAGACTTTGCTATACACTAGAAGGGGCAATGGTCTGGTGGGGAGAACCTATGCCAGGACTCAGTGCAGACAGCTGAGCAGCCATAAGTTCATTCTCATACCAGCAGGTTGAAGCCCATGGGATAAATCACCAGTTGCAATAGCATTTCTGAGGACGCCCTGACGAGCTGAGACACACCCAGAAAACTGAGACAGCCAGGTCATCCTGCACTTGCAGAGCCTCAAACATAACTGTGGGGGAAAATAAAGAGATAGGAAAGTTGGATTTTTCAGCCAATTAGCAGCACATAAAATAAATATTGAACTGCTCCATCCAGATAGGAGCCTGTGGCTGTCCTAATGCCCGCAGCTTACTGATTCCAGATCTCCAAACCATTCAGCTCCATATACCCCCTCGACTGAATTAGCTGAGAAAAAAGTTGGGAAATAATCCCATTGATTTCCATGCAAAACCCTGCTGGGCGCTGTGTGTCATGCATAGGCGGATTGGAGTGAGAGAGAGTTGAAGGGTGGAAGCAGACAGTCGATACTCTGCACTTACTGTATTTTTCTTCATTGTGCAGAGAATTTATAGGAAGGTTGTTTTTTTGAAGACCTGTTGGGCTGACGGGTAAGCAGAATAACCAAGGATTAAGCACTCTGCTATGCCTGAGTATCTGGTCACCATTCACCTTTTTTAGTGCAACAGAAGCAAAACAGACAGTATGCAACTCAGCTTTCTTGAGGGTATCAGAGATTAGCTCTCCCTCCACCTACATTTTCTTTCATTTATCCTTGTTTCCACTTTTTGTGGAATTTCTTTTTGATTTTACAGATCACTAAACAGCTCCTGATGGAGCCATATTGACATCTTACTATTCTTCCTGGTCTTCCTTTGCATTGGGATAGTTTGCAATTTTGTCTTTTAATATTATGTTCTTGAGAAACATCCAACTCGCCTCAACTCCTTTATTCCTTAGATGTTCTTCCCATGAAACCTTATGTACCAGTTCTCTGAGTATGTTAGTCTGCTTTTTTGAAGTCCATTAACTTTATTCTTTTGCTCTCACTCCTTCCTTTCCTTGGAATCATGAAATCCATCATTTCATGATCACTTTCACCCAAATTGCCTTCCACCTTCAGATTCGCTACCAATTCCTCCCTGTTGGAGGATTCATAGCAGTATCAGAAATAGTACGAATGTATTGTTTGTTTGTTTGTAGCTAATCAGTGACTGTTCCTTTGCCTCCACTCTTGACAGAGTTTAAGAGATTTCTGTCTTGTTCTGGAAGAACTGACACAGACTTTATTTATCTGTGACTGGAAATTAATCCCTTGCAACCTCCCCGTTGGATTCTCAGCATGACTGACAGATGGGTGGAGGATTCTGAATGGAGGTTCTGCAGCACTTAGCCTGCAAGGCCATTTTCTGTGCTGACTGGGAAACATTTCTTCTGATATGTTTGCTGTGTGTTAGAGCGCTGGCTGTTTCAGAGGCTGAGCGTCTTTCGCTTGAACTTCACACTCTCCCTCCCCACCTGAACTTTGGGGATTTGTAAGACACAGAGCCTGAATCCAAACCATCCCCGCCTCCATTTCGTTAATTTTGTACACCCAAAATTGGCTGCCTTATGCCATCTCTGCTGCGGTTTTTGTTTTATTTTTATTGTTTTATTTTGGTACATTGGATGTATTTTGTGCACATTAATCAAGACCTCCCCATGCCAGCTTGGGCCAGGCATATTACATGGCATAGGCTAGGCATGTGCCAGTCCTGCTGCTTTCAGGAGAGTATAGGAGTGCCATTTCCATCCACTCTTGGGCCTCTCCAGAGCAGAGATTGTGGGTTGTGCCATATTGATGGGCAGTGACTTGAGTTGTGAACAAATGACTCATAGGTGCTAAGATAAGGCCGAGCATACTGACGTTCATTGTGCATGAGACATTAGAGCTGAATCCAAGTCTTCAGAATTGAAAATCCCACCAACCTTGTACACTCTCCCACTCCTCCTAAAGCAGTTCTTTAAAGCTCATTGTCAAAGCCATGTGGGTGGTGTTCTCCTGTAATTAGTGTCAGAAATCTCCAGGAGGGCAAGTCTTTGCACCCTACTTGTCCACCGTTATAGTCCTACTTAGCTGATGCACGTGTCCAGCAGAACTGAGCCTTCTAATACCATTGGCCATACTAGTGTGAAGAAGAGGGGAAGAACCATGCAGAGAAAATTTCAGGCAAGCCCTAGAACATGTGAAACATAATCTGTCAACACTGTGGTACTAAGATGTGAAAAGCAAAGACTGATTGCTTCGTGGTCTTCAGCAAAGCTCACTTGAATAGCCTACGGACGCTTAAATGGGTCCAGGATGGTAGTTGCCAGTGGGGTTATGGCAATGAGCTATGTTGAGCATCCGTTCCATTATTAAATCATTATCATTAGCTAATTTCTCAATGTCTAGTCAGTGTGAGAAAGAGAGTGGAGGGGGCCTCATTCCTTCCATTTTGAATATACCTGCAGAATACCTCATTTTCTTTGGGTACGATTAGTCTATTTGACGGTCATTAGTTGGAAAACAATGATGTCATTAACAGGGCAAAGGTGCCCTCTGGAGTCCCGTGCAGTATGTTGATAAAATTCAGTCTGATTGCTGCAGACAAGATTATGCCACTAAAGGATATTTTGTAAGAATATTATAATAGCATTCATGCAGCATTTTCCATCTTGAAAGCAGTGAGCAAATATTGTCTAATCCTCCCAACAGACTCTAAGCGGGGAAGAGGAGGAGGTAAATCTAAGAACTCATTTCAATTAACTTTAAACACCGTTAAAATAACTATAACAATGTTTTCTACAAAAATAGTTGCACATACCTTATAACAACTTTAACCATCATCTTCGGCATTCAGATGCCAAGTTATGTTTTCTGTTAACTCAAACATCTTGTGACTGGAATTAATGCATAGAAGCATCAGCAAAGTGGCAATTATGTTTTTATCATTCTATAGTAACTATTATTAAATACTAAATATTCTTATTTAGTAAATATTTAATGAGCTATCTGGAGTTGTGCAAAATCTATTGCTTTCAATAAACATACCCGGCAATGTATTACTATTATTATTACTATAAAATGAAATATTTGGTATGCCCAGCGTAAAACTGCAGTCTACAGCACAGAATCATTGCTATTCTGCTCCCATAGTTTGACTGATAGCATTTTTGCCTGTTTAGTGGGATAAGAGCTTAGAAGTATAATGTTTCAACCCAACCTAGCCTCACATTAAGGCAAAAATAGGCAAGCAGTTAATTTGGGCTGCTTCCATTTTTGGGTGCCCAAATTGATATATTTTGAGCTTGATTGTTGGAGGACTGAGCACCAGCAGCTCTCAGTGCAGTCCATTTGAGCTGTGGGTGCTCAGCCCTTCTGAAAATCCTGCCATCCCCCCGCCTCACGATATTTTAAATTGAGTGTTTACGGTTATAGTCCACTCTGGAAAATTTGAGCATGTGTTCTTGCGCTTTCCCCCTCATCCTAGAGCAAATAGTTCCCATTCATTGCTTTAGTGCGTGTCCCTTTGCATGCCAAAGAGGTACATCTCTGACACCTTCCTTGTTTTGTGTTACTTTGGGGACAGGGCACTGGCAATTTTGGTCTTCCCGCCCCTCCCTCCATGGTTGGGCTTTATTTCTAAATTATATCTAATGAATAGACTAAGCATTAAGTGGTCAAATTTCTTGGGGAAGAAGGCTGAGCATGTTTATTAGCTGCATGAGAACTCAACTTAGGTACTCAGGCTTCTGGTATGCACTGGGTAAGCTCACGAGAACTTTTATATTTCAGTAGGTACATTACATCCTCTTCTTGGAATTGTCTCCTAGTATCATGCCATACAGCCTTCCAGTGTGTCTACTGCGTTACATTCACTTCTGGTGAACGTTCTGTGTGTTCTTTTGCTATGTAAGGCTTGCAAGTGTGACTCGACATTTAAGCATTTTTCAGATGCTCATATTAGAGATCTACATGTTTTGTGACCCTTTCTTGCTCATGTACGCTGAGCAAATGGCTGCTGTTTATCATCTGTCACTTGGCAGACTCTCAGTGCACATACACAGCTCTTATTAATGGGAGCTGCACACACATTGAAGCAAGTACACAGCCAGGTTCATCCCTAATCCATGCTATTGGGTAGGGAAAGTCTTGTAACAGCCTGTAACTACCCAGAAATTCAGTCTACTACACCTTATTGCTTAAATTGCTTCTAGAAGCTAAACACATTCCTCCCCCAGTCTGACGAGTGCCATGTACAATATTATGTGAAAGATACAGCTTGAATGAGCAATAACAGTCATGTAGGTAGGAGTTGGATACAAAAGGTTACTGGACCCTGCTTCCAACAGGCATTCAAAATTGTTGGGTTAGGTGGGAGTAGAGTGACTAGATGTCCCGATTTTATTGGGACAGTCCCGATTTTTGCATCTTTTTCTTATATAGGCTCATATTACACACACACACACACACACACACACACACACACATAGACCACTTCCTGTCCCAATTTTTCACATTTGCTATCTGGTCACCCTAGGTGAGAGGGTTAAAGGAGGAGCTCTGGGAGGTCAGGATTGAGTCTGGTTGATTTTCTAGAAGTTCCTGATAGCCTTCCTTGCTTTCTGTGCCTCCTCCCCCAGTTCCTCACTCCACTGCCTTGTCTGCAGGTGATGTGCAGGGTCTCTTGCTTGCAGGAGCAGTGGGTATCCTATTCAGAGAAGTTAATGAGGGAAGAACAGTGACCGAGGGTGAATAAGCAGCTGATTCCTCTCCAGCCACATAGGGCCTAATGAGTTCCCTGCTGCATTTCTCACTGCTCCCCTTCTTGGAGTTGTATTTTAAATCTCTTGCTGGGTGGTTGATCTTTGAGGAATTACATTTGCTTTCTTTCCTGTCTCACCATCAGCTATCGAAGGAAATTGGACTGGATAGAAATCCTGGTGCAGGCCACTGGGAAGCAGTGTCAGCTTTTCTTGCCTAATCTGCCTCTTGCAAACACATTTGAAACATTTCTCCCCCAAACCCGCTTATCACACGCACATTTTTCCTCAGTAAGGGGTTGTGTAGCTCATCAGTTAGTGTCCTTCCACCTGGATTTTGGGCTAGAGAGGCTGGAGCTCTGTGGGAGCAGATCTAAGGGGTTTTCCCTGTTAGCTTTCTTTGATGGCACTGATTGAGGCTCCCAGACAAGACTCTGGGTGCACTCTTATTGTCCTGCCTGCTTTCCTTTCCTGTCTCTGACAAGGTTTCTGCCCCTTTATGACTTAATAGCTCTGGATTCGCCTCTTCTGTAGCCAGAGATATTTCCTTTGCTTGTCTGTAAAGACCGGCCAGTGGTTTTGAGGCAGTACACAGTCAATTTTGTTGAGCATGCCCCATGCAGTCAGGCCGACAGCTTGAGGATTCTATCCTAGGGAGGCTTGTTGAGCCCACTCTGTATGGACCAGCCGATCTGCTGGGACAGCACCATAATCCGTTATGTCCTTTTTCATATTAACCTCGGTTCCTCTGTATATGACATTATTTTGAAAGGACACTGATGAGCTGCTTTGATAAAAGTGTGTGTGTGTGTGTGAGAGAGAGAGAGAGAGAGAGAAATTTGGGAGAATATTTTCTCACCTTCACTTTCTGTATGAGTTGCATGCTCCCTGTGTTGCAGTTTTCTGATTAACCTGTGACTGTTTGTAGTGCTATGGATTGTGTATAGGTGGCAGCAGCTTTCCAACACCGTTACTGCATGTGGCTATTGTAGTTTCTCAGAATCTCAAGGGAAGCTTCATTCAGATCCCAAACTCTCTCTTTGAAAGCTGGAGTTCTTAGAAGCAGAAGCACCTTCCAGTTTGGACAAGTAATTTTTCACTGCAGGACAGGATGCTCTCGAGCTGTCACACTTTCTGTTATTTCCTCACTGGTACCTTGGGCCTGTTTACAGCACCCTAATAAAGTGTATTTTGAAATCTAATCCTCTCTATCTCAGCTTAACTCATTCCTGTCAGCCAAGCTCCTGTCAGCAAAGGGCTATGCAGCCTGAGAAGCTTGACTTCTGGCTCAGGAAAACCTCAAAGCAATATATTTGCCCTCACAGTTTTTGCAGAATTCAGGAGAGGTTTGTGGCTTCCCATATCAACATGACATAGGTGTTTTTATGATTACCTTAGAGGAAGCCACACACTTCAACAGCCATGCTACTCTAGTGCATATTGTGCAGAACAATCCCATGTACTAGGGAGCACTTTCATACAGATTTACCAGTATTTGAATGCAATAAACAGGGACATTTGGGACAGCAAAATAGAAACACACCCTTCTAACTCCATTGTAATGCATTGGGCTTAGAGCTTTGGGTGGCTGGGGAAAATCAATGGTAGATGTTTTGCTGAAACAAGAGAAGAAGAAGACATGCATCTCTCTCCCATTCTTTGAATACTGTGGAATTTTCCTTTTCTTTTCTTTTCTTTTCTTTTCTTTTCTTTTCTTTTCTTTTCTTTTCTAAATCAAAATACTCTGAGGTTAAACATGTCAGTGTCCTTTTGAGCCTGTCCTTACAGCCTTGCATTCTCTTCCACTCAGCGTTGGGTTGCTGTTTAGTCTGGTGAGTTTTCACATAACAGCCTACAGTATAGTAATTGCAGTCGGAAACAGCTGCAGTAGCAGGACCTTTTCAGGGATTTTTCCACCCAAGTTATCATCTGGACTATTGCCACCTTTGTTGAGCTTTGTGCGTGTCTTCCTACAGTAGCCTGGCAAATAGGAGTCTAAAGGAAGGGTTGAAATACACTCAGGCTTCCTCAGCACCACTCATGTTTCCAGAACCCAAGAGAGTGTCTTGGTTTCCCTACCAAGAGAACAGGTCCCTTCAAGCACCTCATAAAGCCCCAAAAATTCTGTGTCTTTCTCACCCTCTGTCAGAGTTCAGGGCAACTGTACTTATATTCCCCTTCAATGACCCAGGAAAAGCACTCACACTCAGGCGTGTTCATCAGCTGTTGCCTCTCTTAGGTGCAGACCTGCATCTCATTCCCTTCTGACCAGGGTATGTCCCAGCTGAACAGTCCCCTGCCTTCACAGTGTTACTCCCAGCAATGACAGTCTGCCTAAACAGACCTGCTTGCTTTCTCTTCAGAGACTAAAAACAGAGTGATTATTACAGACAGAAGTTACTACGCAGCTCTTCCTAAGCAAGCCTACTTTATTCTTAAGATGAAAAGCACTAAAGAGAAAACACATTTAGAAACAATGAAAGAACCTACGCACATGCTAAAAAGCTGACCAGAGTTCATCCCAATTCTAACATGAACTCTGATAAGAGCAGTCTTTCAGCACCTCACCCTAGGGGTTTCCTTGTGGTTCCATGCTTGTCACAGCTTCAGAACAAGCGGCTCCAGGCACTATTGCACGAAGCGCGTGCCTGGGATGGCAAGCTGCGGGGGGCGGCCAGCAGGTAGCTGTTAGGGCAGCAGTCAGGCGGCCTTCGGCAGCGTTTCTGTGGGCAGTCCGCCGGTCCCACAGATTCGGCGGCGGTTACACCAAAGCCCTGGGACCGACGAACCGCCCACAGAAATGCCGCTGAATCCACGGGACCAGCAGACCGCCTGCAGAAACACCGTCGAATGTTGCATGACTGCCACGCTTGGGGCGGCAAAACACATAGAGCCGCCCCTGAATGTGGTCCTCCCTTTTATACAGATCAGGTGTCTTTGTTCTGGAGTTTCCAGAAGCAGGTAGTTAGTATACAAGGGGTCTCTCTCCCTCGGGTGTATCTTCAAAAGGTTGATTTTGGAGGGGAGCATTTGCATCTCCCTCACCATTTCACGCTATTGTTCCTAAAAGATATTTGAGCTTCCTCAGACCTTCCAGAGATTGCATTAATCTTGTTTTCCCGCTGAAGAAATTCTAAACACTCTCACGATAATACATAAACCTTTGCATTTCTTAAACAATGCACCCCAAAGGTTTTAACCATAATTCTATAAAGTGTATAATTTAATTCAGTAAAGGGCATTCAGGATATTACAAGATATAGTGAAGCCCCGCTATAACGCGACAAATGGGATTCAAGAAATCCCATCGCGCTAAATGCAGGGTCGCGTTATAGCGGGGTTCCGTTCCCGGCAGGCGGGGGCTGAGGCTTCTCTCCTCGCTGCCTAGCAGGGGAGACAAGCTGCAGCCCCCACCTGCCGAGGACAGAGAACTCCGGGGCTGCAGACTGCAACCCTGGAGTTCTCTGTGGAAGCGGCTGCCCCCGCACCTTCCGGGGGCAGGGGACACAGCACCTGCAGCCCCGGAGTCCCCTGTCCCAGCAAGCACGAGGCCGCGGCGTCTCTCCCCGGCTGGGCAGCGCAGAGAGAAGCCACGGCCCCGGGCCTGCAGTCCTGGAGTTCTCTCCCTCGCCTGCAGTCCTGGAGTTCTCTCCCTCGCAGGCAGGGGCTGAGGCTTCTTTCCGCGCTGCCCGGCAGGAGAGAGAAGCTGCAGCCCCCACACCTGCTGGGGACAGAGAACTCCAGGGTTGCAGACTTGGGAGCCATGGTATAATTGTGCTATATCAGGATTCACATTATACTGGGGCGTGTTATGCAGGGGCTCCACTGTATTGTCAGTCTGTCACACCCCCAGTGTTCCCCGCTGTAACTATTGTACCTACACCCAAAGCCTTGCTATAAAAGCAAAGCATTCTGCCTCCCAGGAATTGGGTCTGTTCATGCTACAATGCTTGTAGCCTAGAGTTTGTTTCTGAATCAAGGCACTGGAGAGCATGAGTTTCTCCCTTGACTTGGGGATAACCACAGTTTCTACAGCACTCTCAGTTCCTGCTGGCATAGAAAGTAAAAAAAAGCTGCAGTTCTGATCCAGAATAGTTATATTATAATAACAGTTGGTTTTGTTTTCATCTAGTGAGATGTTAATAGCTAGCAGGTGGTGTTTTTTTGTGTCCTATTCTAGACGCTGGACTTCAGTTTGGAGGAGTGGATCTGAATAAGCCATAATTCATGAACTAATATGCTTTGACTGTTGATAGATAATATCGAGGAGGCCCGAAGGTCATCAGTCTCTGTCCGCAATGATTGTTTTCTCATTTTTCTTTATTGTTTGCTATACACTTTTGAGTGAGAAATATGGTGGGACAGTGGATGGAACCATTAAATTTCACTAGGGATGATAAAATGAAAGTGCATTTTATATTCATACCTGATACATAATTCTCCCACCACTACCTTCCAGCTCATCACATCCCAGTCTATTTCAGAGATTTAGATGCATTTAAGTCAGATCTCTTATCCCAGAATACGATCTACATCCAATTATCAACCCTTAGGGATACATTAGCTGTAACTGTTATATCTCCTTCTGTCAATAAAATTATAATCATGCAATGCACAAATGTCCTACTTGGGTATCTAAAAGCAGCATTCAAAAGGATGAGACAGAATGAAAGGATTGTTATACTGCATCTTACACATACTCTATGCAGAAGACTGCCAAAACTGTTCCACGTATCTCAAGCTGAGATACGTATCGCCTGCCTCTCTATTGCTGACAAAAGCAGCTCTGGAGAAGCAAGTATCTGCACTAGATCTGACAAGATTAGATACAAAGAGGAGTGAGTTTGTTCATTTGTTTGTGTGCCATATACGGTAGACCCACACCAGCCTGTCTTATTTCTAGTATTCCACTCCAGTCTGTCTCATGTGAGCATCTCAGGGTATGTCTACACGAGGATGCTCAGAAAAGTTCATCTGAATTAAATAAAGGTGTGACTTTGAAGTGCATTAACTAAAGCCCATTAAACCCCTGTATGGACGATTCTACTCAGATGTAAAGTGGCCCTAATTTAGTTTAGTTTAACTGACGTCAAAGCCCACAGACCAGTAGTCACTCTTAGGTAAAAGTCCCTGTCTCCCCCAAAGAAGGCACTGTTAGCTGTAGGTACTCAAGAGACAATCAGGTCTGGACTGTCCATAAAGAATGAATTTCATCTCCTCCCCAGACTACTAATTGTCTGAAATAAGAAAAAAAACCACCTCCTGTGACCAAATAATTCTATAATTGCCTGCTACCTTCCTTTGAAGCATATGCTACTGACCACTGTCTGAGACAGAATAGACCACTAGATGATTTATCAGTCACTGATACAGTATGGTAAATCCTGTGTTCCCAAGAATTAAATCTCCTCAGGCAGTGCTGATGACGTTGCTGCAGGCATCTCTCTTAGCCAGTGCATAAAACAGAATTTAATTTTCTGATACTTCCAAACCAAATCCTTCAGCAGCTCAAATACTGAGTTGGTATACTGGTATCTGGCCATTTTCATTGTAATCCTCTCTTTTTAAGATGAAGATCTTAACTTCAAGCAGTTTGGAGAAGTGGAAATGCCTTAAACTAAAGTAGCTCAAAGAAAAATCACAATAACTTGGTTAAGGATCTGCTTGAACTAAGCAGCAACAGAAAAATGGGTGGGCATTCTTGGAACTAGGAGAAACAAAGCAGAGTTTCCATAGAAGGAGGGGCTCTTTCCTGACAGGGTAATCAGGGTTTGGAATTCTCTGCCCCAGAATGAGTTCAGCATTTACATATCAAATTAATAAGCATTTTATGCATTGGTGAAATAGATAGGAGGTAGTAATAGAATAAATGTCTCTGCTGTAGTATTCAGTAGAAAAAGTGGAAACTTCTCTAGATCCCAAGAGCATAGTGGGATACAAATAGAATTTTCATCCTTGAGATGTGGGTACATGGCACTTTACAGTGGTTATAATATCATCCTTGCTCCGAAGAGCATACAGTTACGTATAGGGCTAGCAGTAGACAGTGGAGTCATTGGTGCACTCCGCATGTGTGGAAGGAGAGAATTTAGTAGGGATTAGGATCAGATGCGTAAATGCAGCAGTTTCTGCTTAGGAGTACAGGGTTAAATTCATGGCCCAATTTGGAGTGAGGAGGGAATTATCTATAGGGCCATATTAGCAAGAAATTTTGCTGGCGCTTGAAGTGGGAAACATCTCTAAGGCTCAAGAGTAGATCTCAGACCTTCCTGACGTGTTTAGAATTTGTTTGTGACTAACACACACTCCAGATTAGAATTTGACATATGAGGTTTAAAATGGTTTTAACTTTATTTGAGTTGAACTGTTGTTGCCATCATAGCACAATGAGATGTATCATCAAAACAGAATCTGTACATGGACTGCCCTTACAGTTAACATTGCTCTTCGTTATTTTGTTCTTGGACTCGATGTGACTGACTTATATAGTAGCACCTTCAAGGAAGTCACCATTTCTGCAACATGGAGATTGGCTGTAGGGTATGAGTTCAGTTAAAACTTGCTAGTAGCAATTACATTTTAGGCCGTGTGTGTAAATAAAAATAACTAGCCACTTTAGAAGGCTTCTCTTTTTGTCCTTTTCCTGTCTGCAGCTGTAATTCACAGTACCGTAAGGGTTGTTTATACTTGAGTGAATTGTTCTAATATAATTTCAAGAAGAAACTAAATGAGATTTACAAGCAGCAAAACGGGTCCAGTTGCAGGAGAATAGGAGACAAAGGAAACGTGCTGGTAAAATTCTCTCCTGCTTCGTCTTTCTAGGGATGTATAATTTATAACCATTCTCTGCACAGCATCAGAGGCAGTGCCAGGCTGCAGAGAGTTAAATTAACCCCCGTGGCATGTAGTTATCGGCAGAGGCCACACCAATGGATCGATACCTCGATGCAGAAAGTCACAGTATCAGCTGGAGAAAGTGAATCTGTAAGCTCCTTATTTCTCCATTCTTTTAATCGCAGGGCTGTGTCTGGCAGTGATGAAGATGGAGCAGACACAAATGTCTGATGCTTGAAGCTTTTTGATTTCTGAGTTGATGGGGTGAAGCCAATGAAAAGCTAGGAGAGACTCTGAGAGCTGATAGAGTATATTGCCTTTTTCCAGGCCCCATCCTTTCCCCTTCTTTCCTCCCTCCCCCAAGCTCTGGTCGCCAGTCAGTTGCTACAAGGTCTATGCTTTGCTTGACCGACACAGATAATTTCTAGCATCACTAGTTAAGCCTATTTTTTATTATTATTAATAATAAAGGCTGTTTTAGTCTCACTTAAATGGATTAGCCTTGCTCTTGCCTGCTTTCTGATTGTTTCTGCTACTGGAGGTTTGCTCTTCCGATGAGAGTTCTCGGGGATGGAATTATTGCCGAGCTGGTCTGCCGCTGAGGCATATCTAATACGGATCAGAACAGAGGATGGTGTAATTGGGTTTTCAGAGAACTACAGCACATGCCTTACTCCAAGAATGAGAACTTTCTGTAGCTGCAGAGGAGAGCTACAAAGACTGCACTGTCAGCAACGCACCCACCCCACCACATTAAAATGCCTACAAAAATAGAGGGCGCACCCTGCAGGTGCATGTAAAATCCTGACATGATCATGGAGGCCAGCTGAAAACTTGGCCCCAAGTGTCTTCTTCAAGTCTGTCTCCTGCCCCTCACCCCCATTCCCCTTCTTGCTCCATCTTCCGTCTTTCGAGCTTAGGAAAACTGGTCAGAACTTATTGCCACTGTTTATTCAACAGTGGACCTCAGCTGGCTGATTAAAGCCAGGGACTCTCTTTTGCCAGCCTCTTTCCCTTGATGGACTGAGAGTGTGACCTCTCGCTCTCACCGCTTAAGGAGGAAAGGACCCTGATAAGAAATTGAAGCAATGTCTCTTGTAGGCAAGAACATAGCATTACCACTCAGCAACCCCCTCAGGAAGCAGATTTTTTCCCCTTTGAGCACAATGCTAAGTTTTTCTCTGTGCCTGTTTAGAAGCTTTCACCACACTCCCCACCCCCACTTCCCAGTACCATCTCCCAGCCACAGAGACTTTGTGGCTTTTTGCAGAGTCCAGAATTGTTGCTCCTTGCTTGGCCAGAGAAGTCAATGCAGAGCGATGTGAGGTGCCTTCCTTGACCCACCCCGCATGGTAGCAAGTTGTTTTCCCTTTAGGGCAGTGGTGTCCAATAGAAATTTGATGCTAGCCACACTTATAGTTTTGAATGTTTCTTATTAGCCACAGTATAAAAAAGCCACATGCATTAGCCACAATTCAATAGCCTATTAGCCACATGTGGCTAGTGGCGAACGTATTGAACAACGCTGCTCTAGCGTGCAATGCTAGCCCTTCATATTTTCATGCACGTTTCTCCGCCTCTAACAAGTAGAACTTTTTCTCATGAGGTTTTGAAGCTTGAAATGTTCCTGTACTTTCATAAAGTGCCACGTTTAGGCTACGTGGACTGGGGCTGCTTTGGGTGCACATGAAATGGTTTTGATTAAAAGGCTTTCAGTTCTTGCATACACACCAAGGGGCTCACCAGAGGGGAACTCCTGTCAGAATGATCTCTTATAATATTCATACCTTGGATAGCTCTGTGTAAAGTGTTTTGGGAGAGGCTTTACAAAATATTACTGTACATTACTGTGAGTGTGTGTATATAACCCCATTCATCCCAAAGGATTCCACATTGTCGTACACGACCTGAAGAAGAGCTCTGCATCAGCTCTAAACTTCTCTCTCTCACCAACAGAAAGTTGGTCCAATAAAAGATATTACCTCACGCACCTTGTGTCTCTAAGCTCCTGGGACTAACATGGCTACAACAACACTGCATACGTCTGTGAACTGATGTACAAACCATGCACAGGGATACCTTTTCCCACCACCGAAATGCGGACTTCTCTAAGTTGGAACATAGCATCTGTTGTACAATAGAGAGCAACTCTGCACAATAGTTTAGGACAGGAAGTGAAGTATCTCATATTCAGTTGAAACCACAGGGGGAATTTGAGTAGGCAAATGTAGTGAGAGTTGGAATTTGACGAAGACATGAGGCCTAACACCCGAATTGCCTTGGCTGAAGTGCCAGGGCTCTCAAAGACCACAAGTAGAGAGCCCTGCACGGATACAAATTTATACCTGCGGATGCAGATATCCGTGGATATAAATCGGTATCCACGGAACTGCAGGGTTCTCTCAGGAACAGCAGCAGCAAAAGAAGCAGAACATGCCAGCGCCCTGCACTGGCAGCTCCTCCGGTGCAACTGTATCACCCCCAGCCCCACCCACTGGGGCGGGCACCAGGCTTACCGGCAGCTGTCCCTGGTTGCACTCTTGTGTTCAAGCAGCATGCACGCCACCAGACAGGAGACACAAACAGCTGCATGGAAGGGACGGGGACAGGGCTGGGTCTGGTACAACGACGCTGGAGGAGCTGCTGTAACAGGGCCCTGGCTCTTGGGAGCGGCAGCCCCACATTCTGCTCCTTTTGCTGCTGCAATTCCCGGGGGAGTCCTGCGGTTCCACGGATACTGATTTATATCCGCAAATATCCACATCCGCAGCTATACAGTTGTGTCCATGCAGGGCTCTAACCATAAAGGACATAAATTCACACCATGTAGTAGTTAAGCATAGGAGTTTATTATGTACAGTGCTGATGGAGTGTTACCTCACTTATTAGGCTCAGAGACACTGTCAGTTAATTGACTGCAGTGAGTTATACAGATTTACCATGAGCGGGAGAAAGAGATGGGGTAGGCAGTCCCAGACCCCCGGATATGCCTAGCACAGCAAGACAAGGTAGCATAGTAGCCAATAGTCAAAAGGTCACACAATGTCTCCGCCCATGGTTTTAGATTAACAAGTTAACATGTAATTAGTACCTTTAATGAACTGTATTAGTATAAAATAAATAAATTATATATATATGTGTGTGTGTGTGTGTGTGTGTTGAATTCAAGATGAGGGTCACAGGAATGAAGTAGCTCCTCTGCTTATTTAGCAGGTACATTTCTGGGAGTTAAGTAAAGAAACAGTGTAAAGTATATGGCAATCAGAATTGTCTTTCAGGTTGCCTCTTTGTGTTTTAAGGCAGGCATTGGTCCCTGGGAAAGGGAATTTGGGAGGAAGCCATATCTTATACTGACATGCCAACCTTTCATAAACTCAAGGTTGGTCTTGTGGGAAGAACTCCTCCCTTTAGGGAAACTAATGGAACAGAAACAGGACATCTTTGTTCAATTTGCAACTTTGAATAAGATACACTTATTTAGTTATGCTCCAACATCTTGCATTCTGCTGACTATGATTTAACAAACAAAGCAAGGTTATTTTCTGTTATTCTGCTTTCTCTTAGCTAATCACTATTTGCTAGGCCTCTTGACCAAACTCTGGATTTTAGGCCTCTGAAAGCTGACACAAAGCCATACGCCAAATTGTATGCAACAGCTATGGATTTTAACCCTTCCCTTCAAACCACAAGTGGTTGGCTCTTGTTTGTCTTCTTTTAAAGGCTGTGCCTTCCACACCAGAGTATCCCTAGCGTTCTGCTGGGGCATTGCTGTCAGTCTTGCCTGGGCTAGTAGAGTTCCACCAGCCAGCACCACCTCCTGCAGCACTCTGGGCTTTCCTGAGAGGGCTCCCCTCCAAGTACTGATCCAGCCTGATCCTGCTTATCTTGTTTGTAGAGCTGGTTGGAATATTTTGTACTGTTTCATTCACATAAAAATATTTGGGGTAGATGTCTCTGTTTTGACAAGGTTTTTGGCAAACAATGAGACTCGCGTGCTATATCCTGGTGGTTAGGGCACTGGCCAGGGGCATCGAGGACCCAGGTTCAAGGCTTTGCTCTGCTGCCACAGAGTGATCTGGGATGAAGATGTTTGCTACGAATCAGCAGGACAAAGACTTGAATGTGGGTCTCCCCCATGTCACACATAATCAGAAACTGAGCTCTTCTGTCTGACAGCAGATACTTCCACACCATTCCGCTTTCATGAGAACGTTCAAAAGGTTTCGGTTTTGTTCCGATGCAGAATGAAAACAAATTCTGAAACCTTGAAAGCTGCTGCAAAGTAGAACTGTCATCCTCCAATCATCTCTATGTGTATGGTCTGACAGGCTCACGCCACATGATGTCTATAGGCCAGGTTTGGGGATTTTTTTTTCCCCTGAAGATGTAGCATTTTTTATTTTGCTTTTTGTGATGGATTGATGTTTTGTGCTTCTCTAGTCCCTTCCATTGGATCATCTCAAAATACAACAAACACTGATTAGTGAAGCATCTCAAAACACGTTGGAAAAATAGGTCACCAATGTCTCCATTTGACAGTTAAGGAAACCAAGTGATGGTGTACGTGCATGCTGCTCCTGAAAGAACAAAATATGTGAACTGAAACCAGTTTAGTTATTTTGGTGCAGGTCTCTCTGTGGATGCTCTCATTTCAAAATAGAAGCAGGTAGAGTAGATTGAGCCAAAGTCCAGTTTGTTACTGACCTTAGTATTGTCTATACAAAGCATTGAAACAGACTGGGAATTTAAACAGATTTTTATTTACATTATTTTTACTTTTTGTTTTGGTTTGTTTCAGTTTATCTTAAACTTTTAGGAATTAGGAATAGGATTAGGAATAGGTTTAAACTAAATTGAAATAAACTCCTTTTAAACCAGAATTAGAATGTCCACACAGGGATTTGCAACAGTTTTATTAAACCAGTGCAAGTTTTTGTGTAGACAGGGCCTTAGGTAACATCAGTTCTAACTACTTTTATTGCAAAATAATGTGTCCACAAACTAAACTGACTTTAATTCACAACTTGTTGTTGATAGGTGCAAGTTTGTCTGTGGCCCAGAAAACATAGGGAAAGACTATGAGAAATGTCCACATTTTCATAGTAAATGTGTGTCTGATTCCTGGTCCAGTGCTGTAACCACTGACTAGACCATGCTTCCTCACTAACCCTGACAAGTGGTGACAGTGATTATAACAACTGCTCAGTCCTGGAGTTAAGGGCTTGTCATGTGAATAGATTTAAGAAGCTTTCTTTGGCTCAACAGCGCTTGAGGAAGATTGTAGCCAGCTAATGCAGAGCAGCGAGTGCACAAATAGGTAGACAGTAGCCAATAGTGTCTGAGTGTTGCTGTCAGGAGGATAGTGGCACTCCTTCATTCCTTCTTACTTGGCACTGGTTATTCTTTTGGGCAGGAGCACAAAGCCTCTTTGCAGAGCAGGTGGGATTGAGGATGAAAAGGCACTGATATGAAAATAAGAAGAGCAGAATCAGGTGCGGAAAGGGGGAGAGAAAGAAGGAGTCAATGTTTTCTTTTCCTCAGATCCAGCATGATTTGGGTCTGGAAGGGTGTCAGGAGAGCTATGAATGAATTTTCCAGGGTCTGACTCCAACTGGCTGGGTGAGGTCACTGTGCTTTTGAAATATTTGGGATAGAGGTTTTAAACAAATAACTACATCAGTGCAAACAGAAATAAAGCAATCCTGTATAGTCTTGATTTTACAGTGACCCCTCTGTTCAGCCTGTGCTGCTCACTGCTCAAAGTGATGTGATTCAGGCTTCTAACTTGGAGATTTGTATTCTTTGGTGGTGATCTACCCCTGTCTGGAATCTGTCTGATTCTGTTGCAGTTATTGTGTGCTTTGCTCTTTCTGAGCTCAATATATTTTTTCAGTCATTCTAATGAAAGTGCTGAGCCTGTGGGGAGGTCTAGTGATGAGAGTAAATGCCTAAGAGTCAGAAACCTCTTTCATTTAATCACAGTTCTGTCACTGTGTGACCCCATGCAAGTGACCTGAAGGAACCTCCTCATGCCCCACTTAGCGGCTCTAGAACTAGATGAAAAGCAAGAACCTCCCTGAAAATCAAACAATGGCTCTAATTACGGAGGCACTTGGTAGTGATTCCATAATTAAGGTTGTGTTCTAAAGTGAACTTAAAATGGAGCATTAATTCTTATTTTTCTTTTTAAAAATAGGCGCCCAATCAGTTTGAAATTTCATGGGTGAGCACAAAACTATCTCCATCAGGTGCTACACTTTTCGGTCAGATTTTATACTACAACAAAAAAGGGTAGAATATTCCCCGTCATCAGATACAGTTTTACTTCCCTGAAGGTCTGCCTGCCCGCCCTCTTCCACGTCTGCCACTTGAGCATTTTTTTTAAAAAAAAAAACCACCGTAGGAGGGTTAATGCACAAAAACTTGTTTGTGAAGCAGTTAGGGCTTGTTACAAACCCATGAAAGCAAGGATATGTAAAGTCAAACCACTTAATGGTATGTACCCTCTAATCCAGTGTTCCTCAAAGTTATGCCGCCGCGGCCCCTTTTCACTATCCCGCCTCTTCTCGCGGCCCCCAGGGTATGTCTGCCGAAATGCTGCCCAATAGAAAGCTTCCGCTGTCTGCAGCGGCATTTCAGCAGGACAAAAATAGACCGCTGCCAAGTTCGGCGGTCTCCTGGGCGGGATCGGCGGTGGGGTCTCGCACACCCCACTTTGAAGACCTCTGCTCTTATCTTACACATACCTTGTCATTGCCACATTCATTTCCTTGCTTTTGTGAGTTGTCAGTTATTGAGGGGAGAAGGGTAGGAAGTTCAGCTACTTCAAAATAATTGTTTTTCTTTATATTAATAAAATTGTCTTGTATTTATAGACTCTCTCATTGCATAGGATACAACAGAGCTGTACAAGTTAGGAGTGACCAGTATTTTCTCCTTTTCTCCCCACCTCATCTCATTTGTGCAGTAGCCAGACATCATTCAGACCTACTGTACCTGGAGTGCTGGGGTCATTCTGTCACACCAAGGTGACCTGCCTATGGCAGGTTAAGAGGATGTTAACCCCACTCCTGCATTCCTATTTGTGTCTGGCAGTAGGCTCTGGGGGAAATGCATGCTGACCCTTCTGCCATAGGTGTAAAGAACACTAGACAGCACATTCCCTGGTCCAGTTGGCATCTGTCCAGAGCCACTAAAGCAGCTCCATACTACCCTATGCCCATTTCACAAGAGCAGAGCCACAATTTTGCTCTGTATGTAGGGAGCTGTTTTCCCCACCTCTAAAGTGTTGCCACCTCTCGGTATGAACACAGTATGTGTTTAACAGCAGTACTACTGGCCAAAATGTCCTTTGCTAATGGTGAAAGTTTTCAATACACCACAGTTATTAGTGCTTCTTCCCTCCACCCCCAACATGTGAAATGAAGTTAGGCATGTACATCTCCTGTGTACTGATCAGAGAAGAGATCACGTGAGCTAACCAATGGACCGTGAAGTACAGATAGTTTGGGGGTTGTGCAGCTCAAAATTTTGTGCATTTTGTGCTGAGGTATGTAGCATCTGTGGGAGCGTGTTGGTGCCCTGGACCGAGGGTACAGTTGTGGGAAGCACTCTAAAATTCCATGGCCAGTCAAGTGTTCTCGGTGTGCCTCTGTTGTGTAATAAGGGAGATTTTGAGAAAAGACTGCCAAAAGCTTGAGCCTTAACAGATAACCACCTGTGCATGTTACGTCTGCATCTGCTTGTGGCTTTTGAAACAATATATTAATCAGCTTTTTGGCCGATGCTGCTCTGTGGCTCAGTATTTTGAGATGGCTCGTCTGTAACAGGCAGCATTTTGTTGGCAGTCTGAATGAGGCAGCTTGTCTGGAAGTGGCTGCTCTTCCCCCTCCTTTCCCAGCATGCTCACCTCTCCGCTAACAGAGAGCTCTTGACTTATCCATACTCACGGAAAACAGAGCTGCTTTTGATTTGTCTTATTTTTGGTGTGAACTCTGTGTCTGCTGCAGTTTAAAGATGTTTTTAGCCCTATGGTCCCTGAGTAATGGCTTTAGTTTTTCCTGGTGGCACACAGTAGCATCAATTTGTTTCTTCAGGTTTTTTGTTTCTTATTTTGCCAGCTCTGAGCTTGGCCATTCCTTTGAGATACTGAGTGGCAGAGCTTTCAGAAAAGACCAGATGACTGCCATGCCACGAGCCTGGAATCTTATCGTCCTCTTCTGTTTGTGTATCCATGTCTCATGTTCTTCTGAGGATTGAATTATAAATAGCTTGGTGTCGTATCATTCCCAGTGCCCTCCTTTGTAGCCTAGAGACATGAGACCATCACAATTACTCAGGTAAGTGTAACACTGACAGACCCTGGTCGTTGGGATGATTAGACTAGACTCGATAAATCAACCCCCGAAAGATCAATCGCTACCCGCCGATCCAGCAGGTAGTGTACACCTGCCCTAAGTGTTCTCGGTGCCTCTACAGGTTACAGAGAACCACACTCAGGAGGTGTGTGGGATAATAAGGAAGTAGCATAGGTAAGTTCTTGGATACTATTGTGACAAGTGTCGTGAAAGAACCTGGATGAATAGCTTTTATGTTGGAGGACCCAATATTCCAGCAAGTTTTCACGTGGCGGAGCAGGTGGTATGTGAAAATGTCATGACTCCTGAGTCTACATACTGTGTGACACTCATGGAACAATGGAGTTTTTTTTCCTCTGTTTATTTTTCCTCATACTGAGCCTGGTAATAGAGAGTACATACTTCTTTTCAGGGGTTTCTCCTCTCTGTGTAATGCACATACATACAAGCCTCGTCTTGTATGTATGTGTATTACACAGAGAGAGAAACCCCTGAAAAGAAGTATGCACTCTCTATTACCAGGCTCAGTATGAATTCAGGCTTGTTGGAAGGTAGAGCCAAGCAGCACTATGAGTGAGTTATGTTAAGTCATCCGACAGGTTCTTTTGGTGCTTTAGACATCAGTGAGTTTTGTAGATTTTTCAGGGAGTTAAGTAATCCCTTGAGCTGGAGCCAAGCATAGAACAGGCAGGCAGTATGCAAGCCTTCACCTGTCCACGCTGTCACTCCACTTTAATCGTTGACTACAGAACTCCCTGCTCTTCCAGTTCTAGGACTCTCTTGAACAGACTGTAGCCAATTAATTAGTTAATGCTTGCAGAGAGCTTAGAGCACTATTGAGCGCTAAGTATTATTATGATATTGATTTGCATTGTACTGTCCGGTGATATTGAGATGTAAATACATAAAGATTAGAATGGATACAATGATATTCCTTGACCCTTGCTACCCTGCTTCCAGAAATGAAAGGCTATTGAACTAACCCACTGCTCACTAAATCTTCCCTACATGTTCTCCAAGAAATAGTTTCCAAAATATTCAAAATTAGTCCCAGATCTATTGTACCCACACTAAACTTTTCCCCCTACACTCTCCCGCCATTGCTAGTGCCGCTGCTACTGCACAGTAGAAGCAGTTGTTGGGACTCTTAATTTAGACAAGGCCCCACTAATCAATGGTATTTTCACCATGTCACCCAGAGCAAATCTAGGCAACTTGGAGGCAAGAATACCAGCAGCCACCAGTGCCTTGTCTACATTAGAGCTGCATCAGTGTTAGTAACAGTGGAAATTTGAAAGGAAATAAGCTAGTGGAGATAAGGCTTCCGATGGATGTTTTTTGTGTGTGTGAATCGGTCAGTATTAAAATGAGTCCTTTGCTTTCTCTCCCCACACTCAGCTCCCCCTGCCTTATAATATGTGAGAGCTGGGGTTTATTTTTGGTAAGATATCACCTCTATATGAGTTTGAAAGAAACTCCAGAATTACTCGTATTATTTGATTTATATCACCAAAAATAAACTATAATTACAGTTGTTGCTGTTAATAGCAGTGATAAAAATCATGTGGGGATTGCAAGTTTGGCACATATATTTAGCAAGATCTCTGGGTTACTGGAGAGGGTGACTGAGATGTGAGTATGGAGCTGAGGAACAAGGGGCTTTCAGCTGGAGCTTGAATCTTGAGCTTTGGATTTGGACTTTACAGCCTCAACCTGATTTGAGGTTCAGCTTATGTAAGCAGTTAGCGTTTCAGTAGAGAAATTTCCAAGTAATCTCTCTTGAATTGCAGGGCAGGCTGCACTGAGTCAGCTCAGCCTGGTCCCCACTGTGCAGAGGCTGCAACCAGTCTCACTCCATCACTTTTAATGAAACTGAGTCTCTGTGGTTTTCACTAATTTACTCATACGCAAGAGAAACGAGGAAGTATTTTCCTGTCTTTCTCGGATAATGAATGAGATATGAAAGAACTTCATGGCCAGTAAGCTCCCAGCAGGGACTTCAGTTTGTCAAAATGTGCAAGGCGTCTTCATCAAAGTAACAAAATGATTTTCTTTCCCTTTATTCCATGAAGTGAAAATTCACCCACCAGCAGCCAGAAACGTGCCCAGTTTTGCTTAGACGGTGGAATTGACTTTGAAAGACCAACCGTGCAGCAAAACTGATAGATATGAAAACCACTATTTCCCAGAGAGGCGTGTTTTGTAATAACAAAGGGATTTCAGAGCCCCTGCAATGTGGGGCTTTTGCTGCAGCCAGGTGTGGTGTCCACAGTCCAGTGCGGTGTCCGCACCACAAGGACTCCTGTTGGAATATGTAATTCCCAAGGAATGTCACAAGCTGCAACCATGTTTTCTTCAGATGTGTCCAGTTCTGTTTTCCAAGAATTCCCACTTCTATTAGCCATATTCCCCAAATTTACTTTAAAAGACCAGAAGGACAGAGAGAAGAGTTCACAGAAGATTAAACAGGCACAAACACATTAAGAGAGACAGTAAGGGATGCAAAGTGTTAAACAAAAATGTTAATCAACCTTAGATGTCTTGAGGACTTTTCAGTACCTAAGCTTAATAGAATTAACCAACTGTTGAATTAACCAGCTATTGAAGTTTAGCTCATGGTTAGCATTGCCATGCAAAGCAATCAGTAGCAAAGTAAGCCATATATGATATGATTTTAGTGACCAAATTATAAGCCCTACTCAGTAATGGACAACTGTTCCTCTGGAATATTGTCAGCAGTGCAATTTAAACGGAGTATGTTATATCAGTCCTGTTTTCTGCATTAGGACTCCTCCACCTTTATTAAAAAGTGGTCCTGTTTGAAGTAAGATTGAAGCAGTCATACTTTCTTATGTTATTCCAATGCTGAATAATGAAACACACAGTACCCTAAAGAAAGGTGGGACTTTAAAAATTATCCAATGACTGTCAACTAGCCAGGAGAAGAAATGCTGGGGTTGCTATGCCCCCTCAAAACTACACTCCTTTCAGTTTAAAGGAATAAAGTTTGTATACTGCATTTCATTTTACCATATTGTCATTCATTAATTGAATGTTGTTTAACTAATATTACCTGTTTCCACTGAACAACAGACCAGTGTTGTGCATTGTGGGTTTCACTGCATACATCATTCTCCTATATTTATTACTTCCCTTTGATTCAGCATTTTTTCTGAACTTCTAAGCAATTGTAACACATTGAATAGCTATGGAATCCACTGTAGTCATTCTTCAAGTAGCAGGTGTTTGGAAGGGTGGGGACGTACTGGACAGAAGCTTCTCTATGGTTTATATGGAGACTAGATGCTGATTGGTTGTAGCATTATTCCAGGTTTGTCCAATTTTTATTATTTTATTTCCTGTATTAAATAGAACCCGGGAGCTCCAGTAGAACCAGGAACCCCTGGGTAAGTGCTGCACATACACATAGCAAGAGACTGTTCCTGCTCCAAAGAGTTCACTGTCTGAGACAAAACGCAACAAGTGGATATAACAGAGGAATGGAGGAAGGAATACAAATATTACAGTGAGGGAAGCACGTGGTTATACGGACCAGATGTTTGTGTGTGTGTTGTGAATCATTTTAACAATCTATTAAGTCCATTAATCCCTGATAACAAAGAGGATTGAGTATATCTGGTTCCTGTTTCTATATGAGAGACAATTAGTGTCACAGCATTAGTGTCCTGCAATTGGTAGCTTTTCTCTCTTGAAAGCACCACACAGCATAGGTTTTCCAGATGAGAGCTGTGTAAATGTGAGGCTGCATGCAGAAAGCTGTGTTGCTGCAGCAGTTTATTAGCGTTCATATTAGCACAGCTTCATCTAAAAATGCAGGGCTGAGCAAGTGACTCCTTTGAGACCTTTTTGCCTTTGCGTGCTGAGTTATGATGTTGTCAGCACATCTCTGAGCTGACACATCTCTCCTCCTCCCGTTGCCTTTACGAGGGATGGTTGAACAACAACAGGATTTATTAGTATGAGCTCCTGTCAGCACAGAACAATCCTTGCTGCTGACACTGGCGTTATAGGAGAGGCCACTCCTCAGCACCACATTAGCCAGTCAGGGGTTGTCCTCTGCTACTTGGTCCATCTCCTCTACTTTTCCAAGGCAGTACAAATGCCTTCTGTGCACAGCAGATGGTTCAGAAAGTTAATTGTAAAATTAAGCAAGGGCTCATGGCCCACAGCTCTAAGGGAAGACATGGTCTGGTGAGCGTGTGACCTTCCTGTGGAAGCAGCACCGCATGTGGGAGGAATCCAGTCAGATGGAGATGCCTGTGTCGGCAGCCTGACTCCCACTGGCCAGCTGCATTCTATCAATACGCATCAGCAGATTGAAGAGATTCACAGCTGGTGACCTTTAAGAAATTATCTGTAAGGTGGCATTTCCCTCAGGCGGCTCCGTATTCTGACATTCAGCTCTTGAGCAATAGACCGTTCACCACTGGTGCCGTGTTTGAGTCAACGGGGAAGAGAAATGAATTTTTTTGCACATTCACTCAGTCCGCAGAACAATGGAGAGGATTCCACATTCGAAAACTACCACTCCTAAATTGGGAAGTCTCTGCACAGCCTCTGTGGCAGGTGCTGTGTTAATTGAGAAACCAAACTATATTTCCCCCATGGAACAGGAAATCCCTCCAGGTCAATGCTGAAGTCATAAGGGCATGAGAAGAAAGCTCAAGACTGTCAGGGTATGTCTACACTGCAGTTGGATACCTGCACCTGGCCTATGCCAGCTGACTCTGGCTCGCAGGGCTGTTGAATTGCTGTGTAGACTTACAGGCTTGGGCTGGAGCCCAGGCTGTAGGACGCTGCAAGGTAGGAACTAGGGCTCAGGCTACACTGCAGTTAAATAGTCTCACAGCCCAAGCCCAGCATGCCAGAGTCAGCTGGCATGGGTCAGCTGCGGGTTTTTCATTGCAATGTAGACCCTCACTGTCCAAAGATCGCTCTGGTTTCTATTGCTGTTGTTCCTTCGCCATCAGAATTATTCATTCTAAAAAGCTATTTAAAATTAACAAAGAGAATCATTAAAGAAAGTAGGTAGAAAAATGCACCTTCCAGCTGGGAAACCACCTCATTTAGTAGAACGAGTGAGCACATCCTCGGGTCCTGAGGAATAGAAGACTTAAACAAAATGGATTCAGCAGTGAGCTGCATAATGATGGGAAGCGTGTGGATCCCTGCTGGGCAAAATGTGGCGACAGTCAGTCCTTCACTGTTGGCAGAGTGCTGTGGAAAAATGTAAAGTCCATGTAGATGATATGGATTATTACCTCATCCTTATTTTTTATTTATCGGCACTGGCATTTGACACAAACAGGATGGATTTACAAACCTGATGAGCTCACAATTTAAGGGTCTGATCCTGCAAAGTGGCGAGTGCCCTCAACTCCTACTGGCTTCAAGGAGATGCAGATGTTCACACTTGCAGAAGGTGCTTGACACTTGACAGAATGAGGCACTAAGGCAGGCAAGTCATGGGAAAGCAGCCCTCAAATGATGGGATTAGAAGTGATTAAAAGAGGAGAGGAGAGATGAATGGAAGAGAGGGTTTCAAAGGACTTGATAGATTTGGGAAAGTTTGGTTGATGAGGAGAAAGACTGCTCCAGGCATAGCAGGTGGCATAAAAGATGGTGCAAAGCTGAGAGTGGGAGTGGATGACAGAGGAAGATGTTACACTGCTACCTAGAGAGCCCCCAAAGGACTCTATTGTGCTAAATGCTGTACATAAATAGAGAGAGAGAGACAATCCCTGCTTCAAAGAGATGACAATCTAAATAGAAAAGAGGGGCAGAGGATGAGAGCAAGGAAGTCCTGTTATCTCCATTTCACTGATGGGGAACTGAGGCACAAAGAGAGTATGTGACACGCCCAAGATCATATAGGGTGTCTGTGGCAGAGCCTGGAATTTAGCCCGTATCGGAGTATCAGTCTAATGCTGTAACCACATGGCCATCCTTCCTCTGCTAATACGAAATAAGGAGGAAGGATTGGGAAGAGTATTGGGAGCAAGATAAAGGAGAAATTAGAACAAAGGTAAGTGTAGGGAGAGATGTATGGGGCTTTGGGGGAAGATAAGGAGCTTCAATTAAATGTTGTTGGGGATATGGAACCAATATAAGGATATAAGAAAAAGAGAGATGGTCAGAGTAGAGAGAGAAAGAAAAATTATGTTAGCAGCTCTGATTTCGGTGCACTGGAGAAGACAGAGTTGAGAGACAAGGCGATGAAACAGGAGAAGGCAAATTGTGTCCCATATAAGACAATGCCAAGAGATGGGCAGTGGTTTTAGCAGAGGGGTGGGGTCAGAGAGCAAGAAACGAGACAGATTTTGTGATAGAAAAGGAAGATGACGACCCTTGGCAAGAGTTTAATGTAGAGTGGAGAGAGAAGAGGAGATGAGAGTGAAAGCTAACAAGCTTGTGAGGAAGAAAAGATAATGGAGTTGAACATGAAGGCAGAGAAGGAAGTGGGGAGGATTCAGAGGAGAGATGAGTTTTGGAGAAAATTAGTTGGAGGTGGCAGCAGGATGCCAGAGAGGAAGTTAATAGCATGAGACCTGGTGGCAGGAGATAGACTGGGGCATGGAGAGAGAGGGAGATTTGGCCGAGTAGAAGTGATAGAAGAGAGGAGATAATCCAGCAGGGGGATTTACCCTGCTGAGGTAAATGAGCCCCACCTGACTCACTTGCCAGCCACTCTTTGTTTAAAAAACCAAACATGTATGTCAGAAGGTGCTGAACTGACAGCCCCAAAGACAGACTAGGTGCAGCAGGGCCAGCAGCAAGGCAGGCTTCCCACACACACATCGCCTTACCATGATGTGTTACCTGTGTCCTGGAATGTCCCCTCTCTATAGCCTTGGTCCCACTGCTGAATTACGTACAAGAGGAAGGGAGACTTGAATGGCCACTAGCAGCAGTCTGTAGACTGTCTGGTAGAAGCAACTGAGTCCCCCAAACTTCATTTCACATTGGTCATGAAGCAGTAACAATATAGTAACAGCACTGAGTCACCGCTGACCTAAGATTTGAACGCATAACCCAGTGGTGAAAGATTCTATCCCCCATTTCCACTCCCCTTTGAGATTCTTCTCTCCATGTAGATTCCTACAGTTCCTCAGTCTGCTCCAGGTATATTAAATTAGTGGGCAGATAGGCTAGGTGTAACTTTTTTCTATATGGTGCCCTGCAAAATTAGAGCTTCTTCAAACCTATTCCTTAGTGACTGTTCCTCCAAACTACAAGGTGAAATCCTCAGTTTATGAGGGAGGAAGTGAGAGCCTGTGAGTCTATTCTAAAACCTCTCTCATCTAGCACTGCTGAAATGAGGGGCTGTAGTACTATACAGGTCACTGAAAACCCAGAGCAGCACCTTGCAGAGGAAAGCCAGAGGACGCCAACATGCCCCATTTCCCACTCTGGCTAAGCCCTCAGGGAAAGCACAGGAGAAGCGCTACAACCCCCTGCCAGTTCACTCAAACTTTGTGGTCCCTGGTGGAATGGAGCTGTGAACTTTCTGTTCTGCGTGCAGCCCCATTGCTGCATGATCTTTCATCCGTTCCCTTTCATCCATCATTGTGCATGGGAAGCAGAGAGACTCTTTGCTCCTCCATCTGAGGCTTCTGTCATCTTTTCATTATTGCACACTGTCAAAATGTTGTTCCTCTCCCCACCCCCCTCCACCTGCCTCCCTTTGGAATTCTGGCTGCAAAATGAAAGCAGAGCCCTCTCTTTCTCTTTCTCTCTCTGCCACTAAAGAGGCAGGAGATTAGCCTTGGCACGTGCATGGCCTGTGGAGAGATGAAGATGGCTTTGGGGAAGAGAGGAGTTTCTGAATGGAGGGAGGACATCCTTCTGTCACTCTGAGGGATAACCCCATCTTTTCATATGGCTTGGGAGGTACTTGACAGACGGGAAGGGGCCCTCTGCAATCTGTCCTTCCCAGCACCCACCCTGCCAGGTGAATACATCAGTGTTTCTCAGTGTAGCACACCAACTTCATTTTGCAGATAAAAATCTCCACTGACCGCAAGGCAATCCTGCCCCCAGCTCATGCCTTCCCCTGGAAGGCAGGCACGCACCGTGTGTCCCCGTGTTTGCACTGTGTGCCACATTTAGACAGCCAGCCTTTCTTTCCAAAGTCTCTTGTTTCCAAGGCAGAGGCTCCTTCACAGTAACTCGAAGGGGGGTTGGAGGAAGGCTGGCGGCTGGTGAAGGAGAAGTCCTATCTTTGTATTCAGCGCAAGGGCTCCTGGAAGGAGCGCTAGGCTCTTTAGTTCTCTAATAGCAATTCTGTGAGCTGCAAGGAAAGCTGCTGCTGCCTGGAGCATCAATCACTCCAGCAGCTTCACAAATTAACGAGATTTGAGTGAGGCGTTGCCTCCAATTCTGAACCAAAATGAGACTTCTGTGTGTGTCTCCTCTTCCCCCTCACATGCCCTAGCCCTGCTGTCAGGAACAGGAGATTTGTTGGAGAAGAACCAGTAATGAAACGAAATCTCCAAACCATCCTTTGAAACCTGGCCTCGTTCATTTCCTTTTTTTTTTTTCCTTTATTTCTTTGTTGTTGTTGTTGTTTTTTGCTCCTTCTGCCTTGTTTGTGTTTTTCAGTAACTGTTTGGAAACTTACGCTGCTCCATGTTTTAATACAATATCGATACGTTGCCATGGAGAGGACAGGAATGCCATTAATGGTGCACTGATGTTGCCAAGCACCTGCATATATTTAATATAATCTTGGCTTTGCCTCATCTTTCCCACACCACCTCCCCCAGCACCAGAGAGGGAAGGAGATCTTGTGGCTTCACAGGCTGTCATGACTGCCCCACTGCCCTTGGGTGTACCCGCCTTTCTCTACCCCTACATGGTATTTCCAATCAGATTTGAATCCGATGTCCTGACATCTTCTGGCCATTAAAGAACGCATGACGCGTCTCTCAAAAGCTGAAGTGTTTAACCCCCGGGCTCTGGCCAGATTCCAGTTTGGGTAATTGCACTCTGCCAGGCTATGTTTCGCTCTATGGTTTGAGTTGTATTCTTCACTTCATGTCCTCCACTCCTGTATAGTATTGCTGTGTCAGTTTCCTACTGTATCTAACCTGTCCCCTGGTGGGACATTGTGGAGACCAGAAACCTGTCCCCTGGTGGGACATTGTAGAGACCCGGGTTTCTGAACTGCCTTCTTTTAAATGCTTGTTCTCCTTCACTGATTGCATTTGGCACAGTTCTAGGAGTACTCCCCTTCTACTCTTGGTATGTTTTTAAAAGGACAGCTATATTTATTTTATTATTGGCATTTCTTAGACACTCCAGTACGAGGGTGATGCGTGCCAATGATTACTGATGTCTTATAGTTGTGCCCCAGCATTAGGGCAAAAGTGCAAAATCTCTCTTCTCTGCCGTCCCATCATAATCCTATCTCCAGTCATTTAATACGGGTATCTGGTCAAAGGAGGTTAAAGCACTACTATGTTATCCTAGGATTCAGCAGAGACTGCTAGCATAGGCATGTCTGCTGGAAACCGGTGTAGCAGTGGAGGCTCCAAAGAGGAGACATGACGACAATGGGTTTAAAAGGAATAAGAAGGTAGAGTCTCTTTCAGGTTGGGATAAGAATTGGATAGACTCTTAGAAGTCAGATGGGCAGGTTCCAATGCGTACATTTCTGATATTCATTCCCTGAGCTAATGGCATCCCTAGAAGTTGTAGGCAAAGGGCAATAGCTCTTCCTGGTGTTCATACTGACATGTGACTTCTCTGTTTCACTTATTCATCCTTCACAGGCCTGCTTTCTGTTTAAAGAGAGCGGGACATTCTTGGATGTTTGCTGTTTGGGGAATCAGTGGTTTATCACTGTCCTTGAAAATAAGGATTAACATGGTTGCTTCTACAGTGACAATTAAACCCTTTGTTAACTCTGGGAGCCAGCTGGAGATGAATGTGACTGTGATATTAGATTTACATCTCTTAATTATGGTACTGCATCTATCTCAGTTGCTGTTGGTGTTTGTCCCTCCCTCTCCCCTGCTTCTTTCAGTCCAAACCAGTTGTTATTTTTTGAAGACATTAGAAATCACTGGTTCCCAACTGCCACTTCAGGCTTTCACAGTAGGTCCTTCCAGTTCACCCTCTACCTTAATGGAAAATGTGAGGAATGCCTCAGTGTGCTGGGCTCATACCCTTCGATCTTGCACACCATGTAACTCAGGCCAGTTGAGCCATGACACTGGGGGTGATGTGTTAGAGCAGCCCAAGTTCTGTGGCATGTTAAGAGCAGCAGAGCTGAACAGGGAATAGAGACAACTGCTGGCTGCTAGAGGAGCGACTGAATGTCCATCTAGTTAAGTTCTGAGTGGTCATGCAGACATTGAGGAAGGAGATCTTCATTGGCATGAGCATTCTGGATGTAGCCTGAATGGGACTTTTCTAGAGGAGCAATTCTTGGAAAATTACTTTTGTATCCCTTTGTCACTGCAGCTCAGTGATACTCAGACTGAGGCTCATGAGCTGCAAGTGGCTTCTGCAGCTCTTTGAAGCACATGATATTAAAACACGATGTTATTAACCAACCTGATTATTAACCAATCAGGATGCTTTTACTAGGCTATGAACCAGTTGTAGTTGATAAAATAATAATACTTGGTCAGTCATTTTGCTGTAAAAATAATATATTCTAAAACCTAAATATTTCACCGTTATACTGTTCAAATAAGTACAGCAGATCCTCACTAGAACGCGCGTCTATGTAGCACGAAATCACATATAGTGCAGTCGCAGCCATGGATCCCAAATTTAGTTAATTTAATTGGAATCCATGGTAACGCGGTCCCTGCTATAACACGGTCCCTGCGTTAAGATGGTACTGCGCATGGACACCAAATCCCATGTTCTAGCTAGGGTCCGGTGTACTATAGTAAATGAAACAATGAATTCACACTTTTGTGGCTCTTGGGTAATGTTAATTGCTAATTTGGCTCCTTAAACCACTGAGATCTGAGTATCACTGCTGTAGATTAATATGTTGCTATCCTCCCTGAAACTGCACTTGTCTGGTGATCTTACGTAGCTGGCAGTTTTTGTGGGTCGGAGTGGAGAAGGGTTGGGTTTCTGCCATCACTCCAAATTCTTTCTTTCTTCATTCTGCTGTTGCTCCAACACCTTTCCAGATTTCCAGCACAGCAGAGGACAAAACTAAAGAAGCTGAGAGAAATTTCCAATTCAGTTTTTCAAGCTAAGATGGCCAGCTCCAAATACTGAAATTTTTAGGTGACCAACTGGACAGCCAGAAAATTAGGTTTTATTGTGCTGTCTGGCTAGATTTAAAATTTACAAATAATCCTCTCTCCCCACAAGATGAAAAGCATAGCAATTCTGGTTCTTGATTACTGCATTCAGCAGTATCACAATAGTGCCAATTGGTTACTTGAATTAAATGATTTTCATACAATTGCTAGCTCTCTTTGACACAATTAAGAGGTGATCCAGGTCTATTCAAGCCCTGATCTACACTTGGGGTGGAGGGAGGCGTTTGACCTAAGATACGCAACTTCAGCTTTGAGAATAGCGTAGCTGAACTCGACGTATCTTAGGTTGACTTACCTCGTATCCTCACAGTGCAGGGTTGCTCCCCCGTCAACTTCGCTTTCACCTCTCAACTTGGTGGATTACAGGCGTCAAAGGTAAAGCGATCAGAGATTGATTTATCGCGTCTACACTAGACGCGATAAATTGATCCCCGATAGATCGATCACTACCTGCCGATCCGGTGAGTAGTGAAGACGTACCCCAAGATTCTGCAATAACTTTCTCGGAGTCCATCCAGGTATTTCAGAGCAGTGCCTGCTGCCCTTTGTTTAATGCCTATATACACTGTGATAGAGGAGGGTCAGGGAGCTGCGGTAGAGTGCTTGAGGGGAGATATGTAAGCTCAGAGCTAATAGAGGTGTGGCTCCCTGTGGACTAGGGAAGGTTGCAGGTTGATTGGAACAGCTGCAATCAATTAAGGCCCTGCTAAGAACCTAAGAAAACCCCCTGCTTCAGGCAGACAGGGGAGGAGGATAGGAGTTGGAACAGTTTGGAGGAGTTGGAGCAGTGAGCAGTTTGGAGGAGTTGGAGCAGTGAGCAGTTTGGAGGAGTTGGAGCAGTGAACAGTTGGAGGAGAGTTTGGAACCAAGACCACCCAGACCCTAAGTAAAGAGACACCCGACCTGTGTAGAGAGAGGGCAGGAAGCCCCACAAACTGAAGGGTACGAGAGGGAAGTAGCCCAGGGAAAGGAATAGCTAATTCAGGTGGTTTACCACTATCCTCAGGACCCCTGGGCTGGGACCCGGAGTAGAGGGCGGGCCCGGGTCCCTCCCTCTCCACTCCCCCTCCTCTAGGATACTAGTGGGGCAGTTAATACCCTATTCAGGGGCAAGAAATAGCTCCCTGAACCCCCCACAAGAAGAGAAAGCGCAGGACCCATCATAATAGTGCCAGCAATTTGCCACAACATCCACAGAAATACGCTACAGGAGGAACTATATAGACTAATCTCTGGATGTTCTTTGGCAGCCACTTAAATCATGCTAGCCTACATTGTCAACACACGTTAGATGAAAGGGTGAAGTTATCCCCTGTAATCACTTTACTAGTGTTCAGGTTTCCACTTTTCACTTATACTTGACTTATCGGAGCAGTTGCTGTCAAAAGGCCAACCTGGCTTGTCATGTTATCTGGTGTGTCACTTCGACCACTGTGTCTCCCTTGTATGAATAACAGCCATTTAATTAGGATATTATAAGGGGTTGGATCTGCTGCAGGTCCCTGCTGGAAGTGTCACCAGATATTCTGGAGATGGATAGATATATTATATTATTTCCCAGTAGCTCAGTGCAATGGGAGCTAACTTTTCAAATAAGATTTTTTTTTAAGAAAACAATTTTGTTTTCTCTCTCTCTCTCTCTCTCTCTCTTCCTCCCCACTCCCAAAGGAGATCTGGTATTAAAATATTCAGTATTCTGTCTAATTTCTTAACATGCAGTTTGTCAGGAAGTGAGTTTCCATTAAATCCTTGATAATTACCATACTTGGACTTTGATGGACATTTTTCTTTTCAATTTTTTATTATCTGTATGCAAGATCATCCAGCTAGATTTCTGCCTATGAAGCATATCTCTATGTTGACACATTTTTTACCAGTTTCTGAGGGGTTTAAGTGTTGTAGTGAGTTAGTGCACTAGATCGGTGTTCAAGTTCTGAGTGGGTCACAAGTAAAATGAGTTTGGGGGCCTCAGCCTAGAACTTACTGAATGTTTTGTGTCATCACTTCGTTTCCCAGCAGCTGGGTACAATTGCCAGTTTCCTTTGCTGAAAGAGAGCATGTTGAAGGTCAGGATTGCAGTGCACTAGAAGAATAGTGTGGCAAACCCGAGGCTGGTATTACAGGGTGTGATGTGGGACCCGACTGGCAGGACCTGAGAGGGAAGCTTGCAATGTATCTTTCCCCATTATGCCTGACTGTAGACAAATCCATTCAGTGCCTCACTGTTACAGGCTCTAAATTCAGCTAATTCTTTGTTATCCTTTCCAGTGTAGTGGTGAATAAATGGTGCTTTCCAGAGGTGTTGCAGCTGCCCTCTCGAAAGACCGGGTAGTAAGCACACAGGTGAAGAAGTTAATGTACTGTGGCTGTACTGACTAATGCAGAGAGCTCTCCTTGTTTAGTTGCTGACTCACTGGCCTTTTTCTCTAGTGTTGGCTCCTGGTCACATTGTGAGAGAGCTTTCAAAAAGTGGAAACGTTGCTTCAAGCTTTCAAATAGTTCTGCCCAAGAGCTTGTCAAGATGCCAGAGGAAAAGAAAAGTGATGTGCAAGGCTGAGCCATTACCCAGATAGTGTGCAAGATAATGTATAGCAAGTTTTCCCCCAAGGTAATGCCAAAATAAAGAATACTGTAGATTGAATATTTAAAAAAAAATTAATCAGGCAAAATAGCAAAGAAGTAGCTAAAGCTGTCAGGCTCAGAGCCCGGAGAGAGCTTTCTGCAGGGAGTAGAGCATGAATCAATCACAACTGGCCATGATGGGCCATCCAGTTCCATTATCTTCAAAGGAGTTCTTAGTAGTTTGAGGTTCTCTCAAGCATATTGGTACCTCACCAGAGTAGGGAAAATTGGGAAGGATGCCCAGAGGTGGCAGGATGGATCTCCAGTGTGACAGTTAGTGAAAGAAGATTAAGGGAGATGTGAGCCTTGTCATGGTACTGTATCTATACATCCATCAGAGGAGAAAGCGTCGTGCTCCAGGTCACTCATACAGCACAGCAGATCTGGAAGCCTGGACAGTAAATGCAATGAAAAAAAACTTCCAAAACTTAGTTTGTAGGCCTGCATGTGCGTGCTTTAGTCATACTGCCTAACTTCAAACAAAGTTTCCACTCCCCCCAAACCAGGGCAAAGAGAGACTAATAGCACATGGAACGGGAGCTACTCTCTGCTTGGCCCCTTTTATATACCTTCAATCTGGAGTGCAGATGGAGGAGTAAGCCAGCTCTTTCGATTTTCCTGGCCCCAAGCACCACCTCAGTTGATGGGTCTCAGTCCCCTCTTTGCAGCTGATTTGAAACTCATGAACTTCAAAGGTGCCGCCTGTTCAAGGTAATCCCTTGCTGTGCATCAGCTGGTAGCTTCTGGAAGTCTGGTTTTAAATAATAGGACGAGCAAACTTTAAACATAACACCAGTGGAGTCTGATTCCTTCTCCCAACTTTCCCCCATACCAAGCTTTGCTCATAACATTCCCCAGGTAGTGCGTGAACTGCACGTTAAGACAACGTATAGCAAATGAAAATCAACCCAGAAATTTGGCATAAGGTAAAGAAAGAGAAGTTTTTATGTCAGGGCAGATTGTCCACTGACCAAACAGAAATTGCTTCTCCTCTCTTTGGGGAGTATATTCCTCTCTACACTCTGGCTCTGGGAAATAGGAAAGTGGAAAGAACATTAACAGGCTCTGTGCGTGGCATTGACTTATTCCTCATTCAACGCAAATATCTGCTCAGTTGAACAGAAAAGGCTGTCGGACACTTCCAGATCAGGTGGCTGAATCGATTAGGAGTCACAAGGCTGAAAGTTCAAGGGCAAGAGCAAGCTGATCACATTGTTAGTGTGGCTGGAAGCCACTGTCCACGGACACAGAATTGCTGGTGACTATTAAGTGTACTATCAAGGAGAGCTGTCTCACAGATGTCAGCTAATCAAAGTCAGTACATTCCTTTCTCCTCTTCGCAAGGAGATCCTGTCCTGGTTTCTTAGGCATTACTAGCTGAGTGGCTGCTTTTAATAGAGTGTGCACAGAAAATGGTTCTAGGCAATTGAATTAGGATTGCGTTATTAGTCCATCTGTGCAATATGCTCTGTTTATTGACAATCTGGTTAGGGAGGCTGGAGGTTGTTAAAGGGAAAGTGTTTCCGACTGTTAAATTTTGGGACTTGTCCATCTGCTAATAGGAGGGGCAACTAGAGAGGAGTCTCCTTAGACTGGAAACGTGTTAGAGGCGATCTTTCCACACTCTGTGAGACAGAATCTGATGTTATATCCTGTACATTTCTGGGAGGAGAGAGGTGTATGTTAAGGGACAATTGGGTGGTAGAGTATCAGTTCTCCCCTCCCCAGTTTGTTGTGAGCTATGCACACATACTTATTACCCGCCTGCACTGGAGACACCTGTTAGGATATGGAATTGTATTCAGTGCCCAAGGGAGAAGCATCTTTTGTTTGCATTTCCAAAGGTTGCCTTGTAAGATCTGTTCTGCGGCAACCATCAGCCAAAGTCATTCTCTGAATGTCATTCTGTCAGTGAGGCCGCTTTGAATGAAAGGCACATGCAGCAGTGGAAACCAGTGCGTGCTTCTCTAGCAGTTCAGGGAGGGGTGGATCATGACCTTTGGCAGCTGGTTTTATGTGCACCATGTAGGCTTCAAGCTTTTCCCATTAGAGTTGCCTTATTCTTGTGAGATTTGAGGTGGAAAGTTTATTGTTAAAGATGATAGCAGCGAGTGGTGGAGGATGGGGCTATAATATACAGACTCTCCATATGCAAATAGCAAACTATTTTTTAAGCCAGTAGGTGCAAACTATTGCCTGGGGGATAGAAAAATGCCAAAGAGCATAATACTCTGCCAAAAGCTCATGGTGGCTTTCAGCCTCTCCAGTGGCCTGTTTAGAGCCTGGTGATCAGTGCACTCCCATTCAGCTCTGGAGCATATGGTATGTTTGTTACATAGTAGTGGTCCAGTAGTGTGGGCTGTAAATAGGCATGGCACATCATTTTCCGGAATTCTATTACATTACGTAACTCATTTCACCCACATTAGGAGAGAAAATAGAATGTATTTTTTTCTTTGACGTCTGTTTCTTTGTTCATAGGTTAATATTGAAAGCCCATGCTGAGAGAAGCAACAGAAATTAGGAAGGAGCTGGCAGGATTGACTTAAGAGCACAGACTTTGAAAAACTAAATCTGTCTACCATGACTATGAGGCGACTAAAGAGATGCACTATAACTGTATTGGAGATGGCAAACACCGCAGAGGGAGAGGAATTAGTTAGGGTGGTCCAAGGGGGTATAATTAAGGGTTTGTTTACATGGCCCTGCAGTTCGGACATACTAGTGTGCTGTGCTATAATTCCCCCATGTGGCTGCTGTATGTGCAAATTAAAAGGTACCTAGCTTAGATTAACCAACTTTAATGTGAACTAGGTACCTTTTAATTTGCACGTACAATATCCACACAAGGGAATTACAGTGCAGCACATTAGTGTGTGCAACAGTTCACAGCCTTGTAGTCCAGAGTAGAAGCCATGTAGACATAATCTGATTATGTGGAGGGCAGGGGTGGGTGTTATATTTAAGAAAAGGATTTAAGATGAATATAAGAGAACCCTTCCTGACAAATGACAATTTTCCATAGTAAGAAATGGACATCCCATCACTTAGAATCTTTACAGTAGACTGTACGAAACACTAAATACTTTAATGCAGGAAACAATTCTGCATTGGGCAAGATCATACAATCGGTCTTTAACATCTAGCATAGTACTGGTGTGTTGCCCCTCCTTCAGCTATGGCTCATGCCTCCTCCTGGTACTTGCCACTTGGAGTGACTTCTCTCTCTTTGCATGGGTTGGGTTGTAGGTTGTTTTTCTGACTCTTGATGCTTCCGCCCCAGGTGATTCGACACTGTGCCTGAGATCCGAGGCTTACTGTCCCTTGGGGAAATGAACAATGCTACTAAAAGACGAGGAATATTAAAAGCCCCTGAAGTACACAAGAAACAATAAAGTACATCAAAAAACACCCCAGCAAAGAAATGATGCATCCCAAAAGAACAGTATAACGAAGGGGAACTTTACTGGAAGCAGGAAAATAGGAAAGGAAATGATTCAGGTTAACTAATACGTACTAACAAATCAACAAATTCCCCTTCTCACAACTCTTCCCAACTCCCAGCTTACTTCCTGGCATCTTCCTAGGTAGATGGCATGCTGAGGTTGAGGCGTGAGATGAGTGACTGTGAACGCTGGCCAGTGTGAACAGAAAGGGTCCCTTTACCCTGTCTTTGCCCATGGGGAGGGCCCAGTCCTCATTGGCTCTTACCAAGCTTGCTGGCTCTCTGATTTAGAGTCCTGTGGAGGCTTCGCCGGGTCAGATCTCTACCACTCTGGACGTGGGTCTCCACGGGGTTGGATCATCCTGATCCATGCATCCTTCCCAGAGCAGTTCAGATTCCCTTTGTGGGAAGTGGGAGTTAATCAGAGACTCCCTGAGCTGTTCTTTCTCTCACAGTTCCCAAGCTCAAAACTGAAACAAAAACTAGTGTATTTGTTTCTAACAGGCTGTCCCCTCCCATGGAGGGCATGTCTGCACAGTAGTGAGGAGGTGTGATTCCCAAGTGGGCAAACAGACTCGCAGCACTATCTCAGCTCGAACTATCACTCTCAAACTAGCAGTGCAGAGGTTGCAACACGGGCAGCAGTTTGCGCTAGCCGCCCACGGCTGGACTCGGGTGGCTAGCCCAAGCTGTTGCCGATGCCGCAACACCCGCACTGCCATTTTCAGCTCAGTAGGTCGAGCTGAGCTAGCGCAAATCTGTCCACCCATGCTGGGAATCACACCTTCCAGCTGCCATGTAGATGTCCTCTGTGGGGCTGAGCAGCCTTGGTTCACCATTGGCCCAGTAAATGCTTATCCATATCATCCCATGTGAAACTTCCCAACTGGCCTCAGCAGGAGTTTGCAGTCCATTCTGTCCCACCCCAACTCCAAGTCCACTGGGAAATGTATCAGAGGACTCTTGTAGTCATTACTGTTGTTATCCTGAGGATACGACCCCCAAGAGGCTCAGTGTGGCATTCCAGGAGCTGGCACACACCAAGTATGGGGTCACAACACTGTTGTGGACCAAAATTAATTTTCAAAACGTGTCATGTCAGGAGCATGAGGCAAGTTACATCACTGTAGGCCTACCCAAAGGAACAGACACTCAACTCCCACTGAAATTCACCAGGCACCATAGGCCTCTTTCAATTCCCAGCTTCCCAGCCTTAACCACTACAGTTTATGCTAGCTTACTGCTTCATAAGACAGACCCAAAGATCAGTTGAACTTTAGAGCCCTGGCATCATCAGTCACCTGACAGAGGCTAGAAGAATCATGGAGAGAAAAATCTGAAAAGAGCATAGTCCTGAGACCATACACGTTGCCAGTCCTGCAGAATAGCCCTGTTCATGAGGGCTGTAAAATTCAATTCATTTGAAAACAAACAAGACAGTCTGGAGACAACCCACATTTTTAGAGGTCAAACCTCAGGTAACCTTGCAGGATCACATAAAGTGTCTGTATTTTGTATTCATACATTTAATCTGGAGAAAGGGGAAAAAAAGTTTAATTAGTGAAAGCTAAACTAGGGAATCCAAGCCATCCATTTACTACAGAGCAAAGATTGTAGAATATCAATGCACTTTGAAATCTGTACCATCATAGACCCTGGTGTATGTGTGATGATTTGCAAGTAACCTGACAGTGCATGAAATAATTGTCTTTGTAGATCTGAAACAACATTGACATCCGCTTTGAAATTTAAATGAAAGAAACACAGTGTAGTTCTGTTAAATGCATAACCTTGGTGCACTGATTTATTTTTTCTTTATAATAGGTTAATTACTTGAATGGGTATTAGTTTAAGAGTGCTTCATTCTATTGTACAGCAATAAGATACACTTAAAGTCATGCATTGCCGGGCAATTATAGCATACTGCCTCAGGTGGTATTATATAATATAAGGCCAAAGACAAAGGGATTTTAATCATCTGGGTAGTAAACTGATATCCTAGAAATGTTCTGCTTGGAGTGTTCTGTAGCTGCCATGAATGGAAATTGCAAAGCAAATAAAATAGCAGTAAGGAATAATCTCACTTGATTATTTATTGTGCATCATGTCAGTGATGCAAGTACAACCTAACCAGTAGTCAGCTGGAAAACTCCGTTTGTGTCTGGCATCCTAATGCTATTTCTTAATAATAAATGGTTGAGTTTGAGGAGAGGCCAATGGATTTGACTGAATAGATTTGTTGTTTTCAGTTTTGCTTTTGTGTGGCACCTGGAGATAAGCAGCGAATTAGTTGATGTTAATAAGTTTCAAAATCTTTTTTATCAGGGAAAGTGTTTTTGTTAAGAAGGAGTCCCCAATATGTGATAAAATCTTTATTCTGAGCTATGAAACGGTAATGGAATGTGATGATCTTTGTAATGCATTCAATGGGAAACCACTTACAATTTTCAGCAAAGAACCTTGCACCCCTAATTATGAACTGTTACTCTCTAAATAGCAGAATTTAATCTTGTCTAATCTTTGTATCAGTACTTGCATGATCACACCTGTCAGGTTGCCCTCATTTTGTGGGGGTTCAATTCCATGCCATTTTAAGCAATTTCACTGGTGAAGCACAGAAATTTGCAACATATTTAAATGGAAATTCTCAGTAAAAACTTGCTCAAACCTCATTTGAGCTCTGGGTAGAATAAAGCCCATTGTGCTGCGAGAAGAGAAGGAATGTGAGTGTTGATGTCTATATATATGTGATATAACTTATAGCCTTTTTTCTGTAGCATCTCTCACCCCTCTAATCTGAGTTTCTTTCTTATAGAGAGTTATTTGAGCTTTATGCTCAGTGTTTCAATCACAGCTCTGGTTTCTGAGTAAGATTTAATAACAGGTAAATTCACAGCACAAAATGCACAGAATTGAAAATGTTGAGGTGAGCCCAGTTGGCAGGTGAGCTCCAATCTGTAGCTTGTGCTAAAGAAAAATTACCTAGATTGTATACTTTTAAAATATTGTATTTCTCTAAAAATCTAACATGACAGGCTCACAGCTTGTGTGATCTCTGGTGGAGAGAGCACTCTGGTTAGATGGTTGTCTGTGACTTCATTCCCATCAGGATGTGCACAGACTCCAAGTACCTTCTGGGTAAAAAGATTTCAAATCCCTAAAGCATTTGTTTTGTGTTTGCATTGAAAGGAGTGGATGGCTCCTGCTACACAATGCAGAGAGTAGATCTGGAAAAATGTGTTTTTGTAGGCGATCTGGCAATAAAGTCCCTGGCTCCAAAGCAAAAGTAGCATGCACACGCTGCTCGGTACTTGTGCATCAGCACCCTACCACACTTTGGGTGCACGCTGCTGTCATGATGATTTTCCTCCCGTTCCGCTAACGAATACCACATGTGAGTTGGGGATTAGTATTTCTGCACAAGGGTTTCTTCCTTCCTCTCCCCAATCTGCAATGCAACGAAACAGATCAGAAATAAGTGGAGTGGTATTCCCTAGGTTTATTGTTTAACTACTTCAGTGCATTTGTTTAAAGCAGCCATCTAGCAGCAAATGTGGTTGTAATTCATGCTTCCTGTTTCCATTCAAGATATCTCAACTCTGGCATGCCCACACAAGATTGCTGCTGTTGATACAGCTTTGTGCTTTCCCAGTTCAGCTGGGACACTGTTTCTGGTCCCAAGTAGCATTCGACTTACAATAGGGGATCAGAATTCCAGTGAAAAAGCTGTTTTGTCCCAAATAGACCTTTTTTTGGTCAGATTTTTCAAAAGAACTCAGCATCCAGCAGTTTCCACAGACGCACTTCTGAAAATCTGGCCATTTCAATTGGGTGCATAAGCAGGAAATGAATTCTTGTGAAAATCTAGCCCTCGTTATACTTGCTGAGAACTTTTGACAATCTGGCACTTTATGTTCATGTCTGTCAGAACATATTTCAGATGTTGCTGGTCAGGTGTGTCTCACTGCTTACTCCCTTGCAATGTTTCTTGCAGAAAGGCTCAGGGGACTCCAGCTGGCTCACTTTTCAGTCTGGTGGGAGCCTGTGCCAATCAGTCACTTCTTTTTAGCTCATCAGACTCTGGTGGTAGCAGCATCTGAATTTGCTTATACTAAAAGCTATGCTTGGTTTTAATTAGGACTGTCAAGCGATTAAAAAAAATTAATTGTGATTAATTGCACTGTTAAACAATAATAGAGTACCATTTATATAAATATTTTGGATGTTTTCCACTTTTTCAAATATATTGATTTCATTTACAATACAGAATACAAAGTATACAGTGCTCACTTTATTTTTATTGTAAATATTTGAACTGTAAAAATAAAAGAAATAGTATTTTCAGTTAACTTAAAACAAGTACTGTAGTGCAATCTCTGTAGCATAAAATTTGAACTTGCAAAGGTAGAATTATGTACAAAAAAACCTGCATTCAATAATAAAACACTGTGAAATTTTAGAGTGTACATGTCCACTCAGTCCTCCTCCTTGTTCAGCCAATAGCTCAGACAGACAAGTTTGTTTACATTTGCAGGAAATAATGCTGCCGGCTTCTTGTTTACAATGTCATCTGAAAGTCAGAACAGGCATTCGCATGGCACTATTGTAGCCAGCATTGCAAGATATTTACATGCCAGCCGCGCTAAAAATTAGTATGTCCCTTTGTGACGGAGCTGTTCCTGGTGGAACCAGCTGAGAGTGTCAAGTCAGGACAAATTGCTCCAGACAGGACATTTACAGTCCAAAGCTGGGGTTTCTCCACCCTAAAGGCAAACCAAACCAACCAAACAGAAAAGACTTTGGTTTTGCCCCACTGGCTAGCCACAAGTCACAGAAGCAATTCCCTTAGACACTCCAGCTTCCCAGTATCACCACCAGCAGCCACCTGTTCTGGGGACAAATGGTTATGAAAACCAATACCCCAAATAAAAGAAAATGGTTCTCCCCAATTCCAAAGAATCAGGCCCCAGACCCAGGTCAATATACAAATCAGATCTTACCCACAAATCACTTTGTTGCCAATCCTTTAGAATCTAAAATCTAAAGGTTTATTATACAAGGAAAAGATATAGGTGAGGGTTAGGAATGGTTAAAAGAAATCAATTACATGCAGTAATGGCAAATTCTTTGGTTCAGGCTTGCATCAGTTGTAGAGTGAACTGCAGGTTCAAATCAAAGTCTCTGGAATACACCCCTCCAGGGATGGGTCATCAATCCTTTGGTCAGAATTCCTCCAGAGTAAGAATGACAGACTGAAGACAAGATGGAGATCTCTCTGTCAGGTTTATATAGACTTCCTCTTGTGGGTGGAGACCGCCTCCTTCTTGTTATGCAGTGTCCAGTTGTAACATGGAGTTTCAGAGCCATGTGGTCCAGTTACATGACTCTCCAAGATTCAGTTCCTGACCAGCCAAGCCACATTCCTGGGGAAGCTCGGGTGTGGACAGGCATCTACAAAGTTCATTGTATAACTGATAGTCCTTAATGGGCCATCAAGAATGGTAAGCCAAGCTAACACCCAGGGTTCTGAAATGTCCCCAACAGCATATCACAATATTTGGAAAGACAGACAGTACAGAGCCAATATTCATAACTTCAAATACAAAGTTGATTCACACATACAGACAGCATAATCATAATCAGCAGATCATAACCTGGTCGTAGACACCTTATATGACCCCCTTTACATAAGATTTGGAGCCCCTACAGGACTTTGGTTGCACCAATGATCTATGTGATCCCAGATAATTTCAGTAACGTGACATCCTTCATGCTTCAAACATTCTTCCAGAGGACATGCGTCCATGCCAATGACGGGTTCTGCTCAACAATGATCCAAAGCAGTGCAGACCAATGCATGTTCACTTTCATCATCTGAGTCAGATGCCATCAGGAGAAGGTTGATTTTCTTTTTGGGTGGTTCGGGTTCTGTAGTTTCTGCATCAGAGTGTTGTTCTTCTAAGACTTCTGAAAATGTGCACCACACCCTGTCCCGATCAGATTTTGCAAGGCACTTCAGATTCTTAAATCTTGGGTTGAGTGCTGTAGCTATCTTTAGAAATCTCACATTGGTACCTTCTTTGCATTTTGTCAAATCTTCAGTGAAAGTGTTCTTAAAATGAACAATATACTAGATCATCATGTGAGACTGCTATAACATGAAATATATGGCAGAATGCAGGTAAAACACAGAGCAGGAGACATACAATTATCTCCAAAGGAGTTCAGTCACAAATTTAATTAATGCATTATTTTTTAACAAGCATCATCAGCATGGAATCACCTTCTCTGGAATGGTGGCTGCAGCATGAAGGGGCATATGAATGTTTAGCATATTTGGCATGTAAATACCTTGCAATGCCAGCTACAAAAGTGCCATGCGAACATCTGTTCTCACTTTCAGATCTTGTAAATAAGAAGCAGGCAGTGTTATCTCCCGTAAATGTAAACAAACTTGTTTTCTGAGTATTGGCTGAACAAGAAGTAGGACTGAGTGGACTTGTAGGCTCTAAAGTTTTACATTGTTTTGTTTTTGAGTGCAGTTATGTAAGGAAAAAATCTACATTTGTAAGTTGTGCTTTCATAATAAAGAGATTACACTATGGTACTTGTATGAGGTGAATTGAAAAATACTATTTCTTATATTTATAATTTTTGCAGTGCAAATATTTGTAATAAAAATAATATAAAGTGAGCTCAGTATACTTTGTATTCTGTGTTGTAATTTAAATCAATATATTTGAAAATGTAGAAAAACATCCAAAATATTTAATAAATTTCAATTGTTATACTATTGTTTAACAGTTCGATTAAAACTGCGAATAATGGCAATTAATTTTTTTGAGTTAATTGTATCAGTTAACTGTGATTGATTGACAGACCTAGTTTTAAGACTGTTTGTACAGACCCTTGTGTGAAAGAGATCAGGAAAATGCAGGACTCATAGTGATGGACAAAGGAAAAGAGAGAATAGGGGCTGGTGCTGGGGAAGATTTCTCCCACTGCTCTGCCAAAGCACCTCACTCCTGAACTATATCAGCCCCTGATGTTTGAGCCCTGGGCTCTTCAGACATAGCTATGCCAATGTACCTCTGTGCTGAGCTCCAGCACTCCTGCTACGCCAGTCTAGTTTCTGCATCCTTTCTTTCTCTAGCTCTGCTAAAGAGATTGATCCTTGCCAGCAGCATTTCCTATCTGGCCCAATTCTGTTTACTTCTGATCTGACACTGCCAATTGTGGCATGTTGCCATACCATGTGACTTTTATGATGTGGACAAATATCCACCAAGGACTATATAGTTGCCACCAAATTTATTTCATTGGTGACCTCACCCAGTTCTCCAGAGGTTGAAGGTTAGTGCATTAATTTACTGTGCCAATTTACCCTCTGCAACGCTTTTGAGAGAATGTCTTGAATTCAATACCTTTAAATCACTTTTATATGATTCCACGTTCTGTAGGGTAAATTTGCTGCCAATATAAAATGTCTTGAAGTATCTCAGGAAGGAAGCTTTGCTGGACCTGGTGGTCATTATAGGAAGATTAATGGGGCCACTGATCCCATTCATTTGTTATTGACCCTTAGCTTAATACAGCACGTCAAACAGCCCTACTTTTAGCTTCAGGACAGGTTTACTTAGTGCATAGATTCCCTTCTTGTTGTGTAATATCTTTCCCCAGGAAAGTTCCAGTCAGCTGCAGCATTTAATTTTAATTAAGTTCCTATTTTACACCCAGTTCTACAGATGGATAATGTGAGCTGGAGAAGGACTTAACCAGGCTTTCATGGCGAGTCCTGGTTGTTCACAGGGAACTGGAACCCAATATGTCTCTGGTCCACAGTCAATAACTCTAGTCACAACATTTTTTAAACTTGACACCAACAATAAGGATAATTTTCAATGGGAATCTGACCTGTAATTGCCTAGAGATTCACACTATTCTAGCACGTGTCCATGAATGCACACACATCTGCGCACACACTGCACTCCGTTTTGCATGCTGCATTCCAAAAAAACCCCATCTGTCCTGCCTTCACCAAAGAGAAAGCGCTCTCTCCCACAAGTACCAGCAGGATTCTAGACCTAAACACTTTCTTCCCTTTCTATAATATAATACTCCTTCAAGGGTACCCTAATCGTGAGTGTTTTGTATTATTGCTGTTGTCTGAGGAAAGCCATAATGTAAGCTTTAATAAGCATTGCTTCACCTTTCTGATTTCCCTCGCCTTCTCTGCTCAGCATAACTTAAATATCCTCTCCACTAATATAAGCTCTTCAGCAAAATTGTCTACTAACCTCTCTGTAAAGTTCTAGTGATGCCATATAATGTCACTTTTCTTCAGTTACACCCCATTGTTCTGGGCTTTTGGAAGCCTGAGGTTAAAATGTCTCATTATTCCAGAAGCCAGAATTCCTAAGAGAAGGTCAGCAGAGTTATCCTCTTCTATATCTGGTGGTAATGTTCACAGCCTTGGCTGTATCTTCTTCCTACTGTCTCTCATTACCAAGAGAGGGCCAGCTGGAGGAGAAAGGGGAAAATGACTAAGGAAGTAATAAACTTTTCATTTTTTTAAACCTTATTGACAATTTGTCTTTAATCGTCAGACAAATTGTGCCCTTCCCTGATCATTTATTCAGTTCCTGGAACTCCGAGGTATTGAGTGATGAACATGATTTCAGTCCACAAACACCCACAGGGATCTGCCATACTTTCAGCACACTATGAAAGTCTGAAGAGTGCAATGGCTTTCCTGCATCATTCTGTCCAAGTTTTAGGTGCACTCTGGCAACTGCAAGAGTTATATTACTCCTGCCAGCTTCCAATCTGACAGCACTTTCTTAGCTCTCCAGGTTTTCTAATTGACACAGTAAAAAGTGCCTTCACTTCACATTTTCCCTTTCACAGTTTTTCACAAGAGATTCTGCATATGCCAGCTGAATACTTGACCAGATCACTGTGTCCTCCATCTCTTCTGGCTAAGCACTCATTTTGTCTTCCTTGTCCTGACTCATGTAATACCATAGTCTGTGCAACAGCTTAAGCTATCTTCCATGTTCCAGAGGTTGTTAAACCACTGCTGCCCTCATCACATAAGAAGCCTTCTATGTTTATACTGTTCTTGTCAAATCTAAACATTATCCACCATGCATGAAACACTGCTGACCGCATTTGGACTGGTTCTTTCTATTCTCTGAAATTTCATGTGCCCAGAATCCCCTCTTACCCTTTATCTCTAAATTCTTCCTAATTCTCTCTCAAATTCATTGGTTCACTGAGTCTTTCTTTCATTATGAAAAACTGTTTTATCTTTTGTATAAAGAAAGAGCTGAAAACCCACTTCAAGGCTGCTGAAAGCATAGTGAATATAGCTTAAAAGGTCTGTGTCTTTTATTACAGCTCCTAGTTTATTCTACATGCACTTATTATCCTTTGTGTATTGCATGGAACAGTTTCTTTTTCTTCTGGTTTGTGGAATCCCTGTACGTGTGATTTCCTGGTATTCAGTTTCTCTGTGTGTGTCTCCTGTTTCTCTTCATTTTAAAGACTTCCATTTGGCCACTTCTGTGAACACTCCTTCAGCAAGAATCTACCAGACTTTCATGTCCACTCTTAAAACTAAGCATTTCTAATCCTGGCTGCTGCAAGGATCGTACTTGGCTCTTGAACCAGGGGCATTAGTCATGCCTTGACCTGTTTTCTCTTACAATTCTTCAAATGTGACACATCGTCAAGGTTTCCAGTTCCACACAAGTCTCTTTTTATTAGCACTTTAATGACTGTTTCAAGCATACGTGACAGTTCTGGATCTATCTCCCATATACCAGTTGTCTAAGGAATTGGTTCCACCCCAGTTCTTCAGGATTAGCTGGGGGAGAGGATACTATGATCCCTGTTGGAGATCAGTTTCCCACATTCTCTGCCTCTCTTCTTTCCACTCTCGGGATTCCTCATCTCAAAAGGGTGGAGTTACAGGACCAAGTTCTCTTATTTGAAGAACCTTTGTTCTTAAGACCTTGACACTCCTACACCCTTTCAGCCCTGATCTTCTATTTCTTTCCCACAGTCACTAATTTAAAAAAGCAGATAAGTTCTTGCCTATTCCATTTCCAACCATATGTAGCACATAGGCACCTCATAAGTACCACAGATTTTTGTATGTTTTCTGTTCCTGTGCTCATTTCCCTTTCATATACTGTTAATGCAGAGCTTTCAGCACCACTTTCTCCATGAGCTATTCCAGCAGCTCTCTTCTCTCTCATCTCCTCCAGACTTTACATTACTTGTTCCAATGCCACATAATCACAGTTCAGCAAAGATCTGGTTTGGGCCACGTCTCTTATGAATTGCTTTTACTCCGGTTGTATCTTCAGGCCCCAGTCAGGATCAAGATCCAACTGTGCTGATTTATTTCGAACGGTTCTGAGTCCTTTGCTGTCCTTCGCCGCCCCCCGCCCCGGCCACCTCATTCCTCCTCTTCACAGTCATCTTCCTCAGTCAGGTCAGCAGAATAAAAGCATCACCTCCTTGATTCTTCTGTATGCAGGCTGAATACCTGCACCCCACAGTTCATGGGTTTCTCACAATTGTTCCCTGCTTGTCTCTTCTCTGAAGAGTCATCTACACTTGAGCTTTCCAAAAAAAACAGGACAATCAGGTCTCTCTTCAGATTTCCCCTGTAAACACTTGCCCTGCCCAGTGAGCTAAGGCGCATATTTCTCACATCACTGTTGATTATAAAGGTTTTAGTCAGGCAGCTGCAGGTAAGCAGGTGATATTTTTTTTCATTGCTAGCCTTGAGTGTTGCAAATTACTTCTCAGCGCAAACTACATACCTCAAGTACACTAGACGTCTTGCACACATTCAGGAATCTTAATATCTCACCCGTTTTTTTACATTAATCTCCCTTTAATCCAGGCAGCACTGTAAGGACTAAAGATCCTTTACATTACATACGGGTAGGATTATGGCTTATTCATTAGGGAGAGGGAAAGATTGATTTTTCTTCTTTGCATCCTTGATAACTTTCCCATTGCTGAAATCCTTGAAGACACTTCTCCCTGCAGCCTGTCTCCACCGGAGGTGAAGATGTAACCCTCAGTATGAAAGGTAAATACCACGGCTCCCACTGAAAGCAGAAAATGAGCACTCCTGCTTCTCTGACAGAAAGGTTGTATTGTGAATTAAGCCCTGAAAGATGATCTGCCCTTAAACCCTCCTCTCTTGTATCAAAGACTATATTGTCATCCTGCATTTTCTCTATTTATTTGTTGCTTTACCATGGGATGAGGAACCTTTCAAATCCAAAGACAGATGCTTGTCAATAAATATTCCCCTTTAGGATTTCCTTAAATTCAAAGTTCAGATGTCACCACAGATCTGTCACATGTTAAGCAGCAAATCACTGTAAGGCAAAAGAGAAAGAGCTCTCAGCCTTTTAAAGTGCCAAAAATCACTCTGTGTATGGACAGGGACATTGCAAGATACACTCTGCGTAGTCTCCCCAGATGACTGGAAATGGAGCTTGGATGACAAGCCGTAGACCAGTTTGTGTATTTATTTTAAGAAAGTGGGGCAGCATACATTTTATGTGACATAGCAAAACCATCTAGCAGAAGTAATGAAGGCAATTCTAAAATAACACAGCCTTGTTTGTAACTTTCTTGCCCTTTATTCATAGCTGGATATGTGCTGTGCTGGAATGTGGGATCTTTTGTTCACATTATGGCTGTCTTGTAAGAACCAGGCAGTGCATACTACCCCATCTGGCCAGGCTGGCCTAGAGAAATAGGCTCTTGTAAATGTGCAAAGACAGTTGCTTTACATAGACATAGCCCTCTGAACAAAGCTGACTTCTGTGTATTACAGAAGCCGTTTGGACTAATAGAATCTGGTTTCCAATCACAGCCCAATAAATTCCATTTTGTTGGATATTGGCTCAGAGAGATGAGATGGGACAAGTCCATGGAAAGTTTTTAAGAACTCTGGGGGGCAATTTTGAACTTGATTCCAAAATGGATGGGGTAACAATGGAGGATGGGGGCAGAGATGGCTCTGTTTCCTTAGACAAAGAAGAGTCTGGCTGCAGCATTAAAGAACTCCAGAACTTAGAAATTGAGGGGTTAAGAAAACTATAAAAATTAGAATTGAGAAAGGAAGCAATGCAAAAATAAAGCTTTCAGTGGAGGCAGACCAAGGTATGGACAAATTCTAGCATTATTTACTGACACGCAACTTAGAGGTGAGGGTGAAACAAAAGAGAATGACTCCAACTGGCCATACAAGGGAAGTTAATGTTTGCTTAAGGAACATGATAGAGTCAGAAACATTTGATAAGGACTCTATCTAGAAAGAGGATTTCAATCTTAAAAGCATTCATTTACTTGCTTACAGAAGTTTTATGGGGTAAGCAGAATTTAGATGGGATACAGAGGATGGCCATAATATCTTTACCATTTTGAAACTTGCTTTCCACAAAGTACCTGACTTCAGGAAAGATACCCATCTATATAAGGCAAGAAAAGCCACCAGCAATCAGTTGCTGGTTCTGCCTAGTCTGGACAGGACATCTCGGCTAGTAGCCTACATTTTCAGCCAGACTCTGTCAATATACCCGCAAAATTTCAGGGCACAGCTATCTGAATTTGCACAACCTCCACATTTACAAAAGCATATCGGGCAGTTAGGGATGCAGTTACCCAGTTTTATAAAAATGTGGGGAAGTTGCAGATGTATTTAATGGACATGGGATGGACATTTTGTTTCCCTGTCTCCAACAAACTAGTTTTCCCTCAGGATGAGTTGGGGTTTTGGCCCAGCATCAAGATTAGACCCCCCGCCCCCCCCCCCGCCAAATATACCTCACTCCTAAAGGTCTTTGTGCTAATTTTGTGAATTATCATAGTTTTTTGCATTGACAACTGTCCTGTAGACTGAAATTCTCTATTTATCCTCAGAGCAAAATGGAAATGGACAGGACATACTTTCCCTACTAAAGTGTATTTATATTTGTTCTGGCAGATCACAGGATGAGAGGATAGTTCAGTGCTTCACGGCCTCTCTAATGAGACTATCAACAAGACAGTTCCAGTGAGAGCCTACAGTTGTTAGGTTTTTATTAGGTGGACACTGGTCTGAGTGGGAACTGGTCATGCACAGGAGATCCTTGTGCCTTAGAGCTGAAAAGGTTCCCTGAGCTGCCCAGTGCCCCATTTTCAAATGAAGACCCTGTTAAGTTCAGAATGGTGCAAATGAGCCATGGGAACTGTGAGACAGGCTTGGGGAGATGGGGCTGCCATGCTATTTAAAAGGGAAAAAAAGAATGAGGTTTTTTCAAGTCTTCTCTTCTAGTCTGCCACCTTCTGTCCCCCGTGTACAGTATCTGCCATCTGTGTGAATGTAATTTAGTGCCAATTAAGGAGTGAGTGGGAGCCATAAATTCATTTCATTTAGAACCTGGAAATGGACTCCTGGGAACCTAGAGAGAGAACTGAGTGTTTTCTCTCCACAAAGCTGCTCCACCCCAATGCTGTAATTCTAACCACCATGCTCCAAATCTGAAAATTCAACACTGGCTCGGATTTACGGAGCATTAAGCGACTGAATTAAATCCTCGGTGTTCACTCGGAGTCAGCCTGAGTGAGTAAAGGATTTCACGGGCTGGGTTACTCTACAAGGCCATAATTTATATCATTATGCAGAAGCTGCTCCTCTGAGTTTTATTTTGACTTGCTGCAATTTCTTTTTATTAAAGCCCCGATAGTATTTGTTGTTTTTCTGTCTGCTTTGATGTGGGAGTTTTGGATTAAATCTAAATAAATAAATGAGGTTTAAAATTAAATTAGGTTTCATTTGCATGAGTCTGGGAATGAAGTGCATCTTTCTTTTACCATATAAAACCTAACAGACCCATTACCGATCACAGCCCTCAGTTGCTCATGAGAAAAATGACATTTCCCTCTGCGTAGGAAATACTTAAAAGTCCCAAGAATAGATTTATAGGAATATTTTAACCTTTTCTTTGATCCTTGAAATGTCATTGTTCTGTAGGCTACATTGCAAAATATGACCTTTTCTAGGAACCATGGGATGAATTTGATCTTTGGAGGATGTTTTAGAGATAATGTACTATAGGGTGCAGGGAGGGCTCATTCCCAAACAGGAATTGGAGCTGCTTTTTGTCTGCATGTGATGAGAGGATGCTTGTGTCTGGTGTGTATATTAGAGGCATAGGTATCTGGAGCGTGTGCTCTATAGGTAGAGAGAAGGGAGACGTTAAGAGAATATTGCAACTTTATTTTAATGTGCAACAACTTTATTTTCTTTAATCGAAATAAAAGAAGTTAAAGTAACAATAATGGGCCATATGGGGAAACTTGCATATGAAGATGCTTGAAATGTAAGCTGTTTCTTGAAGTGAAAGCTATGTTTGCTTTCCAGGCAAAGTTCACCTAGAATCCCTGGCTGGCAAAATGCAAAACTGGGAAACTGAAGAAGAAATAGGAAAGTTCATAAGAGTTGAACCTTCCTTCCCTTCAGATTTGTGTTCTGGCATGATGTTTCTATCTCCCTTCTCTGATGCTTCCATCCCCCTTCAGTGTTCATAGTTTGTCTCTCTGGACAACAGATCTTAAATTTTGTGTATTCTCCATGTTGCACGCAAAAGAAAGCACCAGCTAAATTCCTGTACAGCTGTGTTTTGTTTGGAAACTCCTAACCTTTTAGATGTTTTCAACAAGAGTAGAGAAAAACCAGTGAAACCCACTGATAGGTCCCAATGGTTGTCATTTTCCTCTTTTGTGTTTGCTGGTGAAAGTATCCCAGACTAGACCTCCTCCAAAAATGCCGAAGCACGAACAATTTGAATTCTCTATATTGAGACCGATGCTGCACTCCTTGCACACCCAAAGCTCACACTGGAGACTAGTATTTTTGATGTAATATACTAGATGCTTGCAGTGTAAGCACAGACAGAATTTTATCAGTTGTGTGCAGTAGAGATGGTAGGGAATGGGAGAACAAAGGCGATAGATTACACTGGTCTACAATTTTTTAGAAGTCGTCTGCTTTAGAGATAAAATGTGATATCTATTATGTATTTTGATGTGCTGAATTCAAATATGACAATTAAAACAACTGATTGGCTACTGTTTCTAAGATATTTAAGTTTTTACATTTTATGTCTATGTATATTGTGTAGAGAGTAGAGTTTTAATCATAAATTGTAAACCTAGGTCTTTTCATGTGTTTATGGTTGCTTTACATGATAATATTTCACCTGTCCTGTTTATGTAACACTTTGAACATCAGCAAAAGGGTTATATAAATAAAATGTATTATGAAACAAAAGGCAAAAAACTATTATGTACATAGTTTAGTCCTATTCAGTGTCTACTCGGCGCTTCTTGGCTTGTCTCTTGTATTCATTAAATGGAGCGTCTCTTGTCACTGTCCAGCAATAGTCTGCAAGCATTGATGGGCTCCATTTGCCCTGATAGCGTTTCTCCATTGTTGCAATGTCCTGGTGAAATCGCTCGCCGTGCTCGTCGCTCACTGCTCTGCAGTTCAGTGGAAAAATATCTAGATGAGAGTGCAAAAAATGTATCTTTAGTGACATGTTGCAACTAGGGCTTTTGTATGCCTTGAGGAGGTTTTCCACCAACAACCTGTAGTTGTCTGCCTTGTTGTTTCCGAGAAAATGTATTGCCACTGACTGGAAGGCTTTCCATGCCGTCTTTTCCTTGCCACGCAGTGCATGGTCAAATGCATCATCTCGAAGAAGTTCACGAATCTGAGCACCAACAAAGACACCTTCCTTTATCTTAGCTTCACTTAACCTTGGAAATTTTCCATGGAGGGACTTGAAAGCTGCTTGTGTTTTGTCAATGGCCTTGACAAAGTTCTTCATCAAACCCAGCTTGATGTGTAAGGTAACAAAATCTTCCTCAATTCAACGTGGTGGATGCTGAACACTTTTCCTCCCAGGCTCCAATGACTGTCGGAGTGGCCAGTCTTTCTTGATGTAGTGGGAATCTCTTGCACGACTATCCCATTCGCAGAGAAAACAGCAGTACTTTGTGTATCCAGTCTGCAGACCAAGCAAGAGAGCAACAACCTTCAAATCGCCACAAAGCTGCCGCTGATGTTGGTCATAGTTTATGCACCTCAAAAGTTGTTTCATGTTGTCATAGCTTTCCTTCATATGGACTGCATGACCAACTGGAATTGATGGCAAAACATTGCCATTATGCAGCAAAACAGCTTTAAGACTCGTCTTCGATGAATCAATGAAGAGTCTCCACTCATCTGGATCGTGAACAATGTTGAGGGCTGCCATCACACCATCGATGTTGTTGCAGGCTACAAGATCACCTTCCATGAAGAAGAATGGGACAAGATCCTTTTGACGGTCACGGAACATGGAAACCCTAACATCACCTGCCAGGAGATTCCACTGCTGTAGTCTGGAGCCCAACAGCTCTGCCTTACTCTTGGATAGTTCCAAATCCCTGACAAGGTCATTCAGTTCAGCTTGTGTTATGAGGTGTGGTTCAGAGGAGGAGGATGGGAGAAAATGTGGGTCCTTTGACATTGATGGTTCAGGACCAGAAGTTTCATCCTCTTCCTCTTCCTCATCTGACTCAAGTGAGAATGATTCTGGTGCATCAGGAACCGGCAGTCCTTCTCCGTGGGGTATTGGGCGTATAGCTGATGGAATGTTTGGATAATGCACAGTCCACTTTTTCTTCTTTGACACACCTTTCTCAACTGGAGGCACCATGCAGAAGTAACAATTGCTGGTATGATCTGTTGGCTCTCTCCAAATCATTGGCACTGCAAAAGGCATAGATTTCCTTTTCCTGTTCAACCACTGGCGAAGATTTGTTGCACAAGTGTTGCAGCATATGTGTGGGGCCCACCTCTTATCCTGACCTCCAATTTTGCAGCCAAAATAAAGGTGATAGGCTTTCTTAACCATAGTGGTTATACTGCACTTTTGTGATGCAAAAGTCACTTCACCACAAACATAGCAGAAGTTATCTGCACTGTTCACACAAGTACGAGGCATCTCTGCTCACTTTGGCTAAACAGAAATGAGTCCCTTTGCAAAATCAAACACTGACAAATAAGAGAGCACGACACTGTATCATTTCTAGAGCTGATACAGGGCAATTTGTTCAGCAGAGTGATGTAAGCTTTGTTATGACTGCATCATCCATGACTTCTAGGAATAACATGATGCAATTCATATCATGTATGATGCAATACCAGCTTCAGATTGCATCACTCATTGTTTTGCCTAAAAAGCAAGTACTGTCCAAACCCAGTCATAGATTTATTCATAGATCCAGTCAAAGATGTATTTTAGTCATTTCTGGTTTAAATTGAGATCCCTTCCCTTTATAACTCACTTATCCTCCGCCATTCCCATGTCAAGGGTCGTATATACTGACCCGATAGCATATCTTGAAAACTAGAGCCAATCAACAATTTTAAGCATCATTTTCGTTCTCAGTGACCAAGAATTAGTAAAGTTTGACTACATTTATTTCAGAAGCATTTTGGCTGTAGAGCAGTGTTACCTGGTTGTCTGTCTATTACACAAAAGATGACAACAGTGCAGAAGAAAACTTGTCCTACTGCAGTATTCAAGATATTCCTAGGGCTGACACGTCAGGTTTTTGGGCTGATTCTCTGAGCTCCCTACTTTAATGTTGTGACTCGCTTTATGGAAATAAGCTTATGAATGTATATATATAACATAACTGGAATGTGTTTTATGCTACATATGCCATGTAACGTATCTCTGTAAAGGTTATGACCTACTGAATCTATCATTTTGTGTGTTCAAAGTTATGAATATTGGCTGTGTTCTTGCTTGATTTCTAAGTAGCCTTAGTAAAGCATTTGGTCAGCTTCTTGAGAAAGGAATGTGCAAGTTAAGTGCCCAGTCAAGAAACTCTTAATGAACAATGGATCTTGGGAGGATCCAGTCCATATAAGAAGTCTACCTGAGGACATTCAAGGTAGCATGTGAACAATGGCTGCTACCTGTAAGTGCTGAGTCATGCATGGGCATGTGACTTGCCCATGTGACTCCAAATCTCCATTTTGAAACTGGATTCTACACAGGGATTCTACACTTGTCCACCCACAAGAGAAAGTCTATTTAAACCCCTGGAACATCCCTCCATTTTGTTTTCAGCTGTCTTCAGAGATAGCCTCTCCACCCCCAGCGATACGTGAAAGAAACGGGAACAAAGGACAGTAACTACTTGGGGTGTGAGTGATTCCTGGATGCAGACTAGAAGGAGACTAGTCTGTAAAAGGAAGCTTACTGGAACACCACTGAGGGTGAGGTCTTATCTGTATTTAGTTTACTTACTTATTAGGCTTAGACTGCGTGTTTTATTTTATTTTGCTTGGTGATTCACTTTGTTCTGTCTGTTACTAATTGGAACCACTTAAATCCTACTTTCTATATTTAAGAAAATCACTTTTTACTTATTAATTAACTCAGAGTATGTATTAATACCTGTGGGGGGGAACAGCTCTGCATCTCTCTTTATCCGTGTTGTAAAGGGTGAACAATTTATGAGTTTACCCTGTATAAGCTTTATACAGGGTGAAACGGAGTTAGTTGGGGTTTGGACCCCATTGGGAGTTGGACACCTGAGTGTTAAAGACAGGAACACTTCTTAAGCTGCTTTCAATTAAGCCTACAGCTGTTAGGAGACATGGTTCAGACCTGGGTCTTGGTTTGCAGCAGGCTAGCAGGTCTGGCTCAAACCAGGCATTTGTTCCAAGTTGTCAGGGCAGGAAAGCATGGGCAGAAGTAGTATTGGCACATCAGTTGGCAGCCCCCATGGGATCTCTGTGATCCAACCCATCACACTGATGTTTAGAGAAATCCAAACACTGTAGCAGGTTAGAGTGCACAGTTCTAAAGAAGCAGCAGCATTCACTGACCTGGAGCAGCTGGGCTTATAATGTGGTAAACTGGCATGATTAGCCAAAAAGATTGAGAGCCGTGGTGCTGTTACAGTGCAGACAGTCCCAGAGGATCTTTATATTGGTTCGTATCCTATTTCCAGTCATGTGCATTGAGTCTGAAAGTATTTTATCCATAGCTAATGTGCCGGAAAAAATGTATCTAAACAATGAGATGTCTGGGAGTCAGTGGCCTTTATCAGTGACATGGCTGGTGGGCAGTAGAGGCTGATGACATTTTGAATGCAGGTAAGCAAAATTAACAGGTTAGATGGCATACTGGGAAGTTATAGCAGCGGGTAAAGACCATGTACCTGAGTAAAAATAAGGTCTGCTGGATCAACATTGAGGAGATGCCACTGCAGTTTGTCTCCTCCCTATGTACACCAAATGCAGTTGTTGCTCTGGTAGATAATATGGGTGTTTGGCCAGCATATTGGACAACATGTCATGTTGACATCCATGGATTTATTTTACAATAGAAGCATGAATATAAGAATGTAACTGGCCTTCGATGGTAATAGCAAAATCCAGGGGAGTCTGAAAAAGCTGTGCTTTCCAGAGTTCTAGGTCTATAGATCTCATGATGATTTATCATTCTCTCTGCTCTGTTCTCCATCCATCGCCTTGCATTTCACATACTAATGCTCTGATTTCCTCAGTGTCATGAATCAACCATCTATAAGTAGGTATCCTTCAATCTTTAGAGACAATGGGTACGTGCTCCTGAAAGAGAGAAAATGCACTCAGTTGGTTTTATGTGGCTGAAGAGACCCACTCGAGAGAGACAATTTCTGCCGCATCTGTCACATTTAAAGGTGGTGTTCTGACACTTCGGGCACTGCCTTCAGTGAGCTCTTTTCTCCTCTGCTAAGCTGTACTGCATCCTCTTGTACCTCCAGAGATCTTTACTGAGCTCTTGATTCCAAAGGCTGTAGTTCTGAGCGTGATCTTCCCAACTGTCCACATCCATGTCCATTTCTTTGAGGTCTCGCTTACACATGTCCTTGAAATGTAATTTTGGGCATTCATTGGGTCTTTTTCTGTATGCCAGTTTGCCATAGAGAATGTCCTTTGGGATGTGCCCATCATTCATTAAGACTAACGCAAAAGAAATAATGGGGAAATATTTCCACAAATGCACATTGACATTTGAAAATTAATTTAGATTTGATCCTTTCCTGTTGGTTTTAGAATCATAGAATTGTAGGGCTGGAAGGGACCTCAAGAGGTCGTCTACTCCAGTCTCCTGCACTCATGGCAGGACTAAATATTATCTAGATCATCCCTGATAGGTGTCTGTCTAACCTGCTCTTAAAAGTCTCCAATGATGGATATTCCACAACCTTTCTTGGCAATTTATTCCAGAGCTTAACCACCCTGACAGTTAGGAATTTTTTTCTAATATCCAACCTAAACCGTTCTTGCTGCAATTTAAATCTATTGTTCTTGTCCTATCCTCAGAGGTTAAGGAGAACAATTTTTCACCCTCCTCTTTGTAACAACCTTTTATGTACTTGAAAACTATTATCAGGTCCCCTCTCAATCTTCTCTTCTCCAGACTAAATAAACCCAATTTTTTCAATCGTCCCTCACAGTCATGTTTTCTAGACCTTTAATCCTTTTAATTTTTTTGCTCTTTTTTCTGGATTTTCTCCAATTTGTCCACATCTTTCCTGAAATACGGCACCCAGAACAGGACACAATACTGCACTTGAGGCCTGATCAGCATGGAGTAGAGTGGCAAAATTACTTCTCATGCTTTGCTTACAATACTCCTTCTAATACATCGCAGAATTATGTTTGCTTTTTTGCAGGTGTTACACTGTTGACTCATGTTTAACTTGTGTTCCACTATGATCCCCAGATCCCTTTCCACAGTACTCCTTCCTAGGCAGCCATTTCCCATTTTGTATGTGTGCAACTGCTTATTCCTTCCTGAGTGGAGTACTTTGCATTTGTCCTTATTGAATTTTCTTCTATTTACTTCACACCTTTTCTCTAGTTTGTCCAGATCATTTTGAATTTTATTTGTATCCTCCAAAGCATTGCAACACCTCCCAGCTTGATACCATCTGAAAACTTTATAAGTGTACTCTCTATGCCATTTTCTACGTGATTGATGAAGATATTGAATAGAACCGGACACAGGACCGATTCCGGAGAGACCTCATTCTATATGCCCTTCCAGTTTTCTGTGAGCATTTGAGCAGTCTAGCTTTACTAGCACCAGTAATCACGAAAGGCAACATTCAGATCAAGTATTCTCTGAAATCAAATTCCGAAATGTTTGCTGGATTGCCAGGTTCACAATTCATAATTTGCACGATGAGAGCTAATTATATGAGTAAATTTGCCTGTGGTGGTTACAGTTTGGACTATAATCTGAAGACCAGGTCTTGGAGAACTTCATAAATACTTTCAAATAGACTTGAGATTTTGCAGTTTGTTTACTAACAATTTGTACACGGGACAAGGGGGGAAGTTGAAATTTGCCAATTAAATTATGGGTTGAGAATTGTTTGCTCAGATCTTCTTGATCTTTGACCTACCCCTCAGTGCAAGGGATAGTGCTTAGCACCAGGGAGGGCTGCAACAGGGTGGAAGGACCTTTTCAGTCACTAGTGGTCTCATGTCTAGGCTGTTGGAGGAGGAAGAGGACCGCCATGTCTGGAAACACCTATAACTGTTATCACCCTGTTCACTTTGCTTATATGTGTATTCCTTATCCCCAGTCTGTGTCTGGTTTTGGTTTATTAGATTGTTGACTCTCTTGGGCAGGGACACTCATCCTCTGTGTTGGGAAAGTGCTCAACACGGGAGTCCTTATCCTGACTGTAGCCTTTGTGTGCTTCTGCAGTGCAAATTATAGAATAGCCCAGCTCGTGACCCATGCTCGAAACACAACACTCTTGTGCATCCCAGAGGCCTAGTAAATGCATAGCCAGTATGAGTGAACAGACCATAATGGCCATCGCAGTAGTGCGTCTAAGGCTATTGCAAGGGAATCATTAGAACAGTGTGATTCAATTGTACTAGTAACATTGTCTCCTCTTTGATGTCAGGAGCGTAGTAATATGGAATTGATATGCTCTGAGTGCTGGTCACAGGTGCTGTCTGATCATTTTAGCATATGGGCTCTAATAGCTCTTATACTTCATGGATTTAATACTCATTGCAACTTTCCCTCCCAGGCTGTAATTGATTTTGCGGGGAGATGTTAACTTGGGAAAGAAGTTTCCTCGGACTGTATCTCACCCTCTCACTCAAGCACCAAACCCACCCCCTTTTTTTTCCTTTAGCCCTTTCTCACAGGAACACATGAAGACTAATGTAGTTGTGTCCAGAAGCCTGTATCATGACAAACCAAACATCTCTGCTGAAGATACCAAGAAAATGTGTTCAGACAGGCCATGACACAGGATTTTTGCTTGTCTTGTTTCAAGAAGACTATCAGGAAGGCTTCACCAGCCTTTTTAGAGGCTCATGCTACAGCTCACAAGGTATAGCAATGCGAGCAAACTTTGCAGCCAGCAAGAGGAGGTGGCTGACGTAGGTGCTGATGAAGATTAAGGAGTGGGTAGTCCTGGAAACTAGGCTACTCGGCTTAGTGCAGGTCAGGGTTGTCAAACTGTCAATCTGCAGCATGATTCACTCCTGTGATGCTAATTCTGTGTCTGGCTCCGAGGCTAGCAATGTATTGAGCTCCATTCTTACCATAGCGACAGACTACCTTCCCTCCCCGTTCCTACTTATAAAATGTGTCATACATGTCAAACTATGGAATTAAACCCTCTATTTCAAACCAGACAGTAGCTGTAAAATTCCACACTAACTCCTTAAGAAAAGCCTATGGGAAATTTCCCCTCTGGCTTTTGTTTGGCTGATTTGGTTTAGTTTTTAACCAAGACTGTTCCTCCATGGGCATGCTTGAAGCTAATGTACAGATCTTGTAATTCTAGCCTCCTTCCCTCTCTAACTTTTTAGGTCCTGATTCTTCTTTTCAGACAATTCTTACCACTGTTGATATGTGAGCCTTTGCTCTGTGATTTCTGCCATCTGCAATAGCCGTAGTATTGTTAATTACTGATATCACAATAACACCCAACACCTCCGGTGCTGTACAAACATACAGTAAGAGACAGCCCCTACCCTGAAGAGTTTACAGTCTAAAAACAAGATAGGCGAAGGGCTGGGAGGAAGGCATAGATCATACAAGCAAAATGAACAATGCAGTGGTCTGCAAATGTCCTGTTAGCTCCACAATCTTGGGTCTGGTTTGCTTTCATTTTTTGGGAGGGGTTTGGGTGTGACGGGATTAGCTAAAGAGAGACGGGGGCTGTCCGTGAATTACATAACTCATTAGGAAGTGGGTGGGTCTTTAATGTTATGTGTGTGTTTCAATATTAGAGAGCTATGGGTGGGGGCTCTTCAAAATCACCAAAAAATGTGTTATGTGATTTAGGAACAGCCCCCAAAGGCAGGGATAGGGGGACATTGAAGGGAGTGAAGAGTTTCTGGCTGAGAGGCTGGAGGAAGGCGGAACAAACAGCCAGCCAGTATAGGGGGGAGATAGTTCAGTGTAAACTCTGAAATAAACAGACAGCCACTGATGACACCATTAGTCCCAGAGGTCCCTGCTGCACTGTTGCTCTGCTCCATTCTGCCACTTAGTCTCTGGTGGCTCCTCCCAGCAATTTCTCTTCCTAGAACTCACATGGCTTGCATGGAGACATACGTGGGCCTTGGTCTCCATGGCCAGTGTGTGTGTATGGGGCACAGTTCTGGCTCTGAGGGGGATGCTAGGTGGGCGGTAACCATGGCTAAGTCTTGGTTCTCCACAAACCTCAGCTGAGACTCCTGCTTTTTTTTCCCTTCCAGTGGTTTAGCTTGGGAAAGAGGTAATGTGTCTGATGAGAGGTGTCGGAGCCTGCCTGCAACACTCCATCAACACCTCAAATTTCATCAGAAAACATGTATTTCTCCCTTACCTTCTGTGTCTTAATTTCTCTCACCTTTTGCTGCTACGTTTTGTTTGCAGCCCAGCAAAGCCCTCTGTGAATGTTTGTAAAGAATTCAGTAGGCGTGTTTGTTCTAGCATCCTGTTCGTGGTGCCCTGCTCCTTGAAGACAAACTTTCATAGTTAGTCTTGCCTCATTCACTTCACAGCTGTTCTTAGGATAAAACCAGATAGCTAGCCCCATGTAAGAGATTGCTTAAAGCTTGGCAGTACCTCAGCCTGCTGCAGTAGCGTAAGTACATCAGTGCAACATGATGTCTGGGCAGTACTAATAGGGCAGGCAATTAAATTACAACACCAGTGACCTCTGCAATGCAAGGCCTTGGTGTACAGTAATTTTTTTTTCCTGTTAAAGGTTTATGTTGCTTCCTCAGGAACTGGTTTTGGAGGGTTTTTCACATTACATGCTGGATATAATTGGTGCGCACTGCAGATTTATTTCTCCAAGAGGTCAGCTAACCAGTGTATTTCACTGTTAGGCTGACGGCGGCTTTTACTCTCTCCAATTATATTTCTATCAAATATTCATTTGTCTGTTTTATGGGCCTCAGCAGATTTGTACCACCTGGTGCTGGCAGCAAGTGGGGTTTGTTCTTCCTCCAGCTTTTCATTTTGAGGCAGCTCTGCTAGCAGGTGAATGGGTTCAGCTTGGCTATCGGTGTTCCATTCACCTACTTGTGGTACTTTGTGTTTCCTGAGCTGAAACTACACTAGGAAACAGCTCTTTGTGGGTGACTTTTTAGAGGCTCATGCTAAAGCTGCTGCAGTTTGGAGCCAGCAGTGATTCCTTTGTAGGCCCTGTTTTCATAGAGTTGTGGACCTCTAGTGTGGACCATTTATTCTGGGGTGAAGCTTGTTGGGCAGTGTCTTACCACAGACTGATAGAATGTACAGGTGTATGTATATTCCATCAAAAAACTACACTAAGAGAACTTTAAAGTTGTAAGATGGAGCATGAAAAAACCAGGAAATGACTCCATTCAGCTTCGGCATATCTCTGTCCTTTTTGAATTTGCGTTACAGAACTGTAGTTAATCACATGACATACTATTTCTCAAATAATACAACGTATTAGTATATGATATGTTTCTGCAGCTTCAGATACACCTTAGAATCATAGAATATCAGGGTTGGAAGAGACCTCAGGAGATCACCTAGTCCAACCCCCTGCTCAAAGCAGGACCAATCCACAATTAAATCATCCAGCAGATTTTTGCCCCATATCTCTAAATGGCACTTGTGTAGCATCTTGTAGTATTTTCTCATTCATTTGTACTTAGACTGATTTAACTATCAGAATGGTCCAGTATCTTTGATTTAAACTTTTTATAGCTGTCCTCAATAAGTTATTTATTTCAATAATTTTGCAGGTACCCATATATTATACATTTCATTTCTAGCCAGGAACCTAATTGACATGTGCACGAACGCACAGTGCAGCATTTCTTAGCTGTAATTTAGGGAATTATCTTCAAATTTCAGTGATCTATATGTGCCACCAAGTTGCCACTTTTCCACAAAATTAATCTGTATTAAATTATGTCGGTACAGTTTACTTGGTGTGTAATTTCAGTGTAAATGGCTATCATGAATTCTGTTTATTTCATGTACACAGTATTACAAAGTAGGGTGAGCAGATACTAAGTGTGAAAAATTGGGACAGGGTGTGGGTGTAATAGGAGCCCATATTAAAAAAAAAAAAAAAAAAAAGCCCCAAATATCGGGACTGTCCCGATAAAATCAGGACATCTGGTCACCCCTACTACAAAGTGCTTCACAAGTGTATCTAACATTGTTTAAAAAGTAGTATATTCTATTTGAGAAACCGTCTGTCAATTGGTAATTAAAGGCAGTATCATAATGCATGCACATGGGGAAAGAATTATGCATAAACAATCAATCTTAATTATGGGTATTCCTGACTCTCGAGTTCATGACCTTAATGTTGTATTAATGTAATTTTTTTCATTTCATTTCCTAGGTTGATACAATAATAATGTGCAGAGGGATGGGGAGTGAAGGGAGGCAAAAACTCAAAATAGGCATCTTTGGCCTCTGGGGCTTCAATACGCTGCTGGCTTGCAAAAATAATTGCAGACGGAACCTGTAAATTCCATAATCTGGAATTGTTTGGTGAGATCCCAAGGCAATGCTGCCATCCTTGCCCAAGGACCCTGGAGACTAGGGACAAGGATGGGCCAAATCTTGGGTTTCTTGAAACTCCTGGAAAGGGTAGCTGAGCTAGTTCAGTGCATTTCAGGGAACGCAGGACTTTAGTGTGCAAGTAACTATTGATGTGTATGCACAGCTCTTCCTTGTTTAGGTGCTGACCCCGGGCTTGATCCTGCAAAGCACTCAGTGCTTGACCCAGAAAAGCACTTAAAGCACATGCTTAACTTCGAGGAATGAGAGTCATATCCCATTAACTTCTATGGGACTAGTCACGTGCTTAACATACATCCTTAAGTGTGTTGTCGGACCAAGCTGGAGTACTCAGCATGTGACAAGATCACATCCCTAATGAGCTTAACAGAATACTCTCCTGTGCATGCTCAGTATGCATTTTCAAACACATAATTTGGTCAAATTAAAACTAATTCCCATTGGAATCAGGCCACGCCCAGGGAGTCCTTCAGAGATTATTCTTCTCAGTCCTCTAGGGAGAACTTGTTCCCTGCCAGCTGCAACTTTCAAATGTTTCAACTGTAGGACAGTTTTCAAAAAATGGGGGAAAATCCACACAACCTAAGAAAATGGCCTTCCTTTAACTATCAATACCTTCAGAAATGTCTGAAACTTTTTAAATCAAACTTCCCAGAAAATATGTATCTTTGGGCAGAGACCAAGCCTGTAAAATTTAAGCTCAAAAGGTTAATTTGCAAAATTATGGAGAGCTGAGAATAGGACTTTATAATGGAAATAATTTTGCATCCTTAAATACAGCTATTTTATCTATAATATAGAAACCAGTTTTTATAAATGAGAGTTCATACTGAATCTTTTATTCCCCCATTATACCTAGCTACTGTAGTTTCTGTTTTGCAAGCGCACCAACAGTTCTTTTCCTCCCCTGATACACAATGTATATCGGCCATAAAATCTAAGGGAAAACAAGATGAATGTACTTCCTGGAGGTTTCATTTAAAACTGAAAATGCAGGAAATTCTAAGTTAGATTTTCATTGTTTTAGCTTAGATTTGTGTGTCTAAGTCTGTAAACATGTGAATATGTTCTGAAGTTAGTCACAGAGAACAGATCTCTGCAATTACTGACCTAATTTCTTTCTCAGAAATGCCTTGATTTTTTAAAATCGGTCATGTATAATAGATGATGCCTCTTCATTGAGGTTTGCATCATTCTCACCCAGGGGTATAACTTGCAGGTTCGTGTGTGTGTGTGTGCAGTTAGTATATACAGTATGGCAATGTGATTTTAGACAAAAGAGAACTTCACAAAGTCCATTTCATTTGTCAGCACACACTTTCTCCCAGAAACCCTTTCTGAGAATGTTCACTTCTGCTAGAGCTCACTGAAAATCATAGTTTAGAAACCTGTCATGAGTCATGCACCAACCAGCCAGGTCTAGAAATCATTACCTTGCTTATTAAATCACAAGAGAAGCTTACTGAGCCTGATGGTGTGCTTTAGAAACCCAAATGTGTCATTCTAGTCTGTCTTATGCATTTCAGTTTCATGTGTCAATCTTTTGGTGATGGCACCATGCCTGTTAATAACAGATGGACACAAATTGAGAATCCATTGATGCTGAGAGCTAGGCTTGTACTTTTGGTGCATCAATCCTGGTGTTTGTCTGGTTTCCAAAAGTCCAACTTTACTTGATAGCAAACCAAGGGCCAATGTACTAATTGATACTTTCCATACTTGGTGATGATTCTGGTTTGTGAATGGGTGTGATGCTGCTGCCAGAGGACAAAAGTATTAGCCCTTCATGATGCAGATGCTTTAGTAAATAGTCTCTGCTGATTATTTCGGGGTGGAGTGTTGTCATTCCTGGTACTGCTGTGAAGACTGAGACCTAATCTATTGGAGTCAAAAGACTGAATTATTACTTCCCAAAGGGGAAGAAGGACTTTCTCCAGGCTACGATTATTGTGCAACATAGGTTTAGTCTGTTAAAAAAATCTCAACGCTGTGCTTTCAATGGTCTGTGCACACGTATCATTATGTACAGTAGATATGTATTAAATTCCAATGAATTAACAATCTAATCTTCCAGAGCTCTAAACTGCTGTGCCTTCCATTGTGCATGTTTAGTCTCCATATGTGTCTCTCTCTTTTTTTTAAAAAAAAAAACTGTACTAACAGAGGATTCTTAATGGCCATCTGGAATACAGAAACATTAATATTAGGCCTGTCAAGCGATTAAAAAAATGAATCGTGATTAATCATGTAATTCAAAAAATTAATCATGATCATGCTGTTAAACAATAATAGAATACCATTTATTCAGTGATTGAACAAGAAGTAGGACTGAGTGGATTTGTGAGCTCTAAAGTTTTATGTTGTTCTGTTTTTGAGTGCAGTTATATAACAAAAAAGATATTTGTAAGTTGCTCTTTCATGATAGAGATTACACTACAGTACTTGTATGAGGTGAATTGAAAAATATTATTTCTTGTTTATCCTTTTTACAGTGCAAATATTTGTAATCAAAAATAATTGCAAAGTGAGCACCGTACAGTTTTTGTTCTGTGTTGTAACTGAAATCAATATATTTGAAAATGTAGAAAGCATCCTAAAAGATGTAATAAATTTAAATTGGTATTTGATTGTTTAACAGTGAGACTAATCACAATTATTACTTTTAATTGCAATTCATTTTTTGAGTTAACTGCGATTAATCGATAGCCCTAATTAATATATTATTTTAAGTTAGCTATTAAGGGCGGGGGGCTGTGAACAATAGAAAATCTTACTGTTCTTTTAAGGAAAATGTAGTGTACATGATGAGTGGAAAGTCCGATAGAAAAGAGGAACTTGATAGTGTCCAATCAGATCGACTGACCGGACACCAAAGTCCAGTTACTGCAGGCAGGGAGGTGTTGGGTCATCACCCACACCAGCTCCTACCCAACTGGGGCTGTCTCCTACCTGCTCCAGGTGGCTACAGCTCTCAGCCCGAGCTCCACTGACAAGTCCCCCTGATCCAGGCAAATGATAGGAGGAAGAAAGGAAAAGCAGCAAGCAACAGGGGAGAGAGAAAGAGGAGCAAATGGCGGGGACAGGGCCTTACAGGAAGAGGTGGGGCAGGTCCTCAGGGGCATGGGCGAGCAGTTGACCTTGGGAGAAGGAGGTAGGGCCAGCATTCCTGATGGAGTGCCAAGTGTTTAAATATTAATGTTGGCAACCCTATGGCAGAAGGGGGGCTGTGAGGGAGTGGTCAAAATTTAGGAGAAAAACAATTCTGCCATTGGATGTATATACACACAGATCCCATTGACTTCAAATGGAGTACCACATCAGTGCACATCTGAGTTCAGAATTTGTCCTATAACATACAGACACACTGATAGGAAGTGGAAAATTGTGGCGCTGTTGCTCGTTAGGTCCTGATGTTTGGGTGAATTTACAGACATGATAGAAGATCAGTGCAGCTTAGTTGGCTCTTTGAAAATTCCCAGAGCTTTACAGATCTGTTCAGTTTGTATAAATTAATACAGCCAATTACTACAGTTTTACGCAAAGATGAACAAACTGTTCATTCAGTGGAAAACTGCTGTTTTTTAGTAATTTCACAATGCTGGTTCCCTAAAGGAGACCAGCAAAGGATTTTGTTTTAACTCTAGCAGGCTTCACTTTAGATGCTTTAGAAGGTCAGCCCCCCAGCCCTTTTAGATTTGTTTGACACAGTGAATAAGGCTTTCTCAGACAACTAGAAACACCTACGAATTATCTTTTCTCTGCTTGTTATCCAACACAGCTAAACCTGAAGTCAGCTCAGAGAGATCTGTATGTAACTGGTGCAGAATTTGCAGAGTTCATCAGAACAAACCAGAATTGACAACATCTTTAGGGAGGAAAAAAAAGAAAAAAGAAAATCAATTGGTCCTGGTGTCAGAGCTGATCAAATGTATAAAGGAAGAAAAGGTTGCTAGACAGTATCTGGGGCTAGAATAATTCTTGTCAAAATCAAATAACTTCTGTGATAAGAAAATAATTTTCTCCCCAGTTAAGAGGATATTAGTGAGTGTCTTGGTTTTTACATCCTCTCAGAAACTTGAAAACAGCATTTCTCTCCTTACCAGTGTTGTTGTTTTTCTACTGGACAAACATTGATTTTTCTCCCAGTCTAACTCTGCTTTCTAATGGAGCTTGAAATTAACACGATTTTTGTTGTTTGTTGTTTACTTCCTTCTTGTGCACCAGCATCCGCAATGATGTCAGTACAGCTTTGGAAACAAAGTTCCTTAAAGTCTAGTTAAATGCTACAGAGGAACACAAAGCATCATTTTTGTCCAGGCACTACACAAACAATGACTGCTATATGATGATAAGGGTGGTTCCATTTATCAGTGACAGTGATAGGAGAGCTTGGGGGAAATTTGCATTTATTTATTTTAAGATGTTTAGGATTCAGAGGGCATTCTTGATCAAACTCCAGTGGGCTAATATTTTAGTTTGCCATACATATAACCTTGAGCTAGCAGCTGCTGCAGCTTCCTGTGATTCTACTCCTGGGTTATTTGTGGATCTGCATCTTGTGAGGTCTGTAAATGAATCAGATCCAGAATTCCAGAAAGGATATTTAGATTCAAAGAGGATGGACAACTTCCTTGTGACACAAAGGGGCTCAGAAAGCTGTCTTACAAGTGAAAATCCCTTCTCCCCTCTGTGCCCTCTTAGGTGGGGATGCTATACTGCAATTTTGTTCAAGACCGTAGGAGGCGTGATGCCAGCCCTTCCTAAATCCATAGCGGATGCAATGATTCTCTTGTTTGAAATACTAGAAGCGCCAGCCCTGCACATTGATATTTTCTGCTAGTTTACTTTGTGTGGGACTTGTATAATGATTCTATTGTTCAAATGTCTGAGTACACAGTTGAAACTAAAAAGTATCCCTTGGTCTTCATGCAGATTCTGTTCTACAGTGTCAACAGGCCAGTTCCCGTTAATCTTTTCAATGTTTGCTGAAAGAATCCTTGTAATCGTAGCAAGTGGAAGAGTTTTGTCACATGGCTGAACTTCTGGAGCATATGTATAGATCATAACAGCACCAGGTTCCTTCTGTCCCTGACTTTCACATTACAGGTCAGAAACGTTTACATCTACACCAGTTAGAAGCAACCACAGGCAAGACACCTGTCACCCCTCCCATGTCAGAATGTGCACCCTGCAATGATCCTACTTCTTGTACTGCACACCACTTGCACCAGGGACCTTATGGCGATATAGAAATAATAAGACACCTTGCCTAATCCACCCTTTGGATTTGGGGAACTTTTCCACTTCTTGGGGATGAGGAGGCCTATAATTAGATCCTGTCTTTTATCTTCAGCAATTTGGAATCTGATAGGTCTAGTCTCCTGTCTTAAATGTCTGTCAGAGTAAGAGGTGATCTTTTGCAAGATTTAGTGCACCTGCGTATCTACAGCAGGAGGTACACTAGAGTGCAACTCTGTCAAATTCAATTCCAGAAGTGGCCAGAATATTGGGTCAGCAATTTTCCATCAGATTACTCTTTGTTATTGTTGATATAGAATGAAGGTCATTAATTAAGCAGAAAGGACTGGAGTAGTTCAGGGCCCAGGCTTAAGCAGTTCTTTGTCAAAGGGTAAGAGGCTGCTATCAAGACCTGTGTTAGCTATTACTGATATGAATTCTTTTTAAATTACTGTGTTAATGGACCGTTCTAGGCGGGGAAAGTGCAGACGTGACTCTGTAATCTTGGGAATTTATTCTCACTCACTGACTTCCAGACAAACTCTGCTTATCTACTCAAAATATGATTTTTCTTCCTGACACTGCCACAGACTCCACCTGGGAAGGGTAAATTGACATGCAAAGTCTTTACCTCCAGGGCCGATGGTATGAGGCAGAAGACAAAACAGGATTTAGGGCAGGTTTTTCTAGGAGTGCAAAGCATCCTTGTTGACAATGCATGAGACACAGTAAAACCCATCTCACTCTTTCATATTGGCTCTGTGGGCCAAGAGGAGTCATAATTTGTGCATCAGAAGTTTCTGATCTGAGGAGAGACATGGAGCAGAGTAAGAAGGTAACCACTTTGCACTAGTGCCTTTTCCTGCTGTGCATCTCTGCTTAGAGGAAGGAGTCTATACTAGTTCTAAGGGGCAAGGCTATACATTGGGACTCTGTAGCTATCAGATAGGGGAGAGCCAAGAATTCTGTCCTTCCTAAAGGACAATCTGAAAGGGAATCGTTTTGGGGTAAAGTCAGCAGTCTTTTATCAATGAGATAAGGGGTGCTAATGAGCCTGTACCATTGTTCTCTCTGGTTTATTGTAATTCAGCATTGGAAATATGCTTTCAAGGTCTTTTCCACCTCTAATGGCTGTGATTCTGCTATTCTTAAGGCTGTGATTCTGTAGCACTTGAATCAGCAGCTTTATAGCAGAGCAAGAGTTCTGCTATAGTTTGTTAAAACCAAGTTCCTGTTTAAAACCCAACTCTTCTAAGTGCTGTAAAATCTACATCATTGTCCAGACTGCCTTGAAACTTGGTGTGCCTCATGGAGGTACGGGGTTCTGTTAATGAATGAAATTTGGAGTCATTTCACCAAAGGGTTCCTGAGATACAGCCCCTGAAAAAACAGCTTTTCTTAAGATCGAGAGATTCTGGCAACCTATTTTTGCTCACAGATGAGATCAAACCAGTGCACAGATCATCACACCATGGTCTCAGATGCTCTAGGATTACCATAACAGAGTGCATGATGCCCACTATCCTTTGGGGGAAATCAAATTAAAATCTTGTTTGAAATAGGGTAAAATCAGATGTCCTGATTTTATAGGGACAGTCCTGATTTTGGGGTCTTTTTCTTATATAGGCTCCTATTACCCCCCAACACCTGTCCTGATTTTTCACACTTGCTGTCTGGTCACCCTAGTTTGAAAAACTTTGCATGCTAAGGCTCTCAAGCCTATTCTCTTGCCTTATAGATTGCACTGAGCATGCGTGGGCAGAGGAGCTAACAGGACCCTTAGCCTTCCAAGTTTCACTCTAGCTGGATTGCTCAAGGGGATAAGCACTAGTCCTTTGAACTTGTTGAACTCAACCCGTGTCAGGCCAAGTCCACCCTGGGCAGAAATTTACCAAAGGTTGGATGGCCTAGTGCTAAAATCTGTCTCCGTTGGGGAGGAGTATTTTGGGGAAAATGTAATTTTTGTATAATTATTCGTATAAAAAGAAATGCAAAAGTTTGCTGGTGGGGAAGGGGTATCCTAGGGGGTAGAGGAGTGGAGGGAATAGGGATGAGAAGCTTGGAGCTGCATCAAGGGGAGGGACATAAATGGGAGTGAGTAGTAGAGGTGGTGAGAAAGGTCAGAGGAATCATGAACCCCACTCCCTGTGTGCCAGGACCTGGGGGATGGACCCATGCCCATCTATGTGGGTCTGATCCCTTTCTGTAGGTCCCTTTCCCCCCACTCCACTCATGTGAGCTGGGATCTGCGGTCTCTGCCCCCAGGATTTCTGAGTCCTGCTCCTTGCCTCCATGTGGTGTGCCAAAATATGGGAGGCCTTGCCCATCTAAAGGGGTGTAACCCCTCCCTCCCTGCCCCCACCTATGGCAACCAGGTTCTGGAGTTGCCTTTCTGGGGGAGCTGAGAACCTCTCCATGCCCCTCTATGTGAGCGGGGATGTGGGATGGGAGGGACCAAAGATTATTCAAATGTAAACATCTGGAATCCTGAAAATGAATAATAGAGATGCACACCCTGTATGGGGGCGGGGGGGGGGGGGAAGGGAAGGATAACTAGAGTGTCTGAGGCAGGGGCACAGTTTGGAGGAGAAGCTGTCTAGGTGGACCTGAGGCAGGCTGCATAAGCCTGGCTGAAGCAGGGGCAGGAGTCCCAGTGGGAATACATAGTGAGGGAGGGGGCCCAACTCAGTGTGCAGATCAGACTCTATAACCAAGGTAGTGTGTGGCCTTCCAGTGTGATATGTGCGTGGAGCAGCATTGGGCAGGAGTGAGCAAGGAGCAACTTCTTCCCTCTTAGTGGCTTCTCTAGTGCCAAGTTTCCAACTAATGGCTTAAAGGGATGTGAGGGGAGCTGGAATCATGGGGCAGGGATTGGAGAAGGACAGAGACACACCAGTCTTCTTTCCCATGCTTAACATTACTATAACAACCATGTAATAAAACTGTTGAGGTTTTCAGACACAGACCATGGTTCAAATTTTTCCCACCAGCCCTCTTAGCAGCTATGCATTACAAAGCCTGACAAGTAACTGCATCCCACTATAACAGTGTACTGGAGGGGAGACGAGCACTGAGGAGTCACATACCAACCATGTGACCTATTGCAAAGAGGACTAGACTGGAAGTATTCCTAGTTCTGCCTCTGACCTGCAGCGTGACCTTGGGCAAGTCACTCCAACTCTCCAGGCCTCAGTTTCCTATCTATACAATGGGCATAATGATGTGAAGTTCTTTGACATATGCTGTTGAAAAGCAATCTGTATAAAAACTAGACCTTTTTGTTATTATATAGCTCCACTAAATCAACTGCAAACCCAGGGCAGAACTATAACTAAGTGATCACTAGCTCCTACCAACAAACATTTTTGTTTCTGTTTAAAAAATGACAATGGCAAAAAACTTTAACACAGAACTAAGATTGCCAGGTGATGTCTTTTGCCACTCGCAAAATGAGTTCAGCAAAACTCAAACATCTGAAAACCAAGAAATACAGAGTGACAGTAAGCATCCACACAACCTTACCTCTGCCCTGTTGTTGTGATGCCCCGCAACGCCCATAAACAAAGACACTCCCTTTTTACTATAATGGACAGGAACTACTTACACTTGCCCTACACTCAAACACTGAGCCAACTCCTGTGACAGAATACCACTTCATACCCTTTTACAACCTCTTCACACAGCATACAACATAACCCTATGCTTTCCCCTCCCCATCATTAAATCTACAGGCTGCTCTCATATCCCACCTCGCTGACAATACCCATGGGGAGAAGTCCCCAGTGCCCCACTGCTAACACAGCGTACACAATTCTGAGTTTAAATGATGCACCTTTAAGGTACACATGCACCTCTTTCCTTTGGTAACACACACAATGATCTCACCAGATCACAGTCACACCTCTTTGCCACTTTATTTCTCCGCCATTCACTGCAGCTACACCTAGCTCCATGAGTGTAGCTGGAGTGTATACAGATTATTCCCAGTGGCCGTTACCAGCTCCCAAGGGGGCAGTGTTAAGGTTGTGTGCTCATTTACCTTCACTCTTTTTTTTTTCTGCTTTTCAGAAGTTTGAGCTTTGCTGAACTTGATGTTGTAGAAGGGCACAAGCTATCACCAGCATCCTTAACTCTGAGTTAATGAAGGTTTTTGCCATTTGATTCAGTAGAGCTTTCTGCGCTAAGTGTTTTACTCCTATTTGTTTCTGCAGTTCAGATTGAAAAGTCATATTAGATTAAGACCTCTACAGATGTTACTGCTGTGAAAGACTCCCATGTCATTTTAGCAGGAACGGAGGCTGAGGTACCGCAGTGCTGATGGCGTCTGATGGAGACTCGCTAATAAGATCTGATTTCATGAGCTTTGCATCCTATTAAGACAACTGGGAATCAGGGCTGTGTGCCTGATAGAAAAGTGCAAACAATGGAAAGTCACTTATGAATATTAATAGGATTTGAAACAATGCAAAGCAAAATTGTTGATGAGACTGGAAAAATAAGACGGGGGAGGGAAAGCAACTGTTACACGATGTAACATGACCTCGGTCTTGCCTAGCCCCCTCCTGCACATGCCTGTGCCTTGTCACTCAAAAACCCTAGTAACTCTGAAGATGCTGCTCTTCAATCTGATAGTTTTCCAGAACCAGTCTCAGCTCCGCAGCCTGCTGCTTGTGTGTGGTGTGAGTATAATTGAAGCATCTGATCCATGAGAGAAGCCCCGTCTGCCAGCCCTCAATCTTCCCCAGCATCCCTGCCCAGGCAAAAACCAACATCAGCTCCGTGACTATTCAGAGAGTTGTTTTTAAAAGTAGCTTGGCTTATCTCTAATAACCTCCCTCCATGGGTGAGATATCATCCGTGTCAATGAGCTGTATGAATCTGTAACCTCGATATACCACATCAGCCAGTAATGCTCCTCACCCCTTGTCCACCCCCATAGTCCTGCAGTTTTGTGACTGGCTCAGAGCCACTGCCTGCCACACTCCTCTTCCTCATGGATCAGTTCCTCTGGCATAGCACAGGAAATAGTGGATTGTGTTTTGCAAGATCTATTCTGTGATGCACAGCAGGAGGCAGCTTGGGTGTCGCCCAGAAATACCTGCAAGTGAGATTGACTTCTGTCTGAGAGGAGCCAATCTGTTCACAACAAGCTAGACCAGTGTGAGACCAAAAGGCAGAGTTTGGACATTTGTGACTCACTCCCTTAGCTGTCTAGCAAATCATTGTAATCCCTTGTGCTTTTTGTCTTTTAAAGTACTTGACAAACATTAACCATTATGGCCCTCAACCTCTCACAAAATAAGTAAATATCATTATTCTCATTGTACAGATTTAAAAATGGAAACAGAAAAAGAGCTGGTGACTTGAGTGAGCGATAGTTGGGGAGAGTGAGCAACAGAGGGAGGGGGGATGGAGTGAGCGGGAGGCAGGGTGGGAGGTGGAACCTCAGGGAAGGGGAGAGGCAAGGTATTTGGTTTTGTGAGACTAAAACGTTGGCAACTCTACTCCTGCCCCCACTCACTCTCTGAACAGTAACTTTCAATATTTTTTGATATTGCACATGAAAGTTGCATGAGATATTTGGATTATAGAAATTCATAACATGTTCTGGACTCCCAGTTTGTTCACATTTTGTTTATTACAATGTTGATCTCGGCAGAAGTGTATGAAAATCTCTGGGACATTGATCAGCTTTTTTTACTTGTTACTTTAACAATCACATTATTTAATAAAAGGACATGGCCACATTTTATTTATATAATTTTAGGTGCATTTTTAGCCTTTCCTCCTCCTTCCCATTTGATATTTGGAGATTTGAGATTAATTTATATTAAGACTCAAAGAATGTTCTTTGTTAAAATAAGGCCTAGGCAAACTTGACTGAAGGATTGGATCCTAACACCAGGTAAATGAGTGAATAATTGGAGCAAGTCATCCTAATAAATCTGTGGTTCTCTTTTATTGCCTGCTCCTTGAGTTCCTTGTAGCCAGCTGACACGGAGGTTCACCAAATCAGCCTCCCATCCTGTCATCTCTGGGTCCCAATTGGTGAGGGGGCTTCTTGTGCTTGGCCTCTGCAGGTAGACATTGCTTGTTTGCATTGTATTTGTGGCATAATTACAAATAGCACAGATCATTTTTATTAGCCTCGCTGTCTGTGTTAAAATGATAGATTTTTTGCATTATTAAGAACATCCAAGGGAGCCTCCATAGTGACAGGAAAAAGATAATTTTCCATTTAGCTTAAGAGCAGATGGTTACAGAAGCGTTCTATGTAAATAAATTAAGAAGAAGGCACCCTCACTAATAGTTGCATAAACAGGACTGGAAATGGCCTGCACAGGGCCAGGCTTTTCCCTTCCTTTCCTGCAAGATCCTCGGTTCTGCTCTGCAGTCTACAGCCCCGCATGGATTGTGTTTTAATTAATCAATTTGCTTTTTAGCCCAAAGGCAAATGGAAAAATGTCTGACTCCTGATAAACCAAGACTCCTGGCCAGAGGCAGCTCCTGTGAGCACTGCAAAATACCTGCCTATGTAGTAATCTATAGCCGGGCTACGTCAATGATCTTTATCAACCTTTTGAAAATGCCCCTGGTATCCAGGCACCAAGAGCTCTCTCGGAGAGAAATATTAGTATCATATTTTCTTATTTGTGTTGCAGTAGTTCATGCTAAGTGTTGCTACATGCAAAAATACAGCCCTCACTCTAAAGAATGTACAATCTAACAAGAGGAGGGAACTTACAGTAGAGGAAGAGAGATGCAGTCAGATGAAATACACGTCCTTCTGATAGAATTTGGCTGTGCTAAGGTTTGTTAGCACCCAGCAGTGACAGATGGAGCCAGATGCAGTTGGTTCTCATGCTATTATCAAAAGCCATACAGTGTGATATTGAGACGATGGGTAGGGGGCCATAGCCCATAAGAAGGTCTTTTGCTTAAGAAGGGTTATAAATCCACTGTTTAGAAGAACTCCCTGAAATAAATTAATTTGTGCTCTGTTTTGGGGATTAGACCTCCTCTGTTGCTTTCAGTAATTGGAACAGGAAGATTTGCTCAGGCAGGGAGCTGTTTCAGCTACTGCGCAGTATTGGTTAGAGGCCAGGTGCCCCCACTGTCCTTGGTGCAGCACAACCTAAAACACCTTATGGAGCGAGGCGCTTTCTGCCAAGCTCTCCAGTAAAACAGGCTGGAGTCCACAATACTGTGTGCAGCTTGTAGCCTTCATAAGGATTCCTGACACAGTGTATTTCTTAAATATTTTAAAAATCCTAAGGAAATTCAACGCCAAACCCCTCCCCAACCCCCCGTGAGGATAAGATTGTTAATGTCTATGAATTTCCAAAGTGGCCTGACCTGTGAAGGAACACTGCAGTTTTCTCAAAAACCACAAATGTTTAAAAATATGGAACTGCTTAGATGCTAAGGTGCTGGATACTTTCAAAATATGAAATAAGTTGGATAGATGTGCAAAGTGAAAACTGTGTGATCAACCTTAATTCCTGCCACTGTATCACCACCCGAAGCCAGGTGACAATCCAGTCCTCAAGCAACATATGTTTTCACTGCATCAGTGCCTCTGAAAATTGAGAAGTGCTCTGTATGGCCTTCCTAGCTCTTATTTGATGGACTGATTTTTCTCAAGTGTAGTAATTAAAGCAAAGTGCATGTGTCTCAGCGTTAAAGCAACACTACTCTTACCTTCAAGATCATAAACCAAAAGTAATCAGGACCTGGATTCTTCTTCAGGACAATTCCCCCATGGTATAACGAGGTTTCTGGTGTGCAGAATACCCTTTCATGCACAACAGAGGAACAGACTGGTAGGAATTGGACTGGAGGGAGCTATAGCACATGTATAAAATGAGAGTTCCTTGACTACATGGGCAAATTACACAGAGCAGACTTAAGATTTCCACAGCCACTCCTTAACTCCTTAAAGTTCTTATCTGAACACTCTTCATTAACAATTCTGGATCAAAACGTCTTCATCTTTGAGGCAAGATCTACACGATAGGTTGTAACAGCGTGAGGCAGAGTTAAGGTTGTTTGAGTCACTTTAAAACTGTGTCTCTAACTTGAATATCTAGTGGTTGGGTGTGTTTCTAAGTGTAACTTGACTGTGAATTTCCAGGCTTTTTCTGCCTTTTGGGTTTGCAGAACTGCAGTTTTCTTTGTAAGGGTGTTTTCCCTTAAATAATTGGATATTTAGAAACTTACTCTGAGAATGTAATGATGTTAACGTTTTGGAATAGTTCTTTCTCACTTCCTGACCTTGCAGACTCACTCTTTACTCTTGCACAGAGCAGGGCTGGTGTGCAGCTCTGGAGAACACTTGCAGGTCCGGCCAGTGCCTCCTCTCTGCCCTGGGTAAAGCTTCCCATTGGCTGAGGTACAGTTTTACAGTTCCTGTTTTTCCCAAGTTGCTGTCAGTCTGCTTAAAGAATTCACCCCAAGATCATTAATGCAGTTCAGTTCCATGAGTACTGAGGTGAGGATCAGGAAGCCATGAGCCTTCATGCCACCTGGAGAGGGAGAGGAGGAAATAGAGGTTGTATTATAATGTGTCTAGCTTGAATATCTGCTTCCCCCTGATACGAGTGCCTCATCTTTGTCCTCCCATCCCCTCTGCAGCCCCCTTCACAGGGGACATCAGCCCTAGAAAGTGAGTCTAACTTGCAGGAAGTTATTACTGTCTGAGCCATTGACTTTGGAGGGAAACTTAAGTTGTCTTCATGCATTTTCATGAGGCAACATCTCCCTGTAGCAAATATCCTGGTGGAGTTGGCAGGAGCATCGACCTAATTGCTCTCCTCCTCCTCCTCTCTGATGGCTCTTAGATACACACTAAGGAGCATAGAAGAGAATGTACAGTGTCCTGCACTATGGGCTTGCACTTTTCCTGAGACTAGCAAACCTGTGTTTTAATATGTGTTCAAAACTGAACTTTCACAGAGCGAGAATTGGCCAGCCAGCGCAGCCTGGTTGGATTTTGCATGCTAAGCAGAGTCCAACCTGGTCAGGAACAGTCTGGGTGCTCTAGAAAGTGGTGTAGTGGACACTATAGAGTTCTTTCCACTGAATGAATGCTTCACTGTGGTGCTAGGAGACATTGCTATTGCAGATGATGTGTTATGAATTAAAACTAATACTGATATCCTTTTAGAGTCATAAAAGTTCCTGCCTCATGCTGGAATGTTAGAATTCAGTGCACCATGTAAGGGCTTCTAAATTTCCTTTATTTCAAACCATATCCAGGTATGCAATTTCTGTCTCCATGGCTGTTGCTCTTCTGATTGCTCAGAAGGCACTGAATGCTTTGAACCCGCTGGCACTTTTTATGAGATCAGGCGCAGGTTTTCTGGCCAAATTGCAGTGCTTTCAGAGCTCAACAATTCCTCCTGTTCTTGTTCTCTTCTGTGTATAAATGGAAAGCTTGATGCTCCTGGGATGTGAATCCAGAATCTTTCATTACAATAAAGTTCACTTCCATAGAGCCTCTATTGGAACAGGCCTCTTTTCTCAGTCATATTATATTTATTATAATTATTTAAAGATGGGGAGATTGCTCAGAAGTAAGAAGGCCCTTTGCTGCCAGGGTCTAAGTACAGCATGATTCAGCTGCTTTCAGAAGAACTCCCTCCCAGAACCTATCACTCCTGCACTGCATTAGTTTTCTGTGGAAAGACCAGTAGTGATCCAGGCCAGCTGTGAGAGGCTCTTGCTGTAGCACTCTTTGAAAAGAGCCCTTCTCTGACTCTCTCTGCCTTTTCAGAGACATAACCAATGTTTTCCACAAACGGAGACATTTACACTTCTCTACATGCTGCAGTTCCTGCCAGATTTTTTTTTTTTTTTTTGAGTTGCCACAGCAACAACCTAGAGAAAGAATAATTAAAAAGCTCTGCTGCTGGTCATGCTTGTGCCCTGTTTGTTGTGCCCATGCATTTCCGTAGCACTACATGAGGCCACAGAGGCAGTGATTGAAAGCTCTAATAACCTCCAGTAATGGAGCCAGTTATGGCAGCTAATGTTTTTGTTAAGAATACATGAATATATAAACCAGCGTATGTGAGAGAGCGGGTGGGGGTGGGGTAGAGGGAGAGACTTCCTGGACTGTGTGTAAAGCTTCCTGGATAGTCCCTAAGAATGACCAGCCCATGTGCCTCGTGCCCTGCCTTGCTGGAGGATGACAGCCAGAGATCCAGCATTGGCTCATCTCCACGTTAGATAGTTCAGGCAGGCCGGCTCCCCACCTACTGTTACGCGGTCAGCTAACTGATGTCAGGAGCCATTACTGTTAACTTATGAGCATGGCCCCACACCACAAATGTGTTTGTGCTTGTTGTAATTACACTGCAGCCACTTTTGTGGGGAAGTTGGGTTGTGAGGCTTCCACTGAAGGGGCCTCCCTGTAGAAAACAGCTTCAATCTCCTGATAAATGGGGCTGTGCTCGCATAGAAATTGCAGCCAGTTTCTCAAAGTTATGAGGGAAGCAGCCAAGAACGCATTGAGCAGGACAGAACCAGCGGAAATGTGCTGGCAAAGCTTTAACAAAAATGTTCCACCTCAGTCAGTGATACATGCGACACTCCCTAGGTAAAACATTCCTCCCATGTCCCGTCTCAGAAACTCTATTGCTTCCATTCTCTTACCTCACCTCACTTCTTACCCCAAATCCATTGGTTCTTCATTTGCCCCGCCCCACCCCACCCTACCCTACTCTACCCTACCCTACCCTACCGCCATCCTCCAGCCCAGAACTATTGTACCACTATGCATCTCCCTCACAGTAGCAACCCTGTTGGCAGGTCAGTGTCCTGCAGCTCCTGCTAGGGTGGTAAGCATGTCATCTTGTTACCTCTGACTGTGCAATGGTCAGGTGGGTGGGGAATTGTTCTTGAGGGTCTCTCCAATTTGTTTATTCTTTCCTAGTTGGAGTATGGAGATGTAGCGAAGCAATTCTCTTGAGCAATTCAGAATAGGGGTACAGGAGTGGAAAAGGGAGTCCAGTCTCTCTCAGTCCTGGCTCTTTATACTCCAGGCTGAAGCAGAAGAGACAGACACCAGACTGGGAGAGGCAGTCTACAGGACTGCCATTCAGTGCAGCACCTTGGCTTCCTCTCTCCCGCCCCAGGTGCCAGGGGCGTCAGGATGAGAAGGCTTAAAATGCTACGTGCTGCAGTTCCCTCTGTGCACCCCTAGACGGACTGATGGGAGATGCAAGAAGGGAGTTCCCTTTGCAGCCACTGCTGATATCAAGCAATAATGTGCACATTCAGAAGACTGGAAACTTCAGCAGAGCCAGCCTTAGCATTTTGGTGCGGGTTATGAAATAGTGTTTTGTCATCTCCCTGCCAAAGTAGCCAGTTTCTGCCTGCAGGTATCATACTGCTATGCATAGGCCCCACCTGAAAATTCTGGAGAGGGTCAGTGAGCTGATCCGTTAGAATACATCCCTAACATTAAAGTGTGAGTGGCAGAGGCTCTTCGGGTCTCCCAGTTTCATGCCACAGAAGTGGAATCGAGCTGCATATTACTTTTAATTTCTTTTAATATTTACTGTGCATTCCCATAGTAGATGGAGGCCTCACTGTACTGGGTGCTATACAAACATAAGACATAGTCCCATCCATGAAGAGCTCACAATCTAAGTTGATCAGTGATGTGAAAGATGGGATAAGAGAGAATCGTATGCTTATAAATGTATTTTGTTTGTATGTTTATAAATAGATCAAGGAGAAGCACCAAGTAACTATTTGCCTGTCATGCCATCATTGGCTGCCTTTTAAAGCTGTCATAGCAGAGGTGGGGCCTTTAGGATGTGAAAAAAGAGGACAGTGCTCTCATGCACCAGATGTAAACTGGCAGCGCTCCACTGAAGCCAAGCAATGGAACCCAGGAATCCTGACGCCTGATCCAGCCACTCTTCCTCCCATCCTTAGCTTTATCCCCTATCCCTCAACCCTAATGTCATTTTGTAGGGTTACCCTAGGTACCCTTCTTCTGTAAGTATTTGGGTGGTTCTGTATAAATTTATTCTGGGCAAACTTTCAAAGGTTCATATTTATGATAAACCCTCAAAATAGGTCTGTCTGTCAGTAGGAGAAGAGTCCAGAATAGGCCCACTGGGGGTTATTTAAATTAAGAAAGATTGTTCTTGCTTTTTTTAAACTAAAATAATATTCCAGGTATTGATCCCATTTTAAATCCTTGCTGGGATCAGCATGTGTGTTGAGTGTTCTCCAGCAGTAACATCACCTTTACATCAGGACTCATAGGCACCACAGTAATTCAAGGAGTCCAGGGTCGCCAACTTTCTGACTGCAGAAAACCAAACACCCTTGCTCTGCTCCTGCCCTGCTCCTCCACCGATGCCCTGTCCCTGCCCTTCTCCAACGCCTCACCCTCTGCTCACTCTAACCCCTCTCCCTCCGTCCTTCACTCTCTCCCACCCTCGCTCACTAGCTCATTTTCACCGGGCTGGAGCAGGGGGTTGGGGTGTGGCAGGGGCTGCAGGCTCTGGGGTGGGGCTAGACAATAAGAGGTTTGGGGTGCAGGAGGGAGCTCTGGGCTGGGGCCAAGGAGCTGAGAGTGCGGGAAGATGCTCGAGGCTGGACATGGGGTTGGGGTCTGGGAGAGTGAGTGGGAGCCCCTATAGGGAGACCCAACATATGCGTTGTGAGTGGGTTACAGAAGTATATCTGAGACAAAGACTGGGCAGCAAGATTCCTGATTTCTAGCTGTGGCAACAGTTTGTAGTCCAGTAGTTGCAGACAGTATAATCTATTATAACAACACACCATTTGGATCATCTGCAGGGATTGAACATAGGACCTCTGATGTAAAAGCATGAGCCTGCCACTTGAGTGAAGGAATCTGATCCCTTTGTGCACAAGCAGTAGCAGAATCATAAACCTCTAAAGTGGGTCGAGCTGCTAGACACAGAGCCGCACTGGGTTAGTGTGGGTTATAGAATCATCAAATTTGCCATGTTTCTTCTGAAAGACTCTGGCAAAGTGGATGAGCCTTGAGTCTGTTATAATCGAGATGTAGGTTCTATTGCTAGGCCTGCTTGAAGTGGCCTTGTCCAAGCTCTCAGGTGTCTTGCCGGTGAAATGGGTGAGTAATGGGTACCTCATCAAAGGTAGCCATATGAAGCCTTGTTTAATAAGGGCTGTGAGGGGCACAGACATAAGGGCGCAGTCAATGATGAAGTGGGTTTTAGCCTACGAAAACGTGTGCCTAAATAAATGTGTTAGTCTCTAAGGTGCCACAAGTATTCCTCGTTATTTTTGTGCATATAGACTAACACAGCTACCACTCTGAATACTAGAACTCAGAATCTGTGGTCTTGCATTTCAGGCCTCCTTCCCTGTCAGGGAAGTTCTGCTGCTCTGGTATGCCTGTACCAGGGACTGAAATCATGTTACTACCGATAAAATTTTCAGATATGGCAACTCATAGTGTGGGACAGAGGAGGCTGGAGCCTGCAGGGATTTATGAGTCTGCCATAGTGTAAAACCCCAGGGAGTGCCAGAGCATGGAAGAGAAGCCATTTCTTACAGCAAGTTGGAATATGATGTTTATTCCCATTGTTTGTGAAGCCTTCATAGAAGCATGACAATGACCTTTATTTCTCTTCAGATTTTGTTCTTTCACAAATATTAATTATTTTTCTCCTGTGTTTTTATCTGCACTGAATTAACAGAGCTGTTTTTAACTGGAGCCTCTAGCTCATTTAGGAGCTTTTCAGGCCAGATACCATAACTATCTGCTAAAAACAGCTCTGAGATTCTAGTAACTACTACTACCACCAAACCAGTGGAGGCAGGGAGGGTACTCAAAAAACTGGAGTTTGCATTGGTCTTACAAAAAGAGAGGTTAAAAAAAATCTCTTTAGCTGAGTGGTAGGTGATTTTAAAGAAAATAACATCTAGATTCTGAAAGCTTTATCCATCAGATTATGAAAGTTACCTACCTTTGAGACTCTGTGGAGCCCTGGGACTTCTTTGTGGGTTTGTTTGGGATTCCATTGTGGGAAATATTAATATTTACTGCAGTTACATCTGAAGACCTCAACTTGAGATCAGGGTTCCATTGTCCTAGCATTGCACATGCACAAGTAAGAGATGGTCTCTGCCCAAAAGAGGTTACAGTTCTAAATCTCCTAGTGCTCATGTGACTCCAACAGAAAGATAAATAAACTGGGTTTCTGGTGCTGTTTTAGATTATTCAATCCTACTAGGCCTTCAACCAAAGGCTTTGTCTGATGCGAAAGCTCAGAGACTAAGCAGGGAAGAGAAGCCGATGGCAGACTGGGACCACTGAAAAAATTAGGTTCAGCCAAGCTAGGTTTGAGGCTTTTTTAGTGCTTACAGCAAGAGAGGGAGATTACCATGGTAAAGTCCAGCAATTAGAAAGGTGGCAACCCTAGTCTCATCTAGCCTACAAAAGTAACCATGTCATAACCAGGTGCTCTGCTGGTGGGCCCTTAGCAGTAAAGGTGTGGAGCTGGAATGGAAATAGTGAATCAGGAATCAAAAAGGAACAAAACACCTTCCAAAACGTATCAGATCCAGCTACTGTCCCCCGGTTAAAGGCTACCCTCCCAGTTCCTAACTTAGAGCAGTGACTAAATGCAACACAGATCCTCACACTTCCATAATCAGAGTTTACACTGCTTCATCCTCAAGGCTCAGCTGAGGAAAACAAGCCACTCCATATTTCTGTTCGTTTACCCTCCTGAACTCTGTCTTTGAGCACTTCGAGGTAGACGCTACAGCAGCTAATAATGCTCGCAGGGCATGTGCGGGGAACAATTAAAGCTCGTTGTGCCAGTGAGGAGCCCTGTGGTGTGCTCGGATTGGGAGACAGCTGCCCCCATTTTGCTGAGTGTAGCAGCCTCCCGAGTGGCTGGTGGCAGTGAGCGGCAAGCCTGTCTCACTGCTTGCAGACCCCGTGAGTTAACATGTAAAAATCAATGGCTAAACTCAAGCTGGCATTTCTGGGCCTCTTGCTGGTGGCAACCATCTTGGTGGAAAGCAACAGCATTCATTGCCTGGATAGCACAGGGCTGGGGAGAACAAGGCAGCTGAGACTGCAAACCAGCTGCATCGTGGGATTAGTGAGCAGGATTAGAACATGACTGTTCAAACAGAGAGCTAGTTGTTGTTAACTAACAAAGCCTTGCACTTGGCATTGGGTATCTTGAACCCCAACAGCACAGTAGGGAGGAATGAATGAACGGCAGTTCCCGCAGGAGATGCAGGGTGGTGCTATGGCTCATTACAGATGCCACCAGGATGGGTCCGGCAGGACTCTTCCAGCTGCACATAAGAGACTTGAAACTAGGCAGTGTCCCTACTGCATGGGCTTTTCACAGGTCAGAAGGCCTAAGCTGTGGTTTCGTTTGTGAGATACAGCTACCCCTGTGCCTGCACGTCAGAAGCTTTCCATCTCTGCTGCATCTGTCTGCCTGTTCTGGTGGCTGTTGCTTATAAGGGAATGCACTGCCTGACTGAAAAGCTTGGAGGCCGAACTCCTTTGGTTATCCACAGAACAGGCACAACACAGCAGCAGGGCAAGTTTCTGTCGTTGTGCCTGATCTCTCACTGGAGACACCCCTGTTGAGATAAATGGGAAGTTCAGTCTTTGGCATCTCTGCCAAGACTATCAGTGGGATCCAGTCAGTGCCAGCTGTGATGATACACTTACAACACTTCCATGTTCAAAGCACTGCACTAATATGAGCTAATTAACCCTCAAAACATCCTTGTGAGTTATGGGTAAATATCAGGTCCAGTCCTTGTGTTTTAGATGAGGAAACAGACACAACATTGCCAAACACTCAAAATCACGAGTCACGGCCCAAACAATCATGAGGTTTTTTGGAGAAACCACATATTTTTGGTTCTTTTATTTGCCTTCTGTCTTTTGAGCCTTTAGGAAGCACTCGAGTCGTGTTTTCAGGCATTTCTTCACAACCATGAGTCTAGAAACTTATCCTGTTAAAAGTTTCACATACATTCATGTGACTCCAAGAGGTGGGGCTTTAAAAAAATGCAAATAATCGTGGGGCTTATGATAAATCATAAGTGTTGGCAACATTGCAGAGGCACAGAAAGAGGAAGCAACTTGCCCAGCAAATCAGGATTGGGGATGGGATTACAACTTGTAACCAGCTGACTCTCAACTCCATTCATTCCTCCAGACCCTGCTACCTAATAGTGATTGTTTGCTAGACTGAGTCTTCCCAACTCATTTCACAATGGTCACCAAACGGTAACGAGAAGCAGATAACCTCTGATGCCTATTAGCTTGGATTAGATTTGAACTACCAGCACCATCTTTTTGAGCGAGCCAGCCTGCCTCTGCTGTCCCCTGAAATCTAGGACCAAATGGAAGACAGTGCCATAGAGGTGAAAGGCTTGGTTTCCCGTTTACTGAGTCAAGCCAGTCCCTCTAGCCTGGGACTGGATTGAAATCCGTGTCCTAAACATGAAAGGCCCTGTATCCCATTCCTAAACACTCTCCTCACCTGCCTCTGCTCTCTTCTCATAGGTAAGTGGCAAGTACAGCTCGCACAAATCCTCTTAGAGAGAAGGATTCTCTTTGTCCATCATATCAGCTGCCAAGGGAAGGAGTAACCTGGGGTCTTGTCACACTCAGCACTAACATAGCATACAGTTTTGTCATTTCATATATAATAAATAAATAAATGCAAAACCCCAGGCATTTGCTATGATGCCTCTGAAAATGGTGTGTGTGTCAATTCCGATGTGCACATCGCCATCCTAACACACCTCAGATGCTCTTTACAGTTCATGTTTCCATTATCGGGTCAGAGAGTGTGGCTTTGTCTGCAGACCCAGCAGGTGAATTCGCTGCTCTATACAGACACCAATCAGGATTGTGAAAGGCCCTGGCTAAGGATGAGAGTCCATTGTGGGTGGGTGCTGACCTCAAAGCAGAGAATCAACATACATGCAGAGGTGCTTTTTTCCCTCTCTTTTTTCCTTCCCTTCTAAATTGGCTTGGGGTGAGGTGAAGCTGAAGGGATCCTTGGAAAGGCCAGGTCATTGATTGAAAGGAAAAGGCTTGACAGATGGTGAAGAGCTTTCATCAGCAGGATGGGCTGCAACAGACTCCAGGGAATAGCGTTCTGTCTGCACTCTGCCTGTATGTGTCTGTCTCTGATTATTTTGTGTATTTTCATCTCTGCTGTCTCTCTCTCTCTCTTAATCTGGGCTCCTCTGTGCCACCAAGATGCATAGCTCACTCCATTGTCTGAGAGACTAATTTGCACTGTAAATCTGATGTTTATCTTACATGACAGCTTACTATGGGGCTTACTGCAGTCCTGAAGACAAGCTATCCACAAACAGCCAGGGAGCTTTAGACGGGTTGACTGGGGTGAAGGATGTGCTCCCACCCTGGCACAGTCTCATCTGCTCCAGCTCCCCGGTCAGAGCTTGGGCTTTGTCCCTTGCATTTTGCTGAGAGTCAAAAAATAATCCAGTGCAAGTTGAAGTTTGTATCAGGACACTGGTTCCTCATCAGCTCAGGGGTAGGAAGTCAGAGCTCTGAAATGCTGTTGGAGCGGCCATCAGTTTACCAAGTGTGAGGGCTCCACCCTCGCTTCCTACTGCTCATAGAAGTTAAGCAGCACACGAGGGCTAGAACCCAAATGCTGGCAGCCACTTTAGCCTTGATGATCTTTGAGTCTCGGATTCCTTAAACTTGCTGCAGCCTTGTTGACTTTGTGCCTAGCATAATTAGAATGATTTGTTGTTCTTAACTCCTTAATGCTTTTTGACACTCTCTCCAACACTTTTTAGTTCTCTCCAGGCTGTGTGGCATCTCCACGCTTTTCATATGCATGTGGCTCCTCCTCTCTGGTCCCCAGGCTATTCACCTGAAGGCTTCCATATCTCATCTGATTGATTTGATTCTAGTGTTGCTTGAAAATGTGGACAGGACACAAAAGCTCCCACCGCGAGGCTCCATCACTAAGCCATTATCGTGCAGACCTACTAGAGGGCTTTGTGCTTTGAGCTTTTGCATTGTGATCCCCTCCTGGGACAAGAAGTCTTGTTGTCCTCCATGTCTAGAAAAAGTGGCACATATCGTGCACTTCTGAGGGATGCTACAAGACTCCAGTGATCCCAACCCATCATAGAAGGGTTAGTACTTGTGAGTCTAAAATGGAACCACTAACAACTTTCACCCCTCCCTCAAACTGAACCTGCTCTGAGATGTGGTTGATTTTCGGTGCTCCTCTTTTTCACACATCCCTGCCGTTCCTAGTCCAAGCGAGAAGTCGAAGCACCAAAATTGCCACACCAGACAAGCTGCTTTTGCGGGGAGATGGAAGTAGGTTCAAACTTGACTAAAAATGGAGTCCTGAGCTCTGTAACTGCTCCCTGCCCCGCAGGAAGAGAAGAGCTTTCTTACAAAAGCACAGTGTTGTTCTATGGCAGTGAGCCCACTGACCAGGAATTTTCCTGTAGAACAGGTGGAATTTTAATCACCTGGGTCTGTATCAGAAATCATGCAGAGAGCATATTCTAACCCAGTTTTGCAGACTGGATAAGTCAGATAAGGATCTGAATATCAGGGGCTTGTCCAAACCCTTTGACACCAACAACTCCTCCTAGCACAGGGATGGGCAAACTTTTTGGCCCGAGGGCCACACTGGGGTCGCAAAATTTTACAGAGGGCCGAGTAGGGAAGTCTGTGCCTCCCCATACAGCCTGGCCCTGCCCCCTTCCAACCCCCCCCCACTTCTTTCCCCCCGGGCTTCTTTCCCCCCTCAGAAGCCCTGACCCATCCAACCCCTGCTGCTCTTTGTCCCCTGACCGCCCCCTCCAGGGACCTCCCCCCCCTAACCCCCCCCCCCAGGACCACACCCCCATCTAAGCCCCCCTGCTCCTTGTCTCCTGACCACCCATGGGCCGTAGTTTGCCCACCCCTGTCCAAGAAAGTGCACTGCCTCAGGACTTAGTTGCGGGTAGCTGACAGCGCCTCCCAAGCAACTTCCATGAAAGCAAGCAGAGCACCCAAAACTGTCCAAATCAAGAAGGCTCCAACATATACCACGTAAGAGACCTGATCAGGTGCAGGGATGAGTCTAAATTTTTTGTAGAAGATTCAGAACCACTCCCTTCCCTATGGAGTGACAGTGGCACAGCCTGTTAGTAATTGATCTGAGGGGCTGAACTTTAGCCTGCAGGTGTGCTTAGACTGTGTGGAACACACGGGGACCTGTTTAACAGCTGCACTAATGAGCCCTTTTGTGCCAAGTGCTATACAAGATATCCCAAGACAGTCCGTGCTCCACACAGCTCACAATTTAAGTGAACGACAAAAAGGAACAGATGGGCAAAACAAATGTGGATGGAGGTACGGGGTGGGAGGCAAAAGGAACAGTAAATGGAGCCGGATTTACATAGAAGACATAGCTCTGATGTCGCCATCAGCCGTCGTGTGCAGGATCCGAAGGCCCTGCCATGCTATTAGCTATTCAGCGTCTGCTTTCTGGAGTTCCCAAGCCCTTCACTTGCTAGCAAACAAAATGCACTGACAGAATCAATATCAGCTGCAATCTGCGTGGAAATGAAAGTGAGTGGTGACATCAAAAAGGTGTTTCCAAGTAGAATTTCCTGTTGCCTGGAATATTATTAGCATTCCAAGTGGAACATTGTTGATTAGTTGAGCTGAGTTAATAGATACGGGGCTCCCTCTTGAAGGAGCAGCGATCATTGCACCATGGTGTGTGTCTGTGAGCATGACCTAACGCATGAGACATGAAAATCCCTATGAAGATCCAAGGGGACAGACCACAGCCAGCTGTTGGTTAGCAACACTAACCTGTTCTTCCCTTGCTTGGATTAGTGTGAGTGAATTGCCTGTAACATCTTGGCATCAGTGAGCCATCTATTCACTCTCACTCGGGGGATGTGGTTAGGAATGGGAAGCAGTGTTTTGCTGGGGATTCCCCTGCTGAATGGCTGTGAGTGGTCTCAGCCTTTTGTTTGTGGCAATGTGTTCCAGGCCAGTTCCTTTGCACGTCCCGTGGACTGTATACACATTAATGGCTCTTGTTGCTGAGCTCTGAAGAGCCTCTCTCTTCAGAGTGCTTACAAAGTCTCTGTGATTCTCCTTGCCAAGTGACTGACTAATTCTGACAGAACTCCTGGCTTGGGTTCTCTACAGACACATTATTATTATGCAGGCTTTCAGCAGCATGCCATTCATCTCCACAAGTTCCCCACTTCCCAGAACATGGGGAACACGTCCCAATAAAAGCCCTACCGCTGCATGATTTTGCTTTATCAAAATGAGTCCATGTGTGTTAGCTCTCAGCCCTCTAAGCAAGCGTTGGGTTAGAAAGGACTTTACTGTTCCAGGAATCCAGTGTTTCCAGGGGGAGCTTTCTCTCCTACCCAGCAAGACTCCTTTGCTGTTTTCTTGTGCTTGTTTGTAACATGTCTCATGTATAGACCTGTCAGCAAATCAGAAGTCATGGCACCTAAAACATCCCACCCCTCTCCAAAAAAACAGTTACCACTTTGCTGTCTGCATCCAGTATTGGCAGTGGACACAAGCTGGGGAGGGGGGTGTAGAAAAGTTAGAACCCCATGAGTAGGAGCTTGGAACTAACCAGCTCTTGAGCCCTGGCAAATTGTGAGCGTTGCCCCATGCATACAATTAAGAGAGAGAACTTCGAAATACCCACCAGACAGGTGGCATTTCAACCATTACAGCTCTGCAGTTCTTGCATCTCATCCAGCAATCCCTTTGCTTTACTAGCGGTAGTTAGTGTGGCGGGGAGAGGAATTATGTCCCTTGTTAACAGGGTTCACCTTAAATTGAGGCACCGAGATTCAACATTTATGTAACTGAGCTTTATTGATCCTTTCTGAACTGCATGGGCATTCACCTAGCACTCACTAAATTCCCAAAGTCTTCTCCCATTAGGCACTGGACTGTGTAAATTGTGGTTCCCTGATAAGTCTCAGCTTTGGTTGCTCCAGTGTCCTGAACATTGTAGTGACAGGCCAGGGGTATTTCAGGGGAAGACTCTAGGTGCTGGGGTTTTTCTGCCTTTTCCTAGTGTGCAGTGGTGGTGAAGAACCCTTCAAAGTTAGAATCGACCAGAGCTACCTAGGAGAAGAGTTTTAGGAGATAGTGCATCTAATTGTTTCCCCATTGTCTTTCTCCTTTCAGACTCCAGCAAGGACCATCCACAACAGCAGGCAGGAGTGATCTGGAGAGTGACGGGAGGTCTGTTCAGCATCACTCGGGGAGCTGTGGGGGCAACGTTGGGAGGAGTTGCCTGGGTCGGCAGCAAGAGTCTGGAACTCACCAAAACAGCTGTGACCAGCGTCCCTGCCGCGAGTGTCGGACTGGTAAAGGGCGGCGTCTCGGTGGTGACCAGCGGTGTGGGAGCTGTGGGCAGTGCCGTTGCCAACAAAGTCCCTTTCACCACAAAGAAGAAGGACAAGGCTGACTAACCCTGATTGCGGCTTCCTTATGAAAGATCTGTCCATCCGTTCCCTCTCCACAGCACCTCTTCAGATTGGAAACAGCCGCCTCAGGGAGGGGGCAAAGCACCAGTGCAGACTCCAGCTGCAGCCCGCTCAGCACCACCTGCCTGGCTCAGAGCTCACAGAGTCACTGCAAATTCCTCTCATACCTATCACCTACTGGGGGCCCGCTCTCCCCCGAGGGTTTTGTAGGCACAGTTGTCTCTACCCTGCAGTTTCCTTCCCTTTTCTTGCTCTCCCGAGCACAGAGGAGTGGGAGTGGGCACTGGGAGATGGCAGGGGGTGGGAGGGAAGAACTGTGCTCCAGCATGAAGCCCACACATGCTCCGGATGTTCCTTTCATTGTATTTAGTTAGGATTCAGCATCAGGCCCCTGGGAAGCGTTCTTAAGGTTTGCTCGGGGGGGAGAGGGGAATTGTTATAAGCAAGTCCCATTAACATGAAGAAGGGATACTGTAGCTAATGAAGGCTTGTTCCTCCCCCCGAGAAATTGAGGCGGGTACCCATATCCTTTTGTTTATAGGTCTCAGTCCCTAAGCTGGTCCTCCCAGCTCTGCACTCTGGCTAAGTGTGCCCTTGGAAGAGGGAACCTCAGCCCTAGCAGAGCAGCTCTCATGGTGATATCACACAAGTGTGGAGGAGGGAATCTCTGGGTCTGTAGCTGGGGGGAGGGAGCACCAGATCACCATAGCGCCAGAGTCAGAGGCACCATTGCAACGTTACAGCATGGAGGCCAAGCCCCTGTAATGTTATAGCAGGAGGCAGCACTGCTGCCATAATATTATGGCAATAGGCAGCCAGTGCAGCTTCAGCTGCAAGGGGCACCAATGCTTTAGTCACAACTGATGCACACTTGGCCTTAATGTAAGCTGGTGCAACCTGCTGGAGTCATTGGCATTTCTCCATACACAGCAGAGTCAGTTTGGCTCCATGCCTTGCTCACAGTACCACTCCTCAGCCATGTTAAAGAACATATGTTTTAAAGGTGGGGACCCTGGTTTGCCTCCACGAGATGTAATGTTAACGCCTGGTAACGCATGTTCCTGAACCTCATTTGAGTCCTGCAGTTGAGGTTAGCCTACAACACCACTCTTACTATGGCCTGGCACCTCAAAGAACAGCTCCCTGAGGTGTGGTGGCATCATTGTAAGCGCAGAAGTCTGCTTTAGAGAGTGATTTCCCTGGACCAGTGAGCGTAGAGCTAGTGTGCACAATGCATAAGCAATTCGTACACCACGCACTACTCATGGGGTTGGGGCCTGCCTCAGTAGAACGAGCATGTGGCACTACATAGTCATCCTGTGTTCTTTAGTGCCGCAAAAACCCAGAAACTAAGTCTGCTGCTGCCTCTCTGTCCTAACCCACGTGGTATGTTCCAGGTATCACATGATTCTCTCTCTCTCTCTGAGTCCCTTGCAGTCCCCAGGATTAATGGGATAAGGAAAGCCCCAGGTTCCAGCATTAACTCTGCCTTTCCTGGCTTTTTCAGGTTTTTTGCCTAGATTGTTAGGTTTTGGGGTACATAGAAAAGTGACGCAGTGTTTGCAATGTATTTTATAAATATGCCTCTCTATTAGCATGTGTGTATGTAATCTGCAGTACACAGGCATGTTTTCAGCCAGGTAGACTAAACGGTGCCACTGCTGCAGACCTGTTTACATATTCATCTTTGGCAGTTCCAGCATATAGTTTTTTACATAGGGATGCTGTCTGAATAAAAATCATGTTTTAGAAAATGTTTTTTCCCTGTGTTGCCTAATACTTAGTTTATTAAAAACCAAAAGACTGTTTAAAAACCTCCTTTACTTTCTCCCCCGTTTGTTTACTTGTTGCTCTTGGCTGCTTTTGGAAGTTCCTGGTCCTAGTCAGTTTCTTTTCCTGGTTCTTGTGTTGTAGCATTGATGCTATGCTTGTGTCTCTCACACCGGGGAGTATTTGAATACAAGAAAAAAAACTCTTTTCACTTAATTGTCTTGTATCTGTGAATGCCTTTGGATCCTGTCCTTTATGAAATCCCTCTGTGGGGTAGGATTTGAGTGGATCATGTCCCTTCATTAGACAAACTGCATGTCAGGGTGTCTTTGCATCACCCATGCTGTGCACTGATCCTGCCATTTGCAGTAATAATAGCAGATCGGCACAGTACGTTGCTCATGGTAGAAAGAAAGTGGCTTAAGCTGCTTCTTTCTTTTTAGAGGAAACTGCTTTGTGGGTGTCTTTTCTGGAGACCTTACTGACACAGATGTGGTGGGTTTGAGTCTGAAGACAGCAACTTCACTGAGTGTGTGTGTGTGTGTGTGAGAGAGAGAGAGAGAGAGAGAGAGAGGCCTGTACCTTGCTGAAATATTCTTCAGCAGTCAGTGAGGCCCTGGGAAGTCTTAATCAGCTCTTCCCATCTACCAAGTGCTCAGTAAAGCATGTTGTCAGCTTGCTCTCTGTAGCCACTTGTTCCTCACCCTCCCCTAATCTTCTCTATTTATGTGTGCTTTCACATGGCGTCAGAATCCTGTTCTGACCTCTCAGCTAATAAATGTCCTTTACAAAATGATCAGCAAATCTGTCCCCACTGATCCATTTGCTGAGCAAGGAGAACAGAAGCCCATCCTCCTCCTCAGCTCCTCCTCCAGCTTCCCTCTAGGGGGTGATGAGATGATCAAGAAACTCTTAGCTGTCCTCTCTCTCTCCTGCTAGTCCTTTGCTAATCAATTCTTGCAGGGTGGGATGGAGAGCTCTCCACTAGATCCAGCTTGAGACACCAGTTCTGGAAACTGTGTTGGGAATGGCACTAGCAGAACAAGGTGAAAACACATATTTTCATCCCTGCTGCAACTCCATTGACTTCAGGGGCCCCTTGCACATACAGTGCATTTTCTCATCTTTTCTCCTGCCATCCACATCTTTGTCTTTCTTTTTCTTTTTTAAGTAAATGGAATAAAAATCTCCATTTGTTCACGAATGGCCACTGCTTAAGTAAGTTTGCGAAAGTGAAACTAGGAGCAAAAGGAGCTCACAGCCAGGAGCTGTGGCGACTTCATAGCCAAGTGGTGGGTGCTAGAGAATGTGCTCTACGCTATGAAGGAGAAAACCATCCATTCACTAGTGATTCCTTTGCCTTCCTCTTTCGCGTTTCTCTTTGTTGTCTTTTCCTTTTCTCATTCTATTTCTTCTTGCATGTGTCTTTCCTTCACAGGTCAGAATGTCTACTGAGTGGGAGCCTCTCGTTAAGTAGCCACCCTTGTGGCCCTTAAACCAGGGAGGGGCAAGGGAGGCTCCGCTTGTTCAGACTGTTTCCCTGACTGGGGGAAGCAAGATTGTATGTTTCCTCAGCTGCTGTCTGTCAAGTCATTCTGCTTGTGGAAACATCTCTGTTTTGTCTGTGTCCCTTCCTAGGCTGCACTTCCTGTGAGTGGGTCTTGTTGTCTCTGTTTCCATGGTCCTGAAGTAACTCTCATAAAATACAGGTTGCATGTATAGTGACGGAAGTGGGGTGTGGAACTGCCACAGGCAGGATGCTGCTGACCACCTCTGACTCCAGATGTTTTCCACCCCTTGGCGTAAGCCATCACTATTGAAAGATTCACACACTAAACAACTTCTCCAGCCCCACATCCCAGCCCACACCATTTATGCTACTGAGAATGCCTGAGGCTCGGGGATATTTTTGTTCTCTATAATTGAAATCTCTGTAATTTGTTTCTGGGTTTGGGATTCTTCTTGGTTTTTTTGTAGTGTGTTTCTGGGAATATTCTCCATCTCAGTATTTCAGTTATAGCAAAATTTGAGGGTAAATACCTCTTTTGGGTTGGTCCTTGTCTCCAGTGGGAGGAAACTAACAAAAATAATACTGTTATGAAAAGACATTAGAAATTCAGTGGAAACTCAACTGTCACGCCCAGGGCCCATGTGTCAGGGCACCAAACAGTGTTGAATCTCTCTCCATACTTACACTACTTACACTTTCAACCGTGATTCCAAAGGCCTTTTTCCCCAGCCACACCAATTGGTTGAACTGTTAGAAACCAGTCAGAGGAAGTATTTAAACCTGGTTCCTAATGTTGGCTTAAAATCCTGTGTAGTTGGGGCTTTTGTCCCAGTTTTTGTTCAGAGCCAGGTGGGGCATCAAAACTAAACTAAACTGAAAAGGCCGCTATTTCAGGCTATATCTATTGGAGAATGGAAGTTTCTGTCTTTAGGACTGGCTGTTTCTTATCAAGAGTTACCCAAATGCTCCTCTTCCCAGCTAAAGCCTTTCAAAGGTGAGGAGAAGGCTTGTTTTCACAGCAGCATGCTCATCATCTCTGAAGAACAGGATTGCTTGATTTCTCTGTACAGATCTGTGGGCCACGGGAGCCTTGATGAGCTCATCCCAACGGCACCTCGCAAGCCAAACAATACATGGCCCTCGTCCTCCTGCCTGTGTTTGGTGTGTAATCTACTAATGAGGGGCTGACCAACAGGCAGTTCTGGGGGCCTGCAGCTCCCCTCATCTCTGGTATGGAGATTCAGTCCACAGAGACAACACATCCCAGGATTCGCTGGGGTTGAGGCATTCCAGGCTGGGCCCTACCATCTCTGCAAGGCTGTATTAGATGAAGGCTGCTGCAGTGTTGGTGCTTCCCAGCAGTTACCAAATGTGGCCGTTGGTTAAGGCCGGCAGTGAGTGAAGGTGAGCTGTGGTAGTGATCACAGTAGGTCTCTCCCCCATCTCCTCTCACTGAGGCCAGGCTGCCAGTCCCGCTCCCTGCAGCCAGTTCAGATGATTTATAAGGTGCCACTTGTCTCACTGCAAACCCTGAGGAGAGGCCACCAAACTCATTTTTCTGCTGACCTTTTACAGCCATTCCCAGTTAAAATGAGTTTTCATCTTCCAGGCTGGGCCAGTTTGCAAAATGCGGCCAGCGAGATGAGCTCAGGCAGCTGCAGCAGACGCGCCTGCCCTTCTAGAGGCCTGTAAAGGAGAGTTTAATAGAGAATTCACGCAGCTTTCCACCCGCTTCCCACTACTCCCCCCCTTTCTTGGCTTTTAGCTGAGCAGAAAGCAGGCAGTGCCTGCTGGTGGGGGTTTTATTCTGTCTTTGTGCACAGCAACTGCAGTTTCCCAGCTCAGCTCTACTGCCAGCCAAGAGCTCAGTCACAAATCAAGTAGAACGTGTCCCTTAGGCTGACACCCCCCACACACACCCCGAGAGAACCCCTGAGCCAGGTACTCCAGTGTGTCCAGTGGTGCTGTCCCACAGGTGAGTTCCCATGCCTGCTCCAAGTGTTCCAGTGACTAAGGTGCTGGACTTGGCATCCGGAGATCTGGCTTTTTGCTCTTCCACTCACTGGTTATGTGCTCTTGGGTGAGACACTTCACTTTTCTGTGCCTCTGTTTCCCTCCCACCCTTAAGCTGTCCTCTTTATTTAGACTGTAGGTGCTCCAGGGCTGCAACTGTCTCTTGCCATGTACAGGCTGTAGCGCAATGAGGCCTTGATCTAGTTGCAACCCCCTAGGGCTTCTGTGACACAAATAAATCATAAGGATGAAAAATGTCAATTTTCCCTTCAGTTTACAAACTTCAGCATTTTACCTGGCCCTCCAGGGCAGGGTGCCCTACTAACACCTAATATTCTGCAGCAAAGGATTCAGACACTGGATTTTGGCTATGCCATTTTTAATGCCTTGGCCAGAGGCCATGCTGATTGGGTCAGTACCTAGGCATATCATTTCTCTCAGTGCAATACCCAGGCTGCTTGGCACGCTTAATGGGCCCTCTGTCAGTGCTTGTGCCAAAAGGCCCACTCTAAACAGGCCCCAGGAATAGAAGACACTTTCAGATGATTACTATTTTACTGACCAAGCTGCATTTTTACACTCTTTGGATACGAGCATGCACACACTTGAGTGAGCAAGAGTGAATTGCAGCCAGTGGTAAATTCTGAAACCCTATTCCTTCCGTCGGCAACAAATGAGTCTCCAAGATCAACCCAGCCCACTCTTGGCTTCCATCTTCCTACTCTGTCTCCCTCACCTTCATTCCCTTGTGCCATTCCTACGCTCTGACGGGGACAGCTCCATCCCATCCCACCAGGTGGGTCAGTCCTATTGATGCCGGGGGTGAGGATGTCATGTCATATTCATGCCCTAGCTGCATTTACTGAGCTCTTCCCGTTGAATTTCACCCCCCAGGAACGGTCAGTTTCATTGCACTCTTTTATTTACAGAAAACACAGAGATAAAGCATTAATTTTGTTTGTTTGTTTTTAGCAAACCACCCAATCAACTAATTTTTTTTTTTGGCACAAAGAAATGTCACAGGTGTTACCAAACAACCATGGATCAGCAACCGACTGACTGCCCAGCCCAATAACATGACTTAAACGAACAGACATATCGAAACGAGATTGAAAAACAAGGAGGTTATTCCACATTCAGCTAACAGCAGAACCTGCTTGGAACCGGGAGGCAAGGGGAATTATTCTCAAGGGGACACCACCATTCATAAATTATATATATATATTTATCTCTTACAGTGTAAAAGTAAACAGTGCAAAAGTACAGTACCCCAGGTACCCTTCGGTTTGGAAAGCTTGAAGGTTGTTTTGTACATTGTGTGTGTATTTTGTAAACATTGTTACCCAGCCACAGTTCTAGCTCTTGCTTTGAGACACCCAATGCCCTTGAATCCAAAGCACACCATGAGAGGGAGCAGCCTCATCGCCGTAATACCATTGAGATTCCCATTCAAGATTTAGTGCAAATTTTGGAGAGAGAGAAGGGGGAGGGGAGAAATAAAATCTAATAAGGCAACAGTTAGAAACAGTCCGTATCAAAAAGAGAACGCAATGCCTGGGTTACGAGAAGGGCAGGAAGTCCCTCTCTTCCACCAGGCTGATGGAGAGGTTCTTCAGCTCTTCCTCCGAGCCCGCCATTTTGTAGCCGAGCTGCGCTAGCACTTGCTGGCAGGCATTCTGAGTAAACTCCACGATCTCGTAGGAGAGGCGGAACCGCCATTTCTCTGCCGTCGCTGCCGAGTTCCGGACAGTTCCATACTTGTGTCTGGCCGAGGACCTGTCCCCTCTTGTGTTGTTTTGTATCCACCGCTCAACATTGCTGTCCATGGGAATACCCAGGAAACCATAAATCTCCTCAGTCTTTTTCATGGGATTTCTGGCCAGGTCTTCGTACCTTACCAGCATGTATTTGCCCTTAAGCCAAGGTGGTCGGTTTAGTCCAGTGGATACAGAGTTCAAGAAGTCCTCGCAGACTGTGGTGAGCTGGGTCACATCCAGGTTGTAGGGCTTCCTGCCAGTACCATCCCAGATCCTCCAAAGCCTGTAGGTGTCTCGGAAAGTCTCGCTCCTGGAAGCCAAGATACCTCTGGGGTCCCTCACCAGCTGTATAACCTTCAGGTTCAGTCTGGGATCCTCCACCAAGGCTCTGAGGTCACTGACCTCCGGCACCCGCACTGTTTTGATGGCCACATGCCCATGCTCTCTGCATGACTCAGTGGCCAATGTCAGGTTCAATATGCCACACTTTTTCACACAGTCCCCTTCCTCCATGTGGATATCAATGGGCCCCAGTGATTCACAAACAGGCGGTGAGCACAGGGCCTTGCTGGCCCCCCTGCGGAACAGCCGGTCCGTCGTATGGTTCACCGGCTGGGGTTTGATGTAGTTCTCAAGAAAGTAGAGGTCACAGTCATAAAGGCTCCTCAGCAAGTCTCTGCCGGCGCCCAGCATGACCCGCCTGTCAGTGGTGCTTTTGCTCTGGGTCAGCTTTGGGATCAAGGTGTACTGGACATGGTAGAGAGGCTCAAATAAATAGAAGACATCAAAGTGCTGGTTAAACAACTGTCCAACAAAAGAGGAGCCGCTCCTGGTGGTGGCCAGGATCAGGACGTGCGTCTTTCTGGAGAGGTTATAAGCAAAGGTTGGGCTCTCATCACATAGTCTGTCGGCCGACTCAGTCTCCTGGCTCAGAGTGCAGTTCATGGGATTGGGAACGGGGCAGTTGTGGAAGGACTTGGCTGTGAAGGTTCGGATCGCTGTGTACTGGATCGCGATGGATGCCAAGGCTAGTAGGAGGACAGCCTTCCAGGAACATTGCATGGCTGGTCACCTTCATGGAGCTTCTTTACAGGTTGTCTTAGTATCTGCAACACAAAGAGAGGTCACAAGTTGAGCAGGGAATATTGCTCAGGACCGCAGGTATTCCCCACACTGAATGGAGGTCGGACTGTGAAATGACAAGGCCAGGAAGCACTCTAGCAAGGTGGATGTCAGCCATAACCCTATGGCTCAGAGAGACATTCCCACGCTACGCACCTCCCAATCCTATCCCATCAAGATGAATTAACATTAAGGCACACCCTGTTAGCCTCAGAAGCCATATCCACAGAGGGCTTCAGCCCAGGAAATAGGGTCCTTCCTGCCCTGCATGAAAGGCGTGTAGAAAATGTATGGCTCTCAGTTCCCCCTGTGCCTTGCACTCGAGACTGTGAGGAAGGAGGCCAGCAATGGCCCTGGCTACACTATGGATGAACCTTCATGTATAGTCAGTCTAGGGGAGTTTGTGGCAGCTGTGCAAACTCATGGAATCCAATAAACATAGGCTGTGTGCTGTGCCATGTATATGCCAGCTGTCATCCCATCAATCAAAGTCGCTAACACCCAATCCTGGTAGGAGTGCAAGAACGGGGTGGGACCTAGCGATGGTGGGAGTCCATCTTTCTGACAGCTGGCAGTGCAGTAGAGTGACCAGTGTGTGTCAGCAAGCGCCTGCTCAGAGTGAGGCAAGTGGCAACACCTTCACTTCTTGCTCCTACAGCTGCAAAAGGCACCATCCCTGCTGCCTCCTGCATTCAAATGGAGGGGGCACCAACCACACCCTACATCATCCTGCTGTCACAACTGCAGCTCTCTGCCCGACAGCTTAATATTTCATTCTGCTTTATCATTTTTTTCTGTGCTCTGCTCCTTGTTCACAGTGGGGGCAATGACTAGACGTGCAATAATAACCACAAGCTCTTACACCTGTAGATCTCAAAGACCTTTACAAGGTGGTCAGTATAGTTATTTTACAGATGGGGAAACTGAGACACGGAGAATCAAAATGATTTGTCCAAGGTCACGCAACAGGCTAGTGGCAGAGTCAGAAATAGAAGACACACCGCCTGAGTCCCAATCTAGTGCACTATCCCCTAAAGTACACGGTCTCCCTTACAACAGCTGATGGTGACGATGATGACGACACCTCCTCCTAAGTTGTCTGGTGTTTCCAGGAGCTTGTGCCATACTTTATAAGACACGGACAGGGCAAGGGGCTGATCCTTCCCAGGAGAGTCTCAAGGGGAAACCTAGAAAGTCTGGCAAAAGGGGGTCAGTGGCAGAACCCCCTGGAATGTAGTAGTGAAGGTGGGACAGGGTGTGCAAATGGCAGGGGCAGTGAGGATGTGACACAGAGGCAAGAGCAGGTGAAAGGGAAGTGCCATGAGCAAAGGACGGAGAGGCTGAAAAGTAGGAAGCATTTCCTGCGAGTGAAAGGTGTGAGGCTGGGGCCCAGCTCCCTTGAACAGAAGGGGTGGAACCCTGGGACTGTGACCCATGTGGCCTGCTAGGCCCCCAAGTGATGCAGCATGTGAATATTGGAAACAGGCTTTTAGAATATTGAAAATAACCTCTGAATATTTAATATTGTAAAGTCCTGTTTAATGAGCTCAATAATGCAGGCCCCTCCCCCTCTGCACCCAGGGGTGTCTGTGCTGGTTTGTTGTCTGAATTCACCAACTTGCTCTAGGGACAGCCCAGGATGCAGCTGATGCTCACTCACAGTGGGACCCTGAGCTCAGCAAGGTGAACAGCATGTACAGGGGTTGGAGGAAAAGGGAGGGGGTCAGTCCTGGCCAGCAGCTGCCAGAGCAAACCTGCTCTCCTACATACTAGTGTCTCTCATAGCCTTGGCTGCAGCCTGCCACAGAGTATTGGCCAGCATGCGGCTTTCCTGCTGCCCGCAGGATACTCTGCTCATATGTTCACTGGCAGAGCAGGTGAATTGGAGACAGCTGTGATGCAATTGATCCTATTCTCTCTCCTGAGTAGCTGTGAACCAGGCTCGGGGCATCTGTGTGCGTGCGTGTTGCAACGATGGGTATCTCTACGTACACTGGCATTTGTGTCCATACACGCACAAGGATGTGTGCACACACCTAAGTGGTCACACAACCAGGTTCTCCTCCATCACTTTGGAGGGGCCTATCCTACCCTCCCCTATCCCAGACTGCTCCCCAGGAGAGTTTGAAATCAAACTCAAATGGCTAATGCTAACTGCAGTGACCATGCTAGTCCACCCTGGAGGGTAGCAATGTGGGTTAGATGCTTCCCAGCCTCAACCTTCCCACTACAACTTCCCCTGGGGACTCTTTTTTCCTCCTGATTTAGTGCCTTACACATACATTGCACAGAATGTGCCTCTGTGTAGCTCTGTGCATAGGACTTTGAGGTTCTAATCAAAGTGCTGACCAATAACTTCAGGCAAAACCGATTTAATGGACCCAGATATTTTCAAATCACCCAGTGATATTAGTAGGTCCCTCTGAGGCTCTCCTGTCAGCCAATTCCCCCACTTCTTTCTTCTCTTTTCTACACACACACTCGCTCTGTGATCCAGAGTAACAGCTCTGAGAGTTCCCTGAATTAATCCATTGTTCCTGTACACCTAGCAAAGCAGGGAGGCCTATTACTCTTTCTGTTTCACACACACACACACACACACATTCTCTCTCTCTCTCTCTCTCTCTCTCTCTCTCTCCCTTCCCCCGCTCCCTCTCAAGCATGCTGGCCACTAAAACCCAACACCACTGGCTCCTCTAGAGCAAGTGAGAGTAGCAGCTAAGGAACAAATGCTAGGAGGGGATTTCTGAGTTCTATCAGGAAGCTGAACTGGCCAGGCCAGCTTTAGTATGCAGGGCCTGTTCAACCACAAAGCTTCTGTGGGTTTAGCATATTAAAATTCCTGACAGGCCTGGAAAGGCACAAAGTTCCTGGTGATTTTCCCCCTGAGAGGTTTCTGCTGTTGGCGGCATGTGGCACACCCATCCCGCTGACGTGCCTGACTCTCAGGAGAGGCTGCGAGCGTCATTCACTCTGAAACACAACAGGGGTGGGGGGATGCTTTGCTAAGCATGGAGCCTAGCTTAACCCCCACCCCTCCCTGTGTTTTTCCTCTTGATTTTATTTAGCGACTGAGCCCAGCTCTCCTAATCTTACATGAGGCTCGGGAATGTTTTTCTTGGGGGGGCAGGATGACTTGGGGGGTGCTGAAAGCTATTACCATGTATTTGGTTGTTAGTACTACCTCAAGCCAGAGGGTCAAGCCAACCCCTAGTTCTAGGATCTATACATCCCAGGCTGGCCGTGACCACAAGTTCTTCCTCTCTGATGGCTGTTTGCGGGCCCCTAGGAGAGAGGAATCAGTGGCTTTCAGTTCAACCCCCGCTGGGCAGGCGTCCATGATCCAAACCTGCACAATTGCGCTCTTCCTGATAGCCTGAGCAGAGGGCTGAGAACTCTAGGGCAGGGCTGAGCCACACTGATGGGGCAGAGGGAAGTGTGCCCTGCCCTTGTCCATACCGAACGTGTTCTGGAGCTAAACAGGAGGATCAGGTCTGGACCTAGCACTTTTCACCAGTGTTGATCCCCACACTTTGTTTTAGTATGGTTTTCTGGGCTGCTGCCTGCCAGTGCCGTTGTGTCTCGGGGGCAAGGAGATGCAAGATGTATCCATTGGTGACCCTACTATACACTAGCCTTGGCATATCAGTACCCGCCTTGCATAGGGAGGCTGCCCCAGAGGGACCCAGGCACCAATGTATCCATACAGGAAATCTCACAGCTTCTCCAGTGCCTTGTCAAACCCGCACCCCTAAAGAATTCTTTTGGGCTCGCCTCTGTCTTACCACCTGTTTTCTTGCTTCCTCCAACGCCTCCCATCACAGCCTTCACCTCTGCATGTTCTTCCCGTACCTCCCCGGCCACACGTCTATCGCAATGAGCCTTCCAATTACTAAGGCTCATTGTTCACAATTATGAAAGATGAAGGGCAAGACCCTGGTTTACTCTCTGCGTCTGGCCCTAGGGAAAGGGAGACACACACACACACACACACTCCTCCAAGGCACAGCAGCCTCTTTGCCAAACAGCAGCACTTAGCTTCAGTTTTCTATCTGCAATATCCAAGCAGAGCCAAGCAGAGAACTCTCCATTCCCCTCTGGTGGCCACCAGTTCTACTGCGGCCTCCTAAAAGGCTTGGAACTTCCTTTCTTTTCTCCTGGAATATACTGGGGCAAGCGTGGCTTGTGAGGGATATACCATGCCGGCCTCAGCCATCCAGAGCAAGGCCAGTTGCTGAGTAAGCTTCCCAAGCCTAGGTTCTGCCACTAAACCTGAATACTGATCCGCAACCCACTCGGTTGTTCCGTTCTCGGGTTCCCCAAACACACACACAGCTCTGCTGATGCCCCTCACTCCTGACCTGCAGCACCCCTTGCTACTTCAGCTATGCCAGGTTGTACGGGGGTAGGGGGGAGGAAGGAGGAGAGAGTTAAATGGACACACAGGTGAGACCGAAAGCAAATCTGAAGCCAAGCCTGGGCAGCACTCTGGAGGAGAGTCTACTGGCTGCAGGTGAGTGACCTGCCTGAATTGTGCCCTCTCTGGGCCCCCTTCATAGGGCTCAGTGCCTGCCGCTCCAGCAGGCTGTTGCCCCTTGGCCTGCTGCAGATGGTGGGGAGCTGCTGGGGTGAGGCACCCAGGGTGCCTGGTTTGCATTCTGAAAGAAAGTGGGAAGTGTCTTCCCTCCCTTCGCGCAGGCCCTTGTGCCTCCCAGCAGCATTACTTGTGTCACAGCTACTTCAGCAAGAGAACTGGCTTCAGCATCAACAGTCCTAGTGCCTGTTATTGGATCACTCTCAAATCTAGAACCAGCACCTTGCCACCAAGGCCAGCTCAGTGCCGCTAGGGAGAGGTGAGTCCCAGCAGGGACCAGCACATCACAAGCCCTACCAGAGCGTCCCAAGTGGAAGGCAACGCCAAGCCAGGGCCAGCTGAGTGCAGCTCCTAGCAGCTGTATAAAAGAAACTCCTCTGCTCTCACTGAAACTGGTGTCCTCGTAAGCAGAGATGCCTTCATTATCTAAGGACTTGCCTGGGCTTCCCTGCATCTCCCAGACACTCCCCAGCATGATGAGGGTGGGGACGGTCCACCTCCCAATCCTGCACTCATTGGGTTTAGTCTAATCCCAACAAGGAGACAGGTGAGTCTGTGCTGCAGCCCCTCCAGGTGCAGAGGTGGGATGGGAAGCAGTGAATGGGGGAAGGCAGGTAGCCCCCAGAAAGGCTTGACTGTGACTGAGACCATCCTGGCCCCATGGCATTGCTGTTCCAGACAGTGCTAACCCATTGGGGAGCTCCTGGCAAGGGTGGGCATCGCCCTCCATCCAGACTCTTCCTGGCCTCCGCTTGTCAAACACAGAGCCTACAGCCAGGCTGCTGTAACTGATGCCCCCAGCAGGAGACAGACACACCCCAACTCACTACACCCAACACACAGCACACCGCTGCAGTCACACCTGCGCGCACTAGGGCTAGGATTTTCAGAAGGGCTCAGCCCCCACCTGTGCAGCAAGATTTTCAAAATTGCCCTGCTGCCATTTAAGCGCCATAAACAGAAGAGGTCGGCACACTGCACACTGAGCCCTTTTGGAAATCTGCCCATTGGTGTCACGGGGCAGCAGCTAGGGACTGAGCACTTATGAGAATCGAGCCCATATTTAGGTGCCTAAATGGGAGCTGAGTTCTTTGGAAAATCCAGCTCCACTGGTGGGCACTCAGAGCGTGGAAATCTAGCCTGCGCTCTTGAAAACGTGGCCCCACAGGTGATGCTACACTAGGTTTAGTTGTCTAGAATTTCCCACCATTGCTCCTCCCCAAAATGGCAGACACGGGACTAGCGGGTGCCAGAATTGTACACACTGTGTCCTGTGGACCTGCTCCAGGCAGAGTTAGATGATGTGGTGGTAGAAAAGCGCCCTGCGTAACTTAGTGCTGCCACTGGTGGAGCTAAACTGCTAGCAGGAGCAGTGGGAAATATAGTTATTGCCAGGGGCAAAGCCTTTCCCAGTCCTGGGAGCCCCTGGTGTAACCTCACCAGGGTTCTCCAGCTCAGGAAGGTGCAGCCTTTCAGGACCTCCCTACACATTCGTACCCAGCCTCCTCCCCGCGCAGGCTACTGTCCCCTCCCTTCCTGGCTTTACACAACCGATCTCAAAGCCACCTTCCTTCCAGCTGAGGGAGATGGGGCTGTTTGCTACTGGAGCTATAGACCCAGGGTTTCCCCTAGGCAGGGGAAGCTCAAGGCTCTATCTCTACCCAGCTGGGGAAGGAGATACTGGGTGGGGAAGTACAGAGAGCTGTCCCCCCAACCTGGGTCTTCATGCTCCCATTGGCCTCTTTATATGTGAGGGTTTTTTTACACTTGACTGATATGCATGGGCTGCATTGCCCTAATACCCCAGCTACAAGCCGGGAGAAGTGACCGTTCATGTGCCGGGAGCACCCAGCCTGGGGACCTGAACTCTGCCCATCCTCGTCCTTTGTTCATAGCCCTTATCTGCCAGCGCCTGCCACTACTACCAGGAAAGGCTCTAGGCTAATTCAGTGTTACTAACTTTTGTGATTTTTTTTTTTTTTTTGCAAGTGAGAGAATTTTTGCCCCAGCTGGATCCCATCTTGTGGTGATGAGGGAAGCTCCAGCCCACATGGGAATTTCACCCCTGCCTGTGGGAAATGCCTTCTAATTGGTCCCCCTCCCCACTGACCCACCTCCTGGGGAAAAGCATCCTATCAGCGCAGCTGCAGGAAGCAGGCAGGGCTCACTGCTTCCCTCCTCTTCCTGCCCACTCCCATGAGCCTGCACTAGTCTCACTGGAGAGGAGAAGGGAGCAGAAAGATCCCAGCAGCTCAGGGAGGCTTTGCTCCCTTCTCTGCCTCATTGCCATACTCAGCCTGGAAGTGGGAGAAAGACCTAGCTGCAGCCCACCTCCTTCATGCCTGGGAGCAAGAATGAAGAACCTCACAAGTGGCTGGGGGTGCAGACCTGAGCAGGGGGTTGGGGAGACACCCAGAACTGATATCTGGGCAGAAGTGATGCAGGAACTGAGGGGACAGGATCCATTTGGAGGTTGGGTGGACAGAATAAATTGTAGGGCAGAGGGCAGGCAGATGTGAGAGTGCCTGCCTGTGGGGACAGAAATCACCTTGCCCAGTAGATCTGGCATGTGGGCATTGCTAATTGTGAATTCAGAAAATCAAATGACAGGCCAAAAACAACCCAATCTCTTTTTTTTAAAAATCATCCTTTTGGGGCCAGTCTCATTATTTTCTGGCCTGACTCTTGATTTCTGAACCTTTGGGGTTGGTATTCCTCCTCCCTTGACCTCTAAACACTGTCCGTGATCATTTCAGGCCCACGCTGTTCCCAGGATGCCATACAATGGCTGATGGAATGGCACAAATTGTAGCAGGATGCTCCCAGCCATTCTTGGCACTGGGATATGGGCAGCGTCAAGTTTAAAAGCAAAATTCCAGAGGGGCTGCTGCACTCTCCCCTCCCCACCTCCCCCCAGATTCCCATTGCCTCATAGGAGGGGATTAAAGGCAGTGAAGCACCCATGAAAGGAGGCAGAGGTAGGTGCAAACACTTGCATCCACCTCTCCTGGCTGGCACAGCTACCCTGCTGACAGAGTGCTGGCAGAAAGCCAGCCTGGCAATCCAGGAGCATCAGAGATCAGCACAGTGAATTAACCTGAATGGTATACGTGAATTACTCTCAAGCGAGCAACAAGTGTGGCTAGACACCGCAAAGCCCCTAGGAGGGAATCCCTGAGCTAGGGATTCTCTTAACAAGTTTGGTGCTACTGACTTTCCTTTATAGCTCCATAATGGGAGTGCACAGCTGTGTGCTCTGATCATGGCTGATCTCACAAACAAAGCAGGTTGCATCTGGTCAGTAGAAAACGCAAGCTCCCACAGTGATTGGTGTGGGGGATATTCTGCTCTCTGAATCTTCTGGGCCCAATGTTCCAGCCTGATGCTAAGGGGTCCTGTGCAGCTGGAGGTGCTGTCAAATCTCTTGTGGTCATTCAAGAGCTCATGTCACTGCTTTGAAGCTGGAGTGTGTCTCCCACGCATCACCCTATGTCCGGGTCAAATCCCAGTGCAGGTTAGTTCATTCTGCTGCCTTAAATTCCCTCTGTAGCTTTGACCAAATAGAGGAATCTTTTCCCCCTTGCCCTAAAAGGTTGTGTAGTATTGCTATGCAGCTGCCTTACTTGTTGCTCCTCCCAAAAGGTGGCTGCACCCAGTACAAGTGAAGTAATTCCTGTCATCTGTAAAGTACTTTGGATTCCTCTGCAGTGGCATATGCTCTAAAATGGAAGGTGTTAATAATAATAATGTATTACCATTGCTGTTAGGGAGGTTACTGAAGCTCCTGAGGGTTACAGTTTGTGGTTGCTCACTCCTGGTTTGGTGTGTTGCTGAGGCTGTTTGCCTCTCTCTCGCTCTCACTATTTAATGCTCTTGGCTTTGGGTGCCCCAGCCTCTTTCAGCAGCCCCTGCCTTCCTGTCTATGCAATCTCTATGAAATGAAGGGCTGTACTGAGGCCCGGCTCACTGGTGAAAATAGGGCTAGCGGGGAAGGAGAAGATTCAGACAGGGTTAGTGCAAAGGGTTCGAAGCCAGAGGCACCTGAAAACAGTGGAGGTGCCACATCACACCATGCTCAGCGCTACTGAAACACGAAGTAAAAGCCAGCCACCTTGCTGACAGCCTGTTGCTGCAGCTGAGGGAAGGAGTGAAGCAGAATCCTTTCGCTCTTCTCCGGTGGAGCCCTGCACCTCTCCCACCACAGTGGGTCTCGATGGGGGCTGACCCCACCCTGAAGGTGTGCAATGTTGCCACCAAACATTGTGTCTACCCCCAAAACTGATTACAATGAACAAGTCTGTTTCCATGGAAACCATACAGTGACTCAGGACTTTGGGACCAGCTTGGAACATGATTGTGAATATCAAATGCTCAGGGAGATCTAGGGTCCTGTAGCCTGAGAACGAAAGGGACAGCAGCAGATGGACTGCGGTGCCGATGTCCCCCTGGCAGGTAGTTACGTACACACACTTGCACCACCCTGTGTATCTGTGTATGTGCACAACCATAAAAAATCCACTCCACGCGTCTACAGCCATGAGCCAAACCCGTTCCGCTCACACTGGCATCTCTGCAGCAGTTGGGAGTCATTACTGCGAGGGGCACACTCAAAAAACCAGACTCACCCCAAGGCCTAGCCACCCTTATGCCCAGGTGCCACGTCCACCGTACCAACCGTAATGCACTTGCTGCCGTTCCCTTTAGCTTTTACCCAATCTTAGCTTAGCTGCCCTAGCCTTGACCCTGTAACTAGGAATAATTCAGTAGCACTGCTCATCATAGCACCTTCCATCCCTGGAGCCCAACACGCCTTGTGGGCAGGGTGAATTGTTACTCTCCTTATTTTGCAGAGAGGGAAGCAGAGACATGGAGACACCAGCAATGCCTCTTCACGGGGCTGGCCAGTTAACAGGCCAGCCGGGCTCTCACTTCACAGGGCTGTTGCTGTAGGAGCTCATAGCTCAGCCACAGCCATTAAGTTGTAGGATTGCAAAACAAAGCCCAGTAGGGACCAGCAGGTTCTGGCTCTGCTGCTTCTTGACACCCTGTGATTGAAGAATGACTCTGCTTCTTAAAACAACTGTTGAGGCCATTCAGGCAGGGGAGACAGGGTCTTGATGGGGTTTAATGCTGAACATTAGGTTCAGCTACAGTGACTTAACCAGATTTGAGTCTCTGGAAATCTATAGGGCCATTGGGGTGAGATACGGCCACCTGGGATGGCTCTAATGGAGCTGTTAGTATCTCCCTCTACAAGTGTGCCCCACACTGCTCCGTAGGAGCAAAGGGGGCTCAAACTGGGAAAGCTGGTCTTACAAGAACAGGAAGGAGCCATTTCTTACCCACCCCTTACTGGTGGCAGATATCCACCTCTAGGCACTGCAGGGGACCCCAGCATGTGCAGTATCTATCCCAGCACCTAGGCACAGCAAGACCGGTCAAGATGGAAGTGCAGAGGGGTCCAGTATTGCCATGGAATAGCCTTGCCTCCTCTTTAGTAACATGGGAATACAGCTTCTCTACAAATCCCAGCAGGGTCAACACACCCTTCACTTTCCTTAAGTGCTAAGGTGAGCACCATGCAGTCCCCTGGGTATGGGCCCTTCAAATGGGACCTTAGAAACTGAGGACCTGTCTGTTCTTCATGAAAGATCCCATGGTACCTTTCCTAAGGGTTGCTAGGGCGTCCTTGCTCCAAACCCTTCTTACTCATATGTGGTGGTCACCAAGCTGCCTCCTCTACCTCAGAGGAGGCTGTGAGATCTTTTTGGATGAAAGGCACCATCAGAATGTGAAGGAGGACCCTGTGCCCTTTCCGCTCCCATTGAAATCCTCCATGGTGGTTTCTGATTTTTTTTTTTTTAGAGCCGTATTTTTTCCTGGCACAGGCATTTTGAGCTAATTAATCGTTGGCAACAAACTGCAGCCCCAACCAATCCAAATGTTTTCCTATCTCAACAATCAACCTGTATCTAGTTATCCCTTGGCACAGCATCTGCCTTTCAGTCTGTAACTGTCTGGCTATGCCTGGTACAGCTTCTCCTGGCTTCCATCTTCCTCTGAACTGTCCTCCAGCCCATTCTGTCAATTCACACCAGGAGCTTCTCTGGCTATTTGAAAACTCATTATAACCCCTTTACAGCAACACCTTCTTTCTATCTGTCTGTCCCATGACCAACTTATTCATAGCGGCATCATTTCATTGAGTGGTGCTTTTATCTCAGCAGTTCTCATCTCTTCTCTGGGACCCCATGAGCTAAGAAAGTAGCATTATCCTCATTTTACCGATGGGAAAACTGAAGCATAAAGAAGCTAAATGACTTGCCCAAGCTCTCAGAGGGAGTTCAGGGCATAGCAGGGACTAGAACCTGCAACTCCACTGAGCCATCCCCTGCTTCCCCTTTTCAGCAAATATTTAGGTCCTTCAGAAGCTGAACCCCTTAACTATTCAGCAATCCTGTACGGAATCTCCATTCTAAAAAGTCCCTCTGTTTACACTAGGCTGGATATTGGTGAGAGTTTTTCCCTCACCCTCCCACCCCACCCCTCACCTGTCTCAGATAGTTCAGATCAGCTTGGGACTAAAGGATGCTCCAGAATCCAGTTACAGAAGCAACTGATTGTTTCCAGTCTTTAAAGTCCTTCCAAGAGCTACAAATACCCAAGCAAACCAGACATGGCTATGCAAAGGGACGGGGGTCTGGCCTCCTTGTGGTATGACGGAAATTATTCCATGCAATGGCGATCATTTTATAAAGAAAAGGAAGTTTTCACCAAGGCTCATTTCTACCACCAGGTTTTGATCAAGAGGTTGCTAAAACCCACTTGTACATGCTTCCCCTTTGGCCCCAGAGGGAACTCCTAAGGGTTAATATCCCAGGACTGGCGCCAGTGTGGATCTGTGAATCCAAATCCGGCAGGAGAAGGGCCACTCTGGTCTGTGCAGCAAGAACAGAGGTCTGAGAAATAGGAATGGCTGGAGAAATGACTCTGCCTGGGCACACCAGATGATTTTTCATTACCCTGGAAAGTTGTGGCAGGTAAAGCTAAGGAAAGGGTTGCAAGGACAGGAGAGTGGGTAAGTAGCAGATACTCCATCGCCTCTGGGGCAGGTAGGAAGAAGGAGGTAGCCAATAGGGCATTCCTATGGAGTCTGCCCAGCGCTTGGTCTGGCTGGGGAATAGGAAATCTTCCAACCCTGCCGCCCTGTGCCTTCACTCTTGGGAAGAAGCAGCACAGCTCAAGAGCCCAGTATTTTTGCGTGAGGAAAGATCAACTCCATGGGAGTCTGAAGCCTTCTGCCTTGTATGGCCTCAATGCAGCCTCCCAGCTCAGCACAAGGCTGGAATTTACTAGCATTGTTGGTACCGCTGTTGGCGTTATTAAGGGGGATGAGTAAAGCCCACCCGACCCACTCCCTAAGCAGCCAGCACTGAGCCGCGTCACTGCCCTGCGTGGGAATCATCCACCATGCCCTGATGCCACCCTCTTAAATTGCTATCATCCCCATTCCTCTCCCCCAACTGGGAATGGCCGCCCCATCCCTTTGCTAAGGGATTTCTCCATCTGAAATGCCTGGCCATGGCCTGTGACAGGCTACTGGCTGGACACCCTGCTCTGAGCCAGCAAACACATCCCATGTTCAAATCCCAGTTTCCCTCCTGCAAAAATGGGGATCAGCTGTTGCCCCCCATGACGTCCCCCCAAATGGGGGCTCAGCTCTCACCCTACACACTGTGCCCCCCCAAAATGGGGGCTCAGTCCTCGCCCCTATGTATTGCCCCACCCCCCACCCCGAATGGGAGTCGCGCCCACCCACCGGGAGAGGCAGCCGGTGCGCTCTTCTCAGCTGCCTGGGACGGAGAGGGTCGCACACCCGTGCCCAGCCCGCCCCTGCAGGAGTCCGAGCGGCCGGGTTCGCCCCCATCCACCTACCTGGGGCTGAAGAGCGGAGCCGCTCCGGGCGCAGCGGCAGGAACTCCCCGCAGCTCATTGAGCCAGGGCGGCTGCTGGCCCCGTCCTCCAGCCGCAGTTCAGGCTCCCTCCGTCCCGGCGAGCAGCGGCGGCGGCAGCATCCTCCCTGGCCCCCTCTGCATGGCCCAGGGGGCAGGCTTAGGCGGGAGAGCCGCACAGCTCGGCTCCAGGGGTCCCTGCTGCAGCCGAGGGGAACAGCGTCTACAGAGCCGGGCACAAGTTATCCCCCCCGCCCTTCCCTGGGAGCTCTGCGGGGACCAGCCTCCCCCAGTCACTGAGCGAGAGAGAGCCGAGCGCCTGGGGGGGGGGGGCGCTTCAGCGGGGACTGCAAGGGGGACTCATGCCTGTAACAAGCAAGGTAAAGCCTGCTGCTGCCTGTGCGGAGACACCAGGGAAAACAGCAAACAAGGCATGGGGTGCAGGTCCCACTGTCCACGCCCCTCTAGCGCGGCTCCCTGCCTTCCCTTTGCAGCCCCTGAGTCCCTCTTCCAGCAGGCACAGTCCAGAATGGGAGAGCAGAGCCTCTCTCTCTCTTCTCTTTGCACAGCTTTTCTCCGGCTGGCAGCTGCTCTGGGCTTGAGCTACAACTGCACAACAAGCAGCCTGCTCAGTACAGCCAAATATGCAGGCAGCCCCCCTCTCCCGCTCTGTCATCGTCCCCACCCCTCTGTAGGGTTAGTGCATAGCCCATGGTCTGCACTGCCTCAGTAGGTGAAACCTCCCCGTTCCAAAACCCTAGTCTGGCTTCCTTCCTTCTTCTTTCAATGGAGATTGGCAACAGGAGAGTCAGTCGATTCTGCCTAGGGTAAGTCAGTGGCACTAGACCTCAGCATTAGCTGCTTTGTTCTGCCCAACCAGCAGAGAACTTTTATGCTTCCAGATAAGTCTTCTATCTCTCTTAAAGGGCCAACCCACTAAAGATCTTTATGCTCTGTGTATATAAAAATCACTCCTTGCAATTTCTGGACAGTAGTGAACTAAATGAGGAAAGCCCATGTTAGGTGTGGGGGTGGAAGAACAGTAACCTGGCCCTGCTTGAGAGCATATGCAGCCAGCAAGACAGACTGGGTTGTGAATTTGTGATGTGAACAAACATTCATTAAGGGTTAAGCTGAGACTCACTCAGGTCTCCAACTGTGAACTGAAAGAGCATCATTTTGCCACTCCACTTGCTTGCCTCAGGCAAGATTGCTGGCTTCTGAATGGCGGCTGAGGCCTGGTCTTAAGTTTTTAAAATTTTATTTTGTAACAATTACCTGTTGTAGGAATGCCTTGGGTTCTATGACTCCTGGGATCTTAGTAGCTCTGCTGCAGCTAGGGATCAGTAGTTTGAGAAGAGACTTATAGTATCATTTAAAATGAAAGAATCAGTAAAAATCAGACAGAAGGATGCCATCATGACAGTTTAGGGGGCCCAGAGTGAGGGTCAGGAAATGCAGCTCCCATTTGAATGCTGGGGAAAGTAGGGACTTTCAAAGCTGCTCTAAGTCTCATTTTGCTTTTTGACAATATTTTTTGGTTTATTTCAAAGTGTCCCAACTAAATTAGCTAAAATAAGTTAGAAGTTTCCTCCCAACAACTTTGAATGTTTCCTTTTTGCCATGGATTGCTGAGCTGCAGTTTCTGTGCCCTAACCTACGTTGTCAGATAAGGCCTAATTTTAAATGGCAACTTCCAATGGGACACTGTTTAGCATTCTGGAGTCAATGAGGTGGACATTCCTTTTTTATATATCCCATCTTATTTAGTATTTGTTTAATGGAAGGTGTGAGATGTTATAAAAAATCACAGGAGTTTTCCTTTAACACTAATTTTAGAAATACTCAACTCCTAAGGACACTCAGGTTTGCTGGAAGTTCTCTCTCCAATTCAGGGATTGCTAAACTTTCACCTCAAACACCAGAATTCACAAAATGTAACTAAGGATTCGTGGTATTTGAATGTTAATAAGAAGCTCAGAAATGCCCCGTTCCCCTTAGCAGCCTGCAGCATGGTAACCAAGGTAGGAGGAACAGCAGATTCTAAATCCATTCTCAGGATTTTCTTTTTATTGATACGTTCCTGGAAGTGCTGGAATCCTAACACTCCACAGGCGCAATGCGGAATTCAAGGTTACCAGTCTCTTAATTCAAGTCCCATGAACCGTAATTTGGGAATATCAGAATTTTCACCTGTATCTTTGGCATTTCAGAATCTAATCTACAACTTTGGGAAGATCTTTATCTTAAGGCCGATCTCTAAAGTTCCCTAATCTTTTGTTCCTGTTTTCTGAAATATCACATCAATACTAATCTCCTTAATCTAACTGCAGAAAAGTTTGGAAGGGGACTATGTCCTCATTCTTGCAGTGGCTGGACATCCAATAGCCACTTCATAGGGTTTGTTTGTTTTGTTATGCAATCATTGCTTTTTAATATCACACCTCTGTGCATAGGGGCAGCCTCTAGTGTCATTCATGTCATTTATTACATCATGCACTGTTAGATGGATGGCCTCTTGTTTGATTTAAGGTCTTCCCAGCTCCCTCTCTCGATCTCAGGGAGGACATTTACAAGTTACCAGTAGCTGTGTTCAAAACTCCTGTCTTCCCTGAACTTCACTTCACCCCCAGCAAGACTTCTGGCTACTTCTGGAAACAAGAGAACAATATTGGCACAATAACTCCTGGCACATCGTTGTCTCAGATAAAAATACTCCTACTAGGGATTTGCCCTAGGATTTCCACAGTGCTATGAAGCACTGACTCAGGACCCAGTGACTAAAGCTTTCCCTTTTGACATACATTCTATGCAGACACCTGAGGAAGAGACAATGCCAGCCCTAGCTGGGAAACCTAAGTGAGCCATTGCAGTTACCTGATACATGCACTGTGCTGTGGAAAGACACAAATCTCTCCATAGTTAAAATTGAAACAAACCTGCTGCCATAAGGCCAGTTTTGGCCTTCCCCCTCTTCTGAACCAAAATGAAATCAAGTCACTTGACCCTACACAAATTCATTCCTATGACAGTGCAGAATTTTTCTGAAGGTCTGAGGCAAATTGGTATTTGGGAGAGCGAGGGTTTCAAGTGGAGATGATCTTCTTTCTTGGACCTGTTTCTATTTTCTTAAGCTCATTTAAACTCCGTTATTTTGCCCACATTGGGTTAGTCAGTTGGCTCAGCAAGGACTGATGGCTTTTGCTAGTTTAGGAGAGTTTTGTGGAGCAATGTTATTAAGGACACTGTCGTGTGATGAACCCTGCTAAGTTTTTTGAACGCCACAGAATATTTTGTCTGAATGTCACATACCACTCCCCGCGCTGCACTGAAACAGGCAGCCACCCTGGCCATCTCTGCACAGATATTTTGGGCATGTTTAATCTCCATTGTTCCATCTAACTTAACATGCCCTGTGTCTGAACACAATAGGGTCTCAGTGGGTTTGAGGTCATGCTGCACGTTGTGTTACATGCTCCAGGGCTGAGGCTCAGTTGTGCCAGTTCAGTTGTGCTGAAGCCCATGTGACTGGAGGTTACAGCAAACAACGTGACACACTGCTTTCACACCACAAAAATGCCCTCCGTGTGGCTCTCCTTAACCTCTTCTGCCCAGGGATCAGTCCAGCCAGATAACTATATACACGATCCCAGCACAACCACATGGGCCCAGCTGTGAGCTGCTTCCACAACAACCGTCTTCTTTTGATGACTGCTCAGTAAACCTGTTCCTGATCCATCTGAGCTACATTTGATCCATCTCTACCAAGTATAGCACAACTCTGTTGTACAAACCTATAGCTGCTATGGTATAGATCAATATAACATAGATCTGTGTTAAAATTAAAAACCCTGGTACAGGAACTAAAAGAAGAGCCACCATGGCTTAATAGCCATGTAAAAGAAGCAGTGAGAGATAAAAAGGCATCTTTTAAAAAGTGGAAGTCAAATCCTAGTGAGGTATATAGAAAGGAGTATAAACACTGCTAAATTAAGTGTAAAAATTTAATAAGGAAAGCCAAAAAGGAATTTGAAGAACAGCTAGCCAAAAAGTCACAATGTAATAACAATATGTTTAAGTACATCAGAAGCAGGAAGCCTGCTAAACAACCAGTGAGGCCCCTAGACGATCAAGATACAAAAGGAGCACTTAAAGACGATAAAGTCATTGTGGTGTTGTCACAGATTGAAGTGTCACAAGAGGAAGTTTTGGAATTAATTGATAAACTTAACTGTAACAAGTCACTGGGTCCAGATAGCATTCACCCAAGAGTTCTGAAAGAACTCAAATATGAAATTTCAGAACTATTAACTATGGTTTGTAACCTGTCTTTTAAATCAGCTTCTGTACCCAGTGACTGGAATATAGCTAATGTAATGCCAATATTTTAAAAGGGCTCTATAGGTGATCCCAGCAATTACAGACCGGTAAGTCTAACATCAATACTGGGCAAATTAGTTGAAACAGCCATAAAGAACAAAATTGTCAGACACATAGAAGATCATAAATTGTTGGGCAAAAGTCAACATGGTTTCTGTAAAGGGAAATCATGTCCTACTAAATCTACTAGAGTGCTTGGAAGGGATCAACAAACGTGGACAAGGGGGACCCAGTGGACATAGTGAACTTAGATTTCCAGGAAACCTTTGACAAGGTCCCACACCAGAGACTCTTATGTAAATTAAGTTGTCATGGGATAAGAGGGAAGATCCTTCATAGACTGAGGACTGGTTAAAAGACAGAGAGCAAAGGGTAGGAATCAATGGTAAATTTTCAGAATGGAGAGGGGTAAATAGTGGTGTTCCCCAAGGGTCAGTCAGGACCAATCTATTCAACTTATTCATAGATGATCTGTGGAAAGGGATAAATGGTGAGGTGGCAAAGTTTGCAGATGATACTAAACTGCTCAAGATAGTTAAGACCAAAGCAGACTTTGAAGAACTTCAAAAAGATCTCACAAAACTAAGTGATTGGGCAACAAAATGGCAAATGAAATTTAACGTAGATAAATGTAAAGTAATCCAAATTGGAAAAAATAACCCCAACTATACATACAATATGATGTGGCTAATTTAGCTACAACTAATCAGAAAAAAGATCCGATACTTCTCTGAAGATATCCATGCAGTGTGCAACAGCAGTCAAAAAAGCAAACAGGATGCTAGGAATCATTAAAAAAGAGATAGAGAATAAGACGGAGAATATCTTATTGCCCTTATATAAATCCATGATGTGCCCATGTCTTGAATGCTCCATACAGATGTGGTCTCCTCATCTCAAAAAGGATATACTGGCATTAGAAAAGGTTCAGAGAAGGGCAACTAAAATGATTAGGGGATTGGAATAGGTCCCATATGAGGAGAGATTAAAGAGGCTAGGACTTTTCAGCTTGGAAAAGAGGAGACTAGCGGGGAATATGACAGAGGTATATGAAAGCATGAGTGGTGTGGAGAAAGTGAATAAAGAGAAGTTATTTACTTGTTCCCATAATATAAGAATTAGGAGCCACCAAATGAAATTAGTGGGCAGCAGGTTTAAGATAAATAAAAGGAAGTTCTTTATACAGCACACACTCAACCTGTGGAACTCCTTGCCAGAAGAGGTTGTGAAGGCTAGGACTATAACAGGGAGAGAACTGTTAGAAGAGAACTGGATAAATTCAAGGAGGTTAAGTCCATTAATGGCTATTAGCCAGGATGGGTAAGGAATGGACATCTCAGCAATAGCAACCTGTCTCAACCTTACCTTTTGCACCCTACTCAATGCACAGAAGAGGTGAAGAGAACAAAGATGCAGCTCCACTACATCCGGAGTCTTGCACAGTGGATCATGGCCCAGAATTCTGAACTTGCTGTACATATTTTAGGGCAAGCACATTCTATTTATACAAAGTTGTAGCATTATAGTTTATTTACAAGGTTATGAGAGTTAATATTTCACTTGTCATTTTGAATTTACACAAAATTGATACCGAGCTGTTATGTTATAAAGGCCTGCTGTTTCTTACAGAGTTGAGAGGTTGTATTTTATTGTATTACTCCAGGAATTGCATATCTGCTCTTGTTTTTTAAAGCATGTACTGTTCTTATGCCTCTGCAGTTGGCCTGCAATGTGATGTCTCTTTGCAATATAGTTGTGTTTTTCATGTATAAAAAGTGTTTGCTTCAATTAATGCTCGCAAGGTCCGAAGCAAGAGCAGGGTAAGTAATCAGTTGGCGTATAATAGGACAGTGAAGCACTACACTTTCAAAATCCAAAATACCAACCGGTAGTCTCCAGCTGTGAGCAGGTTCCCTGGCACCTAACTCCTTTTGGCTAACTGGTTCCTGATTTTTCCTCGGGCCTGGATTCTTGTGACAGAGTGCAAGGAGCAAACGCCTAGTGAGCTCCAGGAAAGTGGGTGAGCACAAGCTTGCTCACATCTGAAGGCTCCTCCCCCAGCTACTGAACCTGGGTCTCAAATAATTATGGGGGATAAGTAATGAGAAAACAGGGACAGGAGTGAGGGTTACTGGTTCAAAATCCAGGATCCAGAAGGGGACATTGAGTAAAGACATCCATACAACACCTACTGCTCCTCAAAGTAGTTTAGAGAGCCAGCAGAGGCAGCCCAGAGGAACTCTGCCCAGGTACGTGAACCCAGGGAGGAGCAGAAATAGGCCCCACAGTCACAGAGCACCTACCCATTCTCCACCTGGTGCAATGGATGGGCAGGGAGTTAATAGGTGAGCCTACACTCTGATCACTTCGGGTATGCCTACACTTGTGGCTGGCCCATGCCAGTTGACCCAGGTTTGTGGGGCTCGGGGTAAGGGGTTGTTCAACTATGGCATAGATGTTCAGCCTTGTGCTGCTGGCTCTCCCACCTCACAGGCTCCTAGAGCCCAGCTCCAACCCACATCCAAATGTCTACACCACAATTAAACAACTCTTCAGCCTGAGTCATCTGACATGGGCCGGTTTGGGTTTTTAATTGCACTGTAGACATACCCTCAGAAGCCAATTAGTTCCTCAGGGAAGGCTGACCAAGGTAATTAGATAATCAGACTGGGTGGGATAAAGAGCCAATTAGCCCATCAGCCCAAATCTGAGACAGAGGCACAGGAAGCAAGTGACAGGGATGGAGAGAGGAACAGAGCTAATAGAGCCCAGCCACAGAGGCAGGGAAAGAAGAACTCAGTTCCCCTCAGGCTCTGATGAGAGGGCCAGAAGCACAGAAGATATTGTAAATACACTGTTGCATAGAGACTGTACTTGTACTGAGGATGTACTACTATAGCTGAGGGAGAGATAGCTCAGTGTTTTGAGCATTGGCCTGTTAAACCCAGCGTTGTGAGTTCAATCCTTGAGGGGGCCAATTAGGAATCAGGGACAAAAATCTGTGCAGTTTCTGCAGGGCAAGAAGACCAGAGTAGAGCTGAGCCCTGTTACACATTGTGGGGCTAGTCTGGGGGTCTTATTTCCCCCATCTGTGATGACAGAGGACATGATGGGGGAAGCTGGTATGAGGATTTGGCATTTGAACAATGGAGCGGACTCTACAGGCTGTGCATTCATTCCAGGAATCCTATTGGCTGAAAAAAACAGCCCCTTCTTGCTTGACAGGCTGAACAGCTGAAGAACCTGCAAGAGTTCATGAAGAAAGAGGTGCAGATGCAGCAGCAACTGGTATAAGCCCTACAGTGGGGTATAGGAACAGGGGACATGGGTTAGCCTGTGTAAGATGGGCCCAGAAGATGGCCCTGCTGTGTCCTCACTAACTTTTTAGAGGGTAGCAATGGTAGCCAGATAGGAGAAGGGATCATGGGCATCTGAGTGACATCCTATTTCACAGGGGAAACCCAGATGGCCTCTATGGCCGTGAGTGAAGAACAGGCCCAGGACTTCAATGTGGTAAAGGCAGCCATTCTGGACAGGGCTGGCCTTTCAGTTAAAAAATACAAACGGAAATTTCAGGCTGCTAGATGGCCCAGGGCGGGTGTGATCCAGGGCATTCAGGCAAAAATTCAGACTGGGCACTCGCTGGCTAAAGCCGGGCACCTGAAGTGTAGGAGAAATAATAGATATGATAATATTGGAGCAATTTCTCCAGAGCCTCCCAAAAGCACACACATTTGGGTCCAGAGGCAACAGCCAATGACCCTAGCAGTAAAGCTTGCAAGAGAGTTTGTGGACACAGATTTTCCCAGGAAAGAATTCCAGCTGTTTCAGGGAACACTCAGAGAAGAAAAGGGGCAATTTTGCTACACCAAAGACCATTGAAAAGAAAAAGGAGGAGGCAAGGAACCTCCTTTAGAGAACCAGGGAGTGGTTTGCTCCTCGGGTGGGCAGCTGCAGCATGTAAAGCAGGACTGCCTGGTTAGGGAAGGGGTTCCCAGAATATAGTAGATGGTCTAAAACTATCAGAGAGTGGCAGAAAACGAAAATGCCTTCTATGCCTGTAAAAGTGGAGAGGAGGCAACAGATGGGACTGGTGGGTGCTGCCTCAGGAGTCTCACTGGTCCAAAGACATTTGGTGAAGCCCCATTAGATGCTGCCAGCTGAAGCTTAAAACTAGAACGTATCCTTGGCAAGAGGAGACTCTGTCCAATGGCAGCAATACCCCCATGAGGTGAAAGAGATATGGAAGTGGGTGGAGTGGTAGATAAACTGACTCATCCAGTTCTTAGAGAGAGACTGGAGCCCCTTCCATTTTCTCCATAAGAGAAAAATGGGGGTCCAGAGTCCCACACAGCAAGAAGGAAACTAACAAGAAATAGGGCAAATGGGCTTCACCGAGAAAAATCAGAGAACCCTAGACAAAAGGACACAAGCCAGGAGGAAAATGGGACCCCAGTAGGGAAAAGAAGCGGGGGAAAACCACCTAGAACAAGACATGGGGGAAATGGTGTCCCTAGCTTGCTGGAGAAAATTGAACAGTTCCAAGGAATCTCACCATCAGAACAGCAGGAGGAAGAATCCTGGGTCCAGTTTGTGGGGTTGGGGGATACCAGAGTCACTAGTGGAGGAGAAAAACAAGGGATAGCAACAGTCCGTGCCCCAAATTGAAGAAGGAAAGGGCAAAGAGAGCAAGGAAACAGGCTGTCCATGGTGTGATGGCCTACAGGCAGAAACTGACTTATGGGGACAACTCCCAAGTGTAACTTACTTCTGTGGGTGGAATGTGGACAACCAGCCTGGAGGCAAGCATGAGCAGGAGTTCAGCGCCTCCTCTAAAAAAGGGAGGGTGCAGAGGAAGAGAAACCTGGACAGTAGACAAAGATGGGTAGGTCTGTGACTGAGTGCAGAGAGTGAACAGGTGAGCCTGCACTCTGATCACTTAGATGCCAATTTGTTCCTCAGGGAATGCTGACTGAGGTAATTAGATAATCATGCTGGCAGACTGGATGGGATAAAGAGCCAATTAGTCCATCAGCCCACATCTGATAGAGGCATAGGCAGAGAGTACCAAGGTGAGGGGATAAAGGGTGAGTGGAAGGGGGAATAAAATAGGGCTAGCTGAGCTCAGCCACACAGGGGCCTCAGAGAACGGGGACCTCTGTTCTCCTCAGAATGTGGCAAGAGGGCCACAAGCACAGAAGATACTGTATGTAGATTGTTGCACAGGGACAGTTGTGATATTGGTGGAAGGAACTCAAAAATAAATGGCACTGTGAGTGCACAACTAGTGGAGTCTGTTGCTTCTGTGGGGCAAGAAGACAGGAGCAAAGGTGTGTCCTGCTGCTGTTCCTCACGGAGCAGAGGGTATTCCACCAGGAACAGCTTTTCCCGGACACCATGTAAATGTGCTTTGTGTCATCCTATCTGACTGCAGAGAGGCAGTGGTGGCCATTCCAGCATTACCTCCAAAAAGCCTGGGAAGCGGGATGATAGAACCCACAAGCATGAGTTCAGAGAACTGTTGCAGTAGCAGTCACAAATGTGCCATGTGCAATGGTAGGCAAATCTCATCATACCATCTCTCCATAAATTTTCCTATAATTCCTCCAAGGTCCTGGAAACCACCTAACAATTTGATTTTTCCCAGTGCAGGCTCCAGTTGTGAACAGCTGCCTTGGCAGCCAACTAGATTCGGCTACTAGTTCCTGACCTCCTCTTCTGGCACGGATTCCTCAGAACGTAGAGAACTTCCCAGTCAGGAACAGCTTTGCCTGGGATCCATGAGAATGTGCTACAAGTCACCCCAGCTTTCTGCAAAGACACAGTGGTGGCTGTTCCAGCATTACCAACAAAAAAACCAGGGAGCAGGATTTGCAGCAGGAAGGTAGAACCCAGAGAATGGTTTTGTTACCTCCTGGTGGATGAAGTTCCCACTGTTAACAGCAGTTCAGGATTAGGACCTCAAGCCCTGAGAGATGGGACTGCCTTGTTCTCTATGATCATTGTTCTCGATGATCAGCAGTAGAAGGGGAGAGCATGAAGGCTGCTGGTTTGGGGATAATAATAATAATAATATTCAATTTGGATTTTGAAAGCACAGTGGTTCACTTGCTTATTACACCGCTAACCAATTATCGTGCTTTCAGCTGTGGCCCTGAAAGCATAAGCTGAAGCAAATTCTTCTGAGAAGTGCAGAACATACCTTCATTGCAGGAAGACATCACATTGCAGACCAGCTGCTGTGACATCAGCGCAATATGGCATAATCACTTTAAAAGACAAATGCAAATGTGAAATTCTGGAACAAAACAGTAAAATATTAACTCAACTATGTGAACCAACAACAGGCTGTTAGCACCTTCTGACATACTGTAGCAACACAGTGCATCAGCTATCCGTGAAAAGAATGAAATATTACCTCTGCCTTGTAAACAATATAGTGCTACAACTTTTCTGTAACAGGGCAATGAAGATATAGTACAGATCTTCCATTTGCCACCTGCTCACAGGTGTTCCAGACAAACATTGCAAGCTATCATGTAGCCAGTCAGCTTTTGCACCCATACAGTATGTTTTATTCTTGGTTTCCTCTCTAAATATGTACTTTAAAGACAATCTGTGATGTATTAAATGTGTTCCATAAACTATACAGGATGAGTGCTGTGGCCAAGCCAACATGAGGGTGAGGATTTTACATTTTTTAGGCTTTTGAGAGTTCAAAATAAGCAGAGCTACACCAGAAGAATTCTCCATCAGTCTGCTGTGGGGCTTTTCTTGGTGATTCTGGGTGGTGTACAGGGGCTACAGCTGGTGGAGAATCCCTCTCCAAAGATGAAGAATCTATCATGTGAAAGCAAGTTTATAAATGCCACCTTAACAAAGTAACAAAGTGCAAAGTAACAAAGGGAGTTCAGAAGATCTCCAAATGCAGAGTTATTTAAGCATTAAAATGCACACAGTGTTTTCTACTACTTTTTCCCATTAAAACTATGTCGTTTAACACATTGTTTCTAATGTTGTTAAACATATTCCATAAGAGATACAGGGAGGGGGACGTTGCCAAGTTAAAACAATACTATGAAAGTATCTGAGCTGCTCTTCTACTGGCATGGATTCCTCATGGAGTAGAGAGCTTTCCCACCAGGAAGATCTTGTGCTTTGTATTGACCAGCTCTCCATACGGGGGTGAATTGCATCTTTGCTGCATTTTGGAACCCCAGGAAGAGGAGAGTCAGTACTACATAAGGGAGCTGTGGCAACACCAGTGGTACTGGAACCCCTGGAAACAAGAAAGGGAGACAGATCCAGAGAGCCGAGAAAATTATTCCAGTGAGCAGCACAAGGAACTGTGTGAATCAATGACACCAGTTCATAATCCTTGGTTTGTCAATTTCTTATCTGATTTGCCTACAGTAGGATTCCTTCATGATTTGGTGCAGTGATTTCAGGAATGGAGGGAAGAGGAGCCAGTGCGACAGAAGCTTCTTGTCACTAGAGATCCAGCACTGGAACGGGCTTCACCAGGCAGCCATGGTCCCCATCCAGTCTCAGATGGAACTCGCACACACCAGGTGTCCTGTATAATAACAGGTATGTATGAGCCCAATTGTGTTTGGACTGTCTGGCCCTGACACCCCCCTGTGTCTTATGTCATTTATTCCTGTGAAATGTGGGGGCAAGATGCTACCCAATAAGATTCTTCACTTACTGGCCCAAGTGGTAGCATTTTTGCACCCACTTTGCACAATCAATAATGACAAGGTGCAAAGCAGGGGAGGACTTAGAGCCCGGTGTCTCTTTCAGATTATAAACTCCTTGAGGCAGGGAGCTCATTTCCAGCACTGTGCGGAGCCAGGCATCAAATTGGGAACGCAAATCATGTGCTGTAGGCAGCAGCAGCCCAAAGAGAGTCCTTGCCTGGCTGACTTGGTAGGATCCACCTTGAGCTGGTCTCTGGCAGGAGCCATTCTTTACAGAGCTTATTGTGCTACAGGATATTATTTAGCTGCTGCAAATATATATACCTGTAGCTTCAGGAGAGAGTTGTGCCGACTAGTTACACAAAGCCGCTGGATCTATGTAACATGCAGAACCAGGAATAGAAGCCAAGAATCCGGACTCCCTGTACTTTGCTCTAACCCAAAGCGATATCCTGTAAAGAAGTCGCCCTGGCCAGTGAGGTGAGGGCTGTTTTATAAATCCAGGGTTTGCGTGACGGTACAGTGTTCAGTTCCTGGGCACTCACGCAATACACAGCAACATCCCATCACAAATGGGGTTCCAGGCATGGTGCCAGGGCCCCTAAGAGGAGTCACTGGGTGAAAACAGGCTCAGGTTTACTGTGCAGCAGGGAGAGAATGGAGCTCTTTATGGTGTAATCCTGACAGGAATCTGAGGCCTCTTAAAACCAGGCAGCAGAGTCCCAACCTACAGGTATACTTGTACTGTCAGAAATGAACTCAGCAAAACTCAGCTGGGGCCAGGGCCAAGAGAGTTATGGCTGTTTTCAACACTAGAGACAGGGTGTGGAAACAAGCGAGGGAGGGAAGGGATAGAAATCTAGAGGGGACGATTCTGTGTATCTACTTCTTGGACACAAAGGCTCAAGCACTTTGGACCGGGGCTGGCAGCAATGGGGTTTAGAGGCTCAGACACACTTGCCTTCTGCTGTTTTACACACCTGCAGGAGGTCCCATGATAGCAACAAACAAATCAAGGTCTTGGATTCATCTACCCAATGTGCCCTGTCCTGCACTAACAAACATCCATCTGTCAGCCCTGGTTATTTTTTTGTACTGTTCGGTTTGGTTGAGAAACAGGAGGAAAACCTTTGGAGCCAGTCTGAGTGCTGTGACCTCCGAGAGAACGCAGACCGTCTTCAGCCCACAGCTTCCCATTGTCTGTAGTGGTGGCCGTGGCGTGCGCCTGTAGGGCGGTATTTGGGGGGATCTAACCCTTCATGCAGCATGCAGCTCACTAATGGCATTGTATACAAGACAGTGACTGAGCTGTGGAACTGGATTCTCTCACAGGCTGTGGCAGGCTAGGTTTTGCTAGATCTTTTACAAATAGTGTAATGAACCTACTGGCTCATTATTGGGCACTGACTTAATCCTCAGGTCAACATCCAGCCAGCGAGGGCTCTGTGATCCCCAGAGGATGGAGTACAGCCTGAGGTCAGAGGTGACCAAAGCAAGAAGAGCTGGACCCTGCAGCATTCAGGAAACTCACACTGGGAGCTGGCTACAGAGAGGCCAGGCAGTGACACACATTATTGACAGCAGTCGCCTCAGCAGGAAGCTATAGGGCTGCAGCTTACAGGCAGAGGTCAGAGTGAAGAAGGTACAAGAAGCCCCCACGGTTATACCCCATGTGCTGAACTGCCTCTAGGGGCTAGGCTGGGAACTGCTGAGTTAATCTTGTGTGGCTGCTGTTAAAGTCATGCTGTCTTGGGTGTTTTATTTCTGGCTGCCCTACTAAAGGAACTCTCTGTTGTGGAAAATGTGCAAGTTTAGGAGAAAGGCCCCAGGGCTAGAGCCTGGGGCACCTACTTCGCTTGCCCCGAGCCTGCGGTACACAGAGTGCACTACCAAACCCCTCGGGGGCCGGGCAGGCCGGAGCAGCACCCCGTAGTGGGATTGGTTACAGTGGGGACAAGACAGAACTACCGTCTCTCTTCTAAGCCCCAGCTTAGCGTGTGAACTCTTAGAGTGATGCCCTACAAAATCTAATGCCGGTGTCAGCATAACTGACATGGCCCAAGGGCTCAGCCTGTCCTCCAGGGCTCATGAAGGGCAAATCGCAGTAGTGTCCTGAAATAGGGGCTATTTGTTAACAATATGGGATTGTCACACTCAGCACATTGTCAGTGATTCATTCCCTCAAACATGGACCCCTGCCTCTGCTTGTTGTAATGACTAGGAGGGACTATCGCCCTCTAGTGAATGCTCGACACGCCCCTTTGTCCAGGCCCTACTGCCACCTCTGTTGTTTTACCTTGAACATTCCCATTTCTTTTCTCTAGGATCTCTTGGGGACAAGCCCCACCTCAGCTGAGGGGCAATGAGCGAGAAGGGAACAGAGCCTACTTGCCATCCTCCCAGCCAGGGTACAGGCAGGTGCTGGCGCTTGTCCCATCACAACAGCTCTGAGCCCTGATAGATGGGAGGGGAACGTAGTGAATAAGCCAGAAGAATGGCCCTAGAGAGCAGAGGAGTAGCCCCCCAGGGGGAGTCAAGCAATAATGCGCAGATGCCACATACAGCTTGAGTATGTTCTCCAGAGCCCCTCCCCCCAGCCCGTCTTTAATGTTAGGGCATTACAGATGGCCAGATCCTAGGATCGAGCTGTACCTCAAGATGCAGGAGGGGCCTGTCTCCCTACCCCTATGGCTCTAACTCAACATTTTTATCCTGTACTGAATAAACAGAGAGTGGGAAAGTGTAAAGCAATCCAGAGCATCAAAGCAGATGCTGCTAGAGGGCTCCAGGACGGAAGGGCAGCTCGTGGGCATGCCTTCTGTCTGGCTGGAGCTTTCTGGGTTACCTTGGCTGGGTGGGGGAGTGATAGGGCTCTGATCTGAGGATCTGCGCTTTGTAGGTCCCTGCTGTTTATAAGGGGGACAGAGCTGGGGAGGGAGAGAGAGGATTAAATGTGAAGGCTTCTCTCTACCAGATACGCGTTTCTAGTGTGCCCAGCGCTAGGGCATCAGCTCAGCTCTGCTCCGATCAAGTCCTCCTGGCCCTGGCACAATCCCAGCCATGGACAGTGTTATAAACTGGCCTTTTCATACGAAGACTCAGCGGCCAGAGCTTCCAGCACTCCAGCACCAGGCAGGGCAATTCCATACTGTCTGCCCCGGCCGTGTGGAGCTTCAGCCGTACATCCTGTCCTTCTACCTAACCACAGGGAGTGAGCTGGAGAGCCCAGTGTCAATGCTGCCTTGTGTCAAAGCCTCCTCGCTCACTCACTCCCCTTAGGGAACAATGAGCCTATTCAGGGAGCCCTGGAGCCAACACAGTGACACTCTTGGTGTGTCTGCCAAGGGCCATGTGTGAGAGACCAGGCAGCATAAGGTAAACAGGCCCTTGGAGTGGCCATGGGCAGTGCAGCGCACAAGGCCAGTGTGATCAATAATTATAATCAGGACTAAGCAACTCCCTGCTGGTTGCAGCCCCTGGGAAAACTTCCTGCCCCCACCCACACTGGTCCCGGGGGACCTGTGCAGGCAGGACTTACCTTCAATACCTGATCGTGAAAGGACATAAGTAACCTTAGCTCCCTCTGACTGCCATGGGAGTCAAGGATGCTGTGCACTTGCAGGATCTGGCCTTACATGTAGATTGGGGCAAAATGCTAAAAAGGGGCTTTGGCAGGAGGGGCACTCACTTCCAAAGTGATCATTGTACCTGGGGAGCCCAGGCCTGGGATAGCAGGTGGTGCTGTGGGTCAGAAGCGAGGCACACCAGCTGAGTTATGCTGAGATGTTTTCCCAGCACCTACCTGCTCTGCTTAGCTGTAGCCAGTGGTCTCGGTTCCCAGTTTTGCTGAGCACTAAAATCCCCCATATTAACCAAAAGACATGAAAGAGTTTATGAAGTGCTTTCTGAGCCCGAGGGTCAGCCAGATATCGGCTCTCCTTCTGATTCTTTCCTGCTCCCATCTTCTCTCTATCTCCTTGCCCTGTGTCTCCCTCTTCCTGTGCGGCAGCTCCAGCCTGCACTGATTCACTGGTTCCTTTGGACAATGGCCTCTGAGGTGGGGGCAGGAAAGCAACTTTTACCTCAAGTGTCCCACCCCAACGTTCACTCTTCTGATGAGTCAGCATCTCCAGGTGCTGCACTTCCTCAAGTTGAATGGCTCCCTGATAGCCTGAGTCAGCTCTGAGAGGGCTTGATAGATCTCCCAGTAGGCGCAAGACAAGGTGATGTGCCCAGGGGCCTCCCCAAAGCCGGAAGGAGTCACCAGTAGGAGACTCCAGAGCTTTAACTCCTGCTTCCCACACATGCACTATCTTGGCTCATCTCACAGGTTCTTTCAAAATTCTTTGGGTCCCCAAATGAGACCTGTCCCATAGACTCAGGTTGACTGGTTATGTGTTCTTTCAGCAGTGCTCAAGAGAATGTAGTGGGCAGCTGCAGTCCAGCCAAAATGCACAATCCCTGCCCGAGGTTGGCGCAAGCTTGATAAAAGTAATGCAGTGATTCAGTGATGCACGATGGGACAGATCTCTGTATATATGTATGAGAGACGGGGAGAGAATGGATTAGGCAAACCAGGTGGTTGGTTTCTTGTAAGCACCATGACAAAGTGGATCTTGAGGAGGAATTTGAAGTTGGAGGCCCTTACAGCTCAGTTCAGGGAGGATTTTCCATGTGGAAGAAGAACCAGGAGTAGTTCTTCACTGTTGTAATCCTCTTGTTACAGATATGGGAAACAAGCCACAAAGAGGGGAAACGACTTTCCCAAGGTTCCACAGTGAGTCTGTGGCAGAGACAAAAATGGGACCCAGGAGTCCTGATTCCTAGTCCTGGTCCTTAACCACAACACTTCCCTCCAACTTGCCTTTCCCTTGGTTACTCTACAGTTATTATCATGGAGAGACGATCAGCCCTGTTCACATCGCCACGCACTGTACAGATCACCATTCAGCCTTCCAGTGCAGACACAGGGTAACGGCTGTATTTTGTTTTCTTGTATCTATTTTTGCAGTAATTAAGCAGAGCACTGATCCCCAGCCTGGGCATTTTCTGGTTGTTAAGACTGGGGTGAGGGGCATAAACCCTCCATCAAACTGGGCATTAACTATCCAGAAGCAAATTCCCTCTGTCATTAGTGCATGTAAATGGAAGCCACATACAATATATTTTGTCCACTCTTGTGACCGCCTAAACTTGAGGAGCCCTGGTCGATTCTGAAGGGGTCACAACCATCCTACCCATCTAAATGGGAGGGATCCCGTCTAGATCCCAGCTGCATGAGAGGAGGGCATGGGGGAGGCTGTCCTCAGAATGGTTCAGATAGGCTGAGAACCCCTGCACAAATCATTGTGGATACTTACAAGAGAGTTTACACCTTGAGCTTCCTATGTTTCCTGTGCTGTGGCTCTATGGGAAACATACGTGCCATTATCGAGTGGCTTTTCCCTGCCATCCCAAGTAGCTGTCAGATCCCCGTTTGCTCTCCATAGCCCCTTGTTTTGTGGGGGTTGATTTTTATTTGTTCCTTTGTTGTCTGTTTAGAACGCTATTGATTTCCCTCTTTATGTGACTTTTACAAATGCTGCTGCTTGCTATAAAACATGGATGCTGTCTTTCACCGACGCAGGAGCCGATCACTTAGTTTTCTTTGAAGACACTCGCCGTGCTAATAGTTACAAGCTGCTAGGTGAGGCGTCCACTTTGCAGTCTGAATGGACGTGCTCTGCACTGAGAAATGCCTTCCGGGAAAAACAAGAGCAGAATTGAATAGCAAACGTCAGGCTGAGATGAATAACAAAGCACCACTTCTCTGGGCCTCTGTATCCTTAGGGATCCTTCCCCCCTTCCCGTCCCAATGTCCCCTTATATCTGACCCATCCTCTTGACACTTTGCAGTGCTCTGGAAAATTTCACAGTGCTGAAGGTCTGACAGCCCAGGGCCATGAAGGTTTAAAAGGAGAAGATAAAGCTGGGAGGAGCCCCCTGGACTGGAACAGCATGAGGGCTGCAGGTCAGGAGGGAAGTGCATCGGCAGAGCTGTATGACAGGCCCAAGAGGTTCTGTGAGTCAGGATTGAGGTGCATTGACAGAGGTGTGCGTGGGCTGCTAGGCAGGGTAATAGCAGGGAGGGTTGTTAGTTTGAACCAGAGTGCGGAACTGTACTGCACCTGCCCTACTCTGTCTACATTCAACTGTATTAACTGTTGTTTGCTTTCAGGGACACTAAATTGACCCTAAAATGAAGCGATCCCTAGAATGATGGATGAATAGTAGTAAATGAGCAATGATACATGGTCGAGGCTTCTATAAAATTAGGGGGTAAAGAGCTACTGCCTAGAAAATTGAGAGAGCCCAGATCAGCAGGTCCCTTTAATAAAGAGTTTTTTGCCTGTCTGCCTAGCTGAGGGGTCAGAGACAGTGTCAATATTGCAGCAGAGATCTTCTTATTACATTTCTCCATTGTAGACTCCAAGGAAATGTGGAGGTGTCATACCACAAACTGCCTGTGGGGGGCCCAACAGCCAAGGGGTAATATGCTCTCCCTTTTATAATCACTTCATCTCTGTACACCCTGCAGACATGGGAAGAAGGCGCACTGATTTCTCCAGCCTCGGCTGGGAACTGTCACGGCCCCTTTTAGTTAGCTTAGGGTTACAAACAGTAACACTGAGCCCAGCCTTTTCCCTAACTACTTCTGGACATGAGGGTTTCCTAGTTTGCCAGACCCAGGCTGTTAGTTCCACTGTCAGAGCTGTATCTCAGCCCATCTTAGAAAATTGCCTCCCTCACTGTTTGTTCAACTGGGGATGCATCCCTGTCTTGGGGGAGGCCAGGATTTCCCCCACTAGAATGTGAGGACCATTTGTATCCCTCTGATTTGGCTTTCCATGTTCTGCCCTTCTCCTCTGCAGTGGAGGGTAGAGGCCAGCAGGACTCATTGTAGAGTTGTTATTTGTGTAGCTTCTGCTTTGCTTTGACCATGCCAGCCATTCTGCTTCCCCAGCCCCTATTCATGGTACCCCATTCTGCCTAAAGCCTATGGATAGCTGCATCCTGGTCACAGGCAAAAGGGTCCTTGGGATGCATGCATGGGATCCATACAAGTGGCATCTCATCATTGGGCCACGCAGACTTTGGGATCCAGTAAGGGGCTGAAACAGCCCCTCTCCCCCTTGTAAAGCAGCCTTGGAGCTGCTCTAATTTATGGCAGTCTTAACCAGGCTGCTTAATCCTAATCTGCAGGCTAGAATCCCTGTAACTAGAGATGGTCAGGAACCAGAATTCCCATTCTTCAGGAAATTTTGACATTTCCAAAAAATATTTACTCCAAATCAGAATGAAAAGGCAAAATGTTGAAATTTCCTGCAGAATGAAAACTCAGAAAAACCCCGGTTTGGGACTATTGAAATATTTTGTGTGACGTCAGATTGTTTTGTTTCAATACAAATGTCTCACTTTGATAAAGTTAAACCATTTTGTTTTGACTTTATTGTTTTGTTATATTACATGTATTTATATATGAATGACATATTTTATGTAGATTCTAGTTAATACTTTAGCATAAGCATCAAAACAAATCATTTTGGCTTTTTCCGTCTAAAATGTCATTGAAATTGACACATCCCCATGAACCGTCTTGATTTTTACTAAACTTCTTTTTCCAGCTGAAAACTGTTCCGTTCATCAAAAGCATTTTGAACAGTTCTACCCATACACTAAGTTCTACAATCACTCCCCATCCTGCCCCACCTCCGTCTTCTTCTCTGTGCCAGAGCGCAAGAGTGGGGGCTGTGAGACAGACCTGTCCTGGCATCCCCAGACAGCTATATTAGCCATCTGCTCAGTATTTCACTGAAAGCGGGGGGGGCTCATATGTGGTCTCTGCCACAAGCTAAGGTGTAGCTGGTCATCATGGTTATTGCAAGCGGTTTGTACAGGAAAGAGTTGGAGATGCAAAATGTAGAATTTTAGGTTTCAGAACGGTTGAGGTGAAACTCATCACCTGAGGCGAGATGGGTCTCAGGGCTAACTATGGACAGCTGTGGAGCCAGCATTCTGTCTGGACTAGCTGATGACTTGAGCATTTGCAAAAACAAACCAACCCCAGGAAAGATCCCCGAATAGGAGGCCCCCAGGATAAGAGACAATAATTGATGATTGTATCGCAGCAGAAGAAATGGCACACACTTTTATCCATTATGGAGGAAAGACTCTGCCAGCAAGAGTGTCTCCTGAAAAGTGGATCCCAGCTCTCTGGATTGGACAAGCACTATTGCGTGAGAACTGACAATTGGATGAGAAGGAAACTAGCTTGTTAATAAGTATAGGGTAACTGCATGTTACGTTTTTTCTTTTTCCTGTGACCCTAAGTTTCCAAATCCTTTTACTATATGTTGTTTGAATCTGTCTCTCAAGCTCCACTACATGAACTTCAGTTTGGCTTTACTATAAATTTGTCTAAGTGCTCTGTGCTTCGGTAAGTGCTGCACTGAGGTTAAACCAGTGAACGAGGGTGCTCTGTTTCAATGGAGGCAGCAGGTCAATGTGCAGTGCTGGTGTTCAGAAGATAGGGGCCTGGGCAACATGTAAATTTCTGTCCTGCAAAGGAAAGAGCTGGACTCGCGGAGCCTGGCAGAGCAGAACACCTGTGTGGCCCGTAGCTGGTGGCTGAGTGTCTCCTGGTTGGTACAGACCGGGCTTTCTGCCGCTGTAAGCAGGTGATAGTAATTCACCCAGGCAGCTCAGGTAACCCCCAGAAGTGTTACAGGGACAGCATCTGCACTCAGGTGCCAGAAGAATTCTGACCAGTCCCTTGCAGCTCATTTTGTGACCCCTAGACACTATCAGAAAGGCATGTAGGGGCCAGAGAAGGGAGCCATCACAGTTTGTCTGACCACACTTATGTGGAAGCTTCATTACAGGGCTTTGGGTGCAGCTTCCAGGTGAAATTCAATGAACTGCAGTGGCTGGTTGGGCTGACCTCAGGTTGCCAATGCGGCTGGTGAAAGGGGGGGGGTTCACCTCAAGGACTGTAAGTGCGCCCCATGCAGGTACCTGCCCAGCCCCTCCATCTCCCTGAAGCAAGAACCTTGCCCCATGCATGGAAGTCCTCCGGTCCCTTTTGGATGTGCACATGAGAAGCCTAATTGCTTTGACACCTTCGCTGGAGGAGCTCGGTCTGCCTGAACAGTGGGGTTGCATCCCAACATTCACACATGCCATCTGCTCCAGCGAGATACCGCCTGTCTCTGCCGCCCCCTCCCTCACTCCTCATCTCTCTTTCCCTCTCCCAGCACTGCTGCCTGCATGAGCAATTCTCTGAGCAGTGCGAACAAGCCAGGCACATTAAAAACTTAATGCAAAACTAATTTGTCAAACGTAAACAAGTGGCAAAGGCTTTAGTGCATTTTCTGCCCATTTTATTCCATTCACCAGGCGGAGGACGAGTGCCTCCCAGGCAGCCCAGTGTAATGAGATCTGACTCGTTGGCATGGTGATGGGAGCACAGCGTAATAATGGAGCCCACACCAGGCAGGCATACGAGAGAGCTGTTCCTGCTGGGAAATGGCGAGAAGGAAACCGAGGGAGCCTTCCCCACAGTGCAGGGGTTAGGGGATGACAAGGCGGCCGGTTACAGGTGTTTCTGGCTTTGATTTGGGGGCTGTGATGGGAATGTCACTGAAGATGCTCCCCAGGAGCGAAGCTGGGGCAAGGTGAGGG